>OU964963.1:0-683739 GCA_918808275.2 Dolichovespula sylvestris | reverse complement strand
GCGTTCGTAAAATATACAAATCACCAAGCTTTGATCATAAATCTTCGTAATACACATTTCTTAGAGATATTTCCTACGATGTTTATGACGACAATAATAACAAAGTATATGATTATAGTTCATCGTGAGATCGTAAATGATTCATGACAAAACCATAGAGATCATCGAGATTACGGGGTCCATTATACTCTGAAACTTTACGACCATTTCGATATAAGTACAATGTCGGGAAACCATCTACTTCTTGTTCATAACACAACTGCTTGCTTGTATTATTTGTACAATCAACTTTGGCTATATGCACATTTTCATTAGCAAAAAATTTTCTACCAAGCTCTTCCCAAGTTGGTGCGAGACGTTTACAATGTCCACACCAAGGTGCAAAAAATTTAACAAATGAAACACCTTTTTCAACACTGTGTTCAAAGCTATCACCTGTTAAACTCAATACATTATGAATGGTACTATCTGAGCTTTCGTCCTTA
Organism: Dolichovespula sylvestris; assembly: GCA_918808275.2. NCBI lineage: Eukaryota > Metazoa > Arthropoda > Insecta > Hymenoptera > Vespidae > Dolichovespula > Dolichovespula sylvestris. Next base: position 683,254 of record OU964963.1, on the reverse strand, counting down.
TTCGTAGACTGTTCTGCACTTTTTTCAAGCATCGTTGACACATAAGCCTTCAAATCTTCATGAGTTCTTTGACCAGTATACTTATCCATCTAAAAAAAATATATATATAAACTTATAACTGATTTTCTATTCTTAAGATATTATTCCTTTATATGCATGATATTTTTACCTTCTTCCCATCTTCTATCCAAAGTAAAGTTGGATATCCTTTTATTTCAAATTGCTCGCATATACTTCTAAACAAGGTACAATCTATTTTGGAAATACTAACAGCATCATCATTACGAAGGCTGTTAGCTAATTGTTCCCATGTTGGAGCCAATTTTTGACAATGGCCACACCAAGGCGCATAAAATTTAATAAAGTGATGACCCTTCGCAATGTGTAAATGAAATGATTCATCCGTTAATTCAGATAAACCATTTACCGGCTCTGGAGGAGAAGGCACATCATCTTCTACCTAATTAAATTATTACATATATCTATAATTATGAGTCAGATACTATTATAGGAAAATATGTTGTGTAATATATTATAAAGTAAGAATCAGTACCGTTGATATGCTTCCCAATTGGTCATTGATAAAGAATGTTAACGACGGCAAATCACGTGTCCCTCTAAACTTAGTACCTTTGGATTCTCCTGCTTTGAAAAACTTAAGTCTGCAAAATCAACACGCATGAATGTAAACTTGTATTACAATTTTGAAGTAACCATAATTAAAAATTAATTTTTTTTTAAATACGTACGTTGGATAACCGGTAACATCGTGCTCGCTACAGAGAGTACTGTCGATGGTACAATCGACTTTTGCTATTTTTATATTGCTATCTCCCTCGTTGTATATCTCCGCTAATTGTGCCCATGTTGGGCCTAATCTTTGGCAGTGACCACACCTAAAGAAAAAATTTAATAAATTACACTAAATTTAAATTAAAATTTGAGGAAGAAAAGAAATATATATATATATATATATATTTTACATACCAAGGTGCGTAAAACATCACAAAGCTATTCTTTTTTTTTATTTCTTCCAAAAAAGTCTCTTGTGTATATTGTACCGTGTACATATCGTCCTCATGTCCACTGCTGACTTGACTCAGCATAAATAAAAGTAGGCAAATTTGTTTTTTTAAAATAAAAAAATTCACGAGATTTGCTGACATGATTAATAAATTATTTTTATTTTAAAAGAAACACTGTTGTATGCGAATAGAAAGACGAATTTCTTCTAGAATAATTTTTTTATAAAAAAGAAAAATTCTAAATTTCAATATAACATTTAGATTTTTTTTTTACACCACAAGTTAAACTATAATTAAACGTACACCGTTAAACACATTCGTATATATTTCTTCGAGCACTTTAAAAATTCATAATCAGAGATATTATTAATGCTAAAATAAACGTGAAGATCAATTGTTTTCTTTATATTGTCGAAGCACTTTAATAAATGTTTAGTCAAATTTCTACGAGTGGCAGACAAAACCAATCAAAACCGCCCAATCCGCCTCCCGCATGACGCGAAATTGTTATGTCGTATTCAAACTGATATTTCACGCCCCCCTTGAACGCCCCTCTTTTCTGTAATTAAAAAAGATACTATAAAAATTTTCATTCGTTCTTCATTATAGAATCTATTCGATAAAAAACCAATCGTTGTTTCGATATAATCAACAAAAGATCGAGACAGTGAATATGAGAGAGAGAGAGAGAGAGAGAGAGAGGATTTTTATATCTTTTTCTCAAATTATAAAGTTAAATCCACGTGTACGGAATCGGATTTTAGAAATGACGTAAATTTAATATTAGCCAATCAGAGCAACCATTTCAACCTTGAGAATAAAATATAAATCTTATCAAAAGTCTTTATATCTCCACTTGTTATAATTGTTCGATTTATCTGTTATCCATGGAAATAATAGAAAACGTTTAGATATTTTAGAATGAATAATGAGAAAAAACAATTTTGAACTGAACACACATGCTTACATACGTATTTATGCAAGTCTATGGGCAAGTGGTTCTGTGTGACGCTTTAATTGTCATAAAGCAGAAGATGAAACGACGTTAATGTAGGATTATTAAAAAAGAAAAAAAATCCCATTACGCAATTGGTCGAGAAACAACGAACTCAGATATGTGATAGATAAAAAAAATGAGCAAGAGTAAAAAAAAAATTAATCATTGTGCAGTGTTTAAGCAACGAACGAAAAATGACGATAATGCTGAATTATCGAATTCAATGATTATATGTGCAAGAAAAACTGGTCAACTAAGTCTCTCGTCGAGAGGATTATTTACTGGTATTTATATAAAAACACGTCTGATAGATCTGGCAAATATAGATAATTTGTTCGATCGTCACCATTTATGTGATTATACAATAGAGATAGCTGTTACAGGCATGTTTAAGAATATCAGATATCGCTTCGGCAATGTATTATTGTGCCACTCATGCATGTGTGTCTCCATTAAAAGTTATGTATCATGATCATTTTAAATCTTATGGAAAAAAAATTGAATGCTTTGCGTAGATTTTTTCGATCATTTGTGCTGTGTTTCACAAATTTTTATCACTCTTTTACATATATACTATATAGAATGGATATTATAAGTAAGGAATTTAATGTGTTGATCTAATGAATATATCTCTACAGAGTACCAAAACAATCTATTTTTATATTTATTAAACGGTCATCTAACTGTAAAATTATTATATGATAGATTAGTTCAATCATGCCTATACGCTCATTCAGTTTTAAAGTGTTCTGTTTACAGATTTCGATATTTAATCGTCACAATGCTTTATTAGTATTAATATTCACAAACAAGAAATTATTTTGTACTTTATAATATTCTTTAAAATAAATATCCCCTCAAAAAACACTGTCTTTAATTTTTTTTTTTATGTTCGATAGTCTCCATAATACAATCGTGTAATCCCATTTGTGTAATCATTTTTATTATATAAGAAATATCCAGAAATATAACAATATTATAATATTGAATATTTAATTGGCTTGTTAGCATGCTTTTATGCACTTGCATATATTAAATGTGTCATAGATTAATGTGTCAGTTCTATCATACATAAATCATGTCATCAAGGTAAGTTATATTTTGTTATTAATTATTTATTTCGTATAATTGATTAAATTTTATTCAACATTTACAATTTATCATTATTGCTTAGTTCATTATAAAGGATGTATTTATTAGTTTTAATGTAATAAAAATATTCTACATTAAACAATGAACAATTATATTTAAGATAACTTATTACATATTAGGATCGGTGAAATGAAATTTTAATGTTCACATTAGCTTTACTTAATTAATACTTTTCAGTACCAAGTAGGGTATGGACTATAAATGAGTTAACAGAGGATGAATTAAAAGAATTAAATTTTGAACTTGATTATAATGAAAAAGAACAACGATGGTGGGAACAAGAACCCTTAAAAACATTAGACTTAAGTTGTAATAGTCTAACCACTATTGACACACAAATAAAACATTTAAATGATCTTACTGAACTGGATGTATGTATATCGATTATTGAGTATCTTAAAAATACAAATAATTTATTACACTAATATATGGAAAAATAAAATGTAAATAATATGATTAAATCTTAAAATATTATAGTTAATCCTTACAAATATTGCACCTAATTTTAAACAGTTACACAACAACTTATTAGAAACATTACCAATGGAAATAGGAAATTTAACTAAAATGATGACTTTAGATTTATCGCATAATAAATTGGAAGTATTACCTATTCAATTTTACCATCTTCTGGAATTACGTAATTTAAACTTGAAGTACAATATTTTAAAAGAGCTTGATACTGGAATTACTGATTTAATAATGTTAAGCCATTTGGTAAATTCATCATACATAGTATTAGAATATTTGACATACTCACGCATATAATGAACAATTCTATATATACAGGATTTATCTCATAATAATTTAATTGAATTACCTATTGGGATGGGATACCTTGTTAGGTTGATTTTTCTGGATGTGAGCCATAATTCCTTAAAAAATTTACCACCTGACATAATGAGTATGAGAGGTGAGTTGAATCTTCAATATACTATTAAATATTACACAGAAAAGACATTAAACATATGAAAGAATATTTTCTTTTATATAGCATTACAAAACTTAATTGCAAATTCTAATGAATTGGAAGAATTACCATCTTTAAGTGAATTAAGAAAAGTTGAAACAATTATGTTTCAAAATAACAAATTAACGATATTTCCTGATTTATCTGGATGTGTCGCATTGAAAGAACTTCATTTATCTGAAAACAATATTGTTGTATGTATTCTTGAAATATTATTTGGCAAGAACAATACATTTTTTAAATAAAACATTCCTAGAAAACCAATAATGGCATTTAAATTATTTAACAGGATATTAATATCTTGCATTTAGAAGAAGTAAGGCAGTTAAAAATATTAACATTAGGAAGTAATAGCATAAAAGCTATTCCAGAAGGAATAATTCAGTTAATAAATTTGGAATATCTTGACTTATCAAATAATAATATATCTTTGTGAGTAATTTTATATATTCCTTTATATATTTAATGTAAACAAAATATCTCATCGAGGTTTTCTTTACTCGCAGAATACCTGTATGTATTGGCATAATGCCAAATTTAAAAAAATTCTCTGTTGAGGGGAATAATATACAAAATGTAAGAGCTGATATAATACGATGTGGTACATCTCGCATTTTAAAACACTTACAACAAAGTGTAGACACTGCAAATATAAATTTAAATGACTCAGTATTATCAAATACAAGCACAATTATCTACCCAAACAAGTTTGTATCATACAATACATCTAATTACGTCTTATTATTACGTTATTAAAGATTAATTATTGAATACTTGTATTTGTAATATTAAGACATTACATTGTTGTAACAAAATTTTAGATATATGATGAAAAATACAAGAATGTTGAGTCTAGCAGGTCACGGTTTAACCGAATTGCCAATAGAAGTATTAGAAGATGCAAATGCAGCGGATGTAACTTTAATCGATTTAAGTAGAAACCATATGCGTGAATTACCTGAAATATTATCCATAATTACAACCGTTACAGATTTAAAGCTAATGTCTAATAATCTAACACATTTACCAGAATGGATTGGTGAAAAATACGAACATTTACAGGCATTGGATTTAAGCAAAAATCATTTGTTATCATTACCATCAACAATTGGTTTATTTAAATATTTACGAGATATTGATATTTCTTTTAACAGGTATAATAAATATAATTTTATTATTATTTTATAATTATTTATTCATACTATTTTGGATGCTCAATATTATTTCTATTGTAACCATTTAGTTATAGAATGTTTTTGTTATTTTTGTTTATATTATGATAATTATTTTCAATAATATAAATGTGATATATATAAATATATATAGCATATATATAAACCATTTCTAGTAAAAGTATGTGATTAAACGGTGTAAATATTGTAATAATATACGATATATACGTGTAATTTTATTTATAATCATAGATTTACCTTACTACCGGAACATATTTATGAAATAATTACTTTAGAAATGTTAGTGGCGAACGATAATTTGATAACGAGTATCGATGTTTCATCGCTGAAGAAATTAAAAAGACTTGCCATTTTGAATCTTGCTAACAATAATATTAATAATGTGCCAGCAGAACTAGGAAATTTAACAAACATAAGGTATATATATGGATACTATGTAAATCGAAATATTGTGATTATTAAAATTAATTAATTTATATTTTTTTTTAATTTTCAGGTCTCTCATGTTATCTGGAAACTGCTTCAAAAATCCAAGACAAGCTATTTTAGCAAAGAGCACAGATGAAATTCTTGCATATCTTCGTAATCGAATACCTCAACAATCATAAGAGGAACATAATAAGTAGTCATATTTAAAGTACAAACGCGATAGACTATTTCGAGTTATATTCAAAATATTTTTCACAATATATGATCTTGCAAGGGGACATATGGATTTGTGAATCTGTACTCTTAATAATACTTAAATGAAAGAGGATATAGCTTTTTTAAAAAAAAATTATGGTGTATTATGATTAACGTCCTCTTTTGTTTCAGATTGATTTCGTCCAAGTTCCATGATTTGACAAATCAAACTACAATCTACAATGACATTTTGTCCCCTTGTTAAAATGCTGTCTCGTTCATAATCTCTTTTGTAATTCTATATAATATCCCATATATTTAAAGGCCAAATATTGTGGAAAAAATAGTTATGTATATTTCGATATACATTACACAAAATTCAGATTTATATTTAATAATAATAATAATAATATATATTTATTCCACGTTAAAAATAATTTCGAATTTATTCCCCCCTTATTACCAGAATTAATAACATTATTGTCCGACGTAACATAACCTATATACCCACGCATTTTACTGCTAGTCTCTTGTTTCATCGCTATTTTTTTTTCTTCTCGTATAAGAAACGGACTTATTTTATGCCACAAAAATTTATACGTTTCGTATTAATACGTAATACGTACTGGACGCATGCCCACTAAAATTTCACCATTTGACGAAAAATTAAGTTTTACAAGTGACCAAGGATTATAATTAACTTTTGTTTATTTATATTACTTACTACTAATGTTAGCGAATAACATGCCAACTAATTTATGTCAATTTGATCAATAATGTAGAAAATCCAGATCTTTTTCTTTTCACATACTTACTGTACGAATACTTTTGTCCTCTTTATATATATATATATATATATATATATATATATATATATATATATATATATATAAAATTTATTAATATGTATATACATCTAAAGTTATATTAAAATTTCGAAATACTATAATTAGTTTTTATATATATATATATATTTTTTTTAAATTTTCATTATTTTCAAGGATTGTTATGTACAAATATATACACTGATATAGATATATCAGCAATTTTCGAATCATTCAACAGTGGAATATGCGAATTGTAAAATAACATTGAAAGCTACTATTTCAAATTTTTATAACTTTTGATGTAAAAGAATAAAAATAATGTAAAAAAAAAATTAAAGCGATATATATGTAATAAAACGAATCAAAATAAATGTATACAATTTAATTTCTATCCAGTGATTTGAAATTAGAAATGTATCATATCGATAGTGAATGCAGTCTGAAGTTAGTATTGAACAGATTATATATATGGATATGTCTACAGTTATTTAGGTTTTTGTGACGGTTTTGAAGTAATCTGTTACTTGATACAAACACGACTATATTATATAAATTTTAATCCAAAAGTTAAAATATATATAAATACATATATACGTAAACGCTGACATATATATATATATATATATATATATATATATATATATATATACGAATAAATTATTTAACAACAAAAGAATGATAAAAAAATTAAAAAATTTATCAACCATTAGATTGTATTTACGATAAATTCATAACAAATAATGTTATTCTGCGATTATAACAGACATCGTTTTATTTACATTCTAAGTTTGGTTACTCTTATAATATTACATTTTCTAGCACCATCAAATACGTATGTTGTTACAGATAAAAGTCAATGTTCTATCGAATTTGATATTTACATGATCGTTATAGAACATTTTTTTACCTCTATCAGTATTATATATATTAATCAATCTGTTTTTTTTTTAGCAACAGAAAATGTCGGAAATAGAATTTTCTTTAGACGATGAAGTATTATCGCCAGATCTTTTTTCAGATGACAATATTACGATAAACAATAGTATTATTCATCTTAGTTCGGATGAATGTAAGATTATATTATATTTTTAAACTTTATACATACCATTTCTGTGATCATTAAATCGTTCTTTTTTTTTTAACATTATTTCATAAAGCAAGCTTAACATCCAATAGTGTTATTGAACCAGAACCTATAAATAACATTTGTGAGTGGAAAGGGACTAGTATGAATGAAATTTTTAAAGGCTTAAATACTTATGACTGTGAAGAATTTCCACCTATCAATCCTTCTGCGAATCATACAGTATTAATACTGGTAAGAACTAGTCATCGTATATATAATTTATTATTTATTTAAAAAAGTGTTAATTTTTGTTTTAATTGTAACATTAATACTTTTATAATTCAAAATAGTTACCAATACCAATACGGGGACCACCAAAGCCGTATCCTTCCCACCAAATGGATAAATGGAGCCAGGGCTATGTACGCATGCCGCATTCTATACATAGTCTTTATCCTATTGAACAGGTATTTTTTTTTTATAAAAAGGAAACAAAAGAACAATAATTATATAATAAGAAAAAAGGATTTAGATTGACAATTTTTTTTCTTTAGCAAAGTGGAATTCGCCATTCTCGATATCGGTGGGAAGTAATTCAAGAGTCACTACTACAAACTCTAATGTCTAGCCATCAGTTAGAAAAAGCTATATTATCATATAATCATATGTACGCTCACAGATGGAATTTTTCAGCGTTACATCATTTTTTCTCAGAGGTAATCTTTAATAATTATACTTAATATATGGTAATTTAAAAATATTAAATTAATTTACTTTTCTTTTTTTATGGAAAGGTCATGGAAGAAGAAGAAGTTTCTAGTTTTTTTAAAACATTATTACCTAAAATGGTGCATCTCGCTTTGCAACTTCCTGTATTGATAACAGGTGGAATACCTCTCTTGAAATCTCATTCAAATGCATCTATTAGTCTTAGTCAGCTACAAGTTTCATCTTTATTGGCAAATGCATTTTTTTGTACATTTCCAAGGCGCAATTCTGCTAATCCTCAGTCTGAATACTCAACTTATCCTCATATAAATTTTAATAGGTATAATAATAAATTAATTTTATTTTTGGTATTAAAATATAAATTTATATTTTGTTTGGTTTTGTTTTTTCTGTTTTTTTTTTTGTTTTTTTTTTTTTAATTATAGACTTTTCTCAGCATTTAGAAAAGATAAGCTCAATCGTTGTCAATCAGTAATGGAAAAATTTAAGTGTATCTTTCATTATTTTAGAAGAGTAACAAGTAAAGGTGGGTGAATTGCTAATTTCTGTATCATACAAGGAACTAATGAAAGAAAATTTTTTTGGAACTTAGACTACATTATTTTTTGATAGAGTAGTCCCAGAGGGTGTAATAACGATTCAACGGCGGTCTATTTTAAAACACGATATTCCAAAGTGGGACGTGATCGATAAAAAATTGTTACCATTACATATTACAAGTAATGGAACAATAGATACTAATGGAGCAGGTCTTCTTCAAGTGGATTTTGCTAATAAGTACTGTATTCATTCAGCTAATATTATATAAATTTTTTATTTTAATAAAGCATAATGTCATTTAAATTAGATATCTAGGTGGAGGTGTACTTGGCATGGGTTGTGTACAAGAAGAAATACGTTTTGTTATCTGTCCTGAACTTATGGTAACCATGTTGGTTACAGAAGCTTTAGATGACATGGAAGCTCTCGTTGTTACTGGTATTGAAAGATACAGCAAATATGAAGGATATAGTAACAGCTTTAAGTGGTCAGGTGACTTCATTGATGAAACACCTCGGGATAGTAATGGAAGGCGCATGACGAGTGTCGTTGCCATTGATGCATTGTGTTTTACTCAACCAGCATTACAATTTGATTTGAACAAAATAACACGTGAACTGAATAAGGTTATAAAATATTTATTTTAATATCATCATAAGAAATGTTTCTCATAGTTGTGATTATTTAATCTTGTTATATGTAGGCATATGTAGGATTTGTCGGTTGTGATCTATACAAAGATAATCTACCTGCGGTAGCAACTGGAAACTGGGGTTGTGGCGCTTTTAGGGGAAATCCTAAGCTAAAAGTATTACTGCAATTAATGGCAGCTTCAGTAGCTGGTCGTGCTATGGTATATTTTACTTTTGGAGATACAACTTTGCGAGATGAAATAGCAGAAATGTACTTGCATCTAGTACAACAGAATATAACTATAGGTATAACTTTACTTATAAACACATTGATTTTAATTAAAAAAAAATAATTGCACACAATTGTTACAAAATTTAATGAAATATATTTTAGCACATCTATTTTGTTTATTATCGCAATACCGTGAATCAAGGATACGTCATTTGGATTTTTACAATTTTTTATACAATAAAACGAGAACGAAATCTACATCCGCTTTGACGTAGTATTTAAATATAAAAAGTATTACAATTCAGAAGAAGGACTGTATACATTTGAATAGTAAAATCTGCGAAACTCCAAAGAAGAACACTGAAAAAAAATAAAATATTTTGTCTTAACTATAAAAGATGATAATGGTACAAAAAAATTTCAAATATAGAATTGTTTAGAAAGTATCAATGAAACGGTGGTGTATAAATGATTCTATATTAATAATAAATAATGATAAATATAGCCACAATGAACAAAAGGACAATGATGATATAAATAAAGGAAAACAACAACAAAAATAGAGAAAAGAAATGGAAATTTCTAAAATACTTTTCATTTTATTCAAGTAAATAAATCACAAAATACTTAAATATAAGATCTCAGTTTTTGTTCTCAGTGACTATTATAAATATTGAAGAATGTTTTATTGAATAAAATGTTTTCTATTATAAATATTTTGTATGTGTATGTATATATAGTATAATAAAAGTTCTGGATTTAATACAAAGATTATTTGACAGATTGAGAGATTAATTGAATACGATAAATAATAACCAGTATAAGAATGTTATTAATATGGGAAAAGATTGAGTGTATTTATGTGTATAAATATATATAAATGTATAATGTAAATCTGCGTATTCAACATATAAATGCCATATATATTGCGATCTAATATCATATAATAGGATTAATAAATTATAAATGATTAAATCTAGTTTATAAATTTATAATGCATGGATTCAAGGTTGGATGATTTCTTTCTTATCAATGTAAACAAATATAATCAACTAATTTATTTTTTTGCAATTACATTATAATTCAAACTACAATTCAAGTTCAAAAAACTAATAGCTAATCAGTGTGAAATACATGCTATCACTTTTATATTTACTTCATATAGTGTGGTTTTATATGTATATTTACATATACAAATAGGTAATAAATTGATACTTATCGATTTGCGGCTAAAAACAAAATCTTGTTGATTACTTTGTCAAAAATAATAATTAGTGAATATATATATATATATACACTTTAATCTTCCTTTTGATTGCAAATTTATATACTAATTATATATATATAAATTATATTTATTGTTCTTTATGTATTTATATTGTGAAATAAATGAGTGTCAGCGAAATATCATACATATCTAGGAAAGATCATTGTGAGTCGTATTAAAGAAGGATATAAATACAAGAGACTAAAAAGTTGAGTTCATAGCTTACTGCTATCTATTCTAACTCAACTAAGCCGATTGTTATATTACGCGTGAGAGGGATATAACCTGCAAACTTATCACCGATACGTTAGGCGTATGTAGGCGTATAATAACGTCAGTGTTTTTCACTTACGTTTATAGTTCATATTTTATCCATACCTGTCGCTGAAGTCACGCACGTTTCAGTCTTAACCTAGTACAGATTAGTCAATTGCGTGGATAAATGGTATAAAGGTTTGAAGATATTTATATGAACAATAAAAAATGGGAAAATATTTCTTAAAATTTTCCTTTATTGGAACATTATATAGGTATATAAAATTCTTCTGTTAAATATAGACATTGTTATGAAAGATAACATTTTATATCTTTTATATAGCATTATATATAATATCCGATGTTACATATATTCTTTTATAAAAATATTACATTTATATAAGCATGGATTTATCCGTAGAAAATTAAACCGAAAATATTAATAAAAATATATAATTTAATAGCTTAACATTTTATGAATTATAAATTTGGTTAACTTTACTTAATCAAATTATATATATTTATAGTAAATTATTATTATCATTATATTATGTGATTTTACATAAAAATTATTTTCTTTATTGAATGAAAGATATTAATCAAAAATCTATGTGAAGAGGATTGCAGAAACATTCAAATAGGAATATTCTTGATAGTGACTCTATCCAAGGTGCCATAGAAACAGGCTTACTAACTTTATATCCACAACCTGTATCAAAGCCAAGATTATATTTAACTAGCAGGTAATTTTTATAAAATTAGACTTTCTTGCTTAACATTGTTTATAAGATATTTTAATATAAAAATAAAAATTATATCAGTATTTTTAAATTTGTAGAACTGATTCAGGTGTACATGCATTATATACAATTGGTCATATAACACTGGAAAATAAATATAATACTCTATATAAATCAGAAGATATAATAAGACAACTTAATCGATTTTTTGGAAAAACTTCACATTTCATTAGGTAATAAATAAAATTGGCAATAATTGGTAGTAAATAAATAAATTGGTAATAAATAAAATTATCAATTACAATAGTTATTGTAATGTTACTATGTTACTTGTACAAATAGATACAAAATTGTTTTGTTTATAGGATATTAGAATGTATTCCAGTTGTAGATGAATTTTGTGGCAGGAAAATAGTTACTTCAAAAACATATACATATAGGTTTATGATAGCTAAAAAATATGGAGAACAAAGGGTACCTATAATAGAAACATGTCATACTTACCATGTAAGGTATTGATAATAACAATATACATAACAAAATTTTTTAAGTCAAATTTAAATATTAAGCATTCACAATTGTTATATGTGTCCTTTAGATCTGAGACTTTTGATATAGAAAGAATAAAACAAGGTACACAACTTTTCATAGGTCTTAAAGATTTTAGAACATTTGCAGGAAATTCAAAAAAACTTACGAACGTTAAATATGTACGCGATTTAAGTAGCTTAACTATAGAAAAAGCACAACCTTTAATGCCTTTTGATGAACTATCTACAAATTTTGATTACTGGCATATTGTAGTTAGTTCTAAGGGTTTCTTATATAATCAGGTAATATACTGCAGAGTTAAAAATTTTACTTATTTAATTTATAAATTATTTATAAATTAATATTCCTTGTATGACATTAAACAGGTTAGACGAATAGCAACAGCCTTGATTGGATTAGGAACTGGAAATATAAATGAAAAAGATATAAATACAATGCTACAAGTCCCATCAAGTGAAAATTGGAATCAACATTTGAAGGTCCTGCCACCACATGGATTACATCTTGTAAAAGTAGATTATGATCTTGATAAATTAGAAAAATTTACGATAAAGGATAAATCTAATGAATTAAACATTGATAGATGTATGCATTCAATTCATTGAATATTGCATTTTTTATATTAATAAAAATATTTACTGCATGATAAATTTTATTTTGCAATGAATTTTCAAACTCTTATAGAAAAGAAAAGTATGAATTTGAGACCATGTAGAACAGTTATGACAGATGTTCTTGGTAAAAGATACGAGATTATGAATGGGGTAAAGAAAGAATTAACACAAGGTTTACCATTTGTTCTTGATGAAAAGCCTGATATACATATTGCTTGTATTATACATGGTTTATTTCTTAGTTCTCAAGATCCTACTTTCAATATAGAAATACTTAAGAAATATAACATAAAACACATTTTAAGTGTCGGTATTAATTTAAATCTTAAATTTAATAGCATAAAATATTATCAGTGCGAGCTACTAGATTTGCCAGAATCAGATATATTCTTACCAGTAAAAAAATGTATTAATATAATACACCAAAATCGTCATGAAAATATTCTTGTACATTGTAATGCAGGAGTGTCCCGCTCACCAACTATTATTATTTCTTATTTGATGGCTTTAGAAAATCTTTCATATGACGAAGCATATGAAAAAGTTAAAAGTAAAAGAGAATGTATCAAACCTAACAATGGATTTGTTCAACAATTAAGAAAATTAAATGTATCAGATTTACTAAAACAAGATTAAAATGTGATATTATATATAGGGAGAGAAAAGAAAAACTCCTGTGTAACAATAAATCAGTTATATAGTATATTCTTACAATAAAATTCACGTGTTTCGACATTATTTATCTATGTGTACAGAGAATGTAATAATTACAATTTTTATATTTATAACTCATTAGAAAAAGTATATTCATGCACAGCTTCTATCAAACTCTTAGCCAAACTAAGTATGTTAAGATTTACTAATTCTTGCTTTCTTACATTTAACCATGCACTGGGATGACATAGGTCGCTATATCAAGTAAGCTTATAAAAAGTACTGTAAATCTAAAAAATATAAGTGAATTTCTGCATACATGATACTCCTATTATCATCCTTATAATAGTAGTATTACGTACTTATGTGGTACCTGTTATACATTGATTATATTTATTAATATAGTTATTATCAATATATGTCTCTCTCTCTCCTCCCTCTGGCGTGCGAGAGCACGCGAGACTTTTCTAATATTCAAATTCCTCTAACAATTGAAATGAGCTGTCTTGAAGAAAATAGACAAGGCACTTGAACCGAATATTTTTTTCTTAGCTAGTTGGCCTTAGAAATAGTAGAATGCAGGTTTGCACATGATACATTAAGTGATGAATAAATAAATAAAGTCTTCTAACGAAATGTACTTTATATCTTCTTTGACCTACAAAATATTGACGATTCTTAACAACGGCGATTCTGCATCTCATATTTCAGTGGCTATAAAAGAGCGCACGTGCGTGTCAAGGCTTTCTAAAGATTGTTCCTCCAACGCACAATATTATCTTTAAAGCTTTCAAGCAAAATCAGTAATAAGTAGTGTTACATTCTCTCTCATTAACTTTTTGTATAATATATCGGAATTTAGGGATGCAGAGAGCAGCCCTACTAACTAGGTAACAAAGTATGAAATTACAATAAGATCTAGGAACGTTTTCCTTAGAAAGACCTTAAAGCTTCTTGATACGCATGTGTTTTTCCATAATTTCTAATATCATGATGTGGTTTAAAATTGATTTCATTAAAGTTTAACACAACAAAAAAAAGCAATTTATATACAAAAATATAAATAAATTAACAAAATATTATGCCAGACAGAGTGAAAAGCTCACTCACACAATCTAAATGAATAGGCAATCTGAGAATTATATAATACACAAAAGACTACCTTCTAAGAACCCACAGCCTTAAGTACAATATATCTGTACCTGAAAGGCATATCAACAAAATAGTTACAAGGCTACACATTTCATTGTGTATAAAATCATGTGCTTCCTGTATCTCAATGTATTTGCTAACGTGGCAACAAAATTATAATGTCTTGCATTGCAGTTACAGATACATAGGACATTGGTGTGTGAATTGTAAATATAAACATCATCGTCAAACGTTATGTAGCAAACCAGTGTCAAAGTCCAATAGAGTGGCCAGGTCGTATGCAGCAACATCAGTAATGGAATAGGGAACCACCCAGAAGGGCGTATATACTTTTATACTGTTTGTCAGAGGAAAATTACCTTACAATGATTTTCTAGAGATAATTCTTAACGTTTAACACCCCAAGGACCATCTGGGGCTACAATTGGTACATGAGAATATCCAGCAAATTGTGGAAACTCTTCAACACTCGCAGTATTTGGAGCATTCTGTTGCCTTTGCTGTTCCCAAGGACCCCCTTTTACAATAAAACCAGACTCACTTACATTGTTAGTTAAACTTCCATCATAATGGTGAGGTGTACGAAGATTTTCGCGATATTCATTTTCTAATACATCTTGCATCTAGAATTAAAAATATAAATTAATCTATGTCTACTATTATCAATATTATATTTAAAAATATAAAATGCAAGATACATACGTATTCTTCTTCTAAGTTCAGAAGATGATCTTTAGCTTGAGTAATATTTTCTTCTGCTCCCTTTATTGTAACAATATTAGGGTCAGGATCAGTTTTTCGTGGAAATTTAATATCCACTTTGTATTCGTCCATTATTTTACGAATATTTCTGCCTTTTGAACCAATCAAGCGTGAATGTACAGCAGCGTTTATATGGACTTCTTCTTTTGTTAATCGATTCTACAGAAAAATAATATCTGATAGTAAAATTTGCATCCATTAAGTTTGTTATTTATCAACATGATTTAGTCTTACCAATTCATTAACTATTTTTGTTATATCATCACGCGCACTATAAGCATTTTTTTCGTAACCAGTAATAGTAATGATATGCTCTTCTGGATTACCTTTGCGAGGGAAATTAATTTGTACATCATGATCACTACGTATTTTGCTAATAACGGCTCCTTTACGACCTATTATTTTTGGATGATATTCTGGATCAATCTCGATCTAAAAATAAGTAGCGCGTTAACAAAAAATTTTTTTTTTCTATGAAATAATAATATGAGAAAGATATAATATATTGATTATGACCAAATATATTAAATACCTTTAATTCAAAAGATTTAAGTGCTCTCTCCTGACGATCAGCTTCCAGAGATTTACACTTGTCAAGAATTGCTTGTTTTGCATTTTCAACACACGATGGTGTTCCAGAAATCTGATCAATGATTTTTACGTTAATACCGATATCTTTATAACTTAAAAACAAATAAGGAATCGTATGAATATATTTACGAACAATATACCTTTATGTAATCAAGTTTTTCTTCTGCAGGTGATAACATAATACGAACATCATACATATTCATTAATTCTCGTACATCACGACCTTTCTGACCAATGATCGAACGATGAAAATTAAATGGTACTGGCACCTGAAAATGACAAATTGTTATTATATAATTATCAAAGAAATTTTGTGGAAGGTTATTTAAAAGATACTAACCTCAATTGTTATAGGTACAAGATCGAGTAGTGCTTGTTTAGCAGCAGCTACATTTTCTGGTTGTCCAGTAATACGAATTATATTGCACACAAGAACGTCTGAGAGTTCTCCATTCTCACCATCAATTTTTTCAGTAATGTGATGTTTCTCTACCAAATTATTTAATAATATATGTAATATAATATATATTTATATTTAATTATGCTTATATACGTTTATATCAATTATTCAATTATTTTTACCAAATGTCTCACGTTCAGGGAATTTAATTTGCACGTCATATTCAGACACAATAGTTTGAACTTTGTGTCCTTTAGCTCCCATTACAGTACGATGATGTTTTTGAGGTATTATGCAGTTTACTGTTACCATGGATTCCTGCAAGAATAATTTAACATATTTTCGAAAGATCCATTTTTCATTTATAATGTCTTTTATAATGAATAATAACTTAAAGAAATGTGCAAAGTTATGTTACAACTTACTAGTTCTCGAACTATTTCTTGCATTCGTTGTTTTGCAGCTTCAATACATTCATGTGATCCCTTAAGAATTACGCGGTCGCTATCGACACCTGCTCTTGGAAAAGAAATTTGTACACCACCACATTCGTCAGCAATACGATGTAAAACACCCCCTCTTCTTGCTACAAAATGTCTATGATGTTTAGGGTCAATGTGTATTTCACCCTCAGTGATGTTATCCTATGACAACAAAAAATATTATTTAGAAATTTTAAGTATATTATTAAAAAATTTTGATAAAATCTTACAATTTCACTGATATTTGCTTCCAATTCAATTTTAGCTTTCTCTACAGCCTCTTTTTTACCCATAATAGTAATAATTTCCTTGTCTTGATCTTCTTCAGTTGGAAAAATTATACGGGCACCTGTAGATTCTCTTATCTAATAAAAAAATTATTAATATGCAAAGGTTATTTTGATTTTGAAATTATAATTATTACATCTAATATCTGTTTGAGAATATTACCTTTTTGATATTGGCACCATTTTTTCCAATAAGAAATTTGTGATGTTGAACTTTGGCACGAACTTCAACAGAATAACTCGTAAGTTGCTTCTCATTAGTGAGTTCTAACAGTTGCTGTTTTGCTTTCTCTACGTCCTCTTTTGGACCTTTGATACTCACCTAATTAAAATATAATAATTTTATTCTTTTCCACATTTGTGCATTTTCATTACTGTATACATTTTTTTATATTTAATACAAATATAAAAATATATGTTACACAAAATTAAATGGTTTGAGTGACACAATAATTAGTATTTTATAATTCAAATAATATATTTACTCTTATATTATTTTGGAACATTTCTTTTGTGAAAATTAACTACGATAAGAAATATTTCGTATCAATATGATTTTTAAAATAGTTTTAATAAAAATTTACAAAATATTATTGAGAAAAAAATACCTTGACAGAAGAAGTGTTCAAACAAATTATAAAAAATCTGCTCAATTAATCAATCTGATGTGTTCCTCGAAACCGTTTAATTTTGTATGAAACTTTTGTTTGTACCTTTGTTACATACCTAGAAAATTGCATGCATTGATTTAAAAAAAAAAAAAAACAGCTTACATTTCTAATATTTATTCAAAATTATTTGTTTACCTTATCACTTCTGCTTTCAGCAGTAGGAAATTTAATTGTTACACCACCACAATCTTCCATTATAGAATGTATTAATTTACCACCAGTTCCAATTAAGAAATTATAGAACTTAGGTGGTATTACTATTTCATCCATCACAATATTCGCCTAATAAACAAAAATTATATGAAGTATTAACAATATTATTTAACTTTTGCGTTTTCATATTCTTATAATATATACCATTTCATTTTGTATCTTTTGTATCATTTCTTTAGCTTTTTCTACGTTTTCTTTCTTTCCAGTAATGGTAATAACATCACTTTTTTCACCTTCCGCAGGTAAATCAATTTTCGTTTGTGTTTCTTCTCGTATCTAAATAACATCATGACGTAATATAAAAAAGAATTAAAATTACAATGCTTTTTTTCTTCTTTGCTTACCTTCTTGATATTAACACCACCCTTTCCAATTACAAATTTATGAAATTGTTTGAAAATGGGAACTTCTAATACATGATTGTTTTCATTAAGTTCTTTTACAAGTTTCATCAAATATTTATGGCACTTATCAACATCTTCTTTGGGTCCCCTAATTTTAACAATATCCCCTTTCTCCCCTAAAAAAAAAAAGAATTTATATATAATAAATCTCCAACATATGTAATATTAAGGGATTAAAGGAAAATTATATGTTAAAATAAATGAATGAGTAAAATACATAATATCAAATACCTGGACTAGGAATTATAATTTGTACTTGATTAAATTTATCTCTAATCTCTTTAATATTATCTCCTTTATTGCCAATAATACTGCGATAAAAACGATGATCTATTACAACATCTTTTTCGTTTTCGTTCTCTAATTTCTTAATCATCTCCAAGAGTTCCTAGACAATTAAGATGTAATAAAAGTTCATAAATAAAGTTTAATAAAACAATTACTAATGTAAAAGAATATGTGGCATGCGCGCTGGCGCGCACACACACACACAACTAACTAACTAACTAACTAACCGTTTTGGCTTTCATTACACCTGCAACATTGCCTTCAATACGAATTACATTACTACCGTCATTTTCAGAAATGTTGATTACAACACCTGTACCTTCTTTAACACGATTTACTGAAAAATGTAGATTTATTTCAATATTACGTAATAACAAAAAAGCAAGAGAAAAAATGTGAAATTCTTACCATTACATCCATTTTTACCAATTATATGTTTATAGAATCTAGGATCAACATTTAATTCTGTGAATGTAAGTTTTGACATGAGGTCATTAACCATAAGTTGAAGTTCATTTTGTGCCTTTTCAACTTCTTCTGGAGGACCTTCAATTTTAATTTTATCCTCCTTACCAGTAAATTCTACGTTTACCTTAGGCATTTCTTGAGTAACTTTTTTTATGTTTACACCTTTTCTTCCAATTATGTACTTGTGTAGCCAAACAGGAGCTTCTACTACAGCCGTTCGTACACTGTTAGCTTTTTCATAAACTTTATCTAGAGCTGCATATAAAAAATAATAAAATTATAATATGAAGAACTAGGAATTATAAATATACAAATTACATAGTTATTAAAATAAGGATTTAACAATTATCTCACCTTGTCCTAATTTTTCTTGTGGACCTCTGAGAGTAATCGTTCCCGTTGCAGAATCTGGAGCTGGCATTTCAACACTTACACCAGTTAATTGTAAAATTTCAGCTATAGTACTACCACGAGGTCCAATAACATATTTATGTTGTGATTTGGGAACTTCAACTGAAACTGTTGTACACCTTCTCTCCTAAGTTAGATATATGGTAAAGATTAATATTGAACTAGTAAGTATAAGAGACAACAAATAATAAATATTTATATTTATAACAATATACCATATCTTTATAAATATGTTCTATCTTTTGTTTAGCCAATAAAACACCTTCCTTTTCTCCAGCTATAGTTATTTCATCATTTTGTACAGAGGGCGGAGGAATATTAATGCGAGCACCAGTTTCATTCATCATTGCATTTAAATTCTCATTATGTGCACCATATATGAAAGGATGATAAATTTTTGGCATAGTTATCCTTTCAAAAGCTTTTCTCGACTAAAATATTAATATAATGTATATTATATATAAACACGTATAACGTTTCAAAAGATATATGGAATTACATAACTACCTGTTCATCAGAGATAACTCTGATTTCATGTTCAGCTTTTTCTATCCCATCTTTAGTTCCTGTAATTGTTATTATGTCTGATTGATCTTGAACACCCGGTACATTAATTTTTGTTGCAGTTGTTTTTTCAAGATCTTTGAGCCTTTGCCCTTGTTTTCCAAGAATCCAACGATGATGATCTTTCAGAATATTGATTTGTTTACTTGCCTAAAATAAATAATTATAAAAATATAAACTAATAGATAAAGTAAGACTACTAAATCATATTTCTAATAAATTTAAGTGAAATTAAAAATCATACTTGAGTTTGAAACGTTGTTAAGATTCGTCGTTTTGCCTCCAAAACTTGACTTTGTTTACCAGTGATTAGAAATGTAAGAGACTGGTCTTTCGAAGTTGCTATTTCGATAATAGTATCTGTCTCCTTCATGATTGCTTTACATGTTCGAATTGATTCACGTTCTCCAAATTTATCACTATGATCAAATTTACGTTCCTCACCTGGTACGCGAAATATCTATAAAATAAACAAAATGAAATTATAATTTGAATAGAATCATATACAACAGAATTACATATATAACGACATATGATGATTCATAATTTATAATTAATTAAAAGTGATACCTGGGTAATCGTTATACGCCCAAGTTGCATATTATTATTTAAAGAGAAACTATTTAATCTCCCAATGCTTGAAGCTGATTCTGGGAGAACTGGAAATGTTTCATCATAGGTTGGTGGCTCATAGTCCATTCCCTCTTCCATTACTGATTGCTGCTGCATATTGGGATTGTCCTGTTTCGTGCCAAGTCTTTACAGTAGCACTATAAAACAAAATAAATCGATGAACAATAACATAAATTTGATCAAAGATTTTTTTGCATAATAATGAAGCAAGCAATTATAGTGTGTGTGTGTGTGTGTGTGTGGGGAGGGGGGGAGGATGACATTGCATTGCTTGTTAATTTGTATATACTTCATTTTATTTAAAAGATATATTTATATTTAAATATTTTAAAAATAACAAAAAGAAATTAATAGGATATATAAATACCAAAGAAATACAGAATTATGATCAGTAATCAAATAGTGAAATAAAATCAACTTATCTCTGTAATTAATACTTTATGAATCATAATTACTCTATTATTATATATCCAGCTTAATATTTATTTTTATGATCATTGAAATGAAACTTAAAATCAAAAAACAAAAAACTAATATCCTCAGTAATTTTTATATTACTTTATACTGTACGTATAAAAATATCTTATATTATAATTATTTTATAAAATCATTTGTGTTATAACATAAACTTTGTAAAAAATAATAAAACATAATAAAGTTAATAAAAAATCATTAAATAATTTCTAACTTTTGTTTTTTATTTATATTATCATAGATAATCTTGTTAATTAATATATTATGATACATGAATATTTTCCTAAGATATATATCTATAAACTTTTTAAATATAAAATGAAAAGAAATTAATTAAGATATAACTTCTATTGTTTTTTAAAGATTGCCTGATTTATTAATTATTTTATTAATTAAACAAAGCAAAGAAATATAGATTATATATATTATTAGAAAGTAATTTCACCAATAAAAAAGCATAGATATAAAATAAAATTTGATTGAAATTAAATATAAATATATAAAATAATAAAAATCTAAAATGCAATGGTAACTTTGAAAATAAATTAAAAAGACAAAAAAAGATTAATATTCCAAATCTATAGCATGCTTATTACATTGAAATATTACCTTGATAATTATAGATAAATCTATAGAGATCTGTGCATAATATGTTTTTTTTTGTATTCCTTTTCCTTTAAACGTTAAAAGAAAGATGCTTTTGCAAAGGAAGATTAAATAAATTAACTCGAGATAAAAAGCAGCATGTCAACAATCAGAGGTTGAAGAACTAACCACCATATGGAATGAAGTATTCACCTGACACGTCACGACTTCATTAACCTCTTCCCATACGTATTTTAGAAGAATCTTATTCTGAATTACGAAACGAAATATTTTCTATTTATTAGATAAAATTTCAGTTCTCAATTTACCATTGTTAAAATTAGACTGACCTATGTTCATACATATAAGAAATGAATAATGTCAAGAAAAATGTACTTACTCTACCGTAATCGAAAAATCCGGCCAAGTAATAAACGTGTATTAGCTAGCCAGTTTACCGATGATCTGCCTGAAACATCCCAAGATCAATGAATGTTAAATACGAAATAGTATAATATATATAATTAAATTAATGCTTGGTAACTGATTTTTCAGAAGCAAAAGAATCTACAACGTTCCTTACCGGTCACGTAAAGTGAAATGTAGTAAAATCAGATAAATGCTCAAATGTTGCCTACATGCAAAAATTCTACCATCGCATTAGTCGTAGTCCTTTTACAAATTCCGTTGTGCTATTACACTTTCCAACCAATAAGAACGAAGAAATGTTATCGATGACCAATTATAATTTACAGATATTTAATTCATTAAAATTAATTTAAACTATTCAAGTTAGCTCGAAAGTATCATTTTCTTGTGACCAATAACAATGATCAATTAACCTACTCTAACCAATCATAATAGGAGAAGCGCGAACATTCTCGTTTCTTTCAAATTCCTTTGATCAATTACACAGATATTACGCAAATAGAACTATATAAAAAGTATTATACTTTTATCTATTTTTTGTAAATAATGAAGTATTTGTTATATATATACTTTTTAGTTGAAAATTATTTAATACATCTCGCTTTATGGTTTTATTATTTGTTTAATATAATGTAACTATTATTGGTGGAAAACTAGCCAGTTCTATCAATGCATTAGCTCATGAACGAATCGTTAGTAAACTATAAAATTTATACCACCATGGATCACTAGCCAGGGATTTATTAGATCGAAACTTTAATTTCTTTTGGTTTTGACCTTGATTTAGACCTTGACATTACGTTTAAATTACAATGGTTTGATAATTGTTCGATTTTTTCAATTAACTATTATTAACAACGGTTAAATATAGAAAAAGGTAATTATACAAATGAACATATCTCGAAATTTCCTATAGAATGTATTATTGTAGTTTTTATTCTTACATTTTATTCTTTATATTACTATTTTTTTGATTAATTCGTCTATAACATATTCTTAATTATATAAGTTCAATCTTGTATTGAAAGTTATTCAAAGGAAATGTAATATGTGAATTATATATTACATATTAGATTTTAATATATTAATTGTCCTATTTATATGTTATAATATGTATATGTAATCAAATCAAAAATATTTTTCCATGACCTCAAAAGATCTTTTCCCTAATGCTTATTATTTAAATCATGTTTCGTAATACACATTCATTTCCATTAAGTATATATATATATATATATATATATATATATTTTTACACACACATATATAATACATACCACACATGTTTTAGCAAACTATCATACTCTAGCATATAAGCCTAACATAAGAGTTTAAACGCACAAATGTATACGCCAATCGGTATCTCTATGCAATGCTTTTATGCATCTGCCAAAAATGGCGTCCGTATGTAAGTTCTCCGATTGGTCATGTACTCTTATGGATGTGCAATATATATATATATATATATATATATATATATATATATATATATATATATATATATTAAGGTATATGTCTCTCTCTCTCTCTTTCGCTCTCTCTCTCTCTCTCTCTCTCTCTCTCTCTCTCTCTCTCTCTCTCTCTCTCTCTCTCTCTCTCTCTCTCTCTCTCTCTCTCTCTCTCTCTCTCTCTCTCTCTCTCTCTCTCTCTCTCTCTCTCTCTCTCTCTCTCTCTCTCTATCCGTTTGTAATGGAACAGCTTGTGTGATGGCCTTAAGTTCCGTAAACGCAACGCGAGAGGATTTGTGATATTGTTCTTTGTGAGTCTACGAACTTTACGACGTAGCATTTCGTACGATGGCATCTGCTAAGAAAAAACAAGACGAGAAAAATTTAAAGATATTACGCGAACTGGTTTCGCTTCCGGGAAACAAAGAATGTTTCGATTGCCATCAACGAGGACCAACTTACGTCAACATGACAATCGGTTCCTTCGTCTGTACATCTTGCTCTGGTATGCTGTAAGTACATGTTTCTTAGAAGTTATTATACTCGCTTGGCCCATTATTCCTATGAATTAATATTATTTGATAACGCATTCCATTGCGACTTCTATCTCTTTCTGTCCCCTTTGGTTTATCGCTTCTTCCGGATAACGGATTGCGACACCAGCATTTTTCTTCTCCACAATGCTCGGCATTCTATCATTTATTTTTCACGAATATATCGTTCTCATTATCCCTTTTCCGATTTTTGTTAGATAATTAAAAGAAATGCTCTTTTTATTGGATGCAAATAAGTCTTAACTCGTTTTTTGAAAAGGATGTAGATAAGGTACATGTTCGAAATTGACCAAATGTTATCCTCTCAGTTGATAAGTTGATAGCATCATTGAAAAAATGCATAATTTATAAATGTGCATTATAAATTTTTGTTGCATAAGTATCAGTAATTTCCTTTTATCCAAAAGACCAGAAATTAAAATAAGCGTTGTTAAATTTTGTATCTAATTTTATATTTTTTATTAATTTATTTATAACCAACATTAAATTCTGTATCTTTGAAAAGTATATAGAAAGTAATTATTAACGAATATCTGTATTATTATTTTTTTTTTTATAGATAAGAATATGTATCATGTAATTATAAAATTTTCTTTTAGAAATATGCATGCGTATATTTAGTCTATTAATTTAAATGACAGTCTTCATAACATATTAAAATTTATATTTTCTAAAAGAAAAAAGAAAACAATTAACATGGAATGCTAACAATTTATATTTTTTAGAAATAAAAACTACAGAATAAAATAAAGAACATATAAAAGTGGCATGTTGCCAGAAGGAAATATATAATATATATAGTGCATCAGTTTGTACAATGCAAAATAAGATGATGAAATAATGTTCTTAACATTAATTCAAGATTGATTTTCGTTAAAAAGTGTATTATATTTTTGCACTTTTTCACAGACGGGGTTTGACACCACCGCATAGAGTTAAATCAATTACCATGGCAACATTTACCCAAGAGGAAATAGATTTTATAAAAGAACGTGGTAACGAATGTTGTGCAAGGATATGGTTAGGTTTAATGAACTCAAATTCACCATTAAATTCAGATATTAAAGATGAACAAAAAATGAAAGATCTGATGAACGCAAAATATGAATTAAAGAGGTATTATTTAGATCCGTCCTTAGCAAATCAAAATTCAACTCAACAATCCCAGTCTATGAAACAAACCAGCATTCCACGAGTTCCTCTTTCTGGAACATCTACCACATTGCCGGTAATGGCACAGAAAATCAAGAATTCAGAACCAGCTAGTATGAATAATTTTACATCAGACTTTGTAGCTGATTTTAGTAATGTTCCTGAACCTTTTCATACCACAGTGCCTGTCAATAGGCTAAATCAATCAGTTACACCTCAGCCATTTTTTGCTAATTTTGACAATAATCCTGTCTTCAATACTTCTAAAAGTATGTTTATTTTATTTACTTTTATTTGAATAAACATATTAACAGTAAAAATTTATTAATAATTGTTAGAAAAATTTTAATAAATTTATTTTATTTATAGGTACAGATATGTCAACTACACTTAACATGAGTGGAGGAAATTTGCTGATGGCAAATATGAATGGAACTAAAGTGCCTCCATCAGAAGATCGTTATGCGGCACTCAAAGACTTAGATTTTTTGATGAAACAAACACAACAGAAAGAGGAAACAACAAAAATATTAACATCAACATGGAATGCTAACAATTTCAATAGTAAGAATATTTACAAATCCATGCAAATTGTACACAAAATAAAAGAAATATAAACAATGTTTTGTGTTTCAGCAACAAATTCTATATGGAATGCAGATAATCAAACAACACATGTAATTTCAAATCCATTTACAAGTACTGATGTGTGGCGACCATCTGTTAATGTAATAAATAATAATATGCAGCCAGAGAACTCTTTGTGTAACCCAATTAATCCGTTCAAACAAGTGCAATTTCCTGTAAATAATGGTAAGTTTTTAAATGACAATATACCTTTTAGAGTATCATACAATATAAAGAAAGATATTTATTTCGTTATTATTATTAACTTATTTAAAAGCAATTGTGTGTATGTGTGTGATTATTCGACCATTTTGATCGCATTTTATGTAATAGTTTCTTGTAATATCAAATGATCCAAGTAGTACTGATGTTCAAATAACATTATCTAAATATATTGATATTATTTAATTTGCATAAATGAAATTTATCTTAAAATGCAGATTCACAATGGATAGGCATAGACTCAGCTAATAACAGAGATACTGTTCAATTTAGTCAGTTAACACCGCCACTAACGAATAGAGTTTGGCAACCAACTGTTCCAGCATATCACGCTAATCCGTTTATGGCAAGTAATCAATTTTCTACTCTTTAACTTTTATATCGTTAAATTTATTTTGCTTACTACACAAATTAATTTCCTATATTCCTATATTGTAAAATCTAAAAACATTGTTTCAGGTGGGCACAGGTGTAAGCACTATGACAAGAAATTCAAAAAATCCTTTCTTATGATTATGCGAACATAAATTTTTAATAGAGCTACGAACAAATAATGCAAAGTACTAAAATATTAAAACAAAAACTTTAGGTTAGGAAGATTGTTTATATGTGACCTTATTGGCTATTAGCGTTACTAGCTTTTATTCTTAGGAGCACCAATCTCTTATTTGTATAACTAAAGTAATACTTTTATTTATGTGACTATAATGTACATGTTTAATAAAGATAAGCTTTGTTACTAAATTTATAATATTCACTGAACAAAAAAAACAACCCTAATATAAGATTGGTTCTTTGTGGTTTTATATAAACATAATCAATCATTTATTTATAATGTGGTAAAGCAATAAAGTACAAAATCCAACAAGGGTATACTCCAAATAAGCAATGGAATGGTAATATATGTATATGTATATATATATTACCTGGCACACACTTAAATACGGTTTATTTAAAAACTTGTAATAAATACAAAATCACAAATGAACACGTTGTCTTTGTCGTAATTTAATATCGATAGATGATGTGTAGAGATCCACTTAATAGTTCGTAATTGCACGATAATTGTTATTTGATCATTATTCTTGCAGTCTATATTACGTGTAGTTATATGATATATTATTAATCATAATAACATGGTCAGTGGTGTTGTTGTACAATCACACGTGGATATAAGAAGCCTTTTATCAACTAGTCAAATGTCACAACTGCCATATGATATCATTTTTTTTCTTCTGCAGAGTTTGGAAGCTCCAACAAGTGTAAGAACTGCTAATGGCAATTACTTAGAATAATAAATTATTTATCAGTATAAATGGAGAAACAATCAAGAATCTCTAATACATGAGTTGACCAATTATGTTAATCATTATGTATAAACATACGAGCTGTATGATATTGATATTACTAGGCAGGCATCGCGTATCGAAGTGATACATCTCAAAGCGCATGGACTTTTGCATGGCACGAATTTATCTAGCAACCATTACTGCTAGGATTGCCTTTTGGTAAAGGACGCACCAGATATAATTTTTCGCCTTGCTTGTTGGTATAAATAGGTGCTCGTTGATAATGATCTACCAACTGATCTAACGTGTGGAACTTTCTCTGGCCAATGCAATATAGTGCTCCTTCTACATGTACCCTAAAATGCTTATTACGTCCTGGAGCTTTTAAGGACACAGAATAATCGCCCATCTAAAACATAAATAAATAGAAATTATTTTCAACGCCTTTTTTATATTCATTATTATGATTTGTAAAAGATGATCATGAAGTTTTGTATTTACATTAGTTTCACTATCTCTGATTAAGAAGTCACCATCGTGACCATGCTGATTGAGCAAAGTATCACACTGTGATCTTGTAATATTGCCATAATACCAAGGTTTTCCAACAAGATGTGGTCTATCGCCTGGATCTGGTCTTCGTTCAAGAGAATCATTTGCACTAATTTCATTACTCGTTACGCCACGATCGCGGTATGGTTGTGTTAGATATTCACTGAGTTCTTGAAGATAATTACGTGGTACAAGGCCAATTTGCCCTTGACTATTCCTTGCTTTGTACCACTCAGGATCTGCTGGAGGACGATCAAGAATCTCCAAGCGATCACCTTTTTCAAAAGATAGCTCTTGATCATTGTTTGAAGAAAATGAATATAATGCAACTACAATATCAAGAACATTTTCTGCCATAGCATATGTATGAAGAGTATCATCAGCATCTCCTTCTTCTTGAGTATAATTAGATGGGAACCACCCAGCCTGAGTACCACTTTGACCTCTCCACCAGCCATCATTGCTTTTTTCAAGTATTAAGATTCTGGTGCCTTTGACAAGTGATAATTCATCTGTTTGCTGTGCTTGATAGTTATATTTAACAACAGCAGTACCTATCGCTTCACTAGG
Organism: Dolichovespula sylvestris; assembly: GCA_918808275.2. Classification (NCBI taxonomy): domain Eukaryota; kingdom Metazoa; phylum Arthropoda; class Insecta; order Hymenoptera; family Vespidae; genus Dolichovespula; species Dolichovespula sylvestris. The sequence continues at coordinate 653,957 of OU964963.1, read as the reverse complement.
ATCAGCTGGTAAGCGTCTAGCCATAATTGGAGACTCTACAGCTCGAGAAGGAGAATTACTAGATGGTAATGTTTTAGAGCCAGAGCCTTTTTTAACTTTCTTCTTAATACTGTCAAAAAGGGATGGTTTTTCTTTTTTAACATAGTTGCTTGGCACATAACCAGCTTGTCCTCTAGCACTTTGTACTCTCCACCAGTGCTTGGAATCATCGAGCAATAAGTAGCGCTCGTTTTTACGCAGATCCAATTCTTGAGCTCCCTGTGCTCCATAGTCGTACTTGGCGACAACGTAACACACGTCGTCCTGACTTGTTTTGCCTAAAATGTATTATGGAAGTTATTTAAATATAGATTTACTAAATAAGAGTATAATAAAAATTTTCTTTTACAAAATTAAATCAAATCTGTTTTTACAAAGTTGATCAAATATTACTAGAACTTACTTAGGATTATGTAGCAAAAGTAAAGCCATTTACTATACTACTAATAAATTCGATTTTTAGCACAAAATAAAAGACTAGAATCAAATATATTGATAAATAAGATTATTATCAATATTATTTTTATGTAAATTAAACATTATGATCAAATAATAATCATTTTTATTCACATATATTTACATAAAATCTTTACTAATATAAAGCAACAAAAAATAAATATACAAATAAAGCAATGCATACAAAAATGAAAACGTACCATGCTTCATGGCTGCCATGTGCGAAAAGGGGAGGAAGTATGTATATAAAGTGTATATATGTGTATTAAACTGTGCTATGAGTAGCTGCTACAGATGTACTACTCGAATTGTTTGTAATTCTGCTTGTACTATGTTGGTGACGTATGTGCAGCAGGCATTCATTCCTCAGCTTTTTTGTTTATTGATGATAAACTTGATGATCTCTTTGTTCAGACTCCATCGTTCTTGCGGGTAGGGCAAGCAAGCGCATTACCACACTTTGAAGGAAATAAAATAACAATTATTATCTTAAAATTACAAATAAGAAATTATAAAAATTACTTTTATTATTAAAAATATAACTCATTTAGAGATACAACTTACATAATACATATGTTTTGCTTATTAAATATATATAATATTTTATTTATTATAAAGCATGCATCTGTAGCAATGAATTATATTTTATATATATATTACAAAGATTTACAATATTTTGTAACAATATCAGTTAAGATATTATACATAATAATATCAGATAAGAAATAATATTTAAGATGCTTTATCATATATACATATAATTTTGTTTTCATGACTTTCCAAATATATTTATATTTTAACCGCAATAAATAAAATTTACTTTAAAGATAAAAAATTGATTACGTGCATAGACAAGGCAATATTGTACAACCAAATTTCTAAAAGTGAAATTAATATGTTGATATAATAAGCACATTCCTAAATTTGATAACAAAAAACATTGATTATATTATAAATTATAAATATATACTATAAAATATCTGATTTAAACATGTAAATTAAACTTTTTTAAGGAAGTATAACCGATTTATCATAAAGTAAATACTAGGTAATTAAATAAAATGAATTTATACAAACTAAGGTCTGAAAATGCACACAGTACATACAAAAATGTAAAGTATGTAATTAATAATATTTAAATTGTTTATTTATTAAAAATTGTATACATTTTAATTAAAATAAAATTTAAATTAAAAGAGAAAAGAAATACGGAAAGTAAATATGTATTAACTGTTTCAACAGAGGCCGACAGGTGCAAACTTATTGAGGCATAAAGAAAATTTTATACATCGTGTGTGCACGCACGCGCGCGCGCATGTGTGGTGTGTGTGTGTGTATATATATATATATATATAACCATAATTTTTATAAATAATAAACTACGAGAGGATTCCGCAATATACAAAATAACATTAACACGCGTAAAATTGTCTACATTGTGAAGAATCATTAAATCATCGTAGCTCTTTTCGTGCGATTTCATCAACTTACCGATTTTTAAACTTGACATATTCCTGCATACAGCTCCTAAAATCGACGTTGTTACACGGATTGTTTTCCCCCACTCCGGCCCACAGCCATGAACAAGAACGAAATACAGCGTATGTAGGATTAGACTTTAGGGAAAGAGAAAAAAGGAAGGGAAAGGGGTCGTCGAATAGGATAACGAGGGTACAAGGAATCAGGGAATGATTCCGAGGACCGTACAAAACTCCATCCACTGAACGATGTTGATGGTTACTGTTTTTCTACGAACACCGCACCGCATAGGAGGGCAACGACTTTTGTTGTTGAACCATAGAACCTTTTGTGATTAGAACTTTGTACCTTACCGATGGTAGACACGAATATCTAATGCTTTACCGATTCCTCTGCTTCAATTAGTTTATGCGGCCCCTCCCGCAAAAAAAGGGCAGACCCACCCTCGGTACAGAAACACCAAATCTATGTTCGGGTAGCCGAGATTACTGACTCTCACTCCTCTATTGACAAATGCGATGGTAGCGCCACATAGTGGTTTTTATTTTTGCTACTAACATTCTATATAGAGGGCAACCGAATAGCATCGAGTTAATTAACTATGTTGAATGAACTCTATTCGTGACTGATAACATTTAATTATTGACGACAATTTATTTTATGTGACTATTTTTAAGATTCTAAAATATTCTTTCAATATTTTATATCGTTTGACAAGAAATAAATATATATCATTACCAGAAATTATTTTATAAATACATATATAGTATTTAAATTAGTAAACTACTAAAAAATCAGAAATAATTTAAATCCGATACTCGTGGGGTGCTAATTTGAATCAATTGCGTGATTCATTTATATAAACGCGTACTTTCTTCGATTGTGCGGTTATGTTGTGTGCAGTTCATTTATTTGTGCTATTGTAATTGGTGAATAACACGTGCGTTCATTGTGTATTGTGAGCTATTTAAAATATAAACAAATTTAATATGCCACAAGGCAAATTAAAAGTTAAAACTAAACTTCCGCCTTCGGCTAAGACAAAAGCAAACAAACAAAAGAAGGGATCTACAATACAACGTCGTGGAAGTAAGTTCAAAATTGTTAAGTTTCCGATTTATTCGAACAATAATAATGTAATTCTTTTGCAACATATGATCATTTAGTAATGTATTAATTTTCTTTTATAAAAAATAGTACGTAGTTTAGAACATGTTTATTTTTCTTTCCTTAAGATGCACCTATTCAACCTAAAAACTCAAAATTTAAAGAAGTACATAAATTGAAGAAGGTAATTACGAAGACTGTGAATAATGCTATAGAAGATGAACTTAGAGAAAGGGCTTTGGAAGGAAAAAAATCTCTTACGAAAAAGGATAAACAAATTAAGCAGAAAACTTAATTATTACTTGCATAGTACATCTAGTATTCAAATCTTGATTGCAAGTTTATTTAATGCAATCAATGAGTTAATTTAATATTTTGTTATCATGCCTTGAATTGTGGTTAAATATAAACTTATATATAAAAAAATATATTGATACAGTCTAAACTTGTTACTGTGTATAACATATTGATAAAAACAATAATGTACATGGGAATATCATATAACTATTAATAAATATTTGTTTTAATAGTAATTTAAACATATAACTGTTTTTGATTTATTAGTTATACAAGATGTTAACATTTTTTTTAAATTTTATGAAATATGAGGTTTATTCTGGCATTTATGCACAAACATATATATATATATATATATATATATATATATATATATATATATATATTATTTCTTTTAATCCAAATATTATTGAGAAGCAATCTGTAACAAATAAATTATATAGATTATATAAATAATTTAATATATATATTTTTTATATGTTATATAAAGTATAATTTACCACCAAGAGATGACCACTTTCTTGGTTTTTAATAATCGCTGGTGCATTTCCCATCTTGAATTCAATAACACCTTCTTTACCATTTATTAACTTATGGAAAGTTCTAAAAAAATTATATTAATATTATTTTTTATTTTTGAATATGTGCACAAATACAAATATATTTATACTTTTTAATATACTTACGTATCAGCATTAATTATTTTTAACATCTTTCGATTATTTGTAATATTAATTATTTTTGTTATTGCTTCTATTATAAATGATACTTCTAATATTAAATCTCCCTGTATTGAATAAATCAAAATACATTAGTGATACATATATATATATATATATATATATATATATATATATATATATATCTTGTAACAAATATTACATACTTCTATTTCTTAACACATTGTGGACCAGTAGTTTCACTGCTAGCTTTACCTAGCTATGTTTTTTATGTTTTTTGATGAATGAATACAAAATAGCTTTTATATAAATTTTAAAGCCATGCTTTAAAATTAAATACCTATCGTATTTTTAAGTTATTTATTACATATTTTTACAAACTAATATATACGAGAATTCTTGTGATTGGCCACAAGCTCTAGAACAGAAAACATGAAAATTCTCGTGATCTGTCCACAATGTGTTCAAATAAAATAATTGGTATTTAAAATTAAATTGTTTCCATCTAATGATATAACAAACCTTGTCTTTTTTAAGATTAGGTGATATTCGTAAAATTAAAAGATTATCTGATTCTCCAGTAACGACAAGTTCATCTATATGTTCATAAGGTAATCGATGTTTTAGTTTTAATGTTTTTTTTATGTTTAGTATATACACTGCTTGTTTAGTTAACAGTAAAATTCTATCTCGAGTTTTGTACCCATGTCGATCATATTTAATTACAGGAGCTATATACTAAAAAAAATATATTCTTTATTTAGTGAATGCTATTTAGCAAATAGAAGTATTAGTCTTTATAGTACTTCATACCTCAATTTTTTCATTAGTTGTAAGAATCAAATTAGTAATATTTTTAGTTAGTGCTTTTTGTTCTTCATTAAGCCGGTTAATTCGAAATTTTGGACCTATACTCATTGGATAAGACTTTTTCTTATCCTTAAATAGAGTTTCAGCAAGAACTTTTAATTCAAATTGAGTTTTTTCCTTTTGTGTTAAGGCTAACCTATAGTTCCGTGCCATCCACCTTTTATGTATTAGTTTTAGATATTTTGAAGCCTAATATATAATTAGTAAATTAGGACTATAATTACTACTTGTTTGTGATCTTATACAGAATACTTACTTCTTGGCAAGACAATGGACATGGTGGCCATTCAGAACTTAAAAAACTTTCAGGAAGATTCATGGAAAGTTTGAGGAGCCATTGTGATTTTGCCAATTCTTTAAAAGTCATGTTTTCTACAGTTTGTGGACCATTTCTAGTAATAAACCCTTTAATAAATCTATTCAAATTATATAATTAAATATTTATAGCAGGTATGTAAGTTTTTAATATAACTTAGTTTATGATTTTAACTAATTACCTGCGTATAGAAATTACAGCTTGACGTCTTTTTTTTGCTTCACGTTGTGCAAGCCATCTACGAACATATTTTTGTAATACTATTATATTTTCTCTTGTTTTCAAAAATTTTCGTCTAGTAAGTATACATCTCCATTTATTTTGAATTATTGTAGCAATTTCATGTTTCTTCATTTGAAATGCATCTTCTGTTTCAAATAATGTCTTGGGGAATCTTATAAACAATTTTGTACTAAAATGTGTAGAAGAACATTAAAACATGTACATAAAAAATGTACAGGGTGCCCATAAGTTTCTTTGTCTTTTTTGATGCGAAATGAATAAACAATATGGAAGAAACTTAGGGTACATTCTAATAATACGTGTTGAAATAAAGCGATATGATTTTTCTTACTTGCCCATTCTATATTCATCAGGTTCATATCTTAGATAATAGACAAGCACTTGTACTCCTTCTTTAGCTGAGCCACGGTAATGTGGCCAAGTCTCTGGGCAAAGAGACTTATAACGATCTAAGAATTGTGCATATAGTTTTCTATAAGCAAAACCAGCACGTCTCACTCGTAAATTTTCCATTAAACCAAGATATTTAACTTGATGTAATACAATCTTATTATCAAATCGACCTATCATATAAAAAAAGTGAATATAATAGACAAATAAAAAGTGAATATAATGGACACATCTGACATACACACACGCACGCGCGTGTGTATTATATTTGTACATACTAGGCAATTTGAAATCATTAGGTTTGATGCATCTGATATAAGAAGGTTCTTTCCCTATTAATATTTCCATGAGATTATTTAAACTATTCTTAAATTGAGTTATAGCAGTCTCTGGGCGTTTTCTACTAATTACATTTTTTAAGTTAAATGTAGCCTGAAAAATATATAATTATTGTATACTATTATTCAAATAGAATATTTTTCTGGAGTAAATTTCAATATATTTGGAATAGATACAAACCTTCGTGATTATATTTTTTGTTTGAGACATTACTTCACGTAAATCTCTAAATAATAAATCATTATTTTTTTCAAGGAATCCACGTACATTATATGTTACTTCTCCAGCATAATGTATTAAACGAAATTCCTAAAATAATAGTAAAATATTTTGTACTAGTGCCTTGTGTAATAAAAATAAAAAATAATTCAGTTACTATCTTCATACATCTCGACCCATTATCTTTTGTGTTTTAATGTCTGCTTTTATGTGACTTATATAGTGTGGATGGACATGTAAATGTTTATTTAATTTTTCAAGAAAACTTATATCTGTTGGATCCCCTGGGCGTAAACATTCTTCATCCAAGAAAGCTATTATTCCTAAAATCATGTCAATAATAGAATAAGTAATCTGAAGTAAATATATAAGTATTGTAACAAATATTAAACAGATAATACCTTTATGTGTTTCCTCTATTAAATCACATATAACTTTGTTATTAAAGTATTGAATGTTTTCCCAAGTAATACCTTCTCTCAAATATTCTTCTTGCTCTGATTTTAAAGTGAGTTGTATAAATAATTGCTGTAGTTTTTCATTGCAAAAATTGATGCAAAATTGTTCAAAACTACATAAAAAAAGTTTAAATATAGAGTATTAAATAATATTATTTATTGTTTACAAATATGGGAATCAATTAATTAATTTCTATCTGTTGTCTATATACCTGTTTTTTTGAAAAATTTCAAATCCATAAATATCAAGTATTCCTATAACCACATAATTTTTTTGATTCATAGGTCGTTGTAATGATTTATTTAATCTATTGATGAGCCATGTAAATAATCTATCATACATAGCTTTTGCTAATGCATCTCGAGCATATATTGCCAATTCTCTATTTAATGGAGATATCACTATGTCACCTTGTGCATCTATAGTACGATGAGTTAAAGCCTTGGTCAATTTGTTTACACTGCAACCTAATAACTATTTGGCACAAATGTGTAATATCTCTAATACCCATAGTAACAATTATATATTTATAATTACATACTTACAGTACAAATTGTATTGATAGAGTTAAAGTGTAATATCTTTGCAAGTCCATTTTCTTCTGTAAAACCAATGTTTCCCAGATGTAAGACAGATGCAACTATGGCAAATAAGCAATTTTGTTCTTCATCTGTCATCTCCATAGTTTGTAAAGCTTTTATTACTTCATTGTACTGATTGATATCATTGATAGTATTCACAGAATCTTTTGTCTATATTTTGATAACAAAGTAGAATATTATTAAAATTACAAATAAATCTTTTTAGATATAAGTACTTATAAAGATTTGCATACCCCATTACTTAAATAAACGTAAGCATCCAAATTACGTTGGAGAGAAAGTTCGTTAAGAGTTTTTTCATCAGCTCCAGCCAAAAGTTGATAAAATATATGAAAATTACGTTCACCTGGGAATTGATGTACCACACGTGATTTCTCTAAAAGATAATTTAAAATATTTCCACCAATTGGATCTCCCTAAAATTCGTCAAAACATTTGATAATTTCTCTTAAATTGTTTTTAATTTTTTTTTTAAATTATGTTAATGTTTCAACATACATGTTTGCTAAACTGCATATCCATGTATTTACCAAAACGTGATGAATTATCGTTACGATTGGTTTTTGCATTACCAAATGCTTCAAGTACCGGATTACTACCGATTAATTTCTTATTCACTTCTTCTACTTCCTTTTTATATCCAGTTCCAGCGGCTATAAATTCCAATATTTTTTTTGATGCTTCTGTTTTCCCAGAACCAGATTCACCTATATTAAAAGTTATTAATTTAATATTTAATATTCGTATTATATTACAGATTATTTAAGGTCGGTAAAAAAAGATTACCGCGATACCTGAAATGAGAATACATTGATCATGATTCTCTTGAATTAGAGATTGATAAGCAGTATCAGTTAATGCAAAACTGAAATTAAAAAATATTAAAAACTATAAGTAATTTTATGTTATATTTAATTAATGTGTTAATTCTTACATATGCGGTGGGGCTTCAAAAAAATGTCTTTTATGGTAGTATTGTATAGTGTCAGTATCATAAATAGCAAGCTTTTTATAAGGATTAACAGAAACCAATACTTGTCCGATGTACGTCTAAAAAAACAAAAATTAATTTTTATAATAACAAAATATTTTTAATTTTTCATCTTTTCTTAAATTTAATTTGAAATAATTTTTTTTTTTTTAATTTACTATCAATATACATATATCAAATTGAATTAGTGAGAGAGAGAGAGAGAGAGAGAGAGAGGGGGGGGGGGGAGAGACTTACATAGATAAGATCTTCCTTAAATCTTTTGCGAAGATTATCAATAAATGCAGATTCACTTTGAAAATCCTCGAGAAGAATAAAATCTTGAAGACCAACGCGATCACGATCATGTAATCCTCGTTCCATCATTTTTGATATTGTCCAATTTGTTCTAGGCATGGCTGATTTTTTATCATAATTTGAAGTACCCATAGTGCCTTTTTTTCTAATAAAACATATTATTTTTCTATTAAAATGTCAATAATTTAATTCACTTAAAAAAAAATTCGAATACTCGAACGTAATATAATAAATAATACAATAAAATTAAAAACAATATAATTCAGATTTCATGGTATAATTTTATATATATATATATATATATATTAGTTTATTCATGTACCATAACAATTATTTAATTTATTTTATAAAGAATATATAGTAAATCGCTCTATTGAAGCACATGAGCTTTTGTTCGACCTCGTGAAATTACGAGCGATAATATTACCGATTAGATATCGTTACAACTAAAAGAATACTCCGATACTGTTAATAGCTTCTTTGTAAAAATCGATTAGATAATATCATTAAATCAACAATATTTCATGTTAATATATTGAAAAGATATCTCGTTATAAAACAAGAATTTAATTATTTCTATATTTTGTCTCCAATATTTAATTATACAGAAATCAAGATATTTAGTAAAAAAAATTATAAAATAAAAAAATTATAGTTTGCAGAATTTTTCAATAAGAAATTTCTTTAATTCGCTTTTGTTACTTTTTACCGTAATTTAGCTTCGATTAATTCCAGTATACAAAATCTAAGTAATTTCTTGAATATAGAATAAGAAGCGTGAACATACTATTAGTTTTCTGTATAGTTGGCAATTGTCATACGTACTGTGTATATGCGTTATTGCACTAAGTTTAATGTCGGCTTCGAATAGATAAGATAGAGGAATACGTGGAGGTGCGGCCGCTCACCTTTAAGAGTGGAACTTTCGATCGATATTTATCAACTTTATTTAATAATCGGTTTCGTATTACTTTGATATTGATTAGCATATAATCAAAACGTTTACAAACATTACATGTTTAATAAAAAATTTATAAAGAAAATCATCGATATCCCTCTTCGATAAATTTTTAAAATATGAAGTTAAGAAAAGAAAAAAATTCGTAAAAGAACACTACTTTTATTGCTTTTTTTTCATTCGATGATTTGAATTTGTTTATTGTTTATCGTATCAGTGTATTATTAAATTGTAACAAACCTTTCTATTCAATGATAATCCTCACTAATCAGAATACTTGCAACCGTTTCTTAAGATTAACTTCTGAACTATAACAACGGAACGATGCACATCTTTCGTTCATCGTGAGACTTATCTCATTCCCTCTCTCTTCCCTCCTTGATTTTTTCACCCTGACAACAAGAGCCGTTGATTTTTCCTACGCCGTACCGCATATATCGTTGTAAACAACATTGCTAATTTATTTATGATTCATTTATTGTTACATTGGTCCCCTAACGCTAACTTTGCATAATTCGAATGAAAGATGATTTAAATCGCGAGACGGTTGATTCTTACTGGAGTATCAATCGATCTCTACAAAATCGAAATTGCGATTATCGAAAGTAACGACTTTCCTTTTGAGCTTTCTTATTTGACTAACTACATTCAAATTTACACTTCGACGTCATATGAGTGATACTTTCTTTTTATTCATGAAATATTTGAAGTAACGAACTAATTGTAACTTTCTATATTATTGTAGAAATGGTATTATATATTTTTCTTATGTGGGCTAAAGTTTGATTAAAAAATTATCGGAAATTGTAAACTACTTCGCAAAATAGTTAATTCGGGAGATATAACAATCGTGTCTTAAAATAATTTTCTTCTTTTTTTTCTCCCATAAAAGATCACGATAATTGTTCTTAAAGTTAATTATGCGTTACAATCAAATCAAAGTTTTATTATTCGATTATCTTATGATTTTAAGTCTCTCAGTATTATTAATCTCAGGAAACGAGGGTATATATATCGAAAAATTTATGAATATAAATTAACAATGATGAGTAATACAAATGATTTGAAAATCATATCCTGTTTCATATTTTTTAGTATATAATACCGAAGAAGTGGATTTATCCAAATGTAAACTTACACAACTCGGAACAGAATATCGAGGTTCAAAGATGGTAACTAGTAGTAATGTTCGTTGTCAATATTGGCAAACAGATCAGCCACTTCACAAGGTTATTTTATGTTTGGTCTTATTAATAAGTATTGTTATCAACATATGATATAAAATGGTTTTAATTTTATATTACTCCTGATTATTATGGTATTACAACAGATCTTTAATTGGTACTACAGTAATTAATAATGTAAATAAATTCTACAAAGTAATGTTTAATAATATCATTTAATGATATTTAATATAAAGTATTGTTTAATAATTTTTTATTATTCTATTTTATTCAATAGTCAATATACTAAATATTAAGAAAATATTCAAATAATTAGTAAAGAAATAAGCTAGTTAAAACAAACTTAATATATACGTGTCTCTTTTCGTTATTTAATATTAATTATTATTTCTTTGACGATTTAATATTCATATATTAGGTTAATCCTAATATCACGGATGCAGATTTCCCAGAAAAATCGATGAAAGCTGCGAAAAATTATTGTCGAAATCCCACTAAAGATCCTCGGGGTCCTTGGTGTTATACGTTAGATCCTACTCTTATAGACGATGGATGTGATGTGCCGCTTTGTAATTTTGGTGGTAAGTAAAATAATATAGTTAATGGTAATAATTTTGGCTCATTTTTAAATGTAACACAAATGTTGAATATTTATTTTGTATTAAGTATTTTGATATAAGTACACAGATCTTTATTGATATGCTAGCAATAAAAAAGAAAAAAAAAGAAAAAATTTTGGACATAATCAAATTGATATTCCATTTTAATATAATAAATATAATCATTTATTTAATTGTCATAGAATATTATCTGTAGAATAAAATGTAAGTATATAAACAAATAATTAGAAGAAAATAGTATCTGATCTTTGCTTATTTGTATGAATTGGTCTAAGATTGCAGAATTTCTGGTATAGGGGCTGAATATGCTGGAGATCGTAAAGTTAGTTCTTCTGGTAAAAAATGTAAATCATGGGCAGGACGATATAAAGTTTCTAATGATAAGGTATAATAATTTAGTTTCATGTAATACAGATTATAATATATGATTAATAATATACTTTTTAGAGTCCAACATTTGCTGGAAAAAACTTTCCAGATGCATCATTGAAAAAAGCTAATCGTTTTTGTAGAAATCCTGATGATAATATTGGTGGTCCATGGTGTTACGTACACGATGAAACTTATGAAACAATTGAAAAAGAATATTGTGATATTCCATTTTGTGATGACAAGGGTAAATTATTTAATCTAAAATAAAATAATATTAATATTAATTATGGAGGATTTATATATCCATCATTATATAATATCATATAACATAAATATGAATTGTGTTTTAGATTGTTTAGTATATGTCAGAAATACATCAAAATATTCTACTTTGACAATTTTAAACTCTACCTTTGCTAGCATTAAATTCTGGATGAAATTATGGAATCCAAATGATGAATATAATGTATGTGACAGTGTGTGTGTATAAAATAATAGATACATTTTATATTTAAAACTTATTTATTTCATTATTGTTTAGGGAGAATTAAAAATTTTATTAAGTCTTCTTCCAGTTCCTACATTTGCAAGTAAAATTGCTAAAGATTGGCATGTAGGTGTTGAGTTAATGTTTTCAAATTTTGGTACTGGCCAAACTTATCCTGATACTGATGTTTGTATTATCTCTGTTGTATTACATTATTGTGTGTGTGTGTGTGTGTGTGTAAATTAGTTATTTTTATAGATGGATGATTTTGAAAATACACCAAGCATCTTACTCGGTACAAAATGGACTGGTATATGGATTACATGGGCAGGAGGATTCATATCAATGGGAATGTATGGTACATCTAAACCTTTCTTTATTGGGGAGTATAAAAAAAAAGATACTATCTCAGGCCTTTATTACGATTTTTTATCATATTATGGCATCATGGGTACAAATGTCCTTTGGAGTACAGAGTACTGTCAGAGTGGTACGTGGATCACAATAATGTTATTATGTTATGCTATTTTTAATAATGTTATGCTATTTTTAGTATATACTTGTAGATTGCGAAACTCATGTAACTGTTGGAACAGATTTCACAAACGTTTGGCCAATGCAAAAATCTAATAATACCTATGATATTCATTTTCATGTGCGAGCAAATCGCAATATTGCTATACAAATGTATCAAAGCCCAGTTAATATTTATCCATGTTTTACTGTAAGTAATTATTTTTATATGTAAAATATTTCTATGTAAACATAATATATAACAATCAAGGAATATGAGAATATTTTAGATAATCATTGATAATATTACATCATTAATATATCAAAAAAGCAAATTTTCGATGAAGCAATATTTGAAACAAGTTTCAAGTAAAGGATTATTAAATTTTTGGACGTGGAAAAAATTTACTATTAGGTAATAACATTTCACTAATAAGAAATGGAGAAAGTAGCGTTAATAAAATTAATAAGCTTTGTCATAAATGTAGTATTTTAGGTCCGCATTTACGACTATTTTATGAACAAACATATGGCGATGAAGAATTCTTATATGTACATTATGATCTTTTTGATACGTTGAGATGGTTCAGTATAGGAACTGAATATAACGTAGCTTATTGGACACTTTTTTGTATACCAGATGGTATTACATACTATTCAATTTAAATTTAACATTTATTTTAAGTTATTGTAAAATATTTAAAAACCACATACATTATAGTAGAAACACATGCTATAGAAGATCCATGGCCACCTAACTGTATATCTGATCTTAAGGATTATGCTTATAAAGGTGATCAATGGTTTAGTGTGAATGAGATACCTTGTATACCATGGATTTCACAAGAGGTATGGAATATATATATATATACGCGCGCGCACGCACCTACAATTTATTTAATTATATATAATATCAAAATCTATAACTTATACTATATTCCACATGTTGTGGTAGATACCAGAAGAAGACAGAATTGACAGTAAGTTTATTGATGGTTCTGCTTTAAAAGCATTTAACAAATGCAGAAATCCCAGTCATAGTCCACATGGTCCTTATTGTTATATAATGACTGATCCAAATACTTCAAACATATCGAAGCAATATTGTCCAGTACGAAAATGTCTATCTTCGGGTAATTATTTTATGACTTACTAACAATGATATAATATAGTTTATTTTTCTTTATATGCATTTATGATCTCTTTTTAATAGATTGTAAAATGGCTGGTACAGCAAATGATTATATAGGAACTTTATCAACAACACGTTCAGGTAGAACTTGTGCTAAATGGATAGCTGATTATGAGCTTGTGGAAATGAAAGAATATACATCTGAAACTACCACACAAGGACTTCTCATAGAATTACCAAGACAGTATATGACACAAAAAGAGCTACTTTTGAGAATGTCTCCACAAAGAAGACCTAAACTTATCAAAGTTTTAAGACCAAAAGATTCAATTAATCGAATATTGTTCAATGACTCTTTATATGCAGAACATAGTGCAAAAAATGCTAGTAATTATTGCAGGAATCCATCTCGTAATATTGCCGGTACATGGTGTTATACAACAGATCCTCTTGTACCACAAGATCTCTGTGATGTTAGAGATTGCGAAATGCTAGGTGATAACAATAGAGAATAAGTGTAATTTGAGATAAGAATATTTTTATATTTTCTAAAATTATACTTGTTTCTATTTTTATTATTATTTCTACAGAAGAATGTATATTCCTTATTCATGGACATGGTATTGGTAGACGTTTATACGTTTTTCCTGAATATCGTTCTGAGGGTCTACATTTTTCTCTGAAAGCTTGGGAACCTGATCAATTAGATTCTATAACAATTGTTTTCACTGCAGATGATGGTTTCAAATCACGATATATTCTTAAAATTGGTGCTTTGGATAATGAGAAAATACTCCTATATTATCAGTCTGAGAACCAAGGTAATCTTTTAATTGTTTACTAAAATTATACTCGGAGTTCTTAACAATTCAAAAATTGCGCTAAACACGTCGGTATAATTTCTGTAATTCATATTAAATGAAATTTATTTAGCTATAAACTTAGTTAAGAAGAAAACATTGCCACATTTATTGTATTTTGGAAAATGGAGCAATTTTGTTATTCGTATACCACGAGGAAGTATTTTACTTTATTATGAAGGATCATCAAATCCTTTATTTGAATGGAAACATCCAGAACCATCACAAGTATTTTTACCTGTTTATTATTATTATAATAGTGAACAAAAACATGCTGTAGGCGTTGCTTTTGATTGCAATTCCAGTTGGTATAGTTTGTAACATTTGTATTATATTAATTAATTTATTATTATTGTTCTGATTGTTATTGCTTTAAAGGATGTCAGATAGAAAAGACAGAAACTAATGAACATACAAGAATATTACCATTTTCTATATGGAATAAACAAAAAGTGTCAAATATTAATACATTAACACTTATGATACGTGCTAAAGGTGTTGTTACACTTCCATTATTTTTGTTTCCTGCAACATCTAGGTAAAAATAAAACAAAATTATTGTTACCTTTGAAATTATAAATTATATTGTCTAACTATATGTTATGATATAGCTATTACTCCTTATCTCTCTTTGAATCTGGACCATGGATATTCTTTCAAGAGAATAATTATCCCATCGTCAAAATATTTCATAAGCAATTAATTTCAAGTCCATTATTTACAACAAATTCATGGACAAATATAACTATAAAGTAAATTATACAAAAATAATGAAATTCTCAAATATCTTAATTCCATTTTATGTGTAATTATAGATGGTTAAATAATATTATTGAATTATTGTGTAATGACACATTGATATTTCATTATGAACATAGCAGCCCTCTGCTTTTTTATTTTTTCTCAGTTACTGTTAATAATAATGGATGGGCTATTTGGTCTGCAAATTGCATACCAACTGGTATACATTTTTATTTTATATTATATAAATGAATAATATAAAGTAAAAAAAGAAACAAGAAAGTATTTTTTCAATTGAATATAGATATAGATGGACCTGCTATTGATGGTGGCTGGTCTGAATGGGGTCCATGGTCATGTAGTGCTAGTTGTAATGGTGGTATTGGAACAAGAACACGTTTATGCAATTCTCCAGAACCTAATATTAGAGGAGAACCATGTATTGGTCCTAATAGTATGACAGGACGTTGCAATTTGATTAAATGCGGAGATTTAGTAGAGGGTAATTTAAAATATTTATAAAAACTTTAACATATAATTTTCATATTAATATATTAACTATAATTATTGTATATTTGTTAACAGACACAATTATTTTAATACAAAGAAGAATTAAAAGAAACCATACTTCTTTAATTATTAAAGAATATGGAACTGTTGTAATTCCATCAGATTATGATATTATTCAATTAATATCAAATACATCTATAGATCTTGAGATACAATGGTCGCATAATGGAATTTTTATTAAAGAAAACAATAGAATTAGGATAAAAGACTTTAATATTGGTATGTTCACTTTTTGTGGAATACTTAGTGTTGGTAAACTGAAGCATTATGAATATATTATTTCAGTAATAAACAGAGCTCTACTGATTGATTCTGGTATTTATACAATCACTTTACATAGAATTGATCAGTCATATCTCATATTGAAAGTTGTTGCTTTAGCCATAATACCAAGTACAGAAAGTATTATTATACGTGAAACTTTACCTTTATCTGTAATTTGTAATTGTCTTATTTTGGGTTATGTATATTCTGATCTCAAGATATCTTGGGAAATAAATGAAATTATTTGGAAAGATTATGGTATTACATTACCTATTGCTGTAAATATCGATTATGTCAAGGCAATAAATAAGTCACACGAAGGAATGTGGAAATGCATTGTAGAGCAGACTGATTTAAATTTTAAATGGATAACTAATATAATTGTCGTTAAAGGTAAAAACTTTAGTATCTGAATTTGCTTCTGTAAAGATATTGTAACTACTTGTAAAATGAAATGTTGAAGTTATTGGTTCACCAAATTGGCGCACTTACTTAATGGAAGATAATTTGACCAGTCCTATATTTGGTTGGATGCCAAGTGAAAATTTTGTTGCTGTTTTTGCATTAATAATCTTTTTAATACTAATTGGTTGTATAATTATAGGTTCAATCTTTTTAATAAGGCAAGTGTAGTTTTCTTAATATACTTATTACAGTAACAAAATTTAATACACAATAATAATTTGATATTAATATTATAAACAGGTTTCAAGAAAGTCGACAGATCAAAATTCAAATTTCCAAACAAAAGAAAAACAAACAATAAATAGATCCCAACTAAAAATAATCAAGAATACTAATTTTTATCATTTATTTAGTATTTCAATCATTTTTCATCAACATATTTACTTATTTGTAAATAAAAAAATCTAATTTTAGAAAATATGAGATAAATTTGTATTTTTTGTAAATAAGAATATAAAGTATTGATCAATCTAATTCCAGGACTTTGTGTATTTATTCATTGAATGAATAATGAATGATTTTATCGAGGTATTCGATACACCTAAGAATTCGAGTGAGAATTCCATAGACACATGCTCTTCGATAATTTCGCCGTCTTTTCCACTACCGGTCGGTCTACCTATATCCCCTTCTTTCTCTATCATACTCCTTCTTGCCCCACCCTTTCTTTTTTCTTCCCCACCCCTTTCTCTCTTACGGAACATTCTCTCTTCGCGCACGTGTATATCTTCCTTGCATGTATACGAAAACGTGTTCGTCGGCCTCTGGTACATATCCTGATTACTAATTTACGAAACCGTGGACTACTTCCACGCTTGGGTATGACACCGAATTCCATATTCCAGTCGAATGGAGAGTTGAGAAGAGCAAACCTGATGATCCTTAAGAATCCATGAATCGTGCAAGAAGCTATACTATCATATCATTCGATAGATCACTTAGTAATTGCACTTCTTTCCTGTTCCATAAATTAACGGTTTATTATAAACGATATAGGTCTACTTTCTAATCTCTTTTCCGACATTATTTTAATGTCAAGATTTTTGAAGGTCGATTAATTTATCACTTGTATAGTTGATTAATTAAAAATGTCAATGCGTGCTTAAGTAAAATAGCAAAAATACCAGCTATTTGTGTAGTTTTAAAAAGTAAAACATCACTGTTTTATTTTTTAGACATTATTTGAATGATTTAAAAAGTATGCATTTCTTTTTTTATAGATAAAATTTATGAAGATGAAATCAGTCGGACGTAGATTTTAAATTTATCTGGAAGAAGTATTAGAATCAACGTATAAGAGTAGTATAATCTATTGAGGAAGCTGCCTGATATTTACAGTTAGCTGCTAACTCGAACTCTCATGGATTGCTTTCCTTAGTGATTCTCAAGAACATTAAAATTTCACTTTACTCAAATTCTAAAATTTATTGACGCTAAAAATAATATATTCTTATTTATTTTATTTTCGGTTCTTATCTATTCATTAAAAAAATATATATGGATGAAAAATTTCAATATCTCTTTATTGTGTACAAATAGTTTTTTTTACTAGTTTCAGTTAAATTATAAGTATAACAATTTAAGAAAACAACAAAATGAAGAATTTAACGTAAGAGATACACGGAGAAAGAAGATATCAGAATAACGGAACGAAATAATTGTCGATTAATTAATTTGATTATATTGTCGTAGAATTTTTTCTTCCCTCGAATAAAACTCGCTTTCGAAATACAATACATTCTCTCAAGGAAGAGAGAAAACACAATGGAGCGCGTGAAAAAGATGATGGAATATAATACTAAGTATCCGAAAGAGGCATCGCTAAGAAGGAGGACGAAGAAGGAGAACGAAAGAGGTGGAGGCACTGGTTAGTATAAAAGGGTCGAACCACGGTATCTCGTCTGTTTCAATACTCTTAACGAGTCGTGCGGTAGATTACACGTACCATTGATCGCGACGGTCATCCGTACACGGGACATTCACGACTTCCACATTGAGGAAGTTGAAAAGGTGGACGAGAAGGGAGAGTGAAAGAGAAATTAAGTAAGGAAAGAGAGGTGAGTCCAACGGAACCAAAGCAATCCTGAATAATTACCCTGGAAATGACTTCGATTGTGACGATGACGAGAGCATGCATCAAAGATGCATAAAAGGCATCTAAAAAGTTTTTTGGGAAATGTTTTGAGTCAAGTGATACTTTGTGCGTCGTCAATAAAGTGAAACATCGTATATATTTGATCTTTGTGAATAAGATTGTTAAATTTTATATAGAGTATACGTCATTGATCAAAAAAGTCACTTTTATCGGATGTTATATTGCAAGGACGATGTCATTATTCGGTTACTACTTTCAATTTCATGTGAAACTATCGTGCGAAGATGAATATTTTGTCAAAGAGAGTTAATCGTTAATAATGTATAGGTAGATAATATATGATTTTTTTGCAGAACAATGAAACTAGTGGCAGTGCTTGCATTGCTATGCTGTCTTGCCGTAGGAGCACTGGCATCACCAGTGCCGAAAACCAGCGATGACAAAGCACCGGTTGCGAATACTCTCGTCTCAGGAAGACAAGCGCAAGTACCACCGGCTGCTGCAGATGATGATGACGAAGATGATGACGATGACGACGATGTCGATCTCGATATTACAGGAGATGATGACGACGATGACGACGATGATGATGACGACGACGAAGACGATGATGACGATTATTTGGAACGTTTCATTGAGGATATTTTAGGAGGTAAAATACAAAAAAAATGTATTAAATTTTTCAAGTTGAAAAAAACAAGAAGTCTAAAGAGGTTTCTATTATATATAGATAGCGGATAGTAATATTTTTAATATGTACTAGATAATCTAATCTGATCTAAGATTTTGTACTGGAATGATAGTAAAGATTGTAAAAGAAACTGCACCGTTATACAAACATTAGAAATTCACGCGAATAGTATGCCCGATGGAGTTTGTTGACTGTTTACGACTCACTGGTAACGGTACGAGGCGCATCGAACTTGCCCGAATTAACATACGTCGACGGCGATCCCAGCTCAGAAAGAATTTCTACGCGCTACTTCTTTCTCATCGACCTACATTCGACAAGTTGTTCTTAGGAAGTACAAGCACGTTCGAATTTCGATCGTATGACAGTTACGCCAATTTTTTTGCAATTCGTATAATTGGAGAATGTACATAGATGATTCCTAGATAAAATAATCATTCTTTTAAGACCAAAACGCGTTATCGCATGTAGGTGAACTATTAATTTTTGTCTTATCTCAGATAATTACTGAAACTAAAAGAAAACTTCTATAACCGTAGGCGAGGAAGATGACGACGATGACGAAGATGAGGAAGTGAGTCAACCGGCTTCACAAATAATACCTGTAGCAGCTTCACCGATACAGTCTGCGCCGTCAATAGCCTCGCAATCGATACCAGCGGCAGTTCAAGCTGATTTGAACGCTGCTGCAGCATCCGCGGAGAATACGGCCGAGGAAGTTATTGGAAGTGAACCTACGTCGTCCGACGACGATGCTTACGACGAGGTCGAGGAAACTGGGGACATTGTGCCCGAAGGTCAAGCTGTTGGCCAGGAATCCGGACTTGACGGTGCAGACTCTATTGTGAATCCTGTTGTTCAACCAGCCAATTCTCAAGCTGCAGCGGCACAGAGTGACGATGACGACGATGATGACGATGACGACGACGATGTCGACCTTGATATCACGGAAGACGACGACGATGAAGACGACGAGGACGATGAGGATGATGATGACGACGACGACGATGAGGATGCCATTTCGGACATCACCAGCGCCAGACATGCACGTGAGTTCAAGGGCAAGACCAAGAAACACATTAGTAGACACAAGAGTGCACGCTTATCGCGCAAACGACCTGTAGTATCTTCTTTTTCGGCTCGTTCGTCTAACGCTTCCTCTTCCTCCTCTTCCTCTTATTTTTCTTCTACTACTTCATCCTCTGCCATTTCTCAATATTCCACACGTTCCATTAAGTCATCCTTCCCATCTTCTTCCTTTTCTTCTTCGACCACTTCAAGAAGCGTTTAAAATGAAGCGAGGAAAAAGAGCGATTTTGTAGTGGCAAATGTGAAATATGATACTCAAATGTGTCTCGATATATCCGATATTTCTCGATAAATCAAAATTAACGAAACAAAGTCGTTACATTTTCATTCGAAGAGAAATTTCGTCAAAATCCTGTGAACTTTTTACGAACCGGTATACATCACAATTATAAATTATCTGTTATTTTTGCTTCGACAAAATATGCAAAACACTTTTAGGAGTAGTATTTATTTTTATTTATCTATCATAACATTTTTCTCAAAATCATTCGCTTGTAAAGCGTCATGATACTTGCTTGCTCTCTGTTATTTCATGCCTTTTCTTTCCTTTTTTTCATTTATGGCTTTTATAAATTCCAATGTAGTGGGTATTGGGAAAAAGATTTCTGACGATTAATATGTAAATAAATGCCAATGTTTTAAGGTCGTACAAGCGCTTTCTGCGTAATTTCTTGCGTAATATAAGAACAACGAAAAGGTGGAGGCGCCCTTGAATTTCACACTTGTCATTTTAACGCACATTTGTCAGGACCTAAATCGGACTCTATTACATCCACACAAATTAGTTGAATTCATTATCTATGGCAAATGTGTGTTCATTGATGATCATTAGTCATTATCGAATCGCGGTGTATATTACGCAGAAGATGGAAAAAGATTCATTCAAAACTGAAATGAATAGGGATGAAATACTTTGCATTGGTGACGTCACGTCATGTATTTGTTACATATTTTTTCATAGATCAATTGACTCATTAGTATATTTATAAATAAGATTGTGAAGAAGAGGGACAGCGATTCAATGATGCCATTAATCTGGATTGGAGAGAAAACAATACCGTCATGAGAACAAAATATAAGAACAATAAAATTGTTGTTATTTTTTATTATTGTTCATTTATCAATAGTTAATAATAGTTAATAAATTGAGATCGATGATGGTATCTTCTATCTAATAATGCAAGCACATACACGATTATAATAATCCATAATCGACCTAAGTTTTTGTAGCAAGACATTATTTAATTCTAAATTGCAAAATACACGATAATTTATTGTTTTTACAAAATTGTGTGTCCCACCTTTTATTTCTTCAATGTCATCTGCGTTTAAAACAATTTAATAATAAGGAATAATGCTTCCTTTATATAAAATCAAGAAATATGTTCGAAAATGAACATTCTGAGAATATTAAAGTAATGCAATTGTATTACGTGACGTGTCGAACCATCGCTTTAATTTAATCTGTGTAGATTCTCGTAATTTTAACTTAAAGTGCCAAAAATGTTTGCTTGCTCGTTACACGTTTGCAAAAATTCTTTCTATTTAAATCTAGTATCCTTTTGAAAATTATATTGCTTATGTAGTAGTATCGTAGTGGGTGACTGGACTTGCTTGACATTAATGCTCTTTTTATTTATTCTATCTTTTTATTATTATGTTATTTTAACACGAATAGAGAATTACAAATTTGATATTACTAATTGCCCCTGTTAATGAGGCATCTTCGAACAACCCCTATATTTCATAATTAATTTATCAACCAAACTCAATTTGCAATAAGAAGCAAACATAATGGATTGGTATTAGTAAGTTTAAATTCGTCCAAAACGCGTGAAAAATAAGGAGATGCTAATATATGAGAAGTATCAAAGATTCATTACCGGTTATCGGGTTAACCAATTAACTTTCTACGTGATTTCGAGACCGAGTATAACAAAGGTGTGACCGTATTGAAATGTTTTTCCAACTTTCACGAAGCAGCCCGATGACCCAAAAGAGAATCGGGTCAGTGACCCGGAGTATAACACTCTCTACCAAGACACACAATTGTCTGATTATGACCCTGACCCACACCTGATCGTAGTTTCCTCATCGCCATGTTTGTGCTACTTATTCGTTTTCTTCTCAAATAAAGAAAGAGAGGGAGGAAGAGAGAGAGAGAGAGAGAGAGAGAGAGAGAGAGAGAGAGAGAGATAGAAATTATTTTCATTGTATGCGTGTACGTCTATCATAAAAGAAATGGCTACATTAGTATTATTTGGTTTTACTGAGTATATCTTAAAAGTTAGTATCATTAGCAATATCATAACTTATCGTAATTACCGTTAACGAGGGATATAAGCAGAGAGTAACACGTTATAGATTAACGAGACTGATCGTTATTAATCAAATGAATGTTTTGATGGATCTTTATAAATTACATACCTATATTTCACATCGTCGAGGTGTTGCATGATCTCGAGGAATTTAGGGGTAAAAAGAAGGTCACTGATGAATAACTACGTAAATATACGTGAAATACGTAAGAGCGTTTGAAATTACGGCGGCCTTGAATAAACGACGACTCGTCGAAGTTTTCTTGAATCTTGATCTCTTCGTTACGACGAGGTCGAAGAAAGTGACTTTATGTAAGTTCAACGACCGGGGAGAGTTTTTAAGTGAGCACGAAGAAGACGGACGAGTATATACTGTCGCGAGTAGATAGGTCGATAGGTGAAATGAAAGAAGGGAGACCAGTTTGGCCTCCCCGAAGAACTTCGATTTACCGTTATACCCATCGACGATTCAACGATGTTAACTTCGAAGTAGGCTTCGATCGTCACCGTCACTTCCTTCCAAGGTAGCTAGCTAGAAGAGAATGTGCTGACGGTTTCCCTTCATTAAAAAGCAAACCTGGTAGAAGCTCGTTCTCGCAATGCATTCGGCGGATATGCTTCTTTCCTGGTCAATAACCTCATAGAAATACTCCGGAAAGATGACCTCATAAAAATACAGTCAAGGCCACCCTCTCGATAGTTCCAACATAACGTACACGTTTCATTATATTCTTTCATTATTTTTTCTTATATAATTGTACTGAATACGAAACAAATATTGAAGATACTGTGACTGAAGTATTATAAAGTGAAATTGATCAATCATATATCATTTTCTCTTTTTAATTTTAAAAGAGTAAAAAAAAAATCTTTCGTACGAAATTTTAGATGATTTGGAGTCAGAACCCAGCAGTTATGTACCAGCCATCTATGTTGCGAAATACAATCATTTTGTAGACAACATTCTGGAGAGGATTAATAAAATTTTAAGCATTAATTACGATCCAGTGACAGTCAAATTAACTAATCCAAACTTGAGCTCGAAATCGAATAAGAAGAAAAACAAATCTAAAAGTAAAAAAAGTAAATACGGTTCGAAGAAGAGTGCTTCTGGGTTGGTCATACATATCTCCGAAAATATAAACAATGAAGAGTTGAACGGTGTACAGGTATAATAACTAAAAGAAACTTCGTTTCTTTCTCTTTTTTTTTTTTTGAAAAGAATTATGTTTATATAAAATCGTTGAAATTGATGAAATTTATTTTCTATTCAGAAAATGACAGATTCTTACAAAAACTCGCCCATAGCTACAACTTTGATGGATATAGAATTACCAACAACGATGTCGACTCTTGGATCATCTGACACTGCCATTGCACAAAACCGTATAAGAAATGCCAAACGAAAATCATCTAATTCTCAAAATAAAAAATCAAATCGTAACAAGACGAAGTATCGAAATAAAAACAAAAATTCCACAAGCAGTAGTAACAAAAATAAAGTAAGTATTTTAACAATTTTTTTTCAACCTAAGTGCTCGTGAATAAAGATCATAGTATGTAATATCAAAATGGCGCCATGTTTTAGGCCAAGGCAAGGGCAATTTTATATGGGCTCGCTTCGCTTCAAAGATCAGGAGATGTCTCGGTAAATATGATGAGCGATCATACGACTATCAAAACGAAATTCACCTTGGGACCTTTAATACTCAAAGTTGAAAAAGAGTTTGGTAGGGCTGCGAAGAAAGAACTTAGAAGTGCAACCGCTACCACAGCAGGAATGTCTGGTAAACTGAGTCTTCGTGTGATGCACGGAGGTGCTGCCACGTTGCATTCCATTCGTGTTTTACAACCCAAACAGGTTAATATTTAAATTAGCTTACTAAGGATTTATAAAATTAAACATGACGTTTAATCAACATAATTTTATTTTTAATTAGGTTCGCGTTGAAAGCGCAGATGATCACGATAGAACAAGGGAATTCGTTTGGAGAAGATCATCTCATATTGCTCATTTAGTATCTCAAAAACTTTTAACAGCTACAAGATCAATGTTACGACCTCCACCTGTCCCAGCACTTGCTGCTTAAATCATTGAATCATACTTGATCTAAATGAAATCATTATAAGTGCCATAATAATGGGTTCAATTCATCGTTTCGTGTTATTTCATTTTATGGTACACGCTCTTTGTTCTTGAATCATGGCTTTATCGATTTGAATCAATGAAGAATTATTTGCTTATTCTTTTTATGTCCTTATAAAAAAAAGTACATCTTCAAAAATCTTTAAAAAAATGGCAAACAGAAAGTATAAGCAATATGATTTCATTTTAGATCAACATTTGTTTTTTTTAATATGTTTATAATTATTTATTTATTTTTATTATTTATTTAAAGTAGCACCAATTTTAAATTGCAATTATTTTTATATTACCTGAAATATTGCGGAGAATATATGTTTATACGAAAAAATAAAAAAGTGAACTTTAGTAAAATTAAATTAATAAATTACATTTTGCATTAAGTCAAGTAAAAGATTAAATATGAGTTTCTCTATTTATTTTTCTACTTACATAAATCAGTTTGATGATTTTTGGTAGATTTTGGAAGAAGGACAAATTTGACATTTTTTATGTATTTCGACGTTTTTAAAACATAATAAATCGATCGGTGATGGTCTGTGTTCTTCGTCTCCCATCCAGTATTTTTTAATTGATGCAGAATCCTCACCTAAATCATACTGTAAGTCCATTGCCTAAAAAAATATATATATATGATTAAGTCAGAATCTTAATTTTTCATCAATTTATTTTCTTTACATAAAAATGTTATACTTACATTGAATAATTGTAACCAAGCTACATGCGAACAATGAACAACAAATGAGTAAACTGCTTTTTCAAAATACAAATTGTAAATTGCATTCATCGTCGAAGAAATGATTTCCTTTAAAATAGAATTTACAATGAAGGAATTACTCTCTTCTTCAAAAATAACCTGCCATTTAGATTCGGATATTTCAAAAAGAACGGTTGCTTCAAGCTCATTGGTAGAAATTTCGTTAGTTTTATTTTGTCCTCGCCAATTTTTATTTAACTTCTCTTTCATTATTATTTGTTTAATTACCTTAATAAATTAATTTTTAATTAATCGACATTAAAATTGTAGATTCCTAAGATCATGAAATGTAACATAGATGAGAGAGTCGACGTTTTCTTTCATATTTCCCGCGTAATTCATTAGACGCATGTTATTTAAAATTTCAACGAATGTTAACCTTCTATCGTTTGCATGTTATCAATGAATGACTTTTTAGTGTCGCAATGAATAAAATTAAAAAAAACAAATGCGTTATATAGCTAGCATCTTACATCATATATTAAGAAAGACAAAACGTTTTTCATGGAAACAATGCCAAACGAAATCAACGATCATGTAATATATTTCCATTTTTTAAAGATTTATTCTTACTGAAATTGTACGCTAAAAATTCTCTGAGGTCTTTTTTCGATCTACGACATACATGGGTTATGACTTTGAGTTCATGATTCGTGTTTCATTGTATATCGCGCTTTATTTCTTATAAACGAATGGTGCAAGATAAAAGAGTTTTACGCCGCAGCAGTGTTTTGTTCGAAGAAATGGAATTGTCGGCTGATGGGAGAACCATTAAAAGCTTTGAAGATATACGAGTAAATTTAGATGAAGATTGCCGTATCTGTTTACGAAGGTGTAATGAAGCATGTCAACTGTTTCAAAACGACAAAGGCTTTTCTCAAAAGCTAATGGCATTTGCTGCCGTACAGGTTAGATTTGTCACATCGTGAATTTAAATATGTTGATTCTTCCGAAATTCGCTTGATTTACTTGTACTTTTACGCATCTCTTTCGCAGGCATAAAAGACAAACATGTCCAACTAAAGTAGAAGTTTAAAGTTTATATGATCTCATCAGAATCGAATTAAAAACACTATAATACAGAGATGAAGCATTTTAATTCCATCTTTCCTGTATATGTGTGTGTGTGCGTGCGTGCGCGGCGTGTGTGTACTATATCAATATTTTATTATTTTATGTACATTTTTACAGTTCTTAAATCCATAAGAGATGCAATAGTTTTCAATTTAGCATGATGGAACAATAAAATATGTATGCCAGAATAATATTTTTTAAGTGTAATGTATTTCTTATTATTTTGCATCGAATACATTAATTCTGTTTTAAGTGCGGTACTTTACATATATATAATACATATGTAGAAGATTTAAGCAATTTCGGCAGGTAGAAGACAGATCAGTTGCATATAAATATATGGAATTATACATTCATTTAGAAAGTATAATTATTTTGTTTATTACAGGTAGAAGAAGGAGATGGATTGCCATCCGTAATATGTTATCATTGTTCTCAACTTCTTGACATGTCCTATAATTTTCAATGTCAGATACAAAAAGCAGATATAAAATTACGTGGAATATTGAAACTTGGATCATGTACAGCAAAAGATATTGAAAGTGTATTGAAAGTTGATAATTTTTCTGATATTATCTCAAATACAATATTACATAAAAAAGTTACAGATAATATTAATAATGATGTTAGAACGTGCAGTAACATTATCAATGAACCATCTGTACAACTTGATGTACAAAGTTTTTCCACTGATCAACATGTCTTTACTTCTGAAATAATTAATGATAATATAGAACCCAATGACAAGTGCAATTCTATAATTGTACTAGAAAATAAACAAAAATCATATAAAGTTGTAGAAAATGTAAAATTACCTCAAAGTTGTGAAAAAATTACAAATAAGTCAAATAATGTAACATGTCATTCGCCTAGTTTAATTACAGAAACAAACTGTGTTAAAGAGGATTTATCCAATGAAAAAAATTTATCAGAAAGTGATGATAATTTTATTAACCAAAGTACTGTTAGCCGAAAACAAATATTCAAAACTGAAATAAAAGATGAGTTACATTTAGAAGAATTATCCTATAATACATTTGCAGAAAATTCATCCAAAAATATAAATATTCAAGAAGAAGGAAAACCTATTGATAATTGTAGCGATGATGAGGAAAAACCTTTAATTAGCAGGACTTCAAGGCAGAAATGTCCACATTGCATTAAATCATTTGCTACACGTTTAGCTTTGCAAAGACATATGATAGTACATAAACACAAAACAAAATTACGTTATGTTTGTTACATATGTGATAAACAATTTTCAAATATTGCAAAATTAAAAAGTCACATTTTCAATAGACATGATACACATGAAAATAATAAGAAAAGAGAGAAAGAGAACAGTGAAGATAAAAATGTACATTTAAAAACAGGACATCTTGATAGTAATTGTAATAATTCCATCGAAAATACTAAAACTGAAAAAAGAAATTGCAAATTTACATGTAAAGTTTGTTCTAAACAATTTACATATCAAAAATCTTTCTTCACCCATGCTAAAAGTCATCCAGAATATAATTCTGAAGATTTAAATGATTTTTCTAGTGAAACCGGAACTCAATTAAATGAAATCAAAAGTAAATCATTACTGAAGCAAAGTGAGTCAGATGATGGAAATAATGAGGTTATTGATGATATCGATAATGATGATGACAATGACAATGACAATGATAATGATAATGATAATTTACCAATGGAAAGTCCTCAGTGTACACAGTGTGGAAAATTATTTGCAACCAAAAGAAATCTTAAAAGGCATATCTCTACTCATAGTGGTTTAAAGTACAATTGTTCGACTTGTGGAAAAGGATTTTCAAGAATAGATAAATTAAAGGATCATGAACAATCAAAGCATAAGAATGAAATATTTGGTAACTCAGAAGAAGAAAATGAAGATGATACAGATAATGAAAATAAAGTTAATAGTGGTTCTAATGATCGAAAAAAGGTAATATCAAAAGTGATTTATACCTATGGCTGTTAATTAAAATATATCATTAACAATAAGAAATATAAAAAATCTTTATATTAGTATTTCATTAGGAGTAATGTTATATTTAATTTCTTACAGGTTAGACATAATAGGCCACATAAATGTGCTATCTGTCCAAAAGCATTTGCTCAACAACAGTCTTTAGCTAATCACATAGAAAGGCATAAACGTGCTAAAGATAGTCAAAAACGATTTTTGTGCGAAGTTTGTAGCAAATGTTTTGCTCAAAGTGGTTCACTGGTTGCTCATATGCGTACTCATACTGGCATTAAACCATATGTGTGTAACGTCTGTAGCAGAGCTTTCACTAAAAGCACATATCTACAATTACATTTAAGAACTCATAGTGGAGAAAAGCCTTATATTTGTCAATATTGTAGTAGAGCATTTGCTCGTGCCAATACTTTAGCCAGGCATATAACGATGCATACAGGAGAAGCTAAATATCACTGCCAGATTTGTACCAAGTCTTTCAGACGATTAACTTCATTAAATGAACACACGTATACGCATACTGGTCAGAGACCATATGCATGTAAAATATGTACAAAAAGATATAACAATGCAGGTTCTTTGTATGCACATACAAAGAAATGTAAAGCTCAGCAGTTATCTAACTCGACAACTACTTTTACTCTTCCAATGGATAATAACACTTTGCAACAAAATGGTGGACCTACTCCACAGGTTTTAATCTATTCTCAAAGAAAATTAGTAGAGGATGGTAGTATTGGTCAAGTTACACCATCTGCGCAATACATGATTGCTAATGTACATAATCAAAAAGCCTTATCTACAAATATTATGCAACCATTTACGGTTGAGGATCCAAATGTATGTACAGTCAATTCTAAACAGTTTAAAAATCCTTATTATTCTATATACCCAAATGTATAAGATATTCTACTAAAGTATATTTAGTAAAAAATGTATAATTATATATCAATTTGATTGATTATCTATTTTTAAGATTTAAATGAAAATTAAAGTCTGATTGTAGAACATTAGAATGCAACAGTATTTGACAAAAGGAACAAAGACTTAT
Organism: Dolichovespula sylvestris; assembly: GCA_918808275.2. NCBI lineage: Eukaryota > Metazoa > Arthropoda > Insecta > Hymenoptera > Vespidae > Dolichovespula > Dolichovespula sylvestris. The sequence continues at coordinate 623,802 of OU964963.1, read as the reverse complement.
TAAAGTGTTAAGAAATTAAGTTTGTCCACTCGGTCAATCGAAATAAACTTTCATAAACATCTTTGAATAAGATTCTAGTTTTTAAATATTACTGAAAAGTAAAGTCTTCGTATCCAGTTATAATGAAATAAAATAAACTTTATTATTGTAATATAAACATTTTAAAAATTTACTATGAATTTCGAAGAATTTCAGGTTGCGGACATCACAAATTTCAAATCACCCGCGCTTACACCGTTATTTTAAAATGTATAACATCGTCCAATCATAAGCAAAATCTTTTTATCTTTACATACGATTTTTATATAGTTCATTTATTTATCTATCTATGTTGCGTGTGTATCATATATATTCATATATATGTGCGTGACTTGTGTCTATATAAGTATAGATCAACATTTTTTAATTTTATATTTATTAAAGTTTTAATTTTTTTTGAATTGAAAGACCTATTATTTTTATGTAATATTCATTTAGATGATCTACATATTTTTGACTAATGTATTCACAAATCAAGGTGTGTATTGTAGATTAGAAAATATTAGAACTTGCTCGAAGCAGAAATATTCTTATTTTCTAGTACCTTCAACAGGGCCAATAATATCAGCTCTTATTTATTTTCATTGAATTCATGAGATTTAGCCTTAAATTAAAATGAATACGACAGAATTGTAGCTTCAGGAAATATTTTCGAACGCCATCTTGCCTTTTAACTGCTAAATAGTTGTTCTGTGAATGCGTTTGTCATAAGTGGATTATGTTATTTTCTTCTATATTTGATTTGTAATTCTATAATTGTATTAAATTTTAAGTGATCGACAAGGTGAGGGAATGCGAACTGTTATAAACGTTCGTTGTTTCGCAAATTAATCAGGATACTTTCTGTTTGCTCACGCACGAACGAACGGCTGTGGCATATCATGAAACGTAGGGTTCGTTCTTTAGTGTAGGCTATTCTAATCTTTTCTAAATCTTAAATTCCATAATAATAGACTATAAATCCTCGTGCGTGAAGGAATCAGTGGTTTTCTTTATAAGAGACATCATTTTTTAATAATAACAGATATCGGTATTAGTTTGAAATGTAATTTTATAATTCGGAGAAAATCAGAACATTCGGGGATATCTTGTATCTCATACATCGTCTAATAATTTGAATAGAGACAAGAAATAAATCGTGTTTTGGTTGACGGTCATGCACGAACGATAGTGTGCAGCAGACTATTGTGCACGAATGATGACGTTTTTCCTTGAAGAAGTACGCATAGAAGATTGTTTCCTGTTTGTATGACGTTTGCTGCTTTCATAAGTCTATTGGATCAACACTAATTACGGTAGCAGCAGCGGAACGAAGTATTGAAACACGCGTGTGACACTTGATAGTGAGAGGTCGTAAAGAGAAGAACCTTTTTTTTATATTCGATACTAAGTACGTTCTACGTTGATACTTCAGGTATAGCATGATAACCTTCAATGTAGGTAAATGTAGAGATTGCTTCATGAACAATATATATATATATATATATATATATATATATATATATATATATATATATATATATAATACTATTACGATTTCTATAATCTTATTTGACTATCGATCTCGTATTTTATTACATTATTTTTACGTTTCTCAATTCGTGGCATTCCTCATTTCATATTATTTATTTCTTTTTATTCACTCTAAGATACATTATAATAATCAATACTTTCATGGTCAATATTTATAATACTGTTAGTGTAATCGTGAAACCTTGCATTAGATCTCAGGTCTAGACTCATATAATTATATATTCTTTCCCCAAAGTTGTATACATACAGTTCTATTTTCAAGAAAGTTTAAATGTAACAAATATATACATATATATATTTAATGAGTAAATTACTTTTATAAACCTTTCATTAAAGAAGAGTATCTATCAAATAAATAGTTGAAAATAGTAAAATGGTATTTAATGATTAATATCAATAATACTTGTTATTTTAAATTAGAATACGGTTTTTGAGTAGTAGTATATTTAGCTAACAATAATAAAAGAATTTTTGAACTGGCATTGCTACAATAAAAGATTTAATTAAATATAAATATCACTTGAATTTAGGTTATATCATATTCTCTAAAGTATAATATTAATAAAATTTTATCGTTGATCATTTTTGCAATAAGGCTTTTGGTCATACGTCTTATAAAGATATAAGATTTTAATCATCTTTTGTTATAATACATATACATATATATATATAATGATAATATTTATCCACAAGATAGTTTTAAAGATAAGATAAGATGAAAATAACTGTAATTCTTAAGTGATAAAGAATTTTTTTTATTCCAGAAAGGTAGCAGTTTTATAAAGGAACGGTCTAATTTTGTTATCCAATGTAAGTAAATCTTAATTACAAAAATAGTTACTTGAATGTAAGTTAGTTTCTTCATAATCAAATGGGCTGGTGATGTACTGATTTTTTCTCTATCTCTACTAAATATACAATCTATCAAGGAATTAAGTAAGTTTTCATACTCTTATCTTAAGTTGAAAAGTTGTCATATTGCTTAGCCATTTATAAAATTTAATGTTATTATAAATATAGTCAGAAATTTGAATATGTATAAGAAAAGAATTATTTATTTTCATATATCATTTGTAATATATTTATATATTGTTCTCTGCCTAAATATATGATTTTACTAAAAATTCTGACTATGAGAATAACATAACATAACTTATACAATTGCTAGAACAAAATTAATTGTTTTTATAATAAAGCTTTATATTAGACTACATTTGCATAATCACTTCAAATGTTATTCCAAATATTTAACATTCATTGAAAACACTAATGTGTATATATATATATACACACATACACATTTTCTTGTAAATTTATAATTACGTGAAATAAAATTTATAATTACTCTTTTGTTAATAAGTAGAGATAGCAAAAATGGTCCGTCTGATTATTTATAAACATATTCAATTTATGTAATTTTAAGGAAAGAGATGATATTTATTAATCAGAGTTGTTATGGTATGTGTCATTCGATTGTAATATATCAAATATTTTACAAAATACTTTTCCTATTTATTTCATTATACTATAGTACTATAAGTAGATAAAAATTATAGTGGAGAGATTATGTATGTAGTAGAAACAAATCTCTTGTCAATTGATATATATTTGTATTGAATGTAGATGATATTTCACATGAAATGAAGCCAGAAAGTACCTGCAGCTATATTTTTAATTTTTTATATAAATGAATATAGGTTGTGTCTATTTAAACATTTGCAAAATATAATGCTAATAGGAGTAAGTAATGCATAAAACAATTTCTTAAATAGAAACTAAATTCTTCTTTATTTGTATATTATTCTTTTTCTCTAACGCTATTTTTAGGAAATGCACGATCATAAAGTATATTTGTTCAATATATAATTGTTATTACTATATCTAATTTATTTATGATGTTCAGTATAATGGAGTAGGAGATATTTAGTGTTACCTGCAATATTTATTTGCATAATAATCTTATCTTATTTGAAATGAAAGATACACATATATTATTAATTCTTCAAGTGTTTAAATATGGAATAACATTGGATTGTTTGTGAAATACAATTTATATATTAAATAATGTCATACTTATTTATGAAGTCATTTGATAGTTTAGGGTTTTATTCTGATTTGGAGAATTTGGGAGTTTTCTATATTTCTGGACAAGACGTAGTTTCATCAACACCAGCGGCGAAACTTGACATGCCAGCAATGGCTATGCAAAAGGTAAATTTTTGAAACAGCTTCAACCATTGATTTAACAAGTGTTCGCACTTTAATAATCAGTGCAATATGAATCTAAATAATATTAGTGAAAATATGTCTAAAATAATTTTAACTTATTATAAGTGTGTAATAAATTATTATATTTATATTTTACTAATTAAAGATAATTCACGAAGTATTTTGATTTGTATTTTAATGTCAAGTGTACAATTATGGTGTTATATGATAAATACTATGAGTGGGTATTTAACATAAAAATTATGCAAGTCAGTATTGCATTGGATATTATTTCTATGTAACAAAATTATGATAATACTGATCTGCTCACTAATTGTTAAGTTTTTAAAATAAAAGATGCCTGGTAAGGCATTTAAGAAAATTGTATAATAATTCATATATTTATTCGTATATAATTCATATATTTAGTCACATATTAACTTAATAATGAAGTATAGTGTCTAAATATATTAGGTATAGTTTTACTTTTATTTGTTATATTTTCTTCTTTTTTATATTTTTTTATTATTTTGCATATCTAATATAGAAGGTGTTGTGTTAAAACCATTAAGCTTATTATATTATATATCTCCTATAATTTATTTAGTTTGCCTATCTTACTCCTAACTGAACTAAGTTTTTGTAGACATATGTTGAACAAATGTTACTTCAATTGAACAATAATATATAGGTGGTAATACTTTATAGAACCTTAATTTTGTAAGGTACAAATATTTTAATTATTCTTGTGCTTATTTTTTGTGTACGTATCAGCATGGCTTTCCTATATAACAGATGTCCATATTTATTGTCAACAGTTTTAACCTTTTTAAAATTGTTTATGCATATTTAATATAATCATATATATATATATATAATTTACATAACTTATAGAATAATATTTTTATATTTCACAGATTATATTTTAATTTTATTTACACTATATTGTTTGAATTTTATTTATAAATTTTTATCTAGACTTACAGAGATGTAACTACTATTTATTTACAAATTTATGAAGATGTGATAATAAGTATGGGCTTTACGAAAGATCGCAAATTTTATTATTAATTGGTAAGCAATAATACTAATTTTTAGATGAGAAGACAAGGCCAAGACGTCATGCAAATGAATCTAGCAGGTATTAGGCGAGATATTGTAAACCTTGCTCATAATTATAGCAATGCACAGGTAATATTTTTACTTTTATCTTAATTTTTAGAATATTAAACTGTTAATGTAATATTATGTCAACAGAGTAGTTGAAACGAATATGGATCATATTAATTACTTTACAGAAAGCTGTAAGAAAAGCTACCAGTAATGATCCTTGGGGTCCAAGTAGTACTCTTATGGCAGAAATTGCTGATTTGACATATAATGTTGTGGCCTTTACTGAAATTATGCAAATGTTATGGAAAAGACTCAATGATCATGGTAAAAATTGGAGACATGTTTACAAAGCTTTGGTTCTTTTGGAGTACCTTATCAAAACTGGTACAGAAAAAGTTGCACAGCAATGTAAGGAAAATATCTTCGCCATTCAAACATTGAAAGGTAATTAGACAGGAAGCTATTTTATATAGACGTTTATGTCAGTTTTTTTAATTTATATTGTTTTTATATTTGAATAATGAATAATTCTATACCATTTTGTAAGATTTTCAACACATGGAAGGACATAAAGATCAAGGTATTAATGTGCGAGAAAAAGCAAAACAGTTAGTGGCCTTATTAAAAGATGATGAAAGATTAAAAAATGAAAGAGCTAGAGCATTGAAGGCCAAAGAGAGATTTGCTCAAACAGTTAGTGGTTTTGGAAGTGATGGTTTAGATACCATGTCACCTGTAAGCAGTGATGTAAGTTTTACTTGGATTATAATGACTTCACAATGAAAAATAAATAAATAAATAAATAAATAAATGTATATTAATACATTGTTTCAGTTTCAAGATTGGGAGCCTTGCAATTTAACCGAATCAGCATCACGACGTACGAGTACATTTTTATTAGTCATAAATTTGACATTTCATTTTGGTATCAGTTGTGGTGAATTTAAAGTAAATTTCATTAAAGAAATGTTTAAATGATCGTCATTACAGATAGATATTTCTTGTTCATTATAATTCATAAAAGAGAAAAAATTTAATCCATATATATACACTTCTAACAAAATTTATATATTTCTGAAATAGCTGAATTAGAAGCAGCTAGACCACAAACAGTGGGTGAAGAAGAATTACAACTACAGCTAGCTCTTGCTATGTCAAGAGAAGAAGCAGAACAAGAGGAACAACGACGGCGAAGTGACGATGTTCGACTACAATTAGCACTTAGTCAAAGTCAGCAGGACTTCAAGTATGTGTAAAACACATTTATGAAATGCTCATGTTGTACTAAGAAAAAAATATTTAAAATAATATTTGTAATTTTTAGAGCACCACAAACTGAAAAGCAGAGTCACATGCTTGATCTACTAGATGTAAATCTAGGTGAAGCAAGCGGCTCTTCTGCGCAGAATGATCCTTGGAGTATTCCAGTTACAGCTCCACCTCCAAGACCTCAGGTACTTCATGCTATAATACACACATATAGTAATATGTGGTAAAAAAAGCACTTTTAAAGTAAAGTTAATTGTATGTACATACATAATATTAGAAAATTATTAAAGAACAAATGTGATATTTTTTAAATATATAAATATTTAAGTTTCCCAAAGAATTTTGTTCTTTTAAGTTAAAATATGTTTAGTTATGGAAAAGAAGTAAATAATTGTTTTTTTTTTTTTATACACTAAAAATTTGTGTATAGTTTACTTATATCATTCAAGTACATTGATTTTGGGTTCATGTTATATATATCTTTATTGCATGGTAATGCAAATCATATACTTTTTGCATGTTGCACATCAGTCTTTGGATTTGTCTCAATTTCGTAAGTGTAAGGTACGTCTGACGAAAGTAAATCGGCTGATGTAGTAGATTTTGATTTATCAAAAGATAAAAAAGAAAAAGAAACAATAATAAATGATTATAATTTTTTTTTTATTTGATTTTATAGACTCAAATTGATCCTTGGAGTGTACCAACAACAAGCAATAATTCACCTGCGATAGATCCATGGGCTCCTGTCACATCTCAAAAGCAGGGTAAAAAAGCAGAGTCTAAAAAATTTTTGATAATATATTCATTTCTATTTTATGCTTATATTATTGATTAGTTATTATGATTATTTGTTTCAGTTGTTGCTAACGATCCATGGAAAACACCTGCTCCATCTCCAGCAACAATAGTGACTCCTCGCACGGCAGATCCTTGGTCGCCAATACCATCTGTTAATGAGTTGGAGACATCTAAAGTAGAGGTAATATTAACTTATTTTTTTATTGTTACAGAAAAACAGGGTTACTTTATTAAATAATAATAAAATAATATATAGGCTCGTCAAGATAAAACATTATCTACATCTCCATCTTTCAATAATCCAACTCTGATTCAAAATATTGGTTTTGCGGCACAATCACCACAAAATATCGGTTTTAATTTACCAAATTCCTCAAATGCTGCCTTTGGTACCATAAGTAATGGCTTTAAGGATCCTGGCTCTACTTTTAATAATTTTCCCTCTCAAATTCATGGTAGTTCCGCTGCAAGTCCATTGAGTGAGCTTGATGAATTTGACGTAATCAGTCAGAGGAACAAACTTGGAGCTGGCTCACAAACTACAAATAACGGTAATTATACAATTCTATAATTGCCATTATAAATAACTTTTACTTTTCGTGATGTATGTAATATATTTCAGGGGCTACATTGTCTTCAGATCCATTTGATCTAGGTGGTATAGGTGAATCTCTACCACAAAGCACTGGTGCAATAAAAAAGACACCACAATCTTTTCTTGGTGAAAATTCTGCTCTTGTAAACTTGGATAATCTTGTTAGCACATCTGCGATTAAAACAGTAACTCCAACACCAACAGGTAATACCATATTCGAACTTTGTGAATAATTCATGAACACGCTTCTTTTAAATTATTCGTAAAATTGCTTTTACATAATCCACATACAAATATACTTTCAGGTAATTAAAATCATATGAAAAATTAATATTTTACTTCATAACACATTCTATGTCTGCAAAATAGCATTTCATTGGAACTAAATTCGTGAGTATTAACAAACTGACGAATAATCGTACGAGTGCATGATTTAAGTTTGTCATCATGTTAATATGAGTTTAATGTTTGTATTTTAATAATTTATACAATTTTATACATCAAAACTTTGGCAAATTTTAGTTTTCTTACGTTTTTAAGAATTTAATTTATTTTATAATTGAACAACAATCGATAATTTTATTTTGCATGCATTTTTTTATAAAACCAATATTTTATTTATCATGTAAATCTAATATGTATCAGCAGACTTGAAAGTGTTATAAATATTAATTAATAATATTTAACATTATTGATAAAGAGCAAGTGTTTAGCAAAGACGTTTCACATTTTATCGTGTCAATTTTAACTCCTTAGTAAATATTAGTATCATAAGGATCTATCATTTCTTATTTGTGTTAATATCTTATATTTTCATTTAATATGATCTAATTTACAGTGCCCGTATCATATTCAGCAAATCCATTTGCGACAACAGCAGCACCATCTCATGCCCCAATTAACCAGATTCGACAGGACCCTTGGGCTGTAAATACTAATGCTAAAGCTAATCCATTTTTATCGTAGCCTGATAAAAACTATTGAAAAGTTAGCTGAAATTGCTATTACTGCTGCAAATATAATAGTATTTAAGATTTTATTAGTAACCCTGTACGGTATAAGTTTAAATTTAGAGTAAATTATGATTTGAGTTGCAGATGCAGAATATAGAAGAAGCGAGCAATAGAGAAAAATTTTATTGTTGATAACTAAAACTGTTATTGATACTATCAAAATGTTTTAAGTAAAAAATCTAATTATTGACAAACTTTTATGATTGCTGTTTATATTTATTCATAATACTTTCCATGGCATGTTGTGTAATTGTTAGTTATAAATGATTTTATTGTGGCTATATCATTTGATAAATTATTTCACAAAAGAGTTTGAGTGCTAGAAGTAAAAAAGTAATATGATATAATATTTTAACTTGAAACACTTAAAAGCTCCTAAGATAATAACTAGATTTTATACATACTCTTTTCATACACAGAATATTTTTTAAGTATGGATTCATTCTCAGATAAAAATTGCTCACCGATATATATTCTTTGGATAAAAATGTAAAATAATAACGATATCGAGATCATTTCATTTATTTTGTATTTATATACGTGTTTTCTATAGTAAATGAGATCGTGAGACTGTAATCGTAATTTGCAAAAATAGATTATATCGAACAGGGTTCAGTTTAAGCCAGTCTTGAATGTTATATGGATTATGATCTACAAAATTCATATTGTGGCTTGCTTTTTAGCAATAAGAAATTAAGAATACAAATAGTGCCTGTGTTAAAGATGTGTGCGCATTTATTGTTAAATATGATCAGCCGTGTGTTAATAATTTTGTACAATATCTAATACATCACACAGTACTTGTTAAAAATAACCGAAATATCATCATGTTCTGTAATCATGGTAATATACATCAGTTTTTATATTTTCAAGCTTTATACACCTTGATTGATGACTAAATATACATGTCAAGTATATTGTATATGATTCCAGTATGATGATAATGGCATACATCTGTTTTATGTTAAGTAGTCTTACAAAAAATAAGAACTAATCACTGGTATTGAAAGTAAAACGTTAAAGCAACCAGTTGCAGGTGATTGTTAGTATAGCAATTGCCAGGCAATTTTATAACTACAAGAATTTGCAAATTTGTTATGATGAGAATATATATTTATTCATTTATTTTATCCCTACGATGTGATGCAATTTGCGTTTCCTTACGCATTAAAATATTTACTATTGTACCTTAATTCATGTAAAACAAATTATAAATATGTTATGCTATACTGTTCCACGATCAAATTCTTTTCTTTGAAAATTCTATGAAAATAAGTTATCATTAATATTGATGTGGAAGTTTTTTTTAATACTTAACCACATAAGTTTTTGCAGAAGAATTTGCTGAGTTGCATTAAAAATATATTATTTATTTTTTTTTTTATAATAATTTAGTTGTGTCACAACAGTACATAGAGAACCAATATTGTTATTTAATTTAAATAAGAAATAAAACGTAAAAATGGTTTTATTAATATCTGTATATAGACATAGATTATTTTATGATTTTTATGTTTAATTCATCATACTTTTAAGATGGCATTCCACTTTTGTGTGAACTTGGCATTTCTTTTTCAAAAACTATAAGGCATTTTTTCTGATTTTTCACAAAGATGATACATTTTTTGAAAATGTATGTTACAAATTGGTAAAGCATGCTAAGTGCAGAATTATATTATAAATGACTTATTTTAAATAAGTCAGGAATACTTGCATGTTGCACAGATTTCTGATTTTTAATTAAATAATATTATTGTGCTATTCAACATTAAGTTAATAATTTGTATTAATGTCGGGCAGTTTTAAACAAATTTGCTTGTACCATAGAATTTGTACATTTAATATCTATTTTTCCAGAAGTTTGCTAAAAGATGAAGTATTCATACAGTGTTTTAAAAATTATTTTGAGGAAAGAACTATGAAATTCTTTTCATACAATATTAAATGTTTTGAATTAAACAAGTGTACCGTGATTATAACATTTATATAATCCATATATATTATTTAATTTATAGTTCTTCATCTTTATAATGAAATTTATAGAATTTGATATAAAGAGTATTTATGTTATGCTTGTTTTATCAAACAATTCGAATATAACTTCATTTCTTATGCAAGCACTGGATTATTTTTTAGTTTTAGGGCTACAGTAAGTTTAGAATACTTTAAAGAACAATTATGAAAAAAATATATTATATATTTTAGGAGATTATTATATTATTAATATTATGAAACAAATAAATGTAAAAATTTCTAAGTTTTCTCAATAAATAAATAATTTTAACTTTTTCCACTTTTCTTTATAAAACATTCTATGAAATGCTTTACAAAAAGTTATTCTTGGTAAGTCGACTTAATTTATTTATTATTGTCTCAGTCTTTCTAAAATTAAATCTTAATTTAATATTAACAATAATACTTTATACGTTTGTATAATATTAGATAAAATAAAAACATAATACATGTGATATCAGTAGTTATATATAGATATTATAAATATTAACTGTTTGTAAAAAATTCATATGAAATAGATTACTGGATATATAATAATGTATACTTCTGATGTACTACATACATAAAATATTATTTTAAAGAGAAGCTTCCACAGAAGGACTTGTTATTGATGGCAGAAAATAGGATCTTACTTGGCTATGTAATTGTGCTACTTCTGGATTTTCTCGTTCTAATGTTCTAATCAATTGAGCAAATTGTACAGTACCTATATACAAACATATGATAAGTAATGTATATATTCTACTTATAATTAGTTATGTTATTAACTACAAACCTTCTCGTCCTTCTAAAAATCCATAATTCTTAATAACATCCATTTGTATTTGAGTTACAATTGGGAATACAAACTGCATCATTTTTAACATTTCATTTCCGGAATTCTCTTTCACTTCTGCAAGTTTTTGAATATTTTGGGGTGTATTTAAAGCTGCTAAAATATCAGTCAATGCAGCTATAATGAAAAATTATAAAATAAAATATTAAAATATTTGTATAGTGTAAATAATAAGTAATATTGTAATACCTTTCGCAGTTTCTGCTGTGAAATCAGGTATGCTTGTCATTGTGAAAAATTAACAAATATGTTTCATCTATTCTATACTTTCAAAATGAATATTTACAATTCACAATATGAATACTAACAAAAAAGTAAATATCTATAATCTGCTTTGTGAGAATAGTCTACTAACTGCTACTAACACATAAAACTATTGTGAGAGATTAGGTAGGTACAATCGATAATAATGTTTAGGTTAAAAATGTATTTACACTAACGACCCCTATATTCTAATTTTACATTCATTTTAACGATTTTCTCGAACCTATGGAACTTCTAAAGTATTATGCTGTTTTTTTTTTTTTAATTATTTATTAATTTCATTTATTAATTTCATTATAAAATATTTAATATTCAAAAAACATAAATGCAATATTTTAAGGATTTAGGCTGCTCATTAATCCTGCTTTTATAATGATTAACGCCAAAAAAGATTCCAGACATAATACTTGACCAATTTTTATGAACAAGGTTAATTTTAAAGATGAAGGTTCAAACGAGAAGAGACAGTCAGCTTTTTCAAATTTCGTAAAAATCTTTTTTCTATACATAAATTAGTTTAGAGAAAATAACAATTTTTGACACGATCTTTTTCAAAGAAAATAAAGCTTTTTCAAAAATTTGAAAAAGCTGACTCGTTTAAATTTTTATTATTTAAATAAAATCTTATTCATCAAAATCGGTCAAAAATTATGTTTGCAATCATCCCTAGCGTCAATGCTGTTTCTGACAATTTTTGTGAATAAGTTTCATATAGTGGCGCCTCTTGAAATCTGCGGTGAAAGAGATGAAGCTCCTGCCCCACTACTAATTTTCATATCACGCCCGAGTAGTTGTGTTTTATTTCCGTAAATTAGCGGATTGCCTGCTTGTGTGTGTATAAACTGATGGATTTTCTCTTCCATTCCAAACGCAAAGAGATTCTTTCCGATGTTCATACGGAGATACTACTCAATGATTTTGTCAATTATTTTATTAAAAATAATAATTATTAAATACATATATTATATATTATTTTAATAAAAATTTTCAATGCTAATTTTTTTTTTATAATTTTCATTGTAGGACCAGTCCACTTTGTATTATTCTTATTACTATTACTACTATAACAATAATAATAAGGATAAGAAGAAGTAGAAAAAATACATACTTGTACATTCTAAATTATAGATGATGTTGGTGATTTATAATATCAAAAGAAAAAATAATATATTTAAATGAACAAAGTACAATGTAACCAATCTACAACCCACAGAATCCTCGAAGATCCGCACCTCTTTTGGATACATTCCATGTGTTACCAAGCGTGATAGTTTTTCATGTGAACTCTTAATGAATCGTGTTCTCAATAATTTAGAAATGTAAACATCCATCAATAGGTATCCTAACACTAATGAGATACGACAACAAATACAAAGCGATTTTTTATTTTTATCCGTTATCTTTTCCCCATGTCTATCTACCTTATCATCGTATTATCAGTTCATAAAACTCGTATTCATCTTTCGTTTTAGCTTATATCGGTTTTATTTTAGTTCTTACTGTTTATCTTATTAATTTCGGGAAAATGTTAAATTATATGAAATTCTGTTATGAAATTTATATGAAGAAAAGTGATGCATTAATTAATTATTTATGCCGTTTATAAAAATAATTCGCCGTTTATAAAACAGGTAATTGTAACAAAAATTTTTTGTTTTCCAAACGATTCCGAAGAAGAAGTCGCTGTTAGGTCAAGCCGCGTCGACCAAACCGAACCGGACCGAGTCGAGTTGGACCGGGTTGAGCCCATATGAATATGGGAGACTGAAAAATGTGAGTTCAGCTTACTAACACCAATACTCTAACTCTACTAAGTCGATTGTTAAGTTACACGTGAAAGGGGTACAACCTATCCAAGCTTATATACCGTATGGTGCGACACCCTTGTTTCCTTGTTACATTAGTAGTTCATATTTTATCTATACTTGTCGCTGAAGTTACACACATTTCGAGCGAAAGGTCTGAAACAGTCTTAACAGAGAGATTATTTTAGTTTATTAATTCGGATATAGATTTTGAAGATTTACATATTTCTTGATTTTTTTCTGTCTCTCTCTCCTTCTTTCTCTCTCGAAGAGTTATATAATAAATTTATTTGAATTTTTAAACAAAATGTTTATATTAAAATATTTGTTAATTTGTTGTAATTTTTGAGAAAATCGATATAGTATAAAATATACAATGTATCATTAATTTATACATGATGTAAAAATGATTTGCGTATTATGAGAGTAAGTGTGTGTGTGCCTATGAACTCGTCGTTTATACACAAGTACAATAACAATATTAAAAACTTACAATATTTAACAATTAATTGTTGAGGCATTACTAGGGTTGCGTTTATATTGAATTTGATTAAAGATAATATATAATAATTGAAAATGGTATGCATTTTTTTATATATAGGTATACTCGATAAGTATGGTTTATACATTCATAATATGCGTGCGTGCGCGCGGGCGCGCGTGTGTGTGTGTAATGCAGATCTATACTATGTTTAATTGTAGCACTGGACGACCTCATTTCTTTGCACACTGATTCTATCGCAATTAGTACTCGAATCGATGACAAACAGAGAACTGATGAGGATTCATTTTTATTTATTTTATACCAATTTGATTGAAGTTGAAAAGTAAAATATGGAAAAATATCCTCGCTTCATCCTCAATTATCCTCTTATAAATACATAATAATGCAATGATAGAATATGTATTTGTAAAATATTTAATCTTGCTTACATTAATTATATTTACTTTTATTTATTTAATATTATTTAATATTATTTAACATCATTTTCTCTCAAATTATCGAAGCTTATGATTGAATAGTTGTACAATCGATGATTAAATGTAATATTTTTTTCTTTTTTTCGATATTTTTCTTTCGAAATTCGAAGGATTCTTTCGGAACATTTTAGAGAGATATATCAAATGTACGAAAGTCTTCGGATATTTTTCAATTCATTGAATTCTCTCGTTTATATCAGAGCGCAGGTATTGCATCGCGCAGACTCCGCCTTTGCAGCATCCAGACCATCCGAGAAATCTTCCCTCAGTGCCAAAGGTCCATACATTGCAAGTGGAACGGAGAAATAAGAACCTATACTTGCGTATATACTTAGCTGGTAAAATCATACGGTTTGCCTTTACATTAATGATGATCGTAGAAGTTTTCAAAAGATAAAGGACGAGCACTGTTCTGTCCTGTTTACTGCTGACCTCTTTAAAGTGGACGTGAGAGACAAGAGCTACTTTCCTGATGGCAGATCACGATAATATTTACGACGATGAGGTAATTAATTATTTTACATCAAGTACTCCCTTTTAATTACTTTCTCATTGCTTCGTTTCGATGATCGTCGGAGCCATTTAAAAGTAATGCCATCAAACTCTTGATAAGACAAGAGACATTGGCGATTTTTAATAGTAACGATAGTGCACTTAAAATATATTTATTATAGCAAAGTCATCAGAAGAGACATTTTAGGTAGTAGGAAAAAACTTATGTTTTTATAATTAATATTACTTTTAAATTAATGTAATTCTTCATAGACAACCAAGAACACATGATATCATTTTATTGAACGTATAAATAACTGCCTTTTAATATTAACAGCTTGTGTAAATAGTTAAATGGAGCTGATGAATGAAATCTCAAAGTAGGATCTAAATGGATTCGTTTCATTAGGTCTACTTCTTTTGATCTGTTGAAAAAGTCATAAATATATGAATAAGTACATGTATATATCTATTCATACAAATATATTAAAAAACTTTACTAAGAAAAGATTTTTCTATTAATCAAATTGATCAATTATTTAAACTCATATTACAAATAAATGATAATAATATTGATATCATATTATTATGGATAATAAACATATCTTATTGATTTAACATATAATATAAAATAATTTAAATTATATTTTTTATTATTAAATTTTTTGAAGAGACATTTGAACTTTGATTCAAGAAATTTAATTCATTTTATTTAAATTTGGAATCTCATATACGAAAATAATTTTTCAAAAATTACATGTCCCCTGTAGTGGCAGCAAGTGTACATACATTTACGCGTGAGTTGACTGACGTACAATTCTGTACTGGCCCTTCTTCTATCGATTAAGCTACAGCAGCTGACTAGCATACATATTAGACGCGACTGAAATCTAATTTCATATTTTTCTTTATGTATATTATATTATACATATATGTATTATTTTTTCGAGAGATACGAATCGCGATCACACCTGTTAGTACGTAAGCAATAAATCAATAAAGCAATAATTACCTACCCCTTTCGTCTACTTCTATATTTAAATTGACTATTTAATAGAAATTGCTCATTATTAAAATAATATTTTAAATAAATATATTATAATATTCATTTTTTATTATTTTAAACAAAATATTATAAATATCATTGTTTGTAATGTATTTGTGTAAAATTTCATTTAATAAGAGAAATATTAGTAAGAACCTTTGTCATAGGAGCTAGTGTCGGCTAATCCAAATCAAAGGAATTGGCGTGGGATTTTGATAGCTTTGCTCGTGATCGTTGCGGTTTTAGCCCTTATCGTCACATCGGTCGCTCTACTCACACCACCTGATGAAGGACCCAGAGTTCGTGGTACACGTTTACGACTCTCTGAGGTTGTATACATTCGTTTATATTCATGATTGTACAGAAGAATTTGAATACGAATAAACAATTATTATTTTATAGGTTCTTTCCGGTGAATTATCTCCGTTGCTCTTTAATGGTTCCTGGGTGAGCTATCGTCATATTTGTTATAGAGATATTTCAGGTGGTATTTCTTTATTGGATGCATCTGATGTGAATTTAACGTCGCGCAGTTTGATGCCCAAAGAAACATTTGTAAGTTAATAAGAAACTAATATTTATAAGAAACTAAAATAAATCTTTCCTCTTTATCGTTAAGCATTTATATTACAGAGAAGATTGAATCCTGCCAAATTCTCACTATCACCGGACCACAAATACTTGTTACTTGCTCAGAATATGAAAAAATTATTTAGATATTCTTATTTAGCTCAATATACAGTCTATGACGTGAACACACAGTCAGTATGAGTTACATATACATTACACGTCTCTATATCATCATAATTATCTTTTGATCCATAAAATATCAAGGACTCTCTTATTACAGAGATATAATACCATTGACACCTCATCCCGAAAAGGAGGTTCATCCTTATCTGTTGTTAGCCAAATGGACACCTCGTGGCCATGGACTCGTTATGGTACAAGATTATGATATTTATTATAGAACAGGTCCTTTGAGTAACACGGGATATCGTGTAACTGATACTGCAGTACCAGGAATTCTATCTAATGGTCTACCAGATTGGCTATATGAAGGCAAATCTTTTTTCTTTTAATCTAATTGTTAAGCGTTAGTTTTAATTTTCATTACTATAAACGGAGAATTTTTATGCCTATTCACAGAGGAGATTTTACATAGCGCTGAAGCAATCTGGATGTCAACTGATGGTCATATGATGCTTTATGCGTCGTTTAATGATTCGTTAGTCGAAGAAATGCATATTCCTTGGTTTGGAGAAGGAAACAGGGCTTTGTATCCTGATATACGATCTTTGAGATATCCTAAGGTATATTAATCTTCACAAGAGAAATATGCATCATTACAACAACATTGAAGTAATTTTTGGCTTGAAATAGTTTATACGATCGAATGGATGAAATTTTTCTTGTTATTATTATCGTACCTATTTCCTTTATGCTAGATATTCGTTTAACATCATATCGTTAAAATCTAAATAGAATAAAATCATAATTTGCAGCCGGGAACTCCAAATCCTTTTGTACGTCTATATGTCGCTGATCTTGCTGATCCAAAAAATATTCATACGAAAATAGTAAAACCACCCCCTGTCATCGAAAACGCGTAAGTTTATTTACTCGACTTAGAATAATGATGCATAGATTTTATACAACTTTTCATAACATTTATAGAATTTTTTTTTGTAAATCCATTGTGACAGCTAATGAGATAATGTGTTTATAAATCCTAATGGCAAACACGTGTATATATAATACTTCATTTCATTTATTATAGAGATCATTATTTTACTACTGCTTCCTGGGTATCATTAACGGAAGTTTGTATATCATGGTTAACAAGAGCTCAGAATTTATCAGTCGTAACAATTTGTAAAAGTCCTATGTGGCACTGTCAGGTTGGTAACTGTTTGAATAGTATTGAATATTAAATGAATGTTAACATATATTTCTGAATACGATGAATGTTTTTATAGGAGATACAAAGAATAACTAGCGATGGACATGGATGGGTTGATACACCACCAGAGGCACCGCTGTTCTCAGCTAATGGCACCAGTTATATATCGATCAGTCCTATATCAGAAGGACTTGCTGGATATTTTAAGCATATTGTATGGGTAAATGTGCTTAAAAAGCAAGTAGTACCCTTGACACATGGACGCTTTGAAGTTGTCAAAATATTAGGGTGGGATAAGGTCAACGATACCATGTACGTGAAGAAAGAATATCTAGTATACATCTATATATTTATAATAATTCCAAATCTATTCAATTGTTTTTAGATATTTCATAGGTATACCACCTATGCGTCCTGGGCAAAGACACTTATATCGTGTCAGTTCACTTTTACCTCAGGTGGGCTCTTCTTTGCATCCTGCAATTTGCATCACGTGTAACGCTCAATCCACGAAAATAAATAACGATCAAAGCAATTATCACACATTTTCGGATCGTCGCAATGGATGGATGGGGACTGCTTGGCACGAGGATTACGATCTGCAAACGGAAAGTCCTGAAGATAAGGAACAACATCGTGGAAAAGAAAAAGCGAAAAAGCAGAAATCAAAAGCTTCGCATATTTCTAGTGAGTACACGATACTTGTTACGATCTTCATAACGCGTGCGTTGTATACTACTTTTTAATTATCACAGTGTGTTGTATTCTTCAATAATTGCTATGCATTTTTCTAATGTTAATTATAGAAGTAATTCTAATCATGGAAATGTAGAATTAACTAACATAGCTAGTATTTTGCTACACATTTACACATAACATATATCCACGGACCTACAGAATATACAGGGTGTATCACTTCACACGATAATTAATTGCATAAATCTTTTTTAATCACCATACGTTCCTTATTTTAATGTTTTATTTCATTAATTATACCAAGATTTGAATTAGTTGTTGATATAATTCGTTAATAACGATTACATGATAGTTGCATGTGAAGATCAAATAAATGTTAGTTTTCTTTTCTCCATTTTTTATTATTTGAAAAGTTCTGTACTGTACACGTATACTAAATAAATTCAATGAAACAATAATACTGCTCTTACTACTCTTGCACACTACTTTGCATGAATGCTTCAACCCCGATTTATTGGTTTTTGATTATTTATGTCACGATAATTATTGATTTTTCATCCACTGTATACAACCCTTTTTTAAGGATTTTTATCTCAGGAATCCGCCATTTGAAGCTGACATACTAGCTGCGGTACACCCAATATATTCTACATTAGCATGCTTCGAACATCTGGAATATTTTGAATGATGGGTAAGCTGCTCTATAACGCATCGAATAGTGGAATAAAAGAACGCAGACTACTATTCTAATTAAAGAGCAATCGCACTTCTTGCTTATGACAGTCCATAGATATATGTATAAAATTCAATTTATATCGCACTATTGCTATTCAATTTCTCTTCCTATCTATTTTCTATTTCGTGTCAGTGCGTGATCTATAAGTATAGTAGGATTCCTATTCTTAAGAGGGAAGCAACGAAGCCAGTCTCGAATAGTTATGCATAAAAACGCAAGTTGAATTATCTCATGTATATTTTTTCAGATTCCGAGGAACCACCTTGTCAGTATCATCACGCCATTTTTCCCTCTTACGGATTAGACTACTTCGTTCTAGAATGTCTTGGCCCTGGGATACCTACAATTTCACTTTATAAAACTGAAACGCCAATTCCACGATTATTGAGTATTCTACAGAATAATACAGTGTTACGCGTTAGTATTCTCTATGATAGTTCTTTCTTGATATGTATCAACTATTTATACACACACACACACACACACGCGCGCGCGCGCGAGCGTACACGTACACGTACATATATATATATATATATCAATATTTTTATTAGGAAAAAATATCCAAGATCGCTCTTCCACAAGTGAAAACCTTTCCAGTACATATAAGTGGTGGTTACAACGCACAAGTAAGATTACATTTACCACCTGGCTTGCGAGAGGACGAAATTACGCGTTATCCTCTAGTTGTGCAGGTGTATGTACATAAAATAAGCGTAAAGGATACATAGTACAACATGGCTACATATTCATATTTATAAATATATAGATACGGAGCACCAGGATCTCAGTTAGTGACGGAGATGTTTAAAATCGACTGGAATACGTATTTAGCCAGTCGGAAAAGTATTATCGTGGCCCAGATAGATGGTCGAGGTAGCGGCGGTCAAGGATACAAACTACTTCATGAAGTTTATTATAAACTTGGTTACGCCGAAGTAGCTGATCAATTAGAAGTTACGGAGTAGGTTTTGAACTTCCACATCAAATCTTTGCAAGATGCTTTTATACATTTTTCTAATGTGTTTTAAATTTCTGTTTTAGATATTTGAGAGACACATTACATTTTATCGACAAACGGTGCGTTGCAGTTTGGGGTTGGAGTTACGGCGGTTTTGTTGCAGCATCAGCTCTAGCTCATCCCGAACAAGACGTTTTTCATTGCGGAATAAGCGTTGCACCTATCGTTTCATGGAAGCTCTATGGTATAAAGAAATATTCAACTACTATTTTTTTTATTACGATTAAAATATATAGACAATGTTTATATTATTTATAAAGAAAATTTATTATCATTTATCAACATATTATTAACTCTATTTCTAACAACATATATTATAAGAGCTTCCTAGCTCTGGTATTATTTCGTAAATGAATTTATTACAGATTCCGCTTATGCCGAGAGATACATGGGTTTACCAAACGTTACTTCTAATTACAAAGGTTACGCCGATTCCGACGTTTATAACAAAATCGAGTATTTGCGTAATAAAATGTTCTATTTAGTCCACGGAACTGCGGACGATAACGTTCAATTTCAACAATCCATGGCACTTGCGCGTCACCTTGCGAAAGAGGGGATTCTCTTTCGACAGCAGGTATTTCCACAACCTTTCGATCGTAAAGGCATTCTTTACTTTTGTTATCGATAATTTCGTGTCATATACCAGTCGATATCTATTGATTATCTGATTGCTATTGACAGTAATTACAATGCAACATGAAGCTGATTGGACATGATATGGAAAGAAAAAATCGTGGATTCTTATGTTTGGGTATCAAATATGTACATACATAATATTTAAAAGTAAGTTCTTTAAATATCGCCTATTGCATATTTATTGCATGGTGGTTACGCTTTTTGCAGTCAACTTTCTTTTATACAAGTAATAAAGCACATAGCCGGAGTCATGTGTGGAAAACTTTCTACTTATTACTATATTTTAAACTGTGTTTACAATTAAAGTGATTATAAAATTCAAAGTCTATATATATATATATATATATATATATATATATATATATATATAATCAAATAGCTTTGAAAAAGATCACGGAGTCTAAATCAGCAGTGAATCGATAGTAAAATACGTAAAATAAAAACAAAACGTCTTCGTAACATACATACGGTATCTATATAGACATAACGTAGTTGTAAAAAAGTATCAAGATTACGTATTTAAGTTTGTATATGTACGTATATATATATATATATATATATATATATATATATATATTTGTATATTAAATCTATTATTAAATTGATGTAATATTGAATGAGAACTCGATAGATATCGGCTGTCGCTTAAAAGATAACTTCTATAAACATTAACTCTTAGATACGTTCTACTCTATATAGCACATATCGTATAAAACTCTTTAACGCACTCGAAAAGATATTCAATAACAAAAGTTTCTAAAAAATTGTTTTTCGCATAGAATACTAATTTATCGCGTGGCATACAGATCGACGTATCTAAAGTTAAAATCAAAATGTACTAAATATTTGATGTTTTGTTGTTTCTTCTTTTCCTTTACTACATTAGGTATATCCAGATGTGAGCCATACTTTAACAGGTGTAAAAGGGCACTTGTACTTATCTATGGCTCAATTTTTGGAAGACTGCTTCCAAAAGCAAATACCTTTAGATACAAAAGCGGGACTTGGCAGCGGTGGCGGTTCCGGTGCTTAAACAGGAAAAAAGAAAGTATAGATAAATTCTTACACGATAAGTTGTATAAAAAAAAAGAAAAATGACACATGCAATCTATATACATACATCTCCGAAATCTGTTCAGTTCGACAGAATAATTACAGAAAAAAAGGTAAAATTATCGTATAATTTTATATTCTGTATCGATATATCATGTAAAAAGAAAAAGAAAAAAAAATAAGAAAAAGAAAAGAAATTACAATCAATGTTTCTTAGATAATAACTATATAAAAATTGCATTTGGCTTTAAGCCTATCAGAGTGTTCGTCTCGATTGCACACATTGTTCTTCATTCGTCTTATTAGACTTATCGTTTACTACACTACCTTCTATTTTATTTCATGATAAAAATCGAATTCTAAATTCTTATGCGATATTCTAGAAAACAGTAAATACTTGAAAATTATGGGATACAAGTTAACTTAAGCACCTCGTCAAAGTTGTTTGTAACAGTAACTTTTTGAACAATAAAACGTTATTTGCTCAATAATTTGCCTTCCATTGTTTAGTATTTCTTTAGCAATGAATTGCATTGCTGATAATGGTTAAGAAATACACAGACAATGGATCGAATATAATTAGTATGAATAATATAAGTCTACAAGCCACGTTAATAAAGTATTCATTACCTTATCACTTTGTAACTAGTGATTAGTATACTGTCGCAAAAAGTCACAAGTCTGGAATCGATTCAATGAACTTCTTATTCGAACATCTTCCAAGATGCAATAACATATGATTCTTTAGATTTGTTGGCTTGCTGAATCCACGGTTACAAATTTGACACCTAAATGGCCATAATCCGTTATGCACGTACATGTGACTCTTTAGATCTCCAGGAGTTGGGAACGATTTCGAGCATTGTAAACATTTGTGTGGTTTCTCCTGCAATATAGAATTTGTAATTATAAAAATCGGATAATATTTGTAGGCATCGAACTAATTAGTGTTATGTATAAATATGTTATTTTTATTCCTATTTTTATTTGATACTTTTATTATTCTTTATTTTATTTACATTCTTTTGAGATTTCTTTTTAAAATATTCATAAGTTATTGGTGTATTGCAGTTAATTAATATGATTAGGATACTTTAGATATTAAGATCCTACCTTGATGTGAGTCATCCTATGATAATAAAGATTCGAAGATGCTGTAAATTTCTTGCCACATACAAGACACTGATGAGGTTTTTCACCGCTATGAATACGTTTGTGAGTATTTAGAGAACTTGATGTTGAGAAACCTTTACTGCATACCATGCAAACGTGTGGTTTTTCGCCTTAAAATTATTTCTCTTATTAATATGATATAATATAATATCATACTTATTATTTGTTCATTATCATTACTAGTAACATAATTAAAAGAGAAATTATTATCTATTTTCCCCATACATTATATGCACATCGTTTGTATCGGTGTTCTTACCAGTATGCGTTCTGGTATGCCTTTTTAAGAGTGATGGACGATCGAAAGATTTACCACATACTTCGCATGGCAAAAGTACTTTGTCACCTCTTTTTATAGTAGTTAAAATACTACAATCAAGATGATCACCAACTAACGATAGAGTAGATGATGATGATTCCTCAGAGTTTGATTCATATTCATCAGGTTCATAATAAGAGTGCTGTATCGATGGTGATATGTGATGAGAAAGTAAAGCCATGGATAGATCCAAAGGTGATTCTAAAACATCGAAAATCGAAGACAAATACTTTTGATATAATTCCTGAAACATTAAAAAGTTTTGTACAAGTTCGAAAAACAATTTTGAACCCACCATCTACGATACTGTCGATCAAACATCTGTAAATTGCGGATCTCAAGCACATATCATGGGAAATAAAAATAAAATCTGGATACGTTACTGGTGGGAACCAAGCTACTAATTCAGTATCTGGTTGAACATCCTTGATAACTTCAAAAATTGGTTCACCTAAAATAAGGTAACGAATCATTGAACAATTTTGAATAGATTTAGATACGAATATAACTTTAAAAATTTCGAAGAAATAATGAATGACCACTTGACTTACCCTTTACCTTTGTTCCAATAAGATTAACTTGTTCGTCATCCGTTTGAATGATATGAAGAAACCTTATCCAGTTACACTGACGCTTGTTAAGATTGTAGTTCGAAAAGACTTCGTCATAGCAACCGTACTCGCGTCTGATCTAAAAGCGGATCGCTTTAATAGGCAGCTAGCAGCTCGTCATAGTACACTAAGAGGGTAGCGAATGTAATCGCACGAGAAAAATGATACCACAGACTTATCAACGTTTTTTCCAAACGCAAAATGAAAAATATTAAAAGTTCCTCCAAGGATAATTGTAAATGTTTCGATTAATTATAAAAGTAATTATAAATGTTCTAGAATATGAAAGGCGGACGTATATATAATTGAATTACTATAATAATTTCTTTTTATTGAAAATGAAAAAATGTGAAAGAAAAAAGAAAAGCAGACGTGTACTTACGTCGTTGTCATCCAGAAGAGAGTATAGATCAATCTTATCGAATCTAATTGACCCCTGAAACGGATAGATGAGTGTGCCCAATGGAATAAAGACATTAGACCACACCGATATTCGTAAATTTGTGACAAATGAGTCCGAATCATTTTTATAAACATTTTTGCATGCGGATTGATCACTGGCAAGAACTAAAGAGAATTCTTTCGGTATCAGTACGCAAGTTTCCATAACAGAAAACCCACAGAATATGGATTGAAGAATTTCACCACTGTTCAAATTCTACCGTAAACACTGCACGTAGAAGTTCCTTACGCACAGAGAATAGTGCCTTCTAGAGAACAAATGATAGCAAAACTCTTCCAACGTGTTTAATTTTTTTAAATTTTAATCGGATCAACAGTGATAGCACGTAAAAATTGCGTTGGAATTCGAATTATTCTACACATGCATATATATATAAACATAAGATCGTCGATCGCTCAACATAATTAGTAAACTTCTAGATTATCTGTGTTCGTCGGGTTAAAATCACAAAGTAATAAATTATTATCATTAAGTTAGTTATTCACTGTAACTCGAGACAAGTTTAATTCTATTTGATATTTATCTATTTTGGCTTCACTATATCAAAGTGTTTTAATTATAGTAAAACGTCAGCTCGTAGAAACTCAGATGACGTTCGAAGCGCTAAGAATCAGGCCGTTCGTTATGCTAGGTGCAAGGCCCTTAGTTGACTGGCTGAGATTAACCAACTGATCTTGACCTTGCGACGGCTTACCAGCATTTGCTACCGAATGGGTAGCCCTTCCCCTTCTCCATTTCTTTTCCCACCCATCGTTCGTCCTGGCCCCTTTGGTCCAGATCAGCGGCGTAGTCGCAAGATAGTCTTCGCAAAGGTCTTAATCTTTGTAAGTTCTTTGATAATCGTTAGGATATTCACATACACATAATTCTTATCGTACGAAAAGACACGATGTATAATAGAGTTGATAGAAAGTTATATCTATCGAATACTAATGCAACTGTAATGCAATACAACTTTGATAATGAACAATTACTCTTGGAGACTTCAACGCCCACATACTTTCTGTACAACGTGTTATACGTGGATAAAAATATGACATTATATAGTAAAAAAACACTGATATAAGGAACTTGTTAAAAGAAGTATCTACATATCTAATGGGTGAGTGGAATTTAGACGTTCGTCGAGTCGGCATTGATTTGAAATTATTTCAATGCATACAAAATACCAACGGTAGGAAATTTTCATTATTTGTGATTATCGAATATAGTATCATAGTTCAGTGAAAGATCCTCCGTAGTCTTGTAACTTCATATTGTTATCTCTTGACATGATTAAAAACACGTATTCTCATATTAAAATGTAAAAAAAAAAATTGATTAAAAATTGTACCTAACGGCCATGAGAGGTAGACATGTAAAATTTGCTGTGTAAGTTGGATCAAGAAGACTACGCCGTTGGAGTTTTGCCCCACTATGTTCGTTGAGCCGCAAGTGTGGCATGATTGTAGAGTGAATGTAAGTATCCTTCGCCGACACAAGGAAGCCGGCCGGTCCTCCTCGTGGTCTTCTTCGTCTTTCCAGCATCATCTACAGTACCGCTTAAAAGAGAACACACGTGCGTGAATGGGCACCTGTCTCTGCCTGCTTCTGCCCATCTCTCTCTTCGTGATTATCCGCCTCGCCTTGCCTCCCTACCGATTCCAGTTAACAGGGCCGTTTCTTTTCTCTCTTTTCGTTACTCCTCTTTCAAGTCTGCCCTACCAATGTCTTCGCCAACCTGCCTCGCCTTGCCAACGTTCTATCATCCTTTCTCACTCTTTCTTTTTCTCTTTCTCTTACTTTTTATCTGCTCATCCCTCAGCTCCTTTCTCTTTCCCCACCCTTATCCATCTCCGTTTTCTTTCTTCTTCTTCGTTCTCCTCGTTACCGAGTCCGCGGCGCATTCTTTTATTTATTCATCCATTAGGGTGGCTTCGGCAGTTGTAATAGGGTGAAAACTGCTGAAGATTGCATAAATAAAGAAGCACGCCGAATATTTACTACGACTCCCTTTTATCTCCTATGCACGCGAGTGCAACTTTTAACTCTTTTTCTTTTCTTTATTTCCTTTTCATCTTTGTCTCTTTTCTCTTTTATTTTTTCTTTCTTTCTTTCTTTGCTCTCTTCTTTTTTCTTCCCGTACAGCGAATAGCTTCAAGTGTGTATGGCCTGAGAGCGAGTTTTCGCATCCTCGCTTCTTCGTCACATTTATTATGGCAAAGAATACGCTCCCGAGACAGCATGCACATCCTTACGAAACGTTTTCTTATGCCAAAATTCAATTCTTTGTTTCGGTATATGTTAACGTTTGATATCGCAATTAGCTACATTACCTCGTGTAAACTGTTAATAATTATCATTTAATTTAATTTGACATGCGTTCGAAATCTTACGATAACTACGATTACCTCTTAGATCGATATCTTTCAATTTATTCGATTAAATTCGATCGTGATTCAATGTTATCAATGAAGTATATCGATATAAAGATATTTAATATGTAAGTAAACTAGTAGTATCAAAAAATATTGTTTCGGGATTAAGGTTGAAATTTGTGTATTTTTTTATTTGTAAATAATATTTGTATAATTCGTATATTTTGATACGATATAAAAATATAAACTTTTATTATTCATCATTATAAATGAGCTCGCATTTTCACAGAAAACTGTGATGCATATCTCCTTAGAAACATGTATATTAGCAAGTATTAATGTCGAAATTTATCAATGTATACCTATGATTATTAATACCATCGATGTTTCTATCTTTATGGCACAACTACTTGGGAAGTATGAATCTTATAAACAATAAGTTAGTTAACAATTTTTTGTATAAGTAGATACTTATTTAGGCCGATTGTAATAATATTTTATTTTTTATATCCGTTAAAATGGAAACTTATACTAAGATTTATCTAATTCTTAGAATTTTTAATTGCAATGGTTCCACAAATACTTGCACATGATACGAAATACTCTTTTTATTGAAACGATTATAGATCATCATATTAATTTATTATTTTATGGATAGATATATTAATTCTATATTCCTTGACTTGGACAATGTTAAATCTCCCTTTTAATATTTTATGATGAATAATTGGTATATATAGTATATCTAATAGATAGGTAAAATATATGAAAGTCTATATCACGATGCGTTTAAAATTTGACTAATTGTACGATACAATCAACTATAAAAATTATTGATACTAGTAAGATCAATATTCGATTAACTTAACTTTGTAGCAGTACAAAACGCTAAGCATATCAAAATTGTCTAATCAATAATTATAAAGTTAATTAGCATATAAAAGTATATAGTATATCGAGAAGTATATAGAACGTGGATTGCAATTGATAAGTACAATCTTAGCAATGGATTTTGATAGCAGCTCATTGTCTTCATAATTTTACTGATATTTTTGTGGTAGTTGGCGATAACAGGATTCTATCAGATAAAATAATATTTTCTAACATTCTACTATAAATGTATTTAATTTTTAATGTTTAAAATAATATTCCATTTATAGATGGCGTATCATATGATATGAAAAAATGATCATTCATTCGGAGTATAGTGTTAACACTATTATAAATGACATTGGTTTGATAAAAATTGTTGGAAAAAATTGAATACTCTAATACAGTCACTCCTATTCAATTTCCCAATAAAGACATTGATGAGACGAATTGTACTGCAATATTCACTACTTGGGGAGAAACCAAGGTAACGGTCATCATCACAAATCGAAAGTACAAACGTTTCAAATATCATTGACCTTTACTTATCAGTCATTGAACTATAACATCTCGTTCTAGAGATTACTATCAAAATAAAAGACACATATTTAATATTGTGGAGCATCTGAAAATGCGGGTGGAAGAAATAATTGATTGCGAATAATAAATCTTAAAATTATTGAATTGCCAAAATGACAGATGGTATATCAATCGATTAAAAATACCAATATTTATACAGATAATACGCTAATAATACTAATAATAATATATTATTGATCTACACGAGAAAATAATCAATGCATGTGTGTAGAATAATAATATTCATGAAAAAAAAATATTTAAATGTGATCCTTCATGAGTTTTTCAACTACATATAATTCTTTTATCAAGGAGTAAAAATATAATAATTTACTTTTAGGATGATTCTAGTAGTCCACTTGTCTTAGACGGTGTACAGATTGGTTTAGCCTCTTCAGGACGTCCATATGAGAATTTACAGTTATATAGATTGGATCATATCGCATATTAGTTAACTTTGTATTAACGAAATTAAATCCTTCAGAGTTGATATCCTTCCTATCCATTTGACAAGCAGAATAATGAAATTCTGCTCGAATTGATTAAAAACAGACTATAATCTTTTTATTAGCATCGATCGAAAGATATAATTATGTACAGGTAAGTGTAATAATTAATTAATCGAAAATCGATCGTGTTTGAATATTTGTAAATTTTTATCGATAACGTAGAAGTGATCTAAAGTACTGTAACAGTTGTTTGCTAATCCGTTTTTATATCATAACATATTTACCGCTAATTTATGTGTTTAGTGATAATTAATGTTTATTAATAATAGAAACAATGTATTCTTTTTAGACGATTCTTACTACCTACTTCTCTTTAGATGTGCTTATAATAAATAGCTGTTTAGTATGTAAATGTGCATATCGAACTAGAATTGATAAAAAAAAATCTCGAGATCTGATACTTTTAAGGGTAGTCTTTTGACTCTATATGATAAAGACTTTCGATCGGGGTTGCACTGGCTAGAATAATTCGCAGAGATACGATCGTGAGTCCATCAAGTGGCGTGTGACCTAAATAAAACGGCGCATGCCCTGTCGTTTACAAGGACAGTTTCGAGGGCGTGTTTTCATCCCCGACCATTCCAAGACTCGGCTTGAGATCTCTTGCCATTTGTAACATTTTGTCAGTGAGTAAGAGAGAGTAAAAGTGAAAGAAAAAGAGAAATAGAGAGAGAAAGAAAGAGAGAAAGATAGAAAAAGTTGTCTAATTAGAATGACAATTTAACCAGCTGTGTTAGTCGCTTCATATTTTGCTATTAAAATAAAAAGAAAATCGATAGAGGAATGCTACGGACCCTTCTGTCGTGTCAACCTAGCTCGGACTTCGATTGTCGTCCATGATGAAAAGAAAAATACAATGAACGTGGCACAAGATCTAATTGGAAAATCCTCATCTTGACTTCAACACTATGCCAATGAATTGAAAAAAAAAAAAGAAAAAAACACTAATGAAGTTGATCAATTTTCGTAAAATGCAAAATGACATAAATATTTGTTGAAATCATAGAAGAAGCAAAAACAAATAAAAGAAAACCAGCGTTTTCTGAGTGCATTCATGACTGAACAAATTGCTACATCGGGAGTTTATTTAGTGTTTCTTCTTGTATTGTTGAAGCTATCGATAATGATGATGATGAACACAACGAAGACGACGACGACAATGATGACGATGATGACGATGACGACGTTAATGATTTACCAAGTTTTCTTTTTCTATGAAACCTAAATATTATTATAAGATTTAGATTATATCTTGTTCCAAAAAGAAATCAAAGTATTAAGTTTTATATTGCACAAACAAGTGAAGTGTTTCCAAATCTTGTGTTATTATTATCTTAATATTATATATTTATAAAAAAAGTTTTCCGATTGTATTCAAGAAGAAAATGTGTTGATCAGTTTTTTCTAAATAAAATCTACGACATGATTAGATATGGATTAGGAATGAATATCATGCGAGCAATAATGTAATGTTTATCTCGTAAACAAAATCCATTATAAATTACATAAAGTAACACTGAAAATTGAAAATATCAACGAAGTCTATATGAGCTGCTGTCCTTTTATGTAAGTATTAAAATTATCATAGGTTACGTGTTACTTTATTTAATGCGATATATCTAGAATATACAGTTATCATATATATGTGATCGTTTTAGATTAGAAAAGTTTCTGAATAGACCAACAGGATTATATTAATAATTCTTGTCATGTTCATACATTCTTATTAACGATTGTGAATAACATACTGATATTAATTTTGCAATTATACCTATGAAAAATAGTGTTGACTATTGCTGATTGAATACGAATTGCTGCTTCATTTGCACATTTGTATTTCAAGTAATTTTTTTTTCTTTTTTTTAATTCTAATAGTCCTTACATATTAAAATAAATGTAACACTCTATTAATAATTCAAACATAAATTTATAAAAAATGTATAAATCTTTTTGTAAAATTTTATTATCAACCACAAGTCATATGTATTTTTAATAATTTAATTATAACGTGTCATCAAAAAGAAAGTAAAATTAATTAATAAAAAATTTGTAAGAAATAACATTTGTACAATGATATTACATACACTAAAAGCACGCGTAGGATTCGTTACGTTTCAATTTCGCGCGTAACAGGTTTCTATTCTTTCCCGCCATGCTGTTTTCTTTCATTCTATGCTAAAGTTCTCGTCAATGAATCACTAAATAGAAATGTTCATGAGCTTGACATCATTTAAATAAGTATTACATATAATATAAAAAAATTCTTTGTTTATTAAAAAATAACAAAAAATAAAAGAAAAAATCGATATGTGAAAAATGAACATAAAATATCGTGTTTGATCGAAAATTGTGAGAAAGAAAATAAAAATATGTGAATAGATATGATTATAAGTGATATATAAGAAGTTTAAAAAATGTGAGAAAGAGAAAGAAAAAAGGGAAGGAGAAAGAGAGAGAGAGAAAGAGAGAGAGAGAGAGAGAGAGAGAGAGAGAGAGAGTAAAGGGATTCTGCAAGATGATTATGACAGAGAACGAGTATAAATAAGAAGTACAAAAACATTGAAAATGATACCGAGGGTTCGAAATAATATGAATTTTAAGATCAAAGTGAGAATAAATCGATGAACAACAACATTCAAGAGAAGATCTCAGAGAGATAGGTTGTACGGGTTTGTGGAATGTCATATAGTCGGCTTAATCCATCTGATCCAGAATAAAGAACTTAAAGGAAAGTGAG
Organism: Dolichovespula sylvestris; assembly: GCA_918808275.2. Classification (NCBI taxonomy): domain Eukaryota; kingdom Metazoa; phylum Arthropoda; class Insecta; order Hymenoptera; family Vespidae; genus Dolichovespula; species Dolichovespula sylvestris. Next base: position 592,133 of record OU964963.1, on the reverse strand, counting down.
CAGAGAAACAACAATGGGTGCACTGCGGCGAATCTTCCGATCGGCGTTCTTTGTATTACTCGTACGGCTTCCTTACTAGTGCAAATGCGTTGGAGTCCGACGTGTACTCGCGTAGAATTATTCATCTGTCACACACAACAGAGAAAGAGAGAGAGAGAGAAAGAGAGAGAGAGAGAGAGAGAGAGAGAGAGAGAGAGAGAAAGGATAATCTACGTTCGATGAGCTCGTAAAACGTTCCGTTTGTTCGTTTCGAAGATGAGCCGTACTTTGCGTGAAGTTTAGGTTTTGAATCTTTAGGTCTACGAAAGAAAGAAACGTCTCGTTCGAAAGAAAACGATCATGGCCATTTCGTGGAAATTATCGAAATAACTTCTTTCTCTTAAGATTCTTGCTTTTTTTTTAAATAGCACGTGTCACACGTCGCGTCTTTTAATTTACGTATATTCGTTCGCCGATCGATCGCTCTTTTTTTATTGAAAGGTAAAACGATTGTTATCGATAAAAAGAAGTTTGGTGTCGGTAAAGATGTGTGTGTATGGTCAGTGACGGATAAAATGACGGTTATTGTAGCCATGTTCTAGTGTTTATTTAATTCATTTTTGCCCAATTGAATATTCTTGACAATAGCGAAGTTTTGCGTGCTTTCAAAAACGCATGCCATATACAGACTTTTACATGGATGTATAATATTCCTCTGAAAGATACACCAACAGTCCAAACTCCATTATGGATGCATTACGTTTAGCTGTGCAGTGAGTTTATAAACGTTACGTGCATTTGTTTTCATTGCATTCTTTGTATTTTTAATATTTTGAACTAAGCATTCACGTATACGGTACTTCGTCATAATACTGAATTTCTGAACGAAAAACCATGCTAATGTTTGACTCATACTTGAAATAGACAAATTATGCCATGTTAAAGTTTAAGTTATAATAATTTGTACTTTTTTATATTGGATTTATAGATATTTCAAAATTAAAAAAATAAATAAAAGTATCAGAAATTGTATGATGTACATAAAATTAGTACATGTATAGATAATACATTAATAGATAATACATTATCATATATTTTAGAATAAACTAGAGAAATATACTTATAATGAAAATATTTCTTAATTTTATTTTATTAAAATAATACCCATAAAATAGATTTACTTTTTACATACTTATCTAAAACTTAAATATTTGTAATAAGTAACAAAGCTTTCTACATGTAACTGATGTTATTATAAAAACTTAATGTATCAAAATATTAAGTCATTTTTTAGAAACTATTTTATCATTCTCTATAATTTGTAGGACACGGCTAGGGGAGAGGATGGTCAGCATGAGCTCCATGCTTGTGGAAACAGTCAGTATAAATTATGAAGATTTTAATGAGAGTTTCTTAACATGTGGGACATGTTTATGTGTTTATGATGGTGGAGAACATACTCCAAAACTATTACCATGTTCTCATACGGTATGTGTTTAAATATATGTATTCAACTGATAACTTTAATCAATTTGTTTTGAATACTTTATATATTTTTCTAGGTATGTTTACATTGTTTAACAAGAATTGCTGCATCACAAACAAGAGAAACTGGAGCATTTCGATGTCCAATCTGTAGAGAATTAATAACTATCCCTCGTGGAGGAGTTCCTGCATTACCTCCCAGTTTTCTTGTTAATCAACTTCTAGACCTCATGTCCAGACAGAGACGGGAGGTATCATATTATATATATTGTATATTAATTCTCATAGATTGACAAATTTCAAATGACTTAATACTTCTAATACAATATTAATTAGAACATATAAATTTTTTCATAAATATATACTTGTTTGTTGAAGGTTATTCCAAAGTGTTCAGTACATATAAATCAAGAATTGCTGTTTTGTGAAACTTGTGATACAGTTTTTTGTACAATATGTACAAGTGGTACACACGCAGGTACATCGCCAGGTTGTACGGAACATACAATTATCCCTTTTAGCATTGCAATAAAACGGATGTCTGAAATACTACTTTATAAAGCAAATGAATGTATATCTAAGGTAGGAAATCATATATTTCTATATCATTCTTAAATTATCTACTGTAATTTTTGTATGATAAAGTAGAAAGTGGTTAATATACAGGTATATTTAAGTTGACACAGGCTCAAGATTCTGTGAGCACAGAACTTCAACGTTTAGATGCTGCTATGGAAAGATGTTTGCATGCTGTTGATGCTGAATTTGCGGATATTATTTCTAAAATAGAAAAACGTCGTGTTGAATTACAAGCTGCCGTTAGTGCTGCTGTTAGAGATAAAAAACGAGTACTTGAAGAACAACATGCAGCGATAGAAGTGGAAAAAAATAAAGTTGAAAGAGAATGTGAAGGATTGCAATATCAAGTATGCACATGCATGACTTTTTTATATTGAATGTATTTATAAGAAGTATTTGCTGTTTATTATTTGTTAATTTCGAATTTCGAAATTTTTCTATAGATCGAAGTTCAAAATATAACGCAACGAATTGGAAGCTTATCCGATCAACTTGATGCAGCTACAGCACTTAGTGAACCAAAGGAAAATGCTTTTATCACGTTTGAATTTAACCATAATAATGCCTCTACTGAACTAGAAAAGGCACTTAATAACTTAGGAAGAATACGCTCCAGTACAACATTACCTGGTAGTTTATCATTAATTATTATATAGCATAATATTTTGTAGATACTATTAGACACAATTATTATATAAAATAATTTCTAATTTTTAATATTTAACAGGTTTATGTAGAGCTAGACTTAAAGATCCAGCAATAGTTAAACTGCAAGGAGTTGTCGTAGTTGAAACAGTTGATTACCATGGTCATCCACGTAATGTTGGAGGAGATCCTATTGGAGTAGAGTTAATGCTAGCAGATAATATTCAATTAGAAAATCAAAGTCAATCAATTGAAGCTGAAGTTAAAGACTTGGATAATGGTACTTACGAAGTACTATTTAGGCCACCATATGCTAGTCGTTATATTTTAAAATTATCTGTATTCGAAAGACCTATTAAAGATTATCCATTGTTTTTTGATGCCACGGAACATAATGAGCCAATTAGAGTCTATGGAAAAAGAGGAAATGGTGAAGATGAATTTCATCAACCGGTTGGAGTTGCAATTGACGATAATAGATATGTTTATATTTTAGATACTGGCAATTCACGAATCAAGGTGCGTGTATATCTTAAATCTATTTAATTCATCTATCACCGATTCCATTTGTATTTTGATTTAAAAAGAATATAACATCTAAATATTATTAAAAAGTTTGTTTATTCTTTATCGTAAAGGTACTGAATAGCGATTTAGAATTTCAAAGACACATAAACAATGAAGGCTTGGAGGGACGTAGCTGTACGGGAATTTCCATATCTCAACAAGGTCTTGTTGTTGTTAATTGGAGAACACGAAGAATCACAGAAATGAGTACACTAGGTGATACAATTCGATCTTTCTCTCATAATACTTTTCAAGTTAGTATATTTATTCATGTTTTATAATCTCGTAATAAATATATATTATCAATTTTATTTTAAATTATATTATTTTGTATAGGAACCAATAGATATAGCAGTAGATAGAAGCTATGGACATATACTTGTCGCTGACAATGGACAAAGTTGTGTTTTTGTATTTGATTCTGATGGTAAAATACTGTTTCAGGTTAGTCAATAATTTTATAAGCTAAACCTTCAGATATATTAAACATATTTTATAAAAAAGAAATTACTAATAAACAGGTTGGTAAAAGGGGCACCTTTAGATTAATTAGTTCTGTTACTGTTGGTCCTGCTGGAGAAATTTTAGTTGCTGATAGTCGAATTCAAGTATTTTCTGCCAAGGGTGACTTCTCTGAAGAAATATATGCTGAAGGAAAAAGTAATTATATTTTATTACATTGTATTTATATATTAATCTAATCTAAATATTTTTATATACTGTATATTACAAGAACATATATATTTTTACTTTGTTCAATAGATAAAGGCATATATGGTGGTATAACAGTTGATGCAGAAGGCAAAATACTTGCTACTCGTACAGATAAAGGTCGGAGCATCATTCAAGTGTTAAAGCTGGGAGGAGGTAATATTTTAACTGAAATTGATTCTCATAGTTCAAAATTACGACGTCCATCAGGCATTGCGGTATTAGCAGACAATCATTTAGTCGTGGTTGACTTGGGTAACGATTGCATAAAAAAATATAGATATTGGTAAAACTTGTTCTTAATTGACAAATTTCACTTCGCGACTGAATAAAATATAATTATAAATATGCCAAATGTTTTACAGTTTTATTAGTTTCTAGTTTAATAGCTTTTAAAATTCTAATGTTAAACGTATAATAACAGTTTTGATACGGATTTTATAATTTAGTCTGCTTTGTAAATAATTATATAAGGTGAGTTTAATAGTTGAATCTAAAGATGTTTAATTTGTCATTTAATTCAGATTTTACTGACTCGCTTTTATAAATTTTCTACTAATATTATATGAAATATGACATGTTAATTCTGAGTGCTCTGTACTTACTCAAGCAATGATGCTTATTTATACTGTGAAAAGCCTCCATTTCTTTTTATATATATATCTCATTTATAGAAGTAATAATGATATATACATTCAAGTATAATAATTATATATTTTTTAAAGTATAGTTGAACAAAGCACAGGACATTAATGTAAACAAAATGACTTATATTTAGGAAATTCATGACTTAGTAATTAGTATTAAAATTAAATTAGTATTAAAATTACTATACATACCAATTTAATATGCTTCAACTATATTTGAAATAGTAATATGATACTGCCCTGCTACATTATTTTAAACTCGGAGCAAAACATACTCATGAATCTCATATGTTTTTTTACTAATCAATATTTGCATATAGATCATTATGTATTATATTTTATTTTTAGTTGTCATTTCCTATTTCTTCTTTTTTAAATATTTTTCTCTTGATTTTTAAATTACTATACAAAGTATAAATAACTTTTTAAATAGAATTCCCCCTACTTTTTGTATCTGTCATACAGAAATATCAGTAGGCCATAATAACAGCTCTTCTGTACATATTAATACATCTATGTATGTATGTAACTTAACACACCAAAGCTTGACCTCTTCTGTTAACAGAAAGCAATCAAGGCCTTGAAAAACAAACTTATTTCTCAGTAACATTTTTTGAGGAAAAATAGTTATTTTTGCAAAATCTGTATACAAAAAAATTATATTTGCATTTTCATTATTCATTTATTGATTTTGAATCTGTGATGCGAATTATATTGTTGATTATATGCATAGATTAACTTAATTTTTTTAAATGAATTTTGCATAGAAAATTTCAATAGACTGACATTTTTTATTATAATTTGCAATAACAATGAAAAGATATCTTAGAATTTGATTTATATTTTTACAGTATTACTTTACCCTTATTGAAAATGATATTAGATAAAATGCAACAATTTTTAATCTCATTTGAAATGAGATAAGAGATTTAACTTATATTGCAATGAATTAATAATTTTATTGGAATTTATGAATTGTCATGACACTTAATAGAATTTAATTATAGGTTATAATACTCTTTTTTACAAGTTTATATTAGGTAACAAGTTTTATATTATATAGACCTTACTTGAGACATATTTAATTTTGTTATTTTAATTGTAATTGTAATTGTAATTATAATTGTATTTTTTGAAAAAACACAACAATTGAATATTTTTTGAATTTTTGATTTTAATATTTTTTACATTCATTTTTTTGATTTGTTATTAATTTACCGAGCTAAAAAATTTAAATATTCTTTGTACATAAATATTAAGGTTTGGAAATACGTATAATATTAAAACAAACAATCTGCACCTAGATACACAAAATGTATGTATATCAGTGTATTATGCCAAATATTTTTTTTTTATGTCTACATGAATCTTATTTTTTCCCACATACTGATATTTTGAATTTTCTGAATAGAGTATGCAAAGTCACTGTAATTATTTCCCTTTGTTCTATGTTTTTAATGTGTTAATTAAAATTTATTTAGCTTCACTAAATGATTTGTGTTTAATTTGTAAAAATATAATTTCAATTAGAATATTTTATATCATACATATACTAGTACATATCCCAAAATAAAAAATTATATTTGGTTGAACCTACTTAAGAGATGATAAAGAGAAAGATTTTTGGTATGTGCATTTAATACTTAAATTTTGTATGTAATCTACATTTGTATCTGTTTCTATGTATCAAGAATCGCTATTTTTATGAACAATATCACATGTATACATAATATAATATGTCGTGAAACTTGCATATGAAACATATAGAAAAAGCATTCACAAAATTCCTTAAGTAATATATTACTTTGCCTCATATACTCAAGTTACTGATGTGATTAACATGCACAGGCATAGACTTATAATAGTATCTTTTGATTTATCTTTATTATAAATATTATACAGTAATATTTTATCATTATTAGGCAATTATTATAAAAGAAATTTTAAATATTATACTACAGTTGCCTATAATCTATGGCAAGCGATCAAAACTTTTAAAAATGTATCTTAATATGTTATGATACATATAATTTGGCTCCTAATCAGGAATAAATAAATCAAATATATAATTATTAGAATGCAAAAAATAGAACTGAAATAGTTATAAATTGCCAAAGTTCAGTTATATAAATAAATTTAGGCAATAATTTCAAACAATATCTTTTTATTTTTTGGGACTGAATTATAGAAGTACAACATTCCTTGTAGACTGCTTGGCAGATTGTAATATAAATAGATGGATATGCTATATATTCGTATATGTTTGTGTATGCATATAGTGAATAATTACAAATGCACCACTGTATTAGTCCTTTAGTGCAAAACATGGCAGTGCCTTTATTGATAAAAATTTCCATGTAATGTGCCTATTATGATTCATCATAAGCCATTCAGATTCGTTTATAGATTCTTGAAAAAACGAATAATGAACTTTAAAATAAAAAATTCATAAAGTTCAATTGGGGCATACTGTTATGAAATGGACTTATGATTTTATGAAAATAATAATATCCTTAAATTGTACATTTCCCGTTTCTAAAATAGATGATTTAAATATTTTATTAAATTTTCATGTTACAAGAACCATGCTATAAACATAAAATCTGTTGTAAAGTATAGATCTGTTATTTTTTGTAAAGCATAATCTGGATATGCTATAATATAACTATTATTATTATACTAGTATTCAAACTTTGGCAAAATTATGAAAGTTTTCAAAATTAATGTAATTATAACTATTTTTGTTACAATCATAATGTCATTAAATGTCATAAATTTCATAAACATGTATAAATTGGGTCTAAATTTAGATTTGATGGGGCAGTTTAACTTCTTGATTTTTTAATCTAGTCGTATACTATTTGTAGTTATAACTGATGACCTAATGTTATATATTATGTGCTGTTACATAAAATAAACATTGTAAATAAATATGTAATCATAGTCTGTGTAATGTTCCTCATTTTCTTTTAATTCAATAGTTTTTTAGTAACTTTATTCCTTATATCAACAATTTTTATGAAAATTAGATGATAATAAAATTAAAATATGTAAATATTTTCCATCATATATATGATGTAAAATAAATCTCATAGTCTTTAATCGATATTTAACTATTTTGAAGAAAATAATAGGATGATTACAATTTTGTAAATAAACACAAAAAATAACACCAATTAAAAAATTTAATGTTCATATATTATTTTTATTCATAACATATCTATCAGAAAAGATACTGACTATGCATAGTAGAATTACATAAGAAGATATCAATTCCGAGATGCCAATTCATTATTATTATTCTCATGCAAATATACCATAAAAAATATTACATAAATATATTATAAAAAATTAATGGTATGAATACAAATAAAAACTGAATTTTATATTAATTACATTATTATATTGATGTCATGATGCAGTAACTTTATCGTTAGTCACAATTTCTAACATTTTAATTACTTTATTTAAATCAACATCTTTTGCAAGCTTTAAGTAATCTGTTTTTCGCACATTATGTATACTAGTCCAAGTAGGCAGTAATTTACATAATTTCCTCACTTGTTCTTCTAATTCAGCTGCAGTGAGTTTAGTTCTAAACGAATTATCTAATTTAGTTAGTACATGTTCTAAAGATAAAACTCCTTTCTTTTCAGCTACAAAAATACTACGAAGAATCTTTGCTAACTCAGGTAATCTAGAATATAGAGTTGCTTCTTTATCTAGATCTGGAGTCCGAGTCATCATTTCTAATGCTTTAGCAGCTTGTTTTGCATGTACCTAATAACATCAAATTGTAAATTTCAATAAAAATACAATTAAAAAAAAAAATAAAAAAGAAAAAGTAAATCTACCTTTTCAAGAAGAGCTTTTGGAATCCCTTTAAATGTCTTAGCAAGATAGCTCTTTTCTATAGTTGGTGTAATTGGTGGAGTATCAATAACAGTAATATTAATTTTATCCATATTACTGTTAGTAGGGTCATTTGTAGAAAATATATCCGGAGATTTAGATTTTGACATCATTTTTGCTTCTGCTAACCCTTGCAAAGCTTGTTTCATTTGAGTATTATAATTGAATAAGGACTTTGTTTTTTCTATAAAAACAATATATATGTATTAAAAAACATCAATATAAAAGAATCCATGTATACATTCTTCACAAATCAATTGGAGAATACGTTCTATTTATTTTAAAAATCTTACGAATTCTACATAAAAGTTGTTCTTTGTCCAACGAGATTTCAAAAACATTGAAGCACACATTTTTCGCAAAGAATTTCTTAAATTCAAATTGCAGAAACATGAACATTAATAATTTATGTAAAAGACTAACTAAACTATAATATTAAGACAACATTCAACTGTAATTTCAGATATTTTTGCCTAAGATATTTTCTTTTTTCATTTTAAATTTGTATCACATGAAGTGCTAATATGACAATAATTAAAATATTTCTATAAATATTAATTATATCATTACACATATATATGTGCTATGTTTACTTAATGAAATCATCTTTAATACATTCTTACCTAAAACATATTTAGCAGAAGTGGCTTTTTCTACATTAGGTGGTTGTGGCAATGCAGATTGCTTAATAGGTTTGCAACTTTCAACATCAAACTCGGGATGCCAACGTATAATTTTCTTTTTAGGAATGACTATTGGTTTATCTAATTTTAGTAAAAATTGCTCATGTTCTGTTTTAACTTTATCTACAATACATAAATAATATTGGCATGATTTATAATCAATTTATCATTAATCAATAATCAAAGTATAAAAAATAATTTAAATTACCTAACAAAATATCATAAAATTTCCTTCTTCTTTGTAACAATATGCCTGGAGTCATGTTTACATCTGTTGCAACCTGTAAGACATTGTCTCCACTTGATTCATTTAATCCATATTTTACTTGTACAATTGGTGTTACAATCAATTCATATTTATCTTGTTTAGATATCGAACCAAATGACCTAACTTTCTCTTGATGAAATATATAAGCATCTGGATAAACCGTTTTTATTTGTGCCAAATGCTCTAATGTAAAGTTGTGTCGCAAAAGTTCTTCAACAGCTGGCTTTAATTTTTTAAATGTTATTAATTCTTTACGATTAAACAGTATAGCGGAAACCTACAAATATCAATAAACTGTAATATTATTTCATACATAAATTAATATACTACAATATAAATACAATAAATGATATATTCATATACCGTATCAATGTATCTAAAAATCTCTGCTAAGAACCTATAGTTATATGGTAATGATAATCCTGGTGTACCACTTTCAGTAAGTGATAAATATCTTTGATAAGCTGGAGTTTTATCAGGTTTACATTTTACCAGACTAGTAGATTCCTTAGGTTCAAATAAAATATGACATTGTGGACTCGCTTGAGCTAAGACTTCACTTTTTATAGGACTCATTAAGGCCTTGCTTGGCGATTTGAAGTTCTTTTGAGGACTGTTATATAAAATAAAAATTAAGATAAGATATAAAAAGATTCTAAATATTATAGAAATGCATTTACCTGACTGGAATTTCAAGTTCAATTTGCACAAATCTTTGTATTTGAGGTTTATTAAAATCATTTTGTTTCTGAAGTATATTTAAACGTTCATCACATCTTTTTATACGATCAATAGAAGCTTTTAATTCTACTAGTCTGTTAGATTTGTTAATTCTATTTTTGATTTCATTCAAATCTAGACTTTTTTTAATAGAATCATCTCTAATTGACATCTTTTTTGTTGTAGTAAATCTAACAGCAGTCGGTTCATTTTGTTCATTTATTGTAGTCTGCTTTTTTTCTGCTACATTTTTCTTTGGTGTGGAAGGTTGCTTCTTCTGTGGACTCAAAGTACCTTTTTTCTCAAATAATACTTTTTTCACTTTTCCTTTTACTTTTAAATTTCCATTTTTCATTTTAGTATCATTACTTATTTTGAGAAAACTCTCACGAATATCTACTTGACCATTCTGATTTGGTTTACATGCTTGAGTTGGATAAGAGCAAGTAGTGATGACTTTACTTGTCTTCTGTGCAGAAAATTTAGAATCAACTTTAAAAGTAGAATTATTAACATCGTCTGTTCCTTTCATCAATATCATTTTTGGGCTTGTTGCTATAGTTTCTTCTTGTTCTTCAGGTAGAAATTTGAACGATTGAAAAGTTTGGATTCTCGTTTGAAGTTCACTCTTGTCATTTATTTTCATATATTCTTGATCCAACAGTAAAACTTTAGATTTATTGCGTAAATCTTCATTAGCTTGTCGCTTACGTGTGTTAAAATAAGTCGTTATTGATGGCTGTGACATTGCTCTCAATTTAAATATATTTATAAATATATATATTTTTTTCTCTTGTGCTTTAACGAATTAAGTGACTCATATATTTTGAAAATCTTTAAACTTTTTCAATCTTATTTTGTATATTAAAACATTTCCCTTAACACTTTTCTCCGTATTTACAGAAATAATCAGTTTTAGCGCGAAAACTGTCAAGATGTTTTAACTATGGAGTTTTAGGGGAAGAAAACATTACGCAACCCCCCATTTTCCAACTAGTTACTTAACATAAGTGTGCATTCAAGAACGCAATTTCATTCTCTCTTTTTCTCTCCCTCTCTTCCATATCTTCATTTATCTTCTCTTTCTCATCGAACGCTTTGAGAAAAAGACGTTTCTTTAAATTGAATTGCTACTAGATCGTTTTTAAATAAATTTAATCTAAATTATTTTTATAATATTCATTTATTATAAATTATAAGAGACAAATAATTCTTTAATTTTCAAGTGACCCTTATCATGATTTCAATAACGGCTATGATTGTAATTACAATCATACTTGATGCATTGTTTTATATGATAGAACATTTTTTAAATAAATGACATTTATAACACAATTAAAAGATTCCCTGGTCCAAAAACATATTTAATTATTGAAAATCCTTCGATATTTAAGACCAACACACAAAATTCCGTAAGGACATAAGACGTAAATTTATGATGTAAAGTGTATAATCCATAACACACAGTTAGCCTTAAAACGTTGAATTCAACCAATTATTGATAATATCAAAGGTAAATTTGTAACTTATTTTATTTTATAAGAACTACTATGATGCTTAAATTACGCGACGCTTTGGCGTTGTAATCACAATATTAAAAAAAGAACTATGTTGGCTGAGCTAGTTTCGCCATCTAGTGCTCGAGGAAGAAAAAATTTCGAGTAATGGAAGTGTACGTTCTTGAAATTTGTTCTGTGCTTAACTACCTAGCTATAGAATATAGCTTAAATTATCATAGCCGATGTGTATGACCAAGATTAAATTAGTTGCCACACTTTTTATTCGTTCAATGAGATCTAATAGAGAAAAAAACTACAGATGTTTTACTACGGAGGAAATGATTTTGGCAGCATATTCGCAAGGAATAGCCTTGATAGAAACAAGACTACCTCACTGTTCTATGGCCACAGTAGGGTTTGGTTATAAAGATATAAAAGATTTGTGTTCTACTAATATCGATGTCGCATGTCACAACAAACCTGAAAATTCCACTATTTATGGACCGACCGAATCTGCGAAAGTAATTGTTAAAAAATTACAGATTCGGTTTAAATCAATTATGATTGACTTAAAACCAATGAAAAAAATTGCTTAGAGTGATTTTTTTAAGGTAACTCATGTAATATATTTATGTTTGATAGACAAACAGAATTTTTGTGGAAGAGTTATCCATTAATATCTTATAGTCGTTACATCATACGTTGAAATCGTTAGATTGAAATTGGATTACACAGTCTATTACAAGTTATTTTAAGATCATTGTAATCAATGAAAACGAATATTGCATTAACTCAACGAAATCCTGAAGGTAACATAGAAGTTTTTCTACAAGGATTAGGGAAGCTCTATAATACCGATTTACAACTTAATCTTTAAAAATTATACCCACCCGTAAAATATCTAGTCAGTTTAGGTACTTCAATGATATCCTTACTTATTAGGTAAGAATTATAAGGGTACAGAAAACAAAAGTATCAAATAATTTGAAAATTTTTTGAATTTAACATAAAAGTTTAATATTATAACATATTTAGATAGAAACATTCGTATGACTAGTTCATAACATCTAATAAAATACAAGAAAAAAATGTTTTCGAAAAACGAATGATTGAAATATTGATCTTTGATGAAGATTTTAAGCACATAAGTGATCATGTGATCGATGACAGAAATTTGTTTCCCATAACAGGATATTTATATTTGGTTTGGGAAACTATTGATATGATGATAAGACAATTGTACATGGAAGTACCTGTTGTTATTGAAGATGTAAAATTTAATCGAATTACCATCATTTCAAAAGAAGGCAAGGTTGAAATGATTGTCATGATTTGAAAAAGTAATTACTTTCTACTATGTGTGTAAACTATTTATCAAAGAATTTAATATACATCAATCTTTACAAATGTACATAGGCAGTGGTTAATTCGAAGTGGTTGAAAGAAGTGCTATAATTGTTACTGGAATGATTCGTGTTGTAAAAGATTTATTGAAGGAGAAAGTATCTTTTGATATGATCAAAAAAAATTTTGACAATGAGAAAGAAGAATTAAACACAGAAGATATCTATAAAGAGTTAAAGTTACATTGTTGTCAATACAACAGCTTCTTTCGAAGTATGCATAATATGTCAGTTTCTGGAAGTATGGAAGAAGAATTATGTAGCACTCATGGATAATTTATTTCAAATGAAAATTTTTAGTTTACATACTAGAGACATACTTGTGCTAATTGGAACTCAAAAATTGGTAATAGATACTAAAGCCTATCAACAATATCTTCGAAGTTTAATTACTAATGAATAATGTAAATATTTATAGTCAATGTATTTTAAAGTTATATACCGAGTCATTTTGTATCGATTACTCATAATCCTGATTTTCTTATTTCAGATGTATCTATATGATTATTTAAAAATATTAATGTTGTTGTACTAGGGGGGGGGGGGGGGAGGTGGAAATTTATAATATTAGATTAACACGTTCATCAACCAGCGTGAAATAGTTGATTTTCTCACCAGGCCCAAATGTGACTGTCACCGAGCATCAGAACGTAAGCAGAGCGATAAGCAGGAATATCAAAGATGCAATTTGATTTATGCCAAATTTTGTTATGTCCTACCTACTGAAAAGAGGTGAAATGATAGCATGGGAAGATAACAACAGTATTGTGGTGCTAAAATGAAGAGATGTTCGCAATGTTAGAGTATTATCAACAAAAAATATACCCATTATGACTCCAAACTTGGATTCCACTCTTCACGGTTATCCTCAGAAAATATAAGTAATCCAGGTAATACATTTTGCTTTTCATTGTTACCTATTATAAATTAGTAGTATATTAATAATATATAACGGTCATATGTTTTACCAGACATCATTTAAAATTGAGTTATGAGATCATATAATTGTCTTATAACAAGACAAAGATCGGTATCAAGTATATGTTGCATACAATAAATTAAGCAAGATATCATTTATTTATAAATTCTGTCAAGTTTCTTTTCATAGAGGTGATTGCTTTCATTATTTCCATATTTTGGTTATTATTATTGTTATTATTAGTAAATAATAATAATAATAATAATATATAATAGTCAGATATTAATGAGTTATGATATTGTGATTGATGACTTTATTATTTACATTGTATATGTCTTTTGAATTTGACAGTTAATTGTAAGTCATTGTAAGGAAGGTGTCTTTTCATATCCTTCTCACTTATTTACGTCCTTCTTATTCATCCATAAATTGAGTTTCTTGACATAGCCAAGCTGTTTTAATTTTTTTTGAATGCATGTATGCGATACATTGAGCTTCTTTGCAATCTCACGTGTTGTGCTGACGATTTGAATCGATAATGGCCTTGATATGGGTCTCATCAACTTCAACTGGACGACCAGATTGTTGCGCATTTTTCAGTGAAAAATCATCAGAACGAAATTTGGCAAACCAATTTTGACACTGCCTTTCTTTCAAGGCTTCATTTCCATATACGGCACATAACTTCTTGTGTGCTTGCGATGCGTTCTTGCCTTTTCGGAAATAATACAATAAAATATGTCTGAAATGCGCGTCTTGCTTTTCCATTTTTAAATTAGGATAAAAACGAAACTAAATAACTAATCGATACAATTTTTTACTAAATTAAAGGCGGAAGTCCAAACAACAAGAAAACAATATAGGTTAGGTGCTTTGAACACATTAACAAAACAAAAGAATGTACTGAAACCATCTATTGACAAAATTCGCGATCACTCAATTGCCAACTTAATATAGAACACGGATTATGTAAACTTTCTGAAGGCTTTTTTGTCTCTCGAACTGTATCCCGTGTGTACAGTACGCTCTCATTGGTCTCTTCACTGGTATGTGATCGGTTCTCTCGTTGATGTAAGTATCAGCGCTCTCTGTTGACGGTGTATTGATTCATGGCTCTTTAATGCCGTATTACATACTTTGAAAAAAGAGGTGAAATTTGATAAAATAAAGTATACTTGAATAACATTAACGTTTAGATTATGATGTTGTATAAGTACTCATATTATATAAAATATAATTTTTTCAACAAATTATCAAACAAAAGTATACTTATCCTATATTAGTAAATTTAATATCTTGTAGAAAAAATTATATAGTGACGTGTGAAAAAATGAATGTGTGATCTCAATTTTACTTTCATTGAGAAAATAGTATTTTTGGAATTTTTATTATTATAATTCGTTGACGATGGAATACTGTATGTTTCCTGTCTACAATCAATTTTGTCTCATAAACGTGTTAATTTTTTGATTCTTTCTCCTGATGTTCTAGTGCATTAATCTTGTTTGTTAATTATTACATTTGACTATAATACGATCTATAAGAGTGTTTAAAACAGTAAAAGACAATGGGAATCGGTACTACAGAATTTATCCTGTTGTATCAAAAGTTGCGAGTGAGGTTAGAATTGAAAGTTCATCCTATATATCAGCTTCACAGTTTCTACACCTTCAAGTTACTTCAAAAATGAAGTGAGGTGTGATAACGTGTATTCAAATAAGACATATTTGAATAAAAGAGATATTAATATAATTGTAGATTTGAGTATACTCAATTTCAGTGTTTAATAAGTTTACAAGTTGTAGCAGGGAACAAGTTGTAGCAGGCAAACGTGTACTACGATACTTACGCAAAACAATAGATTATGCGATTACGTACAAGAAAGTAGACCGAAAATTAGAAGTCTATGTTGATTCGGATTGGGCCGGTGATATACAAGACAGATGTTCGTGCTCCGGTTTTACCGTAATTTTAGTAAATGGTCCTGTAAGTTGGAGCACATGGAAACAAAAATGCGTAGCGCTTTCAACTATGGAAGCAGAATATATAGCTTTATCGGAAGCAACCAAAGAAACAGTTTATTTAAGAAGATTGTTATATCATATTAAATCTGGTGATCTTGTATCTGGTCCAACAAACATTTTTTGTGATAACCAAAGTGCAATTACTTTATGCAAAGATAACGTCCTTCATTCTAGAAGTAAACATATAGATATGATATCATTATTCCCGTCAAGCTCTAGAAAATGGTGAAATAAATGTAAGATACCCGAGTACTGAAGATATGATAGCAGATATATTAACTAAAGCATTGTCAAAGCCTAAACATGTAAAATACGTCAAATTGTTAAATTTATGCGATAGAGACATAAGTGAAAACGCTGACTTGTGATTAAGGGGGAGTGTTAAATTTGGTGGTAATCAACGTGTCAGCGATATTTAAACACTTTAATATAAGTGTTTTTCATTTGATCCACAATAACTAAAACTTAACATTTTTCTACAGTTCATTTATAATATTCTTTTGATACTGTATATTTAAAATTGTAGAATAAAAATATTTAAGGTAAAAACAAAAGAAGATAATTATGTTAGAATAATTAGATAGAACAAAAATTTTATTTTAACTCCTGGCAAATGTAGTTCAATGAAACTAAAGAAGTAAGTTCATAAAGCATATAAGTGACTTACTAAAGTTTCATTAGTTATTGAGAAGATGGATCATGAAGTTAATAAATTTAACATTAGTGGGACTGATTATTTATATTCTCCTTAACATTTGCTGTTTCATGTTCTTGTTTTTTGCACGTTTGCATTTTGGAAAAATATATACAGGATTTAAATGTCCTAGGCTTTAATTGCCAAACTTTGTTAGTATATTCTATTGGTATAAGTAAGAAAAACAAAATGTTATATAAACATGGATTGTTTTTTTTTTTTTCATAACATTTTGATAAAATGTTATGACACGAATATAGTATACGAAGAGAACAGTATTGGATACTTGCTGTTAATGCGATAAAATATAGTAATAAACAGGCTATATTTACATTAATAATACATATGTTAACGGTCCTTTATTTTTTATCACTTCGGTTGACTACAAGTACATTTTTACATTTTCTAAAATATGAATTATCATATTTTGTAGTACGTCCTATTTTGTTCTAAGAGACTTTATGTAAAACATGTAACTGCAATTACAATGAAAAAAAAAAAGTATAAAAAAGAATAAATATAAATTAGCTTAATCCAAAATTAACATCTTGACTGTCGCGCACATTTTACGTGGTTTGTCCATGGCGCCAACATGAATTTTTTATTATGAGATGCATATTATGTTGCAATATTATTTACAGTAGATGAGTTGTGTAATCATATTTAATGCATTTTTCGTGGTGGGGGTTACCGGAGGTGTTGTAGGCTATTTTTTTGAAAAAATATTTCAATTTCCGATTTTAGAATGAAATTAGCAATGTATTTAGTAAAATGTTCCGACAATGAAGTTTGCATTTCAAGTGACTGCTTACAGAAAATCCTCGTCACAAATAAAAAAAAATACCTGGAAAAGCACAAAATGTAAGACGATTCTGCGAAGTCTGTTATGAAAAAAATTCCAAGCAGCTAGAGAGAATAAGTGCAAAGAATTCTACTAGAAAAGTGGTGACATATTGTGCCGATTATATTGGTTCACCTTTTCTCTGCCTAGAGTGCTTCAATGTGATTCATCGTAATATGCACAGATAATATGTATATTTTTCATGCGTTAATAAAATTATTTTTCTATGTTCTATATGGCATTATTTCTTTAAACCATTATAGTAAAAATGATATTATTGAAAAATTTATCAGTATCGATAGTTATTCTAATTATGTATTAACTATTGCTTGCGTCGCTGGTCATCGGTGGCCCCCATGGCGCTGGAGCCAAGTTGAGTGCCGGTCACTGGTGACCCCTACGGCAGTCAATGTGTTAATAATATTTTGAATAAAATGAAACGAAAGTATAAATGAAATTCGTAGAGTAATAATAAATTCGATTTTCGATCGATTCCGATCTTGTATCGTCGAGAATGATGGATATTTTGAAATAAAGTATTAATTAATTTTGGAAGTGTTATAATGTTACCTTCGACGATCTTACACAGTAAATGCAACTCGTATAAATAGACTAAATATAAATATTGCAGATTTATCCTTACATTGTATTATAGTAACCGAAATTTCGATACTCATTCTTTTCGTATTCCACATTTTTGTAATTATTTTTTAATAAGGAATTAAAATGAGTCAAAAAAGTACTTGTACTTTTATTTTTTTTACAGAAACAATACAAATGAATGATATACTAACAAAAATTGTTTTCATTAATAGTACACTATATATAGAGATAATGTACGAATTAAAAATTTGTCATAATGCGTTTTCATAAAAAAAAAAATTATATAATAAATATAAGAATTTGAAAATCAAGAAAGTGTTTGTACACTTATATGATTCTACTGTTTAATTTTCACATTATCCTGTGAATGGATTTGTTTATACGCCATTTTTTCGAGATTTCAAGGTGATCGAAGTTTTTTCTTTAAATGGATATACATTATTTTCATCATCGCGATATGACAGTTTAGCTGAAGACGAATGAAATTACCTATACTGTTATGATCTTCACATGACTTGGAGCAAAAAGTCACAAAATTTAAACGATTTATACTAATAATGAAATAACAATGATAGAAAGTTTAATTAAGGAAAATTCATTTTGATAATTGCGCAAAATAATGTTCTTTAATTTCAATAAATTGAAAAAAATCTAATTTGTTAGATTTAGTGAGCTTGCAGGGCATCGGATGTCTTCCCTACGACCAACTTAGAGCTGCAGGAATTTGTTGTTGATTGAATACTTGATGGCGATGCATTGTGAGCTTGAAATTCGTCCCGTTGAAATCACGTTCGATATTTTTGAGGCCTGGAAATGTCTTTTAATGGTCCAACTTTTATGAAAGCTTTCAACTTAAGATCATGTGGAAGTCATTTTATTATTAAGTTCGATTCACTTTGACTTCAACTATCATGTTGCGTCGATGAAAATGTCTAGACCCATAAAAGAAAAAAAAAAAAAAACTGATTTATAATATAATGATGAAAAAAAAAACATGAAAAAATTGATTCTTACGATAATAGGTAGCCTAGTCAAACAATTTATTCCTTCTACATTTTTCGTATCAATAAAAATAACGAAGATATGTATCTTTGTACAAGAATTACTTCGTCACACTGTACATATTATCGACTGTCAGAATCTTTCAATGAAATACATTATATGACTTCAAGAAATGTTCCTTATTTTCGATATTTCAGAGACTCGTCCTTTCTCCAAATGTATTCGCCAATCTCGGAGTAGTTTTATCATGTATGAAGATTTACCGATGGATACCGACAAGTTGACCGATTTGATGGTCTGTATGGACAAGAAATTGCTCAACAATGTTACACCGTAGTAAGTTTATCTCCACGTGTCTTTTTTCTTTTTTATACACAGTATTTAGTAGTACTTATTAAAAGTGGATTAAAAAAGAGGATTTTATGTCTATTAATTAACCCTTTTGCTACGGCGGGCCCCGCCGCGGAGTGCCTCGTGCGGAACGGAGCGCCGTGCCGAAAGTGGGAACATTAAGAGCGCGCATTCTTCAGCATTCGGGTCAAATTTTTTGTCTCGAAAACGATATTGTGACACTGTATTTAGAAGCAAAATGATTTGTGCTCATAACAATGTGTTTATAATTTTTTATGAACGTATTTTTATATTTCAATAACACAATTAATATTTTTATTAAATCAATTAATATTTTGAACTATAGTCACCTGTCGTACACTGGCAGCGTTTTGTGGCGGGTGACTATAGTCACCCGTAGTAGCGAAAGGGTTAAAAATATACTCATATTACTGATTTTATATTACTTGGAATATGCCTGAATACTTATGTAGATGTACAGAAATATGATTGAAATATTTCATCCACGGACTGATTCATAGTAATCTGATCCTTGTAGTACAAAATAATAAATATAATGTTAATTAACCTCATGTTAATTAACTGCTTCGTTATCGCTAGTTTGACTATCAGATCGTTCTTTCAGAATCACAAAGAGTATAGATCATGATTGATCTAATTCGACCAATCACAAAATTTTTTCTCTTGCGCAAACTCTATCAGCCTATCTAACTTTCTTCTACTTAATCTGATCTTTTTTCACTGATTTTTGTGAATTTAATTATTCATGGCTTTAGCCGTTTCTGGTATGTATGAAGGATTTTGAAAGTAAACGACTTTGGTCGATTATAATATATGAGGAAAATTTTTTGATGAGCGACTATAGTCGCCCGTGGTAGCGGAAGGATTAATATAATATTCCTAATAATATTGAGAATTTATTTGAGGATGGATTTATAATGTGCACAGGCTAATAGGAATTACAACAGCTGCTGTAATAAATGAGTGGAATTAATATAAACTAATCATCATGATGGATTGGTAAAAGTGAAGTTAATATCTGGAGATCTGGCAACCAAACTGCTAATCACTGGTGACTGATACATTGCAAATAATCGAGGATAGCGTCAAATTATTTAGTTTATTCGGAATATTTTCGATCAGATCAAATAAAGTTTAGATAAAATTTAATTATACTATAATTTACAATTCCATGTCTGACAATCCAATCACGACAACCAATTGTGAATCATTAATACCGACTAAAGATGTAATTTATTACCATAATTTTCTGAATAGAAAATATCGGCTGGTCTGTATACTTCCTACATTTACTACCAGCATTTAATTTTATTTTTTCTTAAGCACTTAATCTTATTTTTTAGAGAAGAAGTTGATGCAAGCAATATTCTTTCTTGGATTTAAGGTTTTATCAAACCACTTGCGGTGGAAAGACGTGCCATGCACGTCGAGATGTTTTTGTCTCAGAAATTGTCAACGACGTGTCGTACACGTCGGTAGGTAATCGTCATAGAAATAAAAATGACGTGGGTGACACGTCGACTGAGATCGTCGTCGAAGTAAAATTTTTGCAATTTACAATACATTTTCTTATATGCTAGTCAAATAAAATAATGCATTTATTTTATATTAGTAATTTCAACCCATATTGTAAAAAGGAGAACGATAGTGAAATAATGATATTATTTTGACAAATACAAAAAGAAAACGTCTAATTAAAATAGATAGTGAAGATAGTCATAGCGTTTGTGATTGCGATGAAATTGTTTTTCCCACTATAAAAGCGATGCAGAATCATATCTGATAATGAGGAAGAAAGTAGAAATGAGAATTGTGAAATTAATCTTATATTTAAGGAATGGATATGAAAAGACACTGAAAATAAAAGCAGAATATGGTTATGTTAACGAATTTTGGGACTAAATATACTAGTAGGACGTATCTGTGTAAAATTCTTTGTACAAGACTACAATCTTCCCGTTTCGTGATCCCTCACGGAGAGTCATAATGTAGAGTTCTGCCACGCGCATCTATGTAATAATTGCCAGCGCAAGTGGTTAAATATGTAATTATTGAATGAAAGTTTTTGAATAAAAAATTGAATGAACTAACAAGGAAATTAGCAACCGGAGATCGTGAATAGTTATTTTTCTTTTTATGAAGGATTTTATTTTCAACGATATTTATTTTCAAACATATCTCTTAAAGAATCTCATTGAAATGCATCTACAAGTTCGTATAAAACAATAGAAGTATCTTATTTCTTACATTTTTCGTTCACTGCCCGTTTATCATTAATTATCGCTTTCTAATATTTATTTATCGAATTTTCGAGGTTTTACTGGAAGCATCAAACATTGAAATTTGTTTCCCGGCTTTTTATAACGTTCAGATTTTCGTGAAAGAAGCAAGATTATCAATGAAGATGAAGAAGAAAAAATAATTTTAATTCACATTTTGTCAAAGTGCGGATCAATGATTTTTATTATTTAAGGGATTTTGATTAAACGGGGTGTTACAGGGGGAGAGCTAAAGTTACAATTGTTGGGATATTTTTATCCATAATAAAAGATTTGGTCGGATATTTTTTCTCTTATCAAGATAGATAGATAGATTTTTATTCTTCCCCTCAGGGTTTGAAGGCGCTTTTTCCGAGGAGCATACCCAAACCTCTTACAATCCTTTTACAATCTCCTCATCACTCTCCCTATCCTCCACACCTATGCCTAAATTTACATCCAACATCTACCTAAAGCTACTTTATAACTAACTTACAATTATCTTACTTACTAGTCAACTTAATATGAACTATTAATCAAATAACAACTTAACCTAATTTAACAACTAAAAATTATTACTAATTCAAGTTTACTACCCTAGAGAGAGAGCGCGCTAGTTCCCAGACCACGGGCTTCCGGTACCACATACATACAAACATTCACCTCCTTTCCGATTCACACTCCCATTCTTCCATTCCCCCTTCCTCTCCCACTCTTTTTTCCCCTCTCTTCTTTTCCAGCTCCCTCATCCACCACTCACCTTCCCCTCCTTGCCCCAACACCTCCCTCATTCTCCCCCACCAACTCTCCCCATCCTCCTTTATCCTACATTCTCCTAACACATGCTCCCACGTCTCCTCACCCTCCCACACATCCTACACCTCCTCTTCTCCTCTGCCTCCCAGTACCTTGCCCCTCTTATCTCATTATTCATCCTGAATCTCACCATCCTCCTCCACCTATTCTCCCTCCATCCCTTCCTCAGATACTCAGGCACCCCTTCTCCTCCTATCTCCTTATACCACTTATTATACTTCCACCCTCTAATCCTTTCCTCTCTTTCCTCCCTCTGCAACTCCCTGTCCCTTTGTTCCCAACCTTCATAAACTCTCTGCCCCTCTCTTCTCCGTTTCTCCATTTCCTTTATATCACTACCCCTCTCCTCCCAGAATTTCCTTCTCTCCTCCTCCCAGCCCGATAGCTCTTTTCCTTCCGCTATCCTCCTTTTCATCTCCTCCCAGCATTTTCTCGCCAGTACCCCACCACTCCCCTCCTCCAATTTCCTCTCAAAATTTACCGCCCTTCTCCCAGCCCCTATCCTGAATTTGTCCTTTTTTACCTCCTCCCTTATCAAATATCCTGGAGTACACCAGTATACCCCCAGTGTCCACCTTATCCACCTCTCCTGCATCGCTTCCACTTCCTTCCGCTCCCTCCACCCCCATATCTCCACCCCATACTCCATCACCGTTCCAACCAATCTCTCATACAGCCATATCCTTCTCTCCCAATCCCGCTGCAAACCTTCTTTTCCCTATTCCCCAGACCTGCCTAACCAATGCCCCCGCCTTCCTGATTCTTTCCCTCACATGCGCATCCTGATTCCCATTCCTCTGCATTTTGTATCCTAGGTAGGAGAATTCCATCATCTCCTCGATTCTCTTTCCCTTCCATCTCCACTTCACCTCCGCCATTCTCCCCCCTCCCTTTCTGAATCTCATCACCTTTGTCTTCTCTACATTCACTTCCAGCTTTTTCCTGTCTAGGATACCCTCCATCTTCCCCAGCATGTGCACTATCCCCTCCTCGCTTTCCGCCAAGAATACCATGTCATTCGCATACGCCAGACAGAACACCTTCTCTTCCCCCAGCTTTATTCCCCCCCAATCCACTTTTCCTCAACTTCTCCTCTACATCCGCTATAACCAGGTTGAAGAGGCACGGACTCAGCGGACATCCCTGCCTCACACCCCTCGCCGTCCAAAAACTCCCCACTAACCTCTCTCCTACCCTCAACTTACTCCTCGTCTCCCTGTAAATCTCCTCTACCCTACTCCTTAGTTCCTCCCTCACCCCCCTTTCCCTCATCGCTTCAAGCAGCACCTTCCTATCCACTGAGTCAAACGCCGCCTTTAGGTCTAGAAATGTAGCCATTACACGCCCGCCCTTCCTTTCTAGCTGCCTATTCACTAAATAATTTATCACGTAAATATTATCCATCACTCCCATTCCCTTCCTGAACCCTGTTTGACTCGGTGGTACCATTCCCTTACCCTCTATCTCCTCTCTTAACCTTTCTGTTAGCACCCCCACATATACCTTGTAAATCGTCGGCATTAGCGTTACCCCTCTATACTCTTCCACCCTATTCCCCGCGCCCTTTTTCACAATTGGGGTTATAACTCCTTCCTTCCACCTCTCTGGCCATCCCTCTCCTCTCCACACTCTACCACATACCCTCCATACCCACTCTACCACCCTCTCCCCACCATATATCCATGCTTCGCTGGGCACACCATCCTCCCCCGCAGCTTTCCCCTCTTTCAATTTATCTATCGCCTTCCTCACTTCTTCCCTACTCATCTCTGGCTCCTCATCTTCTCCCCTCCTCCCCCCGCTCCCTAGTAACACCCTCCCCTCCACTCCTCCTACCAACCTTATGAAATACTCCCTTCATTCCTTCAACTCTATTCCCTCCTTCTTCCCTTTCCCCCTTTTCCTTTCCCTGTTTACTATTCTTCACACCTCTTTTTCCGTCATCGCCTTTTGCGCCTCCTTCACCCATCTCTCGTTCTCCCTTTCTTTTTTTTCCCTGCATATCAGATTATACTCCGCTCTCGCTTTCCTATAATCTTCCCCTCCCTCCCCTCCCTTTCCCCACTTCCTCAACCTTAACCTTGCCTCTCTCCTCTTCTCTTCACATTCTTCATCCCACCAACCTTACCTTTCTTTTCCCTCACTCTCCTTTGCCCCCTCCTTTAACTCCGTCCCTATCTGCCTTACTTTCCTCCCCAATTCTTCCTCTACTCCCCTATCTCTACTACATTCCCACTCTATCTTTTCTTTAATCCTTTCCCCACCCCTCTCCGACCATTTCGCAATCTTCTCGCCCCCCTTTATCCATTCTGCTTTTCCTGTTCTCTTTCCCTTTCCATCCAGCGACACTACCAGTGGATGATGGTCGGATTCCACGCTCTCCCCCACCTCCATCCTTACCACCCTTTCCCTAACCCTAACCTCCCCTATTATATAATCAATCACCGACTGCCCTCTCCCACCAGTATACCCTTTATGTCCCATTCAGAATGCTCCATCCCACTTTTTCAATCCCCTTCACCAACTTTCTCCCCTCCTCATTTACCTTATCATTTTTCAACCTTCTTCTCCCCCTCCTCCTCCCCTCCCCACCTTCCTCCACCTAGCGCCCCTGTCCTTGCATTAAAGTCCTCCCCTATCAGCGTCCACTGTTCTTCCTTCTGTTCCTCCATCCATCCCTTCAAGACTTCCAGCTTTCTTTCTATATCTCCCTTCAAATATACCCCCACTATCCTCCACTTCTCTTTGCCCCTCCTTACCTCTACTGCCATCACCCCTTCCACCCTTTCCTCTGCCACAGATATCACCGTCACATCACTTTCCTCTTTGACACCTATCAGAATCCCTCCCATTGGTCTCCCCTTTCTATTCTTTGTCTTCGCCAGCTGTTTCTCCCATCTATAACCCTTCGGCAACCTTCCTCTCACTCTGTCTCAACCCCTCTCGTCCACCCATATTTCTACCAACACTATCACTTCCCACTTCCTTATTTCCTCCCAGAACTTGACCCCCTTGTTTCTTATCCCCGCCACGTTCCAGAATCCTGCTTTCCACGTTTCTTCCCTTCCTCCTGCCTTCCTACTTCCCCGCGTCTCACCCTCCTCCACTCCCATCACCTTTACCTTCCTCCTTTCCTTCACCCTTTGCCTCCTCCCCTCTTTTCCTTTCTCCTTTACCCCATCCCCCTCTATCCTCTCTCCCTTCTCCCCACTGTATACCTTCCCCCTTTCCTATCGCTTTCTTTCTTATAACCCCCTTCCAATCCTTTAGCTTCCATTCCTCCTCGTCCCGCTTCCACCACTTACTGTCTATCCTTATCTTCCCATATCCAATCTACATCCTACTACCCCTCCTTTTTTCCTCCTCCGCAATTCTTTCTAACCTCCACTTCATCCTCCTCTCCCCCCACGTCAGATTATCTTCTATTCTTACCGCCCTCCCCCAGAGATCTCTCCTTTTTTGCATTACCTGCCTTTTCTGCTCCCTGCTTCCCAGTCTCGCTACCACCATCTCCCCTTCTCCCTTCCCTTTCTTCCTATCGTTCTAGCCCATTCTATTGACGCTTCCACCTCAATACCCTTCATCACCCCCTTACCTTCTCTCCCAACTCCCCCTCACCACCCTCTAAATTTCGTATTACTATATTATTTCTTCTCTCCTCCCTTTCCTTCATCTCTAACTTTCTCCCTATACTGTTTATTTTCTCCATGACCTCTCCTTCATGCCCTTTGCGCCCTCCCTCTTCCTTCCCCCCGTCCCCTCCACTCTCCTTACTTTCATCACCTCTTCTCCCTTCCCGATTACTTTCCCTTTTTTCTAACCTCTCTATCCTCTCCACCATTCTCCTCTTCTCTCTCCATTCCCTTCGTTCTTCCATCATTTCCAACCTTAATTTTTCCATTTCCTTCTCAAATCTTTCCTTCGCTTTTCTTAATTCTTCCTCCATCATTTTGCCCCATCCCTCTATCTCTTGTTCCTCTCCTTCCTTCCGCGACCACCCTACTTTCCTACTCATTTTCAAGACCCCTCTCTCTCCCCTTTCTATTTCTATCTCCCCCTGCCCCTTACTCTTCCTTTTCAAATACTCATCCAAGCATCCCGTACTACCTCTCCTCTCTTTTTTTAGCTCCTCCACCTTTCTTGGTCTCCCCACCTTCATTTTTCCCTCCTCAGGCCCACTTTTTCTTTCTGTAACTAATCTCTTCTCACGCTCTACCGCCATCCCCACTACGTCCATCTCCTCCATATTGCTCCAGTCCTGCCTCCTTTCCCGACTTTCCTTTGCGACCACAGCGCCTCTCCTTTCCCGCCACCACACTCGATAGCTCTCGTCACTTGTCTATAGACTCCTTCCTGCCCACTCCTAACCAATTTCCTTTTCACAACCTAACCTCTTTAACCTTTTCCCGTCTTTTTCCCATTAACAACCACTTTCCACCGCTCTCCCTTATACACCACTGCTCCACCCCTATTCCCTCACCCTCTCTACAACAATTCCCTGGTTCTCCTCTCCTCTTTTACCTCCTTTTCCCCCAAAATTCTGAACACACTCACACCTGCCACTCACTCTCTCACCGGAACTGGAAGCCTCACCGGAACCGGAAGTCCTTTTTTTTCTCTTATCAATAAACTTATTACTTATGAAAAAAAATATCCCGCCATATTTTTAAAAACATATAAAATAATCAAATATTTTTATATATTTATATATAAATATTCCTCCCTGAATTTAAATCGTAAATCATGTAAAAGCAAATATTTTGGAGAATAATATCACTATTAGACGATTTGTTCTTCG
Source organism: Dolichovespula sylvestris (assembly GCA_918808275.2). Lineage (NCBI taxonomy): Eukaryota > Metazoa > Arthropoda > Insecta > Hymenoptera > Vespidae > Dolichovespula > Dolichovespula sylvestris. The sequence continues at coordinate 564,708 of OU964963.1, read as the reverse complement.
ATATTTATTGGAAGGCAATGAAAATTAGTGTGAAATTAATAATGTAATAATTATGCATCAGGTTAATACGTAAGTACATCGAAGTTACTATTGGCGAGTTCTTCTGTCGAAGTACTTGTAAATTCCTTATCATTCTCATCATGATAAACTAATTTGCATTTTTTGTTTACAGTTACCTACTAATTACTTAAAAATGAAGTTTAGCCTTCGGAATTTCTAAACCTTTGGGTCGTGTTGGATACGTTGAATGAATGGTGGAGGAGAACAATATTAAGCTGCTTCTACCTGATTTTATAGTTTAATGTAAAAGTGAACATCGTTTGAGCAACACATATACCTGTCGTGAGTACGAAAGGAAAGGACGTTAGCTTTAAACATTAATAATATTTTTAATGCATATATTCAATTTCAATTCTGCAAAATGGAAAATATCTATGAAGGAGAGTAAAATTTGTGTATATATTAAAACAAAAAAAAATATTGCAATTATTAACGAGTATATTTATGATTACTCGTGATATTACGCGAAAATGATGGTCAGTGCGAGAGAAACGATCAATATTCTTCGTTTATGTGTTTTGTATCCTTTTTATTATATTATTTTATAAAATATTATATTTTTCTATAAAAATTTATTTGCAAAAATTTTATTTTATAAAATATTTTATTATAATTTTATTATATTAATTTGAAAGTACTGTTGAACACAATACAAATATAAACTATATATTTAACAATTGATAGGGGATCAAGTGCAAAAAAAGCATAGAATTGCATTTTCGAAATGGACGTACAAAATTATATATTATATTCAAGATTATATATTCAATATTATATATTATAATATATAAACGACGTTACTGTAGAATAATCGTGTTCTCAATTAAATGAATTACGTAAACTTTTCTTTCTTTGCATTATACGCCACTGTTTCTTTTTATTTTTTATTTCACCATTAAATAAATGTTCGACTGTTTAATTATATCAATTTGAAATTTATTGAAGTAATAATCTGGCTTATTATCTAAATGATGTAATGTTTCTTAATTGAATTGGGAGATGATAGATCAAGAATAGAAAAAACTATTGTAAAATTTGGCGTAAGATTTGAAAAAAAATATAAGGAATGCATAACGTGAGCGGTGTTGATCTTTTTTATTGTTTATTTCTTTATTTATTTATTTTTTTTTTATATATATATTGAATAATGTTTGAAGACGTTAGGCTGAGGGTTAGTGTCATGTGTACAAGTTTAATATAGGTTTTTACTTCTGCTAATTAATTTTGCTTTTACTGTACATTTCTTGTTTATTTTGTTAAGACTGTTAATCAATTTTGTTTTTATAATGATTTATTTCAACCATTAGTCCTGGCGTAATTCTTGATCGATTTTAAAGAACATAATCACATTCTAAAAATTTAAATTCTTAAAAATAAAAAAAAATTTTTATTAAACAAGAGAAATAAGAATCGTGTCGAAGAATGGTGTATTATTTTACATTGTAACCATTTTTGAGTTATAATGGTTACATAAAAAATGTAACTAGTGTACCATTCTTTTGATGGAGAATATGCATAATATAGATCATGTATAAAAACCTTTATATTATTATTATTACTACAATAATAATAATAATAAGAAGAAATAAATATATAATTAAATATTGTATCAGATAAATTCGAAGAGTAATGGCTTATTTCTTTTAAAGCTTCAATAAATGATAAATTTAATTCATAGCGAATGCCATAAAAGATATTTGATGAGAAGTTGTAACAGGAAGATAAAAGTAAAAAATAATCCTATATTTTTGTAAAAAAAGAAAAAGAAATTGTTTCCCATGCAGGATGCAAAAAAATGTTTCAAACGTAACAAAAAGAAAAATTACAATTACTTTTCGAAGATCACATAAATGCAAAAATGTTGAAACCATTTATCACATTTAACATATTCAATCCAGTCATCTTGTTTCGATGTACAACTGTACTGCTCCCCATAACTGAAAAAATATTCAGAAATTTCTAAATCCGGAAAATTTTCATCCGAATATGAATCTTCCGTTATTTTTTCACGTGATTAAAATATCTTTGGTACATTTTATATGAAAATTTCATATAATATAATCATTGAATTCATTCTTCATCTTGTTCAGATTTCGACAATGAATTTTTTTCATCATCTTTAGGTTATTAATAATTTTTTAATTCATTTTTCTCTATATTTTTTTTCTTTTCCACTACCTATAGACTTTGATGAATATTTTCAAATTGATAAGCTGTATCAATATGTTTCAGAGAAAACGTATCAACCTATCCAATAAGAAGTTATTAAGTTATTATACGAAAACATTTCCATAAAAAAATGTGCAGCATATAAACAAATAACAAAAAGTAATCTCATCTTAAATACGTAATCTCAGCATAACAAATATAATTTTAAAATGACTCAATGAGGAGTTAACTAATTCAGAGTTTAAAGTTTAAGTAGTGCCTCTAGACGAATTGAAAAGTCGATACGAATATTTACTTTTTCTTTAGAAGATTGAAAATGATTGAATGACAACTGCTATTGTTAGCGTATACAAGCGTACGCTTTATCGTAATAAACGGATAAATAATAAACTTAAAATATCAAATACGAATTTAATAGGCTAGCTACTTCTACACAGTGTCCATATAATTTCAATTAATCAAATTGCTCCTTTATCAACTTAACTCGTTCTTGCCTATCATTGACTATACATCATATATATCAACATATGTCGGATATTTCATAGGCTTGTTTTTCTATTCTCACGAAACTTGTCAATAACTACAATTTGAAGTATGTCATTTACGTATGTTCAGTTCTTCATCAACCGCCGAAGCGTGTAGGCGTGTTTAATGCTCAGTGAAGTTTTCGATATAATAAGTGACGACCTTCTATTGAAAGTGAATTGAAACAGAAATAAACCAAGTGTTTACTAAACTTACTCGTGGAAAATCCGACTCTTCTAATTTTTAATCTAAATCATAGCTTCTCGACTAGTTATTTCAATTTAAATTAAGTAGCTTGAAGATGGCCCAATTAATTCAATTAGGCTTTCATGATCAAAAATATAATCGCATTGTTCTATCTCCTCCGTGACAAAAGGATAATTTGTCCCATCTCTCAAATCACACAAACAACAGTAAAAAACGTAAGCTAGATATAGTTAAAAAAAATGTAAACACTAATCGGAACGAATCGTCAACAAGCCATGTTGCAATATTAGAATCTACAGACGATTTTATGGATGAAGTTGAAACGTTTACAAGTCACATACGTAAAAAGATCCTCCTCCCCCACCAATCTTCCTTGATGATGTCATCGACATTCAAATAATGATAAAATCTATCGAGAATGAGGTTAACAAACTTAAAATAAAAAATAATCAGGTTAAAATTTTGCCGGCTAATCCAGATTCCTATAGAAAACTTTTATTCCTGATTTCTAAAGTTACTAAAAACTCTGAATGCAAATGTTCACAAATATCAACTGAAATAAGAAAGACCTTTTCGTGTGATACTTCGCAACATCCACCACTCAGCCAACTTAGATGAATTGAAGTTTGAACTCTTAAATCATAGCCATGAAGTAACTAACATTAACAATATAAGACATAGTATCACAAAAAAACCGTTATCCTTATTCTTTATTGATTTAAAGCAAAAGCCAAACAATAAAGAAGTCTATAACATCAACCGTTTAATGAATTCTGTAGTAAAAATTGAACCACCTTTTATTAAAAAAGAGATAGTCCACTGTAAAAGGTGTCAAAGGTACGGCCACACACAGCAATATTGTAACCACAATTACCGCTCCGTTAAATGTGCAGGTCTTCACCCTACAGATTAGTGCACTAAATATCTAGAAACTCCTGTGAAGAGCATTTGATTTACCAACCTTATCAGAGATAACCACAGCAACATTTGCCAATGATACAGCTTTATTAGCATCCCACTCAAACCCGACAATTGCCTCCTTAACTCTTCAGCAAGATCTCGACTCTATGGAAAAATGGTTCCGCAACTGGCGCTTCAAAATAAATGAAAATAAATCTAGTCATATAATCTTCACGCTACGAAAACAATCATGCCCACAGGTGACTATATATAATATTCCAATTCCAAACAAAGATTCAGTCAGATATCTGGGCATGATACTGGACAGAAGAATGACATGGAAACGACACATCGTAGATAAATCCAAGCAACTTAAAGTAAAATTAAAAAAATTCTACTGGCTCATTGGCAGACGTTCCAACTTAAGCGTGCAGAGTAAAATAATGCTATATAAAATCATTTTAAAACCTGTTTGGACCTATGGGATCTAACTATAGGGAATAGATAGTAATTCCAACATATAAATTCTTCAACAATTCCAATCAAAAATTCTAAGATCCTTGATAGATGCGCCTTGGTATGTTACTAACGAAACAATACATTGCGACCTTAAGATACTTACAGTCAAAGAAGAAATATCCAAATTCAGCAATAGATATAACAAGAATTAACAACCACAAAAACCCACTAGTTACTCAATTATTTGACACGACGGATCAGATCCGCAGGCTAAAAAGATATTACCTTCTAGATTTAAACATTAGATTCAGCTAGAATCAAACATTCGATAATCAATTATTATTCATGTTATAGTACCACGTCAAAATAATTTACTTATAATTCTCAATGAGAATTGATTGTAAACTACTTCCAAATAAAAAAAAATTTACGTATGTTGCGAATGAATAATTATCTTTTGGAATTTCAAGGGGTAAATTAAAGTCAAGTCTATGTGGATGGTCATATATTATGAAATTTAAAAATAAGATTCGATAGAGATGATAACAGAAAATTTATCGAATTCGATATGATTTAAGGTCATTTACATACCTGATAAATATACACGTTTAACGCGAGAAAGCTCAAGAAGTTTACTATTGGCCAATCCAAGCGCGTTTAATACGAAAATAAGCCGATAATTTTTCCCTTTATCTATTTTTTTTTTATTTTCTATATTTTATTCATATTCAAATTATTTTTTTGTTTCATTAGATTTGCTTCAACTTTTTTTGATATTACCGATAATTTCAATGATCACGTCTATATGTGTAAAAGAATTTGAATGATAAATATGTAAAATTGTTTTCACATCGTTTTGTTTTCAATGTAGTTATTCGAAAGTATACCGAATGAAGCACAAAAAATAGTGATTGGAATTTAATAAGTAAATAATGGTAAATTTAGGACAACTTAATCGCACAGTTTTACGTTATGAATAAAAACTATCGAGAAAACAGAAACTGTGATTTGCTCTATCATTTTACAGGACATTACGAGTTAAAGGCATTCGTGTTTTAATCGTTTTGTGTATAAGTGTATTTTAAAAAATTCAATTATTACATATCCATTTTGTTGTTTTATGACTGAACGTAAAGATCTATTTTATATCTTATTTTGCATACATATGCAGATATGGATAAATTTCGACGAACCAATTTCACAGTTGACTTTTACTCCCATTATTATAACGCATTGTATCAATTTATTTTGTTCGAAAAATTTTAAGAAAAGCTAAACGATGAAAAATTTTTCCCATGAAAAATTATTTTACTGATCGTAATCGTAATAGACTAAAAAAGAAAATATATTTTAATAAACGATTAAGATGCAGGTCATTTCAAGGACATTTTGTCAAATGTATTTAATATTCTTTGTATATCAGAAAAGTGGTATATAGGTATATGTACACACGTGCTAGCCATGAATATATGTATATTTTATAATTGGAAATGATCGTGGTCGTGTGGTCGCATGAATATGAAGATAAAAGAAAAGAAGCACACACGTTAAAATAAAAAAAATGCTTGAATAATAATAATCGAAAGTACAATTTTTAATCTTTTCAGAAAACATTGGAACTTCGTCACGTTAGAATCTATGCTCTGACGTTAAGATTATAAAATTATCAGTTTAATTCTCAGAAGCGAATGAAATAAGTTGCCTGAAAGAGAAAATTTAGAATTATAGTATAGAATTAAATCAAATTTCTAATTCACGTTTGTGTTTATAGATCGATTTGGAATATTAGAAGGGATGAAACTGCTGTTAAGAGGAGATGGTCAAGAAGTGGCTCTTGCGAAAAGAGATTCAGCTGTTGAAACATCAACTATGGAATCGTCCGTCGAAATAATTGACAAGCTTACACCTATTCAAAAGTTTTACGATGGTAAAAGTGTATTTATGACCAGCGGAACTAGATTCATAGGGAAATTATTAATCGAAAAATTGTTAAGAGGATGTCCTGCTATCAGATGCATTTACATTTTGATACATATCAAAAAAGAGAAAAACGTCCTTCAACGAATGGAAGAAGAAAGGGAAAAATGTTCTTGGATGCTTGGAAGAACTTATAGAAGATTCGGTAAGTTGTTTATTATTTCTATATTTTCTTTGATTCTCCTTTAACTATGAGATTCTCTGTGTTTGTTAAATAATATATACAGAATGTCTCATTTATTTTGAAAAATTGTAATATCTCGTGAAAGACCGAATTTAAAACACAAGTTTTTGTACGGAGTTATATAATATGAAGGAATATATCATGTGGTGTCAATTTTAAGTCAAATTCATTTTTTTTAATCGAACTATATAAATGTTTTTTAATACTTGGATTACATTTGTTGAGACGAATTCAACGACGTGCCATATGAGGCTATTAGTCATTATAAAATGTTATAAATTATATCAGGTTTATGAATTTCTAACGAACTGTATCGTAACAGGTTGATAGATTGCATATTGTAGATAAATGAATTTCTTGCGAAATAAATGTTATTTACTCAGTTAGATAGAATTAAAATCATAAAAAGTGATAAAAAGTTTGTCTTTTGTTTACAGCATGCAGTTTAATAGTTAGGAACTAGCGATATAGGCTTGTACTCCTTGCTATTAGGATCTCATGAATTTATAATGTAATATATAATATTTTATAATAATAAATGACCTCTATAGAAAGTTGTCGAATTCGTCTCCAAAATAAACCATTCAACCGTGAAAAAAGAATATATAGTTCCATTAGAAAAAAATGAATTTGGCTTTGAAATTTTCCATGTCATTCGACCTACAAAAAAACAAATTTGGCATCATATGATGTTTCCGATCATACCAAACAAACCTCTCTAAAATTTTTTTTGCTTGCTTCAATCTCTCACGAAGTATTTTAATTATTCGAGAGATAAATGGGACACGTTTATTTATATTTTTATGGCACTTATATAAGCGGAGCAAAAAGAATTTACAACTCCGTCAACGTGCGTTTTCTAGTTATTTTCCAGGTTGAGGAAGAAGGAATCAACATTCCAAAAACGCATAGTCGCGATCAAGGGCGATTGTAATTTGCCGAATCTCGGTATATCCACAATCGATAGAGTTCCACTTAAACGCGAGGTATCAATTGTTTTTAATGTCGCCGCGACTGTGAGATTCAACGATAAAATGAAATTTGCAACAGCTATTAACATTCAGAGTCTGAGGGATCTGATAAATTTGTCCAAAGAAATGCCGAAATTCAAGATCTTTCAATGAAAGGATTAGTTTTTAAATGTTTGTTATCTTTGATATTTCAGAGTTTCGTACATGTATCGACGGCTTATGCCAATAGTCTTTACAATCAGATCGAAGAAAAGTTTTATGATCCACCGATGGATGCCGACAAATTGATCGATTTGACCGACTATGGAGGAAAAATTACTCTACGATATTACACCAAAGTGCGTTTCATATTTATTTATAAAAAAATATTAAAAGAATAGATAGTGCACGTTGATTGATAATCACATAATCGCACAATTTTTTAATTTAGTTTACTTGGAAAATGGCCAAATACTTATGTGTATATGAAATCAGTCACTGATAATGTGGTAAAAAGGAATGCTGATACGATATCGATAGGAATATTTCGTCATGGAATTGGTTGGTAGTAATTTAATCCTTGTGCAATAAAACAATAAATCGTGTATGTTGATTAATTTAATATTTCTTGTGATATCCACATATCAAGAATCTATTCGAGGATGGATCGATAACACGTACGGGCTAGTAGGAATTATCGCAGGCATTTTAATAGGATTAATGCAAACTCATCATTGCGATGGGTCGCTAAAAGCGAACTTGGTACCTGCAGAACTGACAATTAATGGATAAATCGCTAGTGCATGAGACATTGTTAATAATCTAAGATAGCGTCAAATGATCTCGTTCATGATCGAATTAAATAATGAGTTTAGAAAAAATTATATTACTTCATCCTTACTCGAATATTAGTGTATATAAAATGTCGGATTTTTAAATGAGTATTAAAAACGTTATATCTTTTTTTAAAAGAAATTTATTAAATAAAAATAGGCTTCATTTGCTCGGATATATTTTACCCAACGAGTTTTAATGTAAAATGCCATTCTTAAAGAAAAGGTTTTTTTTTTTTAATAAAATCTGCTATGGAAGTTTTAAGATTCTCTTCATTTTCAAAGTGTTTATCGCATAACAACAGTCCGAGGTATTTAAAGAAATGATAGTCCGTTGAAGATAGGTCAGGTGAATACGGTGGATGTTGCAAAATTTTATAGATTAAGACAGTCAATTTTGCAATGGTCTGTTGCGACGTATGCGGTCAAGTGTTTTTGTGGAGTAATCGATTAACTAGTGATAGAAGTATAATTTTTAATTTGTAATGCATTTGATCAATGTATTGGCAGTATTTCGTGGCAATAATGGTTTCCCCAGTTCGTAGGAATGAGTAATAAATCTTTTTACTCACATTCCGCTAAACTGTTATTATAATTTTTCGCGAATGAAGTGATGGTTTCGGGGCATGAGCTGGTGTCAACCATCGAGCAAATTTCTTTCTATTGTCATGCAATACCCATTTCTCGTCATAAGTGACAATTGGATTAAAAAATAGCTCTCGAAGGAATCGGGTTAATAGCACTTATTAATTTTTTTGACCTTCCTAATTGCAGAAAGGTGCCGTAACATTGTTGAATGGTCAACCTTCATTTTGACAACAAGTTTATTTGTTGTTCCATTTGAATTAATTTCCATCCATGACTTCGGAACATCATTCACAAACCATTTGGGTCTTCCACGCTGTTCATTTTGTAGTGATAAATTTCCAAAATGAAATTTTTCGAAGTAATGCTGCACTTCTCTCTCGTTTACAGTGTCCTATCCAAATGCTTGATTTATGTTGTGTCTTGTTTTCGCAGCTATATTGTCAAGTTCGAACACGTATACAAAAATTACACGTGTATCAGTAGAGTTCATTCTTGTAAAAAATTCCAAGTAAATAACGAAAATAAACAATTTTAGTGAAAGTTTTTTTTAACGAAATATCATTCTAGCAATAAATCATAAGACTTTTAATGAGTTTATGTAATAAGCGAAAATATGACAGAAGCAGTGTAATTAGCATTCACATGTAATTAAAATCCGACATTTCATATGACCTAATATAATCTTTCAGATCCAACGAAGATATTCCTATTTACAATTACGTATCCGAGGAAAATCCAATCACTTACGACACATTGAAGAAAATGATGTTTAAGTATGAACGATTGATACCGTCTAAAGAAATAATTTGGTACCGTAGTTTTAGGATGACAAAATACCGGTCGGTCTATCTATTCTACGTGTACATTCTGCATTTACTACCAGCTTTTATAATCGATACGATCGTGTTGGGTGTTGGTAAACAGCTAAGGTAAATTTCTCATATTTTATTTTCTGGAGGGTTAGTATTTGAACGCTAGAAGATTGAAACATTTCATACTGGTAATAATCCTTTTCGTTAAAGGTTACTCGGAGTATATAAGAAAATTCATCAATGTCGGATGTACTTTGTTATTTTTCTACTAACGAATGGACCTATACGAATGAAAGATGGAACGAACTGGCAAGGAAGTTAACACCCGAAGATAGTGAATTGTTCTTTTGTAATATAAAAGACTTTGGTTCTAATACTTACTTCCAAGGTTATTTCCAAGGGATAAGAAAATACATTTTAAAGAATCCCATTGAAACGCTTGCACAAGCTTGTATAAAATGACGAAGGTATCTTGTTTCTTGCATTTTTAATTCATCATCCGTTTATTATTGACAATCATTTACAAGTGATACTAAGTTTTCGATTTTTTGAGGTTTTACTGGACCCATCAAGGCTTCAAACTTTTTATAGCTTTTATTTTTTTATGATCACACGGGCTATTGTTTCCAAACTACTTCTACGTTCGCATCTTCGTGAAAGAAGCAATATCGTCAAAGAGGATGAAGAGGGAATAATAATAATAATAATAATAATAATTTACGCTTTCATCATAGTATAAGTCAATTATTTCTCTCATAATAATAGAACTTTGTTAAACGGTTTTGTGAGATGTATGGGGTAAAAATACTTTTGATACGGGGGTATATTTTTGTCAATTTTTACTCGTAAAATATCGAGCAGGTTTGATTTTTTTTGCGTCATTTTGAAGGTCTGGTATTTTTTATTCCTCTTGACGGCGGCTATATTGTAGGTCGCAGGTTGATTCAAAAAAAAAAAAAAAGAAAGAAATTTCAAACGAATTCTCAATCTGTTCGAATGTTCCTATTGAAATGTACGTTGTACAAAATAAAAAATATGCGAGACGAAAATTTAAAAAATTCAATTGCTCTTTGAAAAATTAAGTATTAATTTTTTTCAATAGTTTACTGACTTTCCAAATAACAAATATCTAAGATAAAACAATCTAGTCTAATTATTTCAATAAATTAGTAAAAGTTCAATATACTTTGAACATACATTGTTTTTAAATCAATCGGTTGAGTAATTTCTTTTTTGTAATTTTTACCATCAGAGTTGAGTATATTTAATATATTTACAATTGATATAAAATGCCAGCTCCGAGAAGTGAATCTTTCTGAAATTTTGAATTCTTTTTTCAACAGCTGTTTTCTTTTTTTGGCAGATTTGCTCGTTTTTTTAAATCCCTTGTTGTTCTTGCGGGATGCAGGACATCACAGACCAACTTTGAACTCAATTTAAAATAAGTAAATGTTTATAAATAAACTTAGGACTTGTGCTGCCATTTACTGTATTTTGATCAAGTAAAATTGAAGTTCGGAATATCTGAGGTATGTTACACACCTATTGCATAGAAAATTGGTTTTGCATTAATTTTTGATTCTTTATTATTGAAAATTTTTAATTCATTCATGCTTTAAATAATGTAATTTTATATATAAGTGTGCTAGAAATGATTTTCTAACCTTATGTCTCGTTCGTACTTAAGATAAAATGCAATCAATGAGAATGAAAAACAAGCTATTGTACATATAGTACTATAATGAAAATAAAGGAAGAGTCGACTCTTTTGATTAGTTACGTCACTCATTCACTGTTAGTAGAAAAATTAATCATTGGCCTATAAGAATTTTCTTCGGGATGCCGGTAGAAATGTTAAAATTTCCCCACAATTTTGTTTGAAATAACTCTATATGCATCTTTGTAAGGATTGCTTATTAGAGCGTTTCAATATATCATTCCTTCGAATTGATTTAAGATTAGGAATTAAGAGTATACTCAGACTTGATATTGAGCAGATGAATTCTCTGAAGTTATAGTATATGAAAAACTACACCGACGTATGATTTGTCCACGTTCGGAAGACAGAAAAACTATGAATGTCCCTCATGTAGTGTTGACTTATGCGTTCAGTGCATCGATCACCAGTAAACACTTTATTATTATTTTTTTTTTATAATTTTGTTCTTTTACAGCTCTTTGTAGGAGTAAGAGATAGTATGTATGGTAATTTCAATTAAATGAATGAAAATAAAACTGAAAATAATTGAGATCGATGGAATAATTTCTTCCATCTTAAAATAAGCTATGTTTGTACTACACAATAACTATACTTGTTGCAACAACCATATGAGTATTTATTTTTTTTTCAAAGAAAGAAAAAGACCCGTATCGAGATGATTATGCCGTTTGATATTTTTTGAAATATTCAAAATTAAAAAAGATATACGGCTTTTAACGAAAAAAGTCAATTTTTCGCATTGCATGATTCATGAATATTTTTTATAATGTCAAAATTAGAAATGCGTTTTCAAACCTACTGATTATTATTTCCAAGGTTTTAAAGAATATACAGTATTTTTTTGGAGTTAAAATTATTCATTCAGTATAAATGACAGCTTGGTGGATGAGGGAGCTGGAAAAGAAGAGAGGGAAGGAAAGGATGAGGGAGAAAGGGGGAAGGGAAGAATGGGAGTGTGAATCGGAAAGGAGGTGAATGTCTGTATGTGTGTGGAACCGGAAGCCCATGGTCAGGGAACTAGAGCTCTCTCTCTCTCTCTAGGATAGTAAATTTAGTTTAGCAATAAAATTTTTAGTTGTTAAATTAGGTTAAGTTGTTATTTGATTAATAGATTATATTAAGTTGACTAGTAAGTAAGATAATTGTAAGTTAGTTATAAGGTAGATTTAGATAGATGTAAGTGGATGTAAATATAGGCATAGGTGTGGAGGCTAGGGGGAGTGAGGAGGAGATTGTAAAAGGATTGTAAGAGGTTTGGGTATGCTCCTCGGAAAAGCGCCTTCAAACCTTGAGGGGAAGAATAAAAAATCTATCTATCTATCTATCTATAAATGACAGCTGTTAAAAGTACCTAAATAGCGCACCCTAAATGCACAACTTGAAATATTTTTAAGTATTCCTTCATAGAATGGTTTAAAAAAGATTTTGAAATATTTTATTTTTAATAATTAACTATTTTTGGTTTGCCCGATTTTTAGATTTTTGTATTGGTAACATTTGTAATCATCAACAAAACTCATGAAATGTACTCTTTCTTTGTATTCAATTAAGAAATTAGATAAGTTAGTCGTAGCATAGTGTTACGTCTTGTAGCGTAATTCAAGAATGGTCAGTTTTTGGGTGACTGAAATGCGTTTTGGTATATTCACTATCTGAGAATATTAGAGGCATGTTGATATGAAGTCGTACAGCTAACTAATGATTACTGATGTTAATATGAAGCACATTACCTTCTACATCTCAAATAGTAAATGCAGCTTGTGTAAACAGAATAGATAAATATTATACAATCAATTTGTTCGTATAATAGGTACCATATCGAACGAAAAACTGTCCGGTGTTATTTCGGATTTTTGTTATAAATTTTAAACAATCATTTTTGCACCTATATTAATATGACATTGACGTTCGTTGAGTGCAAGAAGAAATAAGAAGACAACGCTAGTGTTTATAATATAACTATTTGTAAATATTTGTATAATAGGAGCAAATAATAAAGTGGAACATATAACAAAAATGTTGGCACCAATTATAATTACCAATGATAACAATTATTACGAACAAAGGTGTCAATCGTTAGTGTGATTTACGACGACGTGTTTTTCCGAGTCAGAGTTGAATAATTCGAGTGAGCTGGCGGTTCGTTTAAAAGACATACGTGTTCCGACAGTTTACAAGAATATTCAAGATTATCGACAATTCAAGCAGTGATAAGACGGAATTGTTGGTGCAAGACGAGTCGATAATTGTAAGGTAAAGACATAAAGACGTAAAAAAGACAATTAATAATGATGGGACTGACATGTGACTCGAGGCTCTCACAGTTGCTGAGCTTAGAGCTATTCTTAAGAATAAAGGACTTGCTGTGGGAGGAACAAAGGTTGAGCTTCTTGAACGTCTACAAGCTAATGGCATAAGTGAAGCGTTTCTGTCTTCAGGTTTTGACGACTGCAGTGAACAGCAAAGCGACACAAGAAATTGAGTTAACAAGACGAGAAAAAGAATTAATGGCACGAGTGCTTGCAATAGCCAAGTGAGAACTTGAAATGTTACAACGTTTGCAAGTAAGAGGACAAGCTGCAGAAGAGACGAGCAGAGGGGAACAGAGTGTATCCCTTGCACCGATTGTACTGTATAGAACAGCGGAAGTGCCGACTTCTGCAAAGGTAAATGTGACAACGAAAGCGGATCTTTTAAGTAATTTTGATGGGAGTTTAGATAGCTTTGAGACGTGGGAGAGACAAGTGACTTTCTTGAAGACGGCGTACAATCTCGATGATAATATGACGCAAATTCTTATTGGAATAAGATTAAAGGGAAAAGAACTTGAATGGTTTCACTCGAAGCCCAAATTCATCGAAATGACATCCAATGATTTGTTAGTTGCACTTAAGGGTATATTTCATTATAAACCAAATAAAATAATATTACGACGACGGTTTGAAGACCGTGTGTGGAAGAAAAATGAGTCATTTCATGATTATGTTTATGAAAAAGTTATCTTAGCAAATCAAAGTGCGGTAAGTGATGAAGATATCATTGGTTATATTGTTGAAGGGATTCCAGATCCTCACCTGCGAGACATTGCACGTGTCCAATGTTTTTCTTCAAGGGAATCAATCTTGGCAGCTTTTGAAGAAATCACGCTACGCGATAATAATGGACTATCAATCAATAGTAGCATAAAATCAAAAGAAAAGTTAAATGGAAGTAAGTACAAGAGTAATAGCCATGAGGAAGATATGAAAATTGCGACGGGTGGAAAGAAAGAATCCGGTGATGAAGAAAAAATAGTTAAACGATGTTAGAATTGCGGTAGGCCATCTCACGTCAGCGGTGCGTGTCCTGACAAAAACAAAGGACCGAAATGTTTTGGTTGCGATGAATATGGGCATAAAGTGTTGGATTGTCCTAAAAAAGAAAAAGACAGACCAATTGCATAATAGCATCATCGATGTCGAATAAACATAACGTAAACGTAAAAATAAATAACATTCTAATATCAGCAATTCTGGATACAGGGAGTGATTTAACGGTCATGCGTGCAGACGAATTTATTAGAATTGGAGTACCTAAATTAATTGACAAAAGAGTTCCATTCCGTGGTGTGGGAACTGAATCGAATATAACTCTGGGAGAGTTTAATGCGACGATAATGGTTGCCGGACATTCTTATCCGATTTTAATTCACATAATTTCTGATAATCTCTCTTCTCACAAATTATTGATAGGTCGTGATTTTTTGGGCAAAGTGGATCTACACGTGAGGCATGGTGTGGCAAAAATTAGTCCCATATATGACGAACTTGGTGTAAACGATGCTCTAAGGTTGAAGGAGGATGAGTTCTATTCTTTGGAAAAGAAAAATTTTGAATTATATGAAAAATTACAGGAGACGGTACCATGTAAAGAATATGATAAATTATTAGAGGAGTTACGTGATAATGAAATACTTGTTAATAATATGCAAAGTAAAATTGACGAACAGATGAAAGAAAAACACGAATTATTGATTCAATATGAAAACTTATCTCAACAGAATCATAACTTACTTTGATTTCGTTATCGTTAGGACGACGCAACGTCCGTTGAGAAACAGAAGAAATAGAGAAAAAGGTAAGGCTAATGCGTGACGTCGAGAGAGAGAGAGAGAGAGAGAGAGAGAGAGAGAGAGAGAGAGAGAGAGAGAGTGAGAGAGAATGAATGAGACAAACAGACGGAAATCAGAATTGTAAGAGACGAGAGAATTATTCGAGGAAACTGCGGACGCACCGGTGGTTTCCTCGTACTTTAGCACTTAAAATCTCAACGTACCAGACGAAACGAGCCACGCAGCTGCTAAAACGTGCGAACGTAAGTAACAGTCAAAATTGCGACTTTCAGTTTTTCCATTTACTCCTACTAGTTTCTAATCTCTTCCATTCGTCGAGGAAAAAGCTTGGGTGTAAGCGACAATTTCGTTGACAAGTGTCTTACAAGTGTCTTACAAATGTCAGACAAGTGTCTGAGAAAATTTACATTTAGAAATTTTAAAATAATTTAAATCGTTCTAATTAAATTAATCAATTGATTTTAATAGATAGATAGATAGATAGATATTTTTATTCTTCCCCTTGGGGTTTGAAGGCGCTTTTCCGAGGAGCGTACCCAAACCTCTTACAATCCTTTTACAATCTCCTCCTCACCCCCCTGGCCGCCACACCCATGACCATATTTACATCCACTTACGTCTATCTAAATCTACCTTATGACTAACTTAAAACTATCTTACTTACTAGTCAACTTAATATAATCTATTAGTCAAATAACAACTTAACCTAATTTAACAACTAATAATTTTATTGCTAAACTAAATTTACTATCCTAGAGAGAGAGAGAGAGAGCTCTAGTTCCCTGACCATGGGCTTCCGGTTCCACACACATACAGACATTCACCTCCTTTCCGATTCACACTCCCATTCTTCCCTTCCCCCGTTCTCCCTCATCCTTTCCTCCCCTCTCTTCTTTTCCAGCTCCCTCATCCACCACTCACCTTCCCCTCCTTGCCCCAACACCTCCCTCATTTTCCCCCACCAACTCTCCCCATCCTCCTTTATCCTACATTCTCCCAACACATGCTCCCACGTTTCCTCACCCTCCCCACACATCCTACACCTCCTCTTCTCCTCCGCCTCCCAGTACCTTGCCCCTCTCATCTCATTATTCAACCTGAATCTCACCACCCTCCTCCACCTACTCTCCCCCCATCCCTTCCTCAGATACTCAGGCACCTCTTCTCCTCTCACCTCCTTATACCACCTATTATACCTCCCCTCTCTAATCCTTTCCTCTCTTTCCTCCCTCTGCAACTCCCTGTCCCTTTGTTCCCAACCATCATACACTCCCTGCCCCTCCCTTCTCCTTTCCTCCATTTCCTTTATATCATTGCCCCTCTCTTCCCAGAATTCCCTTCTCTCCTCTTCCCATCCCGATAACCCCTTTCCCTCCGCTATCCTCCTCTTCATTTCCTCCCAGCATTTTCTCGCCAGTACCTCACCCCTTCCCTCCTCCAATTTCCTCTCAAAATTCACCGCCCTTCTCCCAGTCCCTATCCTAAATTTGTCCTTTTTTATGTCCTCCCTTATCAAATAACCCGGAGTACACCAGTATACCCCCAGTGTCCACCTTATCCACCTCTCCTGCATCGCTTCCTCTTCCTTCCGCTCCCTCCACCCCCATATCTCCACCCCATACTCCATCACCGTTCCAACCAATCTCTCATACAGCCATATCCTTCTCTCCCAATCCCGCTGCAAACCTTCTTTTCCCTATTCCCCAGACCTGCCTAACCAATGCCCCCGCCTTCCTGATTCTTTCCCTCACATGCGCATCCTGATTCCCATTCCTCTGCATTTTGTATCCTAGGTAGGAGAATTCCATCATCTCCTCGATTCTCTTTCCCTTCCATCTCCACTTCACCTCCGCCATTCTCCCCCCTCCCTTTCTGAATCTCATCACCTTTGTCTTCTCTACATTCACTTCCAGCTTTTTCCTGTCTAGGATACCCTCCATCTTCCCCAGCATGTGCACCATCCCCTCCTCGCTTTCCGCCAACAACACCATGTCGTCCGCATACGCCAAACAGAACACCTTTTCCTCCCCCAGCTTTATTCCCCCCCATCCCCCTTTCCTTAGCTTCTCCTCTACATCCGCTATAACCAGGTTGAAGAGGCACGGACTCAGCGGACATCCCTGCCTCACACCCCTCGCCGTCCAAAAACTCCCCACTAACCTCTCTCCTACCCTCAACTTACTCCTCGTCTCCCTGTAAATCTCCTCTACCCTACTCCTTAGTTCCTCCCTCACCCCCCTTTCCCTCATCGCTTCAAGCAGCACCTTCCTATCCACTGAGTCAAACGCCGCCTTTAGGTCCAGAAATGTAGCCATTACACGCCCGCCCTTCCTTTCTAGCTGCCTATTCACTAAATAATTTATTACGTAAATGTTGTCCATCACTTCAATTGATTTTAATAATAATCTGGATTCTATTATTGTTTAAGAAAAATGCAATTCAATATTCTTGTACTGAATCATAAATTGTTGTATTTAATTTTATATATATATATATATATATATATATATATGTAAGTAGGATTTCAAAAAATATCCTACACAACCACCCACCCACCCATCCACCCCCCTCCCACACATGTATATACGTATATCATGAGAAGTAAATACGAAGTCTAATGGTAAAATTTATAGGAGTAACATTGTAAAATTATATCTCGTAAAAGTAACGTGCGTCTTACATAAACATTGTTTAAACTGAGCATTAAAATCAAGGATACTTTATTTCGCTATGCAAGATTCAAAACACTTTTCCTTGCAATTTCGGACAATCGTATATTGGACGTGCCAACGCATTAAGGGATTATTTCATGGCAGAAAATTTAGTCGAGCTCTTAAATAAATATTCGAGTTATTAACGTCCTTCTCTTTGCGAATTTTAACATTAATTAACATCATTTTTTTCACTTGTTTAAATTTTTCGCGTTTACTTGTTATGTTACGTTTCTTCTAGTCGGGGAGTTCGTAAAATTTTTGAAAAAAATTTCCACGAACTTTCGGAAATTTTCGAAAGAAAAAAGATCAAAGAACTCTTATACCGTGTACCACACGATATTATAATTATTCAGATCCGTAACTAAAGCAATAACTCTGTGGCCGATCGAAATGAAATTCTTCACGGGCGTTGTTAATACCAGATTTGCTCGACGAAGTGAAAAGCAGGACGACGACGACTTTCTCTCTCTCTCTCCTTCCCGTTATTTCCTCTCTTGTTGCAGGAAATGATAATCCGATCTACATTATTTCCGAAACGCATACGGGACTTGATATGAGGGAAGAAAGTGAGTGAGTTTAGGAAGCTTACAAATTGGACAAATCTCATTCGAACTTCCGTGCATTTCTGCCATTTTATCCATAAAAATAGAAAAGAGAAAAAGAGTACACAAAAAAGAGAGAAATAAATAAATAAATAATTGAAGTAAGAGATACGCGTGCATGTTAAACGCGAGTAATAGAAAGATCGCGTCGTTGGTTACTCGTCGATGGTCAAATTTCACAATGTTCAAATATTCTCTGCTCCTACGAACAAGCAAATGCCGGCATATACGATTCGATAAGTTTACGTAATGCGTCGTAGGCGAACAGACGAAAAAACAATTCTTTTTTGACATACAATTCACGATTTTTTAGTGTATATAAGTAAACTTTTATCCCTCCGTTATTATTTTTATGTAGGAACGTTGTATGTACTTTATATATTTCTTTTTCCACAATAAATCTGTATTTTACAGTTTGAATTATTTACTGTGTAAAAAAAAAACATCCTTTCATATAAATAATATTCTAAAGCGATTAAGAGTGACTTTAATTTATCGCAATCGAATATATAATATAATTTGATTTTATCCAAATAGTAGTAGTAGTAGTAGTAGTAGTAGTAGTAGTAGTAGTAGTAGTAGTAGTAGTAGTGGTAGTGGTAGTGGTAGTGGTAGTGGTAGTGGTAGTGGTAGTGGTAGTGGTAGTGGTAGTGGTAGTGGTAGTGGTAGTGGTAGTGGTAGTGGTAGTGGTAGTGGTAGTGGTAGTGGTAGTGGTAGTGGTAGTGGTAGTGGTAGTGGTAGTGGTAGTGGTAGTGGTAGTGGTAGTGGTAGTGGTAGTGGTAGTGGTAGTGGTAGTGGTAGTGGTAGTGGTAGTGGTAGTGGTAGTGGTAGTGGTAGTGGTAGTGGTAGTGGTAGTGGTAGTGGTAGTGGTAGTGGTAGTGGTAGTGGTAGTGGTAGTGGTAGTGGTAGTGGTAGTGGTAGTGGTAGTGGTAGTGGTAGTGGTAGTGGTAGTGGTAGTGGTAGTGGTAGTGGTAGTGGTAGTGGTAGTGGTAGTGGTAGTGGTAGTGGTAGTGGTAGTGGTAGTGGTAGTGGTAGTGGTAGTGGTAGTGGTAGTGGTAGTGGTAGTGGTAGTGGTAGTGGTAGTGGTAGTGGTAGTGGTAGTGGTAGTGGTAGTGGTAGTGGTAGTGGTAGTGGTAGTGGTAGTGGCAGTGGCAGTGGCAGTGGCAGTGGCAGTGGCAGTGGCAGTGGCAGTGGCAGTGGCAGTGGCAGTGGTAGTGGTAGTGGTAGTGGTAGTGGTAGTGGTAGTGGTAGTGGTAGTGGTAGTGGTAGTGGTAGTAGTAGTAGTAGTAGTAGTAGTAGTAGTAGTATTAGTAGTAGTAGTAGTAGTAGTAGTAGTAGTAGTAGTAGTAGTAGTAGTAGTAGTAGTAGTAGTAGTAATTAATAATAATAATAATAATAATAATAATAATAACGCACGATGTACCAGGCCCCCATTTCTGGCCTACTGGCTAAAACTCCTCCCTCATTCGCCTGGACACCAGTCCGGGACTGTTTAACACATTTCTTCGGACTAGGCCATTTTACTTTGCCCTTTAGGCTCGCTGCTAACTGTCATCACATCTTTCTTAGTTACTTAGGAGGCCCTATCCAAGTCATTTTTCTTTTTGCGAAGGATATCCTGCACCCAGTGAGTTGTCAGGATCCAATGGTCTTCTTTTCGGAGCATGCACTATGTCGTCGGGAGTCATTTGTTCGATTTTTGTCTGGAGCTTTCGCTTGCGTTGTGCCCAGCGGACACAGTGGAAGAAGGTATGCTCCACGTCATCTTTTGTTCCTGGGCAGTACAGACACTCTTGTGTCTTTTTCTTGTAGAGATAGGTTCGGAAGTATCCATGCCCGCTCAGGAATTGAGTCAGGTAGTAGTCGGTTTATCCGTGTCGCCTCTCGGTCCACGTTTTCACATCTTTAACTAGTCTCGCAGTCCAGCGTCCTCTCATTTCATGTTCCCAAAGCGACTGCCAGCTCCGAAAGGTCTTTTCTCTCTCCTCTTCGCTTGCTGTCGCCTTTCGACCTCGGATTTCCTGAGGTGCACCGCTTTCCGTTCTTTCGCCATGAGCGCAATGGGGATGACTCCGGCGATCACTAAGATGGCTGGTTCGGATACTGTCCGGTACGCAGAGGCTATCCTAAGCGCTACTCCCCTCTGTACCTGCGCAAGGCGTTCCCGGTATACCTTCTTGCTGAGACAGTCCGCCCACACCTCAGCCCCATAAAGGAGTACCGATTGTACCGCGGTCATGAGCAGTCGACGCTTACTGGCTTTGGGCCCGGCGACGTTTGCCATGAGCCTGCTCAGGGGAGTAACGCCCTTCGTAGCTTTGTCCGCCGTTTGTTGTATCTGTGGCCAGAAGCTCAATCTGCGGTCGATCGTCAGGCCCAGATATTTAATTGTAGGCTTGGCCTCTACTGCTACCTCTCCGACTAACAAAGCGGGGAAGGTGTTTATTCTCCTCTTTGTAAGGATGACTATTCCTGTCTTTTCGGGAGTTAGCAGCAGGCCGTGGTCTGCCATCCAGCCTCTAATTGTCCGCATGACTTGGTTCAACTTTATCTGAGCCAGTTCGACGTCTCTTGCCGCGATGAGAGCCGCGATAACGTCCGCGTATCCTACAAGGAGCGTTTCTTCCGGCATTTTGGTCCTCAGCAGGGTGTCGTAAACTATGTTCCAGAAGTCCGGCCCGAAGATAGATCCCTGGGCCGCTCCAGCCGTGACCTTCATTTTTTTCCGTCCCTCCGTGGTCTGATAAAGTAGCGTCCGATTTCTCAGGTAGTCATCGAGCATGCGCAGGAGATAATTCGGTACTTGGAAAGTATATTCCAGCGCATGCATGATGTCACATCACCTTGCGGAGTTGAAGGCGTTCTTTACGTCGAGCGTCACCAATAGGCCTACTCGACGCGAGTGCCAGTTGTGGTCCTCCGTTTGCCGGACTGCCTTCGCGATCTCTTGTACCGCATCTATCACTGATCGCCCCGCTTGGAAACCGTACTGCTTCGGTGACAGGTCGCCGGCGGCCTCGATCGCGAGTCTCAACCTCGCTTTAATTAATTTTTCGAGCAGTTTGCCTGCCGTGTCGAGCATGCACAACAGCCGATAGGACGATGGTAGCCCAGGATCTTCTTTGCCCTTGTAGATGAGCACAAGGCGCGCTGCTTTCCATCGCAAGGGGAAAACACCAGTAGCTAAGCAGGCATTATATGCCTTTAGCAGTAATCCTGGATTTTGCTCCACTACGGTTTTTAGTATCTCGTTTGGAATGCCGTCGGGTCCTGGTGCCTTCTTATTTCGCAAGGTTCGGGCCGTCCTTTCCAGTTCTTCTACACTGAAAGGAGGACAGTTCTCTACTTGGCCGAAATCTATTTTCGGTCTGGTGGGGTGTACCGGGAAGAGGGTGCCCACGATGTTTTCTATGGTAATCGTGCCCATGGCTCGGGATGGTTTCAGGGCCACGAGCTTCTGGGTTACGATTTTGTAGACCAGTCTCCATGGGTCCTTGTTAATGTCCTCCCCCAGTTTCCTCCAGCAGTCGCCCTTGCTATTATTTATGGCCCGACGCAATTGTTTCTTCGCGGTCTTGTATTCCGCAAATTTGGCATTTGCATTGTTCCCTTTCTTTGCCCGTTGTGCAGCTCGTCTCGCTTTCAGGCACTTTCGACGCAGGTCCGCGATTTCGGGAGTCCACCAGTATGCAGGTCACTTGCCATGGCTAGATCTCTTGCGCGGCATGGCGGAATCGCAAGCCGAGACTATGTGGCGAAAAGTAGCCTTTATAAGCCTTTCGGTTGCAGCCTTTCCTGTTTCTTTGAAATCTTCGGTCTCTTCTATCTCCCGGGATATCGTCCTACTGAAGATTCCGGCGTCCATCTTATTGAGATTCCATCTGCGTGGGGTCGCTTTGTCCTCTCTGCCTCTCCGTGGTTCTCCGCGAACGTTCAGGATAATGTATTGGTGATCGCTGCCGGTGTAATCTTCGATCACCTTCCACTCCTCGATCCGCGGTAACAGGCCCTCATTTGCGAGGGAGATGTCCGGAATCGTCTCGGTGTACCCGGGGCGCCGGAAGGTTGTGGTGGAGTCAACGTTCAAGACATAAAGCCCTGTTCTGGCCACCATTTCCATCACGTATTTCCCCTCGAGTTTTGGTGTGACATTCCCCACTCGACCGCCCTAGCATTAAAGTCGCCTGCCACCAGGATGCTACCTGACGTGTTTCGGACCACTTCCTCCAGCGCGTCTATTTTTTCCCGGAAGTCGTGGATGTGTTCGTTTGGTGTGAAGTAGCAACTAAAATACGTTACCTCCCCATATTTAATCCAAACGAAACCCCAGCCGCTTCCATGGCTCTCTACTGGTATCTTGCTTGGCTCCAGGGTCCAAATGGCCGCTGTGCCGCTGAGATCAGAGAACCATAGGGGCGATTTTTTGTCCCTGTATTGTTCACTGATCAATAGCGGGTCTGCCTTCTTCTCCTGAGCCAGCTGATCCAATCGATCGTTTGCTGTCCTGCTCCTGTTCAGGTTCGCTTATAAAACTCGCGTCATCGCAGGAGCTTTTTGGCCTTGTTGAGAGCTTCTTTGAAGACTCTACGGCGCCCTGATCCAGGGACGTGGTCACACTCAAATTTCCCCTGTCATCTGTTTTCCTCCGTACATAGCAGGCAATTTTCCGAGGCCCTGCACTCTCTCGCCTGGTGATTCGCTTCGCCACATCTGTGGCAGAGTCTGCTTCTATCCGAGCCCATGCAGTTCCGGACGATGTGCCCATATTCGAGGCAACTGTAGCACCTTGAAACTACCACCCTCTGCCTTACTTTGCAACTCACCCACCCTATCTTGATATGCTCCGACTTTAAAAGTCGGCTTGCTTCTTGCTCGCTCACCTCTACGATGGCTATTTTAAGCCCTCTGCAGTTAGCTTTCGTGAACTAGATCTTCAAATCTTCGAAACGCTCCTGTGTGTTCTTCCTGATCGCCTCTTCCACTTCTTGGACAGTGGTTAAGCTATCAAGATCCCTAATCTCTATCGTCACCCTAGGTTCCAAGTGGCGAACCATCGCCTTGTCCCCTAGGATGTTTCTGAGCTTATCTTCGAAGGCGACCTTGTTCTTTGTGCCCCTGCCCAATTCCAGGAGCACCTCGCCTGCCCTTGTTTGGCGAATCGATCTTACCTCTGCCTCAGAGTCCTCCGGTTTGGTTTTGCTGCGGATTTCTCCGAGCACCTCCGTGTAGGTACTTTCTCCGCTTGGTTTGATCAAGAGGGCCTCCAGGCGAGGTTTTGCCCATCTTGGTTTATTTCTTCTTTTTTTGTTTCTCCTGGCCTTTCTCTTTTTCGCTGGCCGTCTGGGTGGGAGTCTCCGCTATTTTTTTCTTTGTCTTTTTTTGTTTCTTAACTACTTCCGTCCAAGAAGGGGAGGGAAGCGTCTCTTCCTTCTTCTTTTTTCCGGCCTTCAGTTCTACCGGCCTCGTCGCCGCTCTTTTTTTGTTAGCCCTCTCTGCCGTTTCGACCTGGGGTGCCTTGTCTCGCGGTTTGTCGCGCTCCGTCCGTGCGTGTTGCTCCCTCCTAGAAATTTCTATCGCTTTCCACGATGCTCGCAGGTGTGCAACGACGTCCAGTGCTTCTCCCAAAAGCAGGATGCCTTTTTTAACGTCTGCACTGATATTTCTCTGGCGCTCAGTTGCACTTTTCATGGCCTTTAATATATCCCTGCATTTCGCTAGTCCCTCCTCTTCTTTTTTCCTTGCATTGGCAATATGATCATCGATGGGAGAGCCGTGGAGCACCGTCCTCTCGGAGTCCTCCATTTTCGGTGTGAAGATTTTTTCCTCTTTTTCTTTCTCTCTCTCTATACTTCTTTTCCCTTTCGGGGTTGTCTCCTTGATCGGGGTTTGCGGTGGTGTTCGTCCGATTTTTGATCTCCATTCAAAAGGATTTTTACTGCTTGTCGCTTTTAATCCAACGCCGGCCAAGTCAGCCACCGGCATAGGAGTGCAATTGCAAGATGACGACGACTGCGGGCCTGCTTGCGCACTCTGTTCAGCCGCCGCTACTGGAGGGTCCATCCCCCTGCAGCGTAACTCTTTTTCTCCTTCGATACTGCCCATGTTTGGTTTATTGTTCTGGGTGCCCGTCCCATAGCTATTTTTGGTCAACCCCGGAAATTAATCCCCGGTACACTGTATTTCTACAAGGCGTCCCCCTATCCGCCACCTGGGGAGGCGCCCGATGGGGGAATAGCTACCCCACACGGGAATAATAATAATAATAATAATAATAATAATAATAATAATAATAATAATAATAATAAAAATTAATAATTCGTGCGTTTTAAAAATGTATAAACATCTCTTTTACATTTTTTCCTCTTTAAAACACCTATTTAACAATTCAGATAAAGTGTTTTTGTAAAAATAAAGAAAAAAATGAATTAAAAAATTATGCGTCGGAAGGGATACAAAAAAGATCCGGTTTTTTTCTTCCTTTCGATTCTTTTTTTAAAATTATATTTGGAAATGGAAACGCAAACAACACATGATCCTCGAAAAAAGAAGAAATTTAATTCTTGAAGGTATTCATTGCTTCGTGAATCGAAAGAAATCTACGAAATGTGAAAATAAAAGGGAAGGGATAATCGTGCGCATCTTGTAATCTTACTGTACACGCGCGGATGCTCCTCGTACTGTAGCTTCTTCCATCGATGCATATGGATGAGGGAGGCGATGTGTAGGCGCGTGAGTTCATGTAAAAGGCAAAAGCACGCTTTCCAGATGTCAGGAATGGATGGATGGCACAGCAAAACGAGCTCGCAGAACGCTCGACGATAAAAGTCGAATCGTGAAGATCAATGCGTTGAAAGAAAAGAGCGATGATAAAGTTCGCGACGAGAATATTTTGTACTTCCCTGGAAAATACTCAAGAGTTTCTTTCCTTTTTTTTTCTGTTTATTCTAATTTTTTACGTAACATTCGCTCTCTTTTATCTATTTAATTTTATTTCATCAACTCATATAAAATTCAAAGAAATAAAATTTTCCGTGACAATGACCAGTGATTTACGGAGAAATTTACTTTTTTATTTTAAAACAAAAGAATATGAAACAATATTATGATATTACAACTGGACGAAGAATTTATACTTTTTCCTTCTCTCTCTCTCTCTCTCCCTCTCTCTCTCGAAGTACCATCGTCTCGCAACATGAAATAAAATTTTTATCCGAAATAATTTTACTATTAAAAAACAAAAAAAATAAATGAGTATATTAACACTTATATTAATCTATTATTATATTCATCGTATGTGTTCGTCCGTAAGAATGATAATCTGAAAAGAAGGAATAAGACGTAATTTGAATTAAACCTAAATAAAGCGAATTCCTTGCTGGCGAGGGGAGAGTGGGTGGAGGTGAGTAGGGGAGATGGGATAATGGGATAGGGAGGAAGAGGTGAGGAAGGAGGTAGAGAGTTCTTAATCAAGGATTTATATCGCTAGTAGAAATTCCATGAGAATGAGCTAGCTGAAGTCGAATGTAGACGACACACTGTCTCGAAGGATCGTTGTGGTACGCGATGAAGATGGTTGCTGAGGGACTGCGGCGGGAGGGAGGAGCTGAGGTAGAGAATACGACTGCGCTTAATGAGTATAGTAGATCGTGTGTCGGAGCATATTGGTGATGTCTTCGAGTCGTCGTCTTCAAGCCGTAAATGGAGATAAGCTTGAGTCGACCATCCTCTTCTCTACGTTTCGATACAGACTCTGTGGATGAATCTCGAGGATCGCGAACAGCATATCGGCGAATAAAGGATATACATGTATACCATCTTAAACCGTCTCGTATCTACTCGTTCCTCCCGATTCACACCATCTCTTCAAACTATCCTCATTTTCCACTTTAAGGTGTACCACGGCTTATTGTCGTTTACCTTTCCCTTTGTAACGAGTATAACAAGGTCATCTTTATTCTCAACGAAAATGTTGAGCTTCTGTTTCTTTTCTCTTTCTTTTTTCCTTCCTTTCTTCCTTTTCGATCACTGCAATATCAGATAAATAAATATTTCATTTCGAAATTTAGATTATGGTCGGATATTGATCGGTGGCCGGACGTTTGGCCCGTAAAGAATATTTTGTAAGTAAAGCGAATAGAAAAAAAGAGATTGCAATACACAAATAATAATTTTAGCACAACGACGGACTACTTGAATAGAATGATTTTTGCAGACGAGAGTAAATATAATATTTTCGGATCTGACGGACACGATACTATTTTGAGGAAAAAAGAAAATAAAGAAAGAACTAAAACTAGAAGACTTACGATCTACAGTGAAACATGTGGTGGAAAGTCTGTAATGGTTTGGGGCTGTACGAGTGCTTTTGGTGATGACACATTAAATTTTATTGATGGACTAATGAACCACAGCAATTCTTTTTTTTTAATTATATTCACTCTAGAAATTTTCAAAAATATGTACATTATATATATATATATATATATATATATATATATATATATAAGCCGTTCACAGGCTAAATCGATTAACACCACTTTTTGAATTTTTGTAAATTTAAATGTTAAAACATTTAATGCAGTTACTTACTTTTTATATTTATAAGAAATTTTCCAAATTTTCGTTATTTCATACCATTAAATGACAAAATTTTTTTGACCATCGAATAAAAAATAATTTATTTCAGAATCCAATCTGATTAATTCATTACTCTAATATAAATCGTTGAAATAGTGCAATTCAATCGCAGCAACAAGGCCTTAATGATAACGGTAAATCTTCCAGTAGTATAGTTAGTGTAGTTCAAATAACACGTATGGATATTTTCTCAACAAAACCTTTAAAAAACTTCATCATTAACAGACAATTAACAATTACAGAGATATCAGTAAATTGGCTTAAAGTGCGCTGAATAAAATTAGAAATATCTGAACACCACACGTTATACAATTCAAAGATGACTCTAACAAAAATTCAAAATTTAATGTCATTAATATAAAAAAAAAATTGTAGCGGGAAAATCATTAGGTCTGAAAAAATGTAGACCGGCCATTGTTATATCCTGCAGGTAGAAATGTCACAAGAGGAAGAAGGGAAGATATGATGGATCTGTTGAAATTCATTTGTCCTATTAAACATGATCGTTATGAAAATGTAAGAACAAAACGACATGACGAGACCTCAAATAGGGCTGACAAGGAACACGTCATTTGTGTTGTTGATGAATCAATTATCAATCTAAACAAACTAATAATAATAAAAAAAAAGAAAAAGCGTTTCTGGACTTATATTTATATAATTTTTTTCATCGTTATAGTGAGTAAAATATGCTCTTAAAGTTTGGCGATATATTCCTCTCTCTATATATATAGCTATAGATATTATAACGCATTTTTAACTATTAAAAAATTTACAATACCTCCCATTAAATGATCGAATAAATCAGATCGGAAGAGGCGGACAACGTTCGTTGCACTTAATTTCTTATGAATAACATGTAAAAGTGTGAGTCTTTCAATTTTTAAAACTTTGGTTCTTACCGAGAAGGATATCGAGAATATCGGTTTAAAGCATAAATTTCGAACAGCTTCTTTGAATCGACTCTACTAAGAATATTCATCTAACCGTTGTGCCTCGTAGGGTGGAAGATTAAAAGTGTAGGGTTATCCACTTTGGAAGGATATATCCGGGGTAGCGTCGTGTAGACGAGAGGGTGACTCTACTAAATACGGCACTCATGATATTCAACGATATGTATCAACCATTGCTCCTATCTCTCTGGGATGATACGCGGAAATTTCACGTGTGTGTAGATATATGTGTGTGTGTTATGTGTGTGTATGCATACGTATATTGAAGTCGATCCAGGATTTACATCGACTTTGTACCTCTTCAATGTCTACATTGAATCAGTATTCCATTACTCTGATGTATCCAATATGGACATTTCTACGGTCATCGATTATACTTAATGCATTTAAATCGAATAATTTTCATGTAAGAAATACGATAAACGATTCGGATGCATCGTTATAGAAAAGATTTCATGGTTTTTTATATATATATTTTTTATTTTTTCTTGACGTTCAAGACGAAACTTATTTTTCTATGATTGTATAATTATTAGATAAATAAATAAAATAACAAAATAGTCGTTCATTAATCGGTATTTCAGTAATTATTGAATAGATATTATTTATTTAAATAAATACCTAAAAATGAATAACGAATGATGAAATATTACAATAAATTATTATATAGTAAATATAATCAAATTAATTACCTTACGTTAATTATGACGTCTCAATTAATATGAAATTGATGATATGATAAGAAGTTTTGCTTAAGATTTAAAAAATATATATATATTAGTTATTATAATATACAATAAGTGGTTATTTAAAAAATATATAAAAAGAATAATTAAAAATTAAAGAGAAATGTCGTTTATTTGTACTCGAATCAACTAGGACAATAATACGTTTTAATAGTCCCAAATGGCATAAGGCCAAGGACGACCTACAGAAACAAAAAATTGATATTATGTTTTAAATTTTCAACGAATTCTGAAGGAAATAATAAATCTTTACTCATTCTATAACTCGATGAACAAAATATATGAATTATGAAACAAATTGAAAAAATTTCCAAATGGAAAATATTTCTTTTTGTGAAATAGAAAAAAATAGGAAATATATATTTTTCAATTTCTATAAACAATAAATTAACCGCGTGACAAAGATAACATTTTGATTTTAATTAAAAAAAATACCAATCTTTCCTCTCTTTCTCTCTCTCTTTTTGTTAATTTTTCATTACATACCTACATTCCTCTTTCCAAGATGAAACTAATTTTGATTTCCTTTGAAAAGACCGAGAGATCCGCTTATTTCGCAATTGTCCCCGTTCCTCTCACAAAAAAAAAACAAACAAAGAAAAGAAAGAAAAGAAGAAGAAACAAATTTCTGAAACGTATATATAAAGGTTGTTATAAAAGCATACGTCGCGTTGGGAAATAATTTTTAAATTGTTACGTTAAGATAGATAAATCTTGAACCTTAGCGTGTTCTTTCTTTTACCTTGTTAGGATGCAACCTTAACAAGTATTTAATGGAAAGATATTCTTTTAACAAAAAAAAAAGAACGGAAAAATAAAGAAATAAATAATAATAAAAGATGAAAACGTGGTAGTTTGAAAGAAGATGAACGAAGATCAAATGACCGAATTTAGGATTATGAAAACAATTTCCACGATATTATTACAACGTTTTAGTATAATAATTCAGTACTAAATGCTTTATGGAGAATTATTTTCCCGTGCGATTTAGCGATGCTTCTCCCCGGCATTTCCCCAATTCTCTTCTCCTCCTACCCTCCCACCTTCTTTTACTAGATCGGATTCACATTTTTGTTTGTTTTATAATTATAATAGTTCCAATTAAATTTTTATCGCGAACATTAACGACACTCGGTTTTTATTTTTCTTTAACGTTCGTTCACAGAGGGAGTAGCATGTAATTTCAGAAATATACAAAAGATCGTTCTGCTTTCTGAATTTTTATGTCATCTCGTTTCCCTTTTATCGTCTGGTATACAATAAAATATTATTATATTAGATATTAGTAGATAAAAAGTAGATTTGACGAAGATCATCGGTTCGATGATTCCCGTTTCTCGCTTATGTAATTGCTGCTAATATGCACATATTGATATTAAACATTAGCGGATCATTATCGATGATAATTTACCATCGGTACATGATCGTTCAACGTAGCGCACAAAGCAATCGTTGCTCGGCACTGTCAAACTTGATTTATCTTGAATCGATTTAACGCGCCACTCCGAGGGCTATTAATAATTCAATTCATCGTTCGCGAGTAATTACTAAACAGTGGTTACAGCAGAGTAGTGTCACAGGAAGTCGATCCATTCGTTATATTGCCAATAATGAAACGTTTCAGTTTTCTCTTTGTACGTCATACTATTCCGGTTTAATAAATTATCACCGCCAATTATCTTTCCAATTATGAATTATTATATATTCGATCTCTTTCAGCGACCATCAAGGGACAAATTATGTTACTACAATGAAACGTTTCAATGTTTAATAGATTTCATGTATTATTTTTTAATTCTATTATGACGAAAATAACAAATGTATATCTACGAGTGTACATATATATATATATATATATATATATATATATATATATATATCTTTTTGTTCGCGAAATTAATGGAACAAGGAACTATCATTTATAACGGTGATATTCCTCAGATCTAATTGGTCGGATTTAACAGATGATTCTTCATAAATTGGTGAAGGTAAAAATAGATTCTTTCCCTGGTTCGAGCCAACGATGACAGCTGAAGAGAGTAACTTCCACCGAAGTTTCGAGTAGTGCTCTCCTAATCAGAGGAAGGGATATTGAAATAATACGAAAGTGTAATTTAAATGGTTTCGTTGTTCGAAAGAATATTTTGTTTTATTAACGTGAACTGAGATATCAATTATCATAATCTTATATATCGTATATTTATCGTTATCCCGAACTCATCTCGATTGTCCAAACTCTTTACACGATTTTTCTTTTTCTTTTTTTTTTTTTCCCCAATAGATAAAATTTCTTCACGTTGAGAATCACGCGTTACGTAATCGTCTTCGGACCACTAAAATACCTTAACCATTTAAATCTCTGATCTCTTACTTTCGACTTCTTTGATAATTAGATCGTAATTTTATACGAACCGAACCGAACCATTTTCGTACTAGGATTAATTATAGAAAGGCATTAAGTTACTAATGCAGGTCTTAAGGCTTTTAAGGATAGAAGAGGTATGTGTAAAACTAAATGCTTTGCCTTGCAGAAGATGTACAAGATACATTTCTCCCTCGTACGACAGATAGACGTGTACTACACATATAAACGTTGAATACGCTAGAGTTCCCTCGTTTGTGAAACTTTCGCCCCGTATAAGAGATCGAAGAAGAAGAAGAAGAAGAAGAAGAAGAAGAAGAAGAAGAAGAAGAAGAAGAAGAAGAAGAAGAAGAAGAAGAAGAAGAAGAAGAAGAAGAAGAAGAAGAAGAAGAAGAAGAAGAAGAAGAAGAAGAAGAGGAAGAGGAAGAGGAAGAGGAAGAGGAAGAGGAAGAGGAAGAGGAAGAGGAAGAGGAAGAGGAAGAGGAAGAGGAAGAGGAAGAGGAAGAGGAAGAGGAAGAGGAAGAGGAAGAGGAAGAGGAAGAGGAAGAGGAAGAGGAAGAGGAAGAGGAAGAGGAAGAGGAAGAGGAAGAGGAAGAGGAAGAGGAAGAGGAAGAGGAAGAGGAAGAGGAAGAGGAAGAGGAAGAGGAAGAGGAAGAGGAAGAGGAAGAGGAAGAGGAAGAGGAAGAGGAAGAGGAAGAGGAAGAGGAAGAGGAAGAGGAAGAGGAAGAGGAAGAGGAAGAGGAAGAGGAAGAGGAAGAGGAAGAGGAAGAGGAAGAGGAAGAGGAAGAGGAAGAGGAAGAGGAAGAGGAAGAGGAAGAGGAAGAAGAAAACCCTGGATTTACGAGCGTACAAGTTTATTTCGCGACCTTATACGGTTACAATCAAAAGAAGTTATACACTCCTCGTAGTATCGATTTTAGGTGCGTTACACTTGGGAAAAAAAAGAAAAGAAATAAATTAATAGCTAAAACGATCGAGTTGAACGACGAGATTTTTTTCTTTCTTTCATTTTTATTGAAACGAAAGTAAAAGAGTTTTCTAGTGACACATTAATATAAACTACTACTATGTTACTCTATACGTGATCATTCGAATTAGAAATCGCGTAAATTGTCATAGAATTCCATCCAATCCGTTTATTTGACGTTTCGAACTGTAAATAACAAGTTGACCACGTATTATATCGTGCGCTTTATCACAGAATCATGAGGATAACATCTCGCGTCAAAAGAGAAGTCCAACGTGTAAGTAATTACTTACCATCAATGTCGACGGAATCTTTCTTGCTTCTCTTATTTTTATTTTTTAAATAAATGTAACCTTCATATATCCTTGAAAGATAATGTAACAAAATAGAAAGTCGAATAGATATTTACATAAATAAGATTCTAATGTATGTAAGTAAGTATTTACGTAAAGTAGAAGCTCATTCAGATAATCGAGTAATATTCTGATCGGGTAAATGTACATATGGAACGTTCATTTCCGCTTACATCTCAAGACAATGGACAGTTAAAGGGGTTCAATTATAGAACGCCAGAGGGATATGTAGGCAACGCGCGCACGCACGTACACACACACACACACCGTACAACTGATTCAACTAAAATTGAAACAACAATCAGAAAGGTTAAGATACGGTCTTTTTCTTTTCTGATGACTATTTTTTCGGATGACATATATATATGGATGTATATATGATGATCTTGGTCAAAAGAATCTGAAAACTAATCGATTCGAAGTCGAGTGTCAACCGATTTCTATTCGTATATATAACATTACAAGATAGCTTTAGGGACGGGGAAACCTTCCCAGAAACGACCCTACTATCACTACATAATCATCAAAACAGGGTGTTCGTACCTATATACCTATGCATGTATATATTATCAAATTTACTGAATTTTTCTACTTGTTTTTTTTTTCTTACTTTACAATCCATCAACAGTCGTTAAAGATCTATTATAGATATGCTTTGGCATTAATAATAATAATAAAAAAAACTACCATTCATAATCATAACTTCTACATCATAACTTCTTTCGCTGAGTTAATTGATTCTTAAAAAAAAAAATAAACTGCATTAATTTATGATTGTAAAATAAATCAACTCAAGTATTCGCAATCAATTTTCCACTGACCATATGTATTTATTAACGAATTGTCTATTTATATTTAATATTCGTAAACAGTTAATATTTATGTATTTAAAATATGTTGAAATATGTAGATAATATGGGCTTCCGGTTCCGGTGAGAGAGTGAGTGGCAGGTGTGAGTGTGTTCAGAATTTTGGGGAAAAAGAAGGTAAAAGGGGAGAGGGGAACTAGGGAATTGTTGTAGAGAGGGTGAGGGAACAGGGGCGGTGTAGGGGTGTATAAGGGAGAGCGGTGGAAAGTGGTTGTTGGTGGGAAATAGACGGGAAAAGATTAAAGAGATTAGGTTGTGAAAAGATAATCGGTTAGGAGAGGGCAGGAAGGAGTTTATAGACAAGTGACGAGAGCTATCGAGTGTGGTGGCGGGAAAGGATAGGCGCTGTGGTCGCAAAGGAAAGTCGGGAAAGGAGGCAGGACTGGAGCAATATGGAGGAGATGGACGTGGTGGGGATGGCGGTAGAGCGTGAGAAGAGATTAGTTACAGAAAGAAAAAGTGGGCCTGAGGAGGGAAAAATGAAGGTGGGGAGACCAAGAAAGGTGGAGGAGCTAAAAAAAGAGAGGAGAGGTAGTACGGGATGCTTAGATGAGTATTTGAAAAGGAAGAGTAAGGGGCAGGGGGAGATAGAAATAGAAAGGGCGAGAGAGGGGTCTTAAAAAGGAGTAGGAAAGTAGTGTGGTCGCGGGAGGAAGGAGAGGAACAAGAGATAGAGGGATGGGGAAAAATGATGGAGGAAGAATTAAGAAAGGTGAAGGAAAGATTTGAGAAGGAAACGGAAAAATTAAGGTTGGAAATGATGGAGGAACGAAGGGAATGGAGAGAGGAGAAGAGGAAAATGGTGGAGAGGATAGAGAGGCTAGAAAAAAGGGAAAGTAATCGGGAAGGGAGAAGAGGTGATGAAAGTTAGGAGAGTGGAGGGGACGGGGAAAAGGAAGAGGGTGGCGCAAAGGGCAGGGAGGAGAGGTCGTGGAGAAGATAAACAGTATAGGAAGAAAGTTGGAGATGAAGGAAAGGGAGGAGAGAAGAAATAATATAGTAATACGAAATTTAGAGAGTGGTGAGGGGGAGTTGAGAGAGAAGGTAAGAGGGGTGATGAAGGATATTGGGGTGGAAGCGTCAATAGAAGGGGTTAGAAAGGTAAGAAGAAAGAGGAGGGGGAAGGGGAGATGGTGGTAGCGAGACTGGGGAGCAGGGAGCAGAAAGGGCAGGTAATGCAAAAAAGGAGAGGTCTCTGGGGGAGAGCGGTAAGAATAGAAGATGATCTGACGTGGGGGGAGAGGAGGATGAAGTGGAGGTTAGAAAGAATTGCGGAGGAGGAAAGAAGGAGGGGTAGTAGGGTGTCGATTGGATATGAGAAGATAAGGATAGACGGTAAGTGGTAGAAGTGGGACGAGGAGGAATGGAGGCTAAAGGATTGGAAGGGGTTGACAAGGAAGGAAGCGATGGGAAAGGGGGAAGGTATACGGGTGGGGGAAGGGAGAGAGGATAGAGGGGGATGGGGTAAAGGAGAAAGGAAAAGAGGAGAGGAGGCAAAGGGTGAGGGAAAGGGGGAAGGTAAAGGTGATGGGAGTGGAGGAGGGTGAGACGCGGGGAATTAGGAAAGCAGGAGGAAGGGAATGAAGGTGGAAAGCAGGATTCTGGAACGTGGCGGGGATAAGAAACAAGGGGGTCAAGTTCTGGGAGGAAATAAGGAAGTGGGAAGTGTGATAGTGTTGGTAAAAACATGGGTGGACGAGAGGGGTTGGGACAGAGTGAGAGGAAGGTTGCCGAAGGGTTATATATGGGAGAAACAGCTGGCGAAGAGAAAGAATAGAAAGGGGAGACCAATGAGAGGGATTCTGATAGGTGTCAAAGAGGAGAGTGATGTGACGGTGACGTCGGTGGCAGAGGAAAGAGGGGAAGGGGTGATGGCAGTAGAGGTAAGGAGGGGCGAAGAGAAGTAGAGAATGGTAGGGGTATATGTGAAGGGAGATATAGAGAGAAAGCTGGAAGTCTTGAAGGGATGGGTGGAAGAACAGAAGGAAGAACAGTGGACGCTGATAGGGGGGGGCTTTAATGCAAGGACAGGGGTACTAGGTGGAGGAAGGTGGGGAGGGGAGGAGGAGGAGGAGGAGGGGGAAGAAGGTCGAAAGATGATAAGGTTAATGGGGAGCGGAAAAAGTTGGTGGAGGGGATTGAAAAAGTAGGATGGAGCATTCTGAATGGGGACATAGAAAGGGACAGAGAAGGGGAGTTCACGTATAACGGTGGGAGAGGGCAGTCGGTGATTGATTATATAATAGGGGAGGTGAGGGTTAGGGAAAGGGTGGTAAGAATGGAGGTGGGGGAGGCGTGGAATCCGACCATCATCTACTGGTAGTGTCTCTGGATGGAAAAGGAAAGAGAACAGGAAAAGCAGAATGGATAAAGGGGGGCAGTAAGATTGCGAAATGGTCAGAGAGAAGTGGGAAAAGGATTAGAGAAAAGATAGAGTGGGAATGTAGTGGAGATAGGGGAGTAAAGGAAGAATTGGGGAGAAAAGCAAGGCAGATAGGGACGGAGTTAAGGGAGGGGGCAAAGGAGAGTGAGGGAAAGGAAAGGAAAGGTTGGTGGGATGAAGAATGTGAAGAGAAGAGGAGAGAGGCAATAAGGAGGTTGAGGAAGAGGAGAAAGGGAGGGGAGGGAGGGGAAGGTTACAGGAAAGCGAGAGCAGAGTATAAGCTGATATGCAGGGAAAAAAGGAAAGGGAGAACGAAAGATGGGTGAAGGAGGCGCAAGAGGCGAGGACGGAAAAAGAGGTGTGGAGAATAGTAAACAGGGAAAGGAAAAGGGGGAAAGGGGTGAAGGAGGGAATAGAGTTGAAGGAATGGAGGGAGTATTTCATAAGGTTGCTAGGAGGGGTGGAGGGGAGAGTGTTAATAGGGAACGGGGGTGGAGGGAAGAGGATGAGGAGCCAGAGATAAGTAGGGAAGAACTGAGGAGGGCGATAGATAAATTGAAAGAGGGGAAAGCTGCGGGGGAAGATGGTGTGCCCAGCAAAGTATGGAAATATGGTGGGAAGAGGGTGGTAGAGTGGGTATGGAGGGTATGTGGTAGAGTGTGGAGAGGAGAGGGGTGGCCAGAGGGGTGGAGGGAAGGAGTTATAACCCCAATTGTGAAAAAGGGGGCGGGGGATAGGGTAGAAGAGTATAGAGTGGTGACGCTAATGCCGACGATTTACAAGGTATATGTGGGGGTGCTAACAGAAAGGTTAAGAGAGGAGATGGAGGTAAGGGAATGGTACCACCGTGTCAAACAGGGTTCAGGAAGGGAATGGGAGTGATGGATAATATTTACGTGATAAATTATTTAGTGAATAGACAGCTGGAAAGGAAGGGCGGGCGGGTAGTGGCTACCTTTCTGGACCTAAAGGCGGCATTTGACTCAATGGATAGGAAGGTGCTGTTTGAAGCGATGAGAGAAAGGGGGGTGAGGGAGGGACTAAGGAGTAGGTTAGAGGAGATATATAGGGAGACGAGCAGTGAAGCTATATCCTTCAGACTAACAGCATCCAGACATCCTAGTCTTATCACTCCTCAGAAATAGCCAACACAACTAACCATACATTACTACACAAGAACACATCAGCAATTGTATCATACTACTACGAAATATACTGTGATATTTTACATTTGCACTCTAATCATTTACGCGTAACAACATCACGAGCTACTGGAGATCTTTCAAAGAATTCGTGTTCTGCTATTAATTTGCTTGAACGCGGCAAATGGTATTTTGCTAACGGCCTACAACGGTATCCTAGCCTAGTGCTGCCGCCATTATTCATTGCGTCCAGTGGGTCTATAATTCTGACGATTAAGAAGATACGGAGAAGATTCTCTGTGCGAATCGATCGTCATCGCTGGTCCGGTGAAAGACGCGTATCTGGAAACGCTCCCGTAGTTGTGCTCCTCACGACGCAACATATAGTTTAAAGATCTATAAAAAAAGAAATTGGTTATGTTTTTTATTATTCGTTATTGGATCAAAATTATGAATATTTATTATTTACAATTATGGCAAATAAATTTATCCGCACGAGTTTCTAATCTGATTCGAAATAAAATTTCACCAGTGCCAGATTTAACCCTTTGCGGACGACGATTTTTTCGACCGGGTGAGGTAGCAGGACGAGGCGATTGTCGCGAATGCGTTGAGTGACTTACATGATACAAT
The DNA here is from genome assembly GCA_918808275.2 of Dolichovespula sylvestris. Lineage (NCBI taxonomy): Eukaryota > Metazoa > Arthropoda > Insecta > Hymenoptera > Vespidae > Dolichovespula > Dolichovespula sylvestris. The sequence continues at coordinate 526,852 of OU964963.1, read as the reverse complement.
AAAATGATCTTACATATAAATTATCTTTTCAAAACGTTATATTTCGATTGTTTATCTATATTTACATGTTTAAAACCATATCTTTACAAGAATTACAATCTGTAATTTCGCTTTGTGTGATACGTTATAAAACATTCACTAAGATGCATTCGTGGTTTATCTGGACATTTATTATAATAATACATCGTCTCGTGACATCCACCTGGTTTGTTACGGGTCGAACAAACTTTGCAATCTTTCTTTGTTCTCGTAAGAATTACGTGAAGTTTTCTGTTCAGAAGAACTTCGTCAGGATTGGACGTCGATTTTGAAGCTCGCTTTTTTGGTTGTCGAAAACTCCTCTCAATTTATTTACCAAATTTTTTCGAAACTGTAAATGTGTAAGCGGCCATTCGTTTCTTTGTCTATTTACTTGTTTGTAAAGAATGTACGAATTAATTATACATATTTGCAATTCCCAAGAGAACAATTTGCGCCACCACTTTAGGGACTTCCTCATAAAACAGTACGTAGAACAATACTGCTCTGCGAGATCAACGCCATCCATGAATTGAGTGTAATTTGTGATATATGTGATAAATAAAATTCGATCTTTGAATTTTACGATGGATTCGTCGACACAAATTTCTTAGCTGGGTATAAAATAATCCAAAAGTCTTGAATTTACATAATCAAGATAACCAATGTTGCGCTGCAAACGTGTAATGTTGCTACCTTGTGCCCCTACTATTTGTACATGCAATATCCCAAAAATTTGGACAAATCGATCTCTTGTAAAGGTGTTGGCAAAAAATGGAATGTGGTTTATTCATCCGTTGACCAATATTCTTTTATATTGCCGAGTGATATTATACCCATATTTACAATCACTGCAATAAACGCCCAAAATTCTTCCTTCTTGACATTGTAACAAGTTTTCCAGAGCGACCTTGATGATAGCGTCTTTCCCTCTAACTTCTTTGCAGCATAGTTGTTTGTATCTATTATTATTCGATCGACTAGCTCTTCGCTAAAGAACATTTTGAAAAAATTTAGAGGTTCTCTCACATCGGAGGGTACCTGTGGTCCTGCAGATCTTTCACCCGGTATGAATTTTATTCTGGGTGGTACTTCCTTGGATTCGTGACAAGCTGTCCATTCTGATTTATCAGATGTGTGTGGGACATCGCTATCACTTTCCGATTCGCTATCATTACTCGGATTTTTCGAGTTCTTACGCCTATTACTATACCATCATCTTCATCGCTTTTGTCACTTTCCGTCTCACTGATTTCTTTATAAATACGTCGGATTTCGTCATGCATCGTATCAAAACAAAATTTGCCTTCACTAGAGCTGAGTTCATTTGTGAAATCCATTTTTGTAGGGGTTCACACAAAATCACGAAACAAATTCTTTTGATGCTTTGGCCACACTCGCCAAGTCTCAACTGAACTCGGAACCGTTGTTAGAGCTACACTCTTTGAAAAACCTTTCATTATGTTATCTCTGTTATGACGTATTATTTCACACATCGTATATAAAAACCTAAACAGCTCAGTAATCTCTTTAAGAAACGATAGTGCGATCCAATCGATTAGAGATAACGAGAACTTAAATATACACCGCCTGTCACTTCTCACTCGCCACTCGTCCTGTCGCGCGAAAAGTAGTAGCGACTGAGAGTCGCCTCTCGCCCGCAAAGGGTTAAAAAAAGAAAAAAGAAATAAATATTTCTCTTTTTACAAAATTCCGTCAATTCAAATGCAAAATCCAATATCGATTTCATCGATCAAAAAGTCCATTGTAATTCGTTCTTTTACAAAAATATAATTTCATTATTTAATCCAAAGCATTTCTTTCTGACTTTTTCATTTTATTTTGAATCTGTAGCAAATTTTATTGATTTACGTTAATCAATCGAAAACTTACTCTGTGATTAATAGATTAATATAAAAAGATGAATTTGAGTGTGTGTGTGTGTGTGTGTGTGCGTGCGTGCGTGCGTGCGTGCGTGCGTGTAACTTAAATTCGAATTTCTTTTATTTCGTCGTTAATTATTTCAGTCATATAAAGAGAACGAAAAAAGTATTCGTTATTGAAAGCAAATAATTATCGTTGAATCGACCGTAGAACGAACGGTATAACTCGTTGAAGATAATTAAGCATATTATGTAAATTCGTTAACGATGATTTCATACCCTAAGAGAGTTTACTTTATAGAGCAAACTTTACTGTATTATACAGTGTCGTCGTTAGCGGATTTGTCGTCGACGTAAGGAGACTATTCGAATGAAAGGAAAAAATAATGAAAAGAGAAGAAAAAAGAACAAAAAATGAGAGGAAAAAAAAGAAGAAGAAAAGAAAATTTTTGTTCGAATAAATAAATAAAAATCCAAAAGAAATATTGTTACGTTAGTGTTGTTAGAAATATCGTTTAGAAATTCACCGGAGAAAATCATTCCTCTTTCATATGTATTCATATCTGATCGATCATTAATCGATCAGACTGATTTCATATGATTTTATCTGATTACCCATTCGAGTGCTGAGGAGCGCGATGGCGCTCTTTGTTGTTTGGGTTAAAAGCTCGGCGAGCGCCATCGTGCCTCTCATATGATTTATTTTTTACTGCTTCTCTTTGGTCAATTATAGTTATCGAAACAAATAGGTATGCCACTCAATTTCTATGCTTGAATGTAAATACTAAGCCTCATTCAAGTGGCTTAAAAATTATGAAAGATATAAAATATTTAACAAACCAACTCTTCGTCGTTTTTGGTTTATCACTTTTGGGTAGTATATAGTAAAAGCATTCAGCACTCAAATGGTTACATCCGATTTCAAGATACGATGAAATGATTGGGGATGGTTTAAAAACGAATCGAACGTCAATTCGATCATTTATCCGCGGTATGGAAAGCATGTCGGTTATGAACGAGCGATCGAGAATACGAATTTCATAGTTCCGATAACTCGTGAGGTATTTCTTTTTTGTCGCTAATACAATAATACAGTGAATTAAAATTGTAATTGACGGATTTATTGATCGCGCACGTTTTTCGTTCTTATTTTTCCAAATTACATGATCTTTCTGGATGTCTTTCCCTCTCACCATCTCTCTCTCCCTCTCTCTCTCTCTCTCTCTCTCTCTCTCGTTTACCTTTCTCCTTTTACCTTTTCTGTTTTACTTTATTCTTTTATTTTTTTTTAATAATATTCGACAACGAGTTGTCGAATGTACGTCGCTTTGCAACGAATGCCATTCAATAGAGCCGGTGCAACTTGTCATTCTTTATCCGTTAACACGCACCGCTGCAAGCAATAAACGCGTCGATTTCTAGTTTGATACCAAACTCTTCTCGCGTTGTTATCCACCACTTGTTCTTTATTTTTTGTTCCTCTTTTTCCTTTCTTTCTGTCTTTTTTTTTTATTCACGTACATGCATACATACATACATATGTACAGAGCGTATAAAAAATATGTGTAAAGACTATCATAGGGGCATTCTACACCTTCGGATCGATGGACATTTATAAAAAATTGTCCTCATCTTGATGCAGTATTTGTTGTGACCTTCAATTTCGACATTAAGAATAACTTTCCACGAGAGTCTTTATGTCCTATGTAATGTAAACAATGAAATGTAAACATATTATAAATAAAGTAAGTTTTAGACGTATTGGAACTTTAAAGTCATTTTTCAAGTGAACGGTTGACTTTAGACCCATGCTTCCTTTGACATTTTTTGTCCTTGCGACGAGTCGAATACGATGCAAGCAAAACAAAATTTGATCTTCTATTTCGAAGTCAAGGACAAATTTGCACGCGCTATTTTTTATAAATGTCCACCGATCCGAAGGTGTAAAATGCCCCTATGATAGTCTTTACACATATTTTTTATATTCTTTGTACAATGATTTACTAGACGTCGAAAGCTCAGTACTCCTTTCCCTCTCTCTCTCTCTCTCTCTCTCTCTCTCTCTCTCTCTTTCTCTTTCTCTCTCTCTCTTTCTGGACGAAGGCATAAGTGAGAAAAGAAATAATTCGTAATCGAACCAGTCGATAAAAGAAGAGACAAACACCTAACATCGTATTTAATAGTACAAAAGTTCGATTATCTTTCGTATCGTTTGAAAAAATTATTGTAATAATTATCAATGACGCGTCTTTCTGTAATTTTTTAACTATGCATATGACAGAATAGGAGATAACAACGTCAGAGAGATAGCACACTGACGCTCATTGAATTGTGTGCTGTTGGAGAAAACATAAAAAAATGGAGAGAAAAAGAAATAAAAAATAAAATAAAATAAAATAAAATAGAAATAAAATGGAAATAAAAGAGAGTAACGATCGTAAAAAGAATTACGGCGACTTATTATGAGAGTGAAAAATAATTATGATTATCAAAGCGTTCTAATGTCTCGTTTTTGTTGGTGAACGTAAGTGTAAGAAACGATTTTGGAGAATAAAAAGTTCGTTTATAGGGAAGGTCATTGTAATGCGAACGATTTCGTTTCAAACGTAACGTAAATATTCACGCGTTCACGTGTGTATATATATATGTGCATGTATATCACATATACATATATTTGTATCTATACATACGTTTATTACTGAACATGTACATTTTTCTTTTTTTCTTTTTATTTTTATTCTTATTTTTTATTATTATTATTTCATCTCATAAAATTATCAATTCCGCGGCTCTGCACAAATCAATGCACATAACTTTTCGAGGTGCGTTTTATCGGTGTTACAAGATATTGTTTCGAATCGTTCGTTTGCTCTTTCATTCGTTCGTTCGTTCATCCATTCGCTTTGACGACCTCACCCTCATTTTGTAGATACCGTAGAGAAAAGGGAGAGAGAGAGAGAGAGAGAGAGAGAGAGAGAGAGAGAGAGAGAGAGAGAGGAGACAGTTAAAACCAGTCAAGCGTCCTCATAAAGTTAGGCAAACGCGAAAAATAAGTCTGTACAATCGATTCCTATCAACACAGCACCCACCTATACGTACGTACACAAACACGTATACGTGCATTTACACATTGACTTCGAAGGAAGTTCTTGTGAGGTTAACAATGGGTTGAGGGGGAAAGGATCGATTTGGAATTGTAATGTCCGGACCGAGAGGCTTGACTTTTTATTGATGTCAATTAGTACGAAACACATATTGGCGTTTCATTCGTTTTCTTTTTTTTCTCTGTTTTCTTTTCTACGCGTTTGTTCTTTTTTTGCTTTCTTTTCTCCCCTCTCCTTTTTGGTTTTTGTCATTCATTTCCTTTTTCCCGTAACTAGTTTTTTTTCTATTTTTTGTTAGTTTTTTCTCTTTTCCTTTTTTTTACGGATTAATAGACCGTCGAGCAAAACTCTTCCGAACGTTCACAAAGATTAATTTCGTTTTTGGAATTTAAAGCTAATACATATTTTCATGCATGTGACTTCCATTTTATAGTATCTATCTTTTATAGTATCTTATATACGTATCTATGTACCTATATACGTATGTATGTGAATAATGAAATAAGTCATTATGCCTGACGAATATATATGTGATGTTAAATATTTGCTTGGAAAGAAAAAAAAGGAAGAAAAAACATGTATACGAATTTTTTTAAAACAAGATAGGTGTTACCTCTGCACGATAATCGAGTTGAGATGTCTGAACTTAGTACATTCGTCTTAAGATCTTCTACGAAACGACGATTACATTATTTTCTTTCTCGCGATGCGGAAATGGGATTGGTAGATTAATCGAATCTCATCCTAAAGATTTTGCAACGTACATACAATATATTCAATGTATGATATGTGTGTGTGTGTGCGTGCGTGTGCGTGCGGGCGCGTGTTTATTTATATATCGAAACATTTGTTATTTACGATTATTAGGGTGCGTTTATAAAATTGAGTACTTCGTTAACAGAAACAATCCGAAAAAATGATCTTTGATCATGCTAACATTCAAAACTCCATGACGATAGAAATTTCTTCTCTTTACGTTTTCGATTTTTACTAGAAAAGTGAAAATTTGAAATTCCAAGATGAACGATCATCTCATAATTCAACATCGAAGTTGATCTTTACTTCGATATTCAATTTTAGTCATAATATAGCTTATGAGCATAGCTCGACATAACATTATTCTTTTGTAACTCCTTACGTCGTGCTGTGCTCGACATAAAAATGCTCTCATGAATTTTTCACTTATATTATTTTTTTCCGGTCATTATTAACAATCTCTAAATTCTTAGATTCACTGATTAATCAATTTCTCACCATTGGTTTTTTTTTCTTTGTTTTCTTCTGAGAAACATGGGGCGAGCTGTGTTCGACATAGCATTCCTCTCTTGTTGTTAATTGAAGAGTGCTTGAGACGAAATGTTAAATTGTTGTGGTCCGCAAAGGGTTAATACCGTATACGTCTGTAAAAAAAAGGAATACTATACAGTGTATTATAATGTATACTCAGTTGAAACTTCAAAGTTACAAATATTTTTTGTTCGTTCTTCAAGGAGATGTTAAAAGAAGCAAAATAATTGTACCTAATTGTATCGTTAATTAATACTCGCAAATCATATGTAGATTGATGTCACGTAGCAAATTTTTTTTTTTACGAAAAAGAAATTCGAGTTTGAATAGTATATCAAGCAGATATTTTTTTTTCGAACGAAGATGCCGAAGAATATAATTTTGTGTAGAAAACGTAGGATTCTAACTCGCGTGACGACACGAAGGATGAAAAGTATGCAATAGATGCGTGACTGCCATAAAGGATATATTTTTTACGCTTTGCTGCGTGTTAATATACAAAATGTCAACACTTTCAACGAATTCTTCAGCCGTCAAGTCGCCACATCACATCGACAATATCCAACATTTTAACAGATTTTTTTTCTTTTCTCATGTGGAAAAGAAAATTGATATCTAAGTCCTAGCATTGAAACAAGAAAGCAATAATTAAACAAAATATATATATATATATATATTTCTCTATCTATATATATATATATATATATATATATATATATATATATATATCTGGGGAATAGGGAAAAGAAGGTTTGCAGGGGATTGGGAGAGAAGGATATGGCTGTATGAGAGATTGGTAGGGACGGTGATGGAGTATGGAGCGGAGATATGGGGGTGGAGGGAGCGGAAGGAAGAGGAAGCGATGCAGGAGAGGTGGATAAGGTGGACACTGGGGGTAGACTGGTGTACTCCGGGTTATTTGATAAGGGAGGAGATAAAAAAGGACAAATTTAGGATAGGGACTGGGAGAAGGGCGGTGAATTTTGAGAGGAAATTGGAGGAGGGAAGGGGTGGGGTAATGGCGAGAAAATGCTGGGAGGAAATGAAGAGGAGGATAGCGGAGGGAAAGGGGTTATCGGGATGGGAAGAGGAGAGAAGGGAATTCTGGGAAGAGAGGGGCAATGATATAAAGGAAATGGAGGAAAGGAGAAGGGAGGGGCAGGGAGTGTATGATGGTTGGGAACAAAGGGACAGGGAGTTGCAGAGGGAGGAAAGAGAGGAAAGGATTAGAGGGGGGAGGTATAATAGGTGGTATAAGGAGGTGGGAGGAGAAGAGGTGCCTGAGTATCTGAGGAAGGGATGGGGGGAGAGTAGGTGGAGGAGGGTGGTGAGATTCAGGCTGAATAATGAGATGAGAGGGGCAAGGTACTGGGAGGCGGAGGAGAAGAGGAGGTGTAGGATGTGTGGGGTGGTTGAGGAAACGTGGGAGCATGTGTTGGGAGAATGTAGGATAAAGGAGGATGGGGAGAGTTGGTGGGGGAAAATGAGGGAGGTGTTGGGGCAAGGAGGGGAAGGTGAGTGGTGGATGAGGGAGCTGGAAAAGAAGAGAGGGGAGGAAAGGATGAGGGAGAACGGGGGAAGGGAAGAATGGGAGTGTGAATCGGAAAGGAGGTGAATGTCTGTATGTGTGTGGAACCCGAAGCCCATGGTCAGGGAACTAGAGCTCTCTCTCTCTCTAGGGTAGTAAATTTAGTTTAGCAATAAAATTATTAGTTGTTAAATTAGGTTAAGTTGTTATTTGATTAATAGATTATATTAAGTTGACTAGTAAGTAAGATAGTTTTAAGTTAGTTATAAGGTAGATTTAGATAGATGTAAGTGGATGTAAATATGGACATGGGTGTGGAGGCTAGGGGGAGTGAGGAGGAGATTGTAAAAGGATTGTAAGAGGTTTGGGTACGCTCCTCGGAAAAGCGCCTTCAAACCCCGAGGGGAAGAATAAAATATCTATCTATCTATCTACTGGAAATTAGTCATTTTTTTTTGTGAAAATAGTCGCGTTCTCTTACAACCAGTATAATTTTTTCTCCGCTTGCGTCGCGAACATATCATATCCTATGGACAGTATGAATTTCTTATTTTTCTTTTTTTTTTCTTCTTTTTCCTGTTGACTACACGCATGTTTGCACGTTTTTTTCGTCACGTTCTTTTTCTTTTTTTTCTTTTTTTGTCCACTTTTTTCTCTTTTCCCACGAGCTTCAATTCTTTTTTTTTTGGAAATAATAAGATAAGGATCAATATATGCACGTCATTTTTATGATAGACCAGTTAACGTTCTACAGTTTGATAATAATTAACGCCGTCAATAGTAACATGAACTCTAAATGAAAAGTGTTTAATCATTCAAAATTCAAAATTCTTCTACGTAATGTACTAATATTTTTTAAAGATACGTTTGTCATAATCGTTTCCATTTCTCTACCCCAGTTATTATTGCTTATTACGAATCAGAAGCATAGTGTGAGAATGCGAAAGGATCGATAAATAATTCGAGGTGATATTGGACGAGCAAAATCGTTATCAACATCTCGATCTTTACTTCCCCTCACATTTATTGTTTCCGTCTTGGATACAAAAGCGCTTCTTTTCTCAATGTATCAGTCCCGCAAATCGAGCAGGTAATTTTCAAGCTAACGTCACGGTTTGCAAATGATAATTTCAATTGATACTTAGGAATACAAACATACATATGTGCATATATTAATCTTGAACACAACACTACTGTGTACTCCGTGAATAGAAAACTTGACGAGCATGTGTATCATAGCTTAGATTGACTCTTCGACTTCATGCAACGTGTTCTTCGAGTTATGATAATACACCACCAACTACGGCTCGTTTTTATAAATCTATGCTGACCCGAAAGAAAGATTGAGTCGATAACGTTTCAACTGAACTGATCTGATCACTATCTCCCCTTTTTTATCTTTCTATTTTTCTCTCTCTCTCTCTTTCTCTCTCGTTTTCTTCGCTTCCTTTTTTATTGTTCCGAGCGATACGATACGACGTAATTCTGCCGACAGTTAAATCGAAGTACTTCGAGATTTAATTATCTCTTTCTTCTTTTCTCCCTTCTTCTACTTCCTCTCCCTCTTCTTTTTTTTTTTCCCATTGACTCAAGAAACAAGCTCTTGGTGGAATCTCAGCGAGCATCGCGGACAGGCAGTGTGAAGGTACTTATTATTTAGAATCGTAATAACGATACCATCGGAACTTTTGCTGCAAGTAGATAGGCATCTTGACTATAACGAGGTAAAGAGTACGGCGAGTATATCGATCGATTTAAAGTCAAGCGATTTGTGTGTGTGTTTGTTGATGTGTAGTATTTTTGATCAATTTAATTGTCCATTAAATTCCTCAAATATACCTACGTAGGTAGAGAAGAATAATTTAAATGGAAAGGTAAGAAATAGATAAAACGAGACAATACAAAAAGAGGAAAGAATATAAGCATACATATATAAATAAGAAAACATATTATTAATGATATTGTTGAAGATGGTAGGTCAATTTTTCTCTACTGATAGACAGGCGCAATGCGGAGAAAAACAACGTTGTATTCGAACGCTGTTTCTTGTTAGCTGACTCGCCGGTCCTTTTCTTACGCGTTGTTACACTATTTGGTGGTTGCTCTCGCTTGTTTCGCTGGTACATCACTCATGGAAGTGATCGATGTTTTGATACAAAGTTTCAAGAGTGCTGCAAACTCACTGTTACCATCCTTTATTACTCTATCACTCTCCCAATATCCCCGATCCTCTTTTCTTTCCACAAACTACGCTATTCTCAAAGACAAATCACGCTATATCGACTACTTTGTCTCATATGCATACGCACATAACTTATTAATAATAAAGCCTTCCGTTCTTTTGTCATCTACCGATCAGTATATCTTACGCATACGCACAATATACAATTAGCAAGCCCTGAAAACTTCCATCTCTCTGTCATTTTTTCACCGGCATATCTGATGCTACACATATACATACGACTTGTTTGCGGGAAACTTCTATCCCATATATATATTGTAACATCGTCGATCGGCTCACGAACAAAAAAAAATGAATAATTTATTTGCCCGTTTACTCCGATTTGTTAACCCGCCCCGTTTTTGGTCAATGCTAGACATTACCGGGCTTGGGGAATTTTCGCACTTTATTAACATAGCCTGACCACTTTTGAAATATCGCTATGTTGTCCCGTGTTTAATTGACTTAAAATAATGGATTTACCCTTCGTCCTCCGGTTGGAATTAGTGACCAAATAATAATAGAACCTTAATTATGTAACAAATATTATTCAACACTTTATGCATTGATGCATATTTATGTATTAATGCGTCGATGTAAAGCTCAGTAATGGCACCTACACGATACAAATTTATAGTCGGTTTATTAGTTAATGCAATCTCCAAATGTGTAAATGCATCATCTTGCTCTTTTTCAAATCTGAATTTCACATCTGCCTTCAATAAATTTGTCAAAGGTCTTGCAATCGACGAGTATCCAGGAATAAATTTTCCAAAATATTCTGTTAACCCAAGGAATCCTTGTACCTGTCGCCCATTCGTGGGTTTTGGGAATCGTTGAACTACTTCAGTTTTTTATTTCGATGGCTGCACCTGTCCATTCTCAATAATGTGACCCATAAATTCCACTTTTTCCTGTAAGAAATTACATTTTTTCCATTTAATAAATAATCCTGCTTAACTCGCAGTGTCTAACACTTGTTTTAGTTTTTCTATTCCACTCTCATAATTTGCTTATGGAATAATTAAGTCATCCATAGATGTCAAAACTATCCCGCCTGGGATCAAATCTTGAAAAACAGCATTAACAAATCTTTGAAAAACTGCTGGGGTATTACACAAACCAAATGGTACTCATTCTCATGAATTCAAAATGTCCATCCAGTCCATGTCCATGTCCAGTTCATCGACTTCAACATGGAAAAATCCATTTTCTAAATGTAACGTACTAAAAACTTTCGGGTCTTGTAATTTATCCAACTGATCTTGAATCAACGGTAAAGGATATCGATCCTTTATTAAATTCTTGTTAAGTAACCTATAATCTACACAAATTCGGTTTGTTCAAACTTTCTTTTTTAACTAATGCAATCGGACTTGCATAATCGGAAAATGAAGGTCTAGCAATACCTACTTCGATCCACTTCTGTATCTGAGCATTTATATCATCTTTTTCAGACGCATTCAAACGCCTCGCTCGTTGATATACGGGTTGATCGTCTTTTAGCACAAGTGTCACTTTAATTCCTACTTCACGGGTTTTAATGGGCTTGTAATTATCAATAAATTCGCGAACAATTGCATAGTGTTTCGAATCTTTAATGAGAAACAAATCAGTAGAATTTGTTTCTATGTCATCAAATATATCTCTTTGAAATATTTCTGGTACATTATTTGAAACAAGTTCGTCATTTATAGGACTAATTTTTGTCATGCCACACTTCATGTGCAAATCCGACCTAACAATAATTTATGACGAGAGAGATCATCAGAAATTACGTGAATTAAAATCGGATAAGAATGTCCATCAACCATTATCGTCGCGTTAAACTCTCCTAAGGCTGTATTTGATTCAGTTCCCACACCACGGAATGGAACTCTTTTACCAATTAATTTAGGTGCTCCAATTCTAATAAATTCGTCTGCGCGTATAACCGTTAAATCACTCCCTGTGTCAATAATCGCTGACATTAAAATGTCATTTATTTTTACATCTATACTTCTTTTACCCGATATTAATGGTGTTACCACGCAATTTGTCTCAATTTTTTCTTTTCTTTTTTTTAGGATAATCCGACGCTTTATGTCCGTATTCATAACAATTAAAACATTTTGGTCCTTTATTTTTGTCAGGACACGCACTGCTAACATGAGTTCTCTTTCCACAATTGTAACATCGCTTAGTTACTTTTCCTTTATCACTAGATTCTTTCTTTCCACCTGTTGCAATTTTCATATCTTCCTCATGGCTATTACTCTTGTACTTACTTCCATTTAACTTTTCTTTTGATTTTATGCTACTATTGATTGATAGTCCATTATTATCGCGTAGCGTGATTTCTTCAAAAGCTGCCAAGATTGATTCCCTTGAAGAAAAAGATTGGACACGTGCAATGTCTCGCAGGTGAGGATCTGGAATCCCTTCAACAATATAACCAATGATATCTTCATCACTTACCGCACTTTGATTTGCTAAGATAACTTTTTCATAAACATAATCATGAAATGACTCATTTTTCTTCCACATACGGTCTTCAAAGCGTCGTCGTAATATTATTTTATTTGGTTTATGATGAAACATACCCTTAAATGCAACTAACAAATCATTGGATGTCATTTCGATGAATTTGGGCTTCGAGTGAAACCATTCAAGTGCTTTTCCCTTTAATATCATTCCAATGAATTTGGAAAATTCCAAGAATTTTCGTCATATTATCATCGAGATTGTACGCTGTCTTCAAGAAAGTCACTTGTCTCTCCCACGTCTCAAAGTTATCTAAACTTACGTCAAAATTACTTAAAAGATGCGCTATCGTTGTCACATTTACCTTTGCAGAAGTCGGCACTTCCGGTGTTCTATTCGGTACAATCAGTACAAGGGGTACGCTCTGTGCGAACGAAACAATTCATTGCGACCTTAAGATATCTACAATCAAAGAAGAAATATCAAAATTCAGCATTAGATATAACATAAGAATTAACAACTTCCAAAATCCACTAGCTACTCATTTACTTGGCACGACGCATCAGATCCGTAGGCTAAAAAGATATTACTCTTTAGATTTAAACATCAGATTCAGCAAGAATCAAACAATCGATTATCATATAATATTCATGTTATAGTACTACGTCAGAATAATTTACTTATAATTCTCAATGAAAATTGATTGTAAACTACTTCCAAATAAAAAATAAAAAAGAAAAAACTTTATTTTTCCCTCTCGTAATATGGCGTTAACAACGTGTAGGAAGGCAGGGAAGTTAATTTAATTGAAACGATTTATGGCACCACTTCGATGTAACAATGTCAAATATTGCGAATTCCGTGCGCGTTACGTATTTAAGTCTCGTCGACATCCGTTTCAGAACGAAACTATCAAGTGTACATGATATTAGGTTGGTGCGTATGAAATGTCGGATTCTCTTTACATGCGGACGTTTGTCTCCCTGTTTTCGTTATACTTTTGTCTTTGGCATAACCTCATTCATAGTCGTATTGTCCATTGCCAGAGACTCATTGCAGCAAAATAGGTTTTCTCGAAGGTCTTCCCTTTTGTTATTTCTTTTGAGTTTATTGCCGATATGAATTCTGCCGACATTCGCGTCATTTTCTTATATGAGTACAAACTTGGTAATAGTGCTGCAAAAGCTGCACGCAACATAAACCAAGCGTTTGGGGAGAATACGGTTAACGATCGGAAAGTGCAGCGTTGGTTCGAAAAATTTCGGACTGGCGATTTTTCACTGCAAAATGAGCCGCGCGGAAGACCCAAAACGTCTGTGAAGAATGATGACCTGAAGGCTCTAGTGGAAGCGGATCCAGCCGTATCCACGAGGGAACTTGCTATCAGGATGAAAGTTGACCATACAACGATATTGAGACACCTTTCTGAGATTGGCAAGGTTAAGAAGATGGACAAGTGGGTACCGCACGCACTGACAGAGCGAAATAAGCTGGATCGGTTAAACGTATGCTCATCATTGCTAACCCGATTTCACCGAGAGCCATTTTTCGATCGGATCATTACGTGTGACGAAAAATGGGTTCTTTATGACAATAGAAAGAGGTGTGCTCGGTGGATTGAGAAGGATGAGGTTTGTGCCCATACTCCAAGGCCATCGCTTCATCCACGGAAGATTTTGATCACAGTTTGGTGGAACGCGGCTGGGGTAATCCATTATTCGTTCCTTCGACCTGGGGAGACAATTACGGCCGAAAAGTACTGCCAGTACATTGATGAGATGCACGATAAGTTAAAAATTGTACGCCCATCGCTTGTGAATCGGCATGGACCGCTACTGCTCCATGACAACGCTCGGCCGCATACATCGCACAAAACAATTGCGAAACTGAACGAACTGGAATATGAAGTTTTGCAGCATCCACCATATTCACCGGATCTCTCGCCGACCGATTTTCATTTTTTCAAGCATTTAGAGCTGTTTTTAAGGGGCAAACACTATGAAAATGAAGACAGTCTAAAAAACTCGATATCAGAGTTTATTAATTCTAAAGACCAAAATTTTTTTAAGACAGGCATCTACGCTTTAAAATCTCGTTGGGAGAAGTGTATTGAAGCGAATGGAGCATACTTTGATTGAATAAACAGCTTTTGAAGAAAGATATGCAGTTTTATACAATCACTTAAGAATCCGACATTTCATACGCACCAACCTAATACGTACCAAATAGGAAAGAAAAAGAGGGAATGAAAGAGAGAGATAGATATATAGAGAGATAGATAGATCGAGAGAGAGAGAGAGAGAGAGAGAGAGAGAACTCTCTCACGAAATTAGTGATGACAAAATGAGTAGCATGACTACTCAACGTCGTCTCGAAATCATTCTCGGGAAAGTCTAATGCTACTCAAACGAGCAAGTTCGTCGAAATTAGAACGATATGCTCGTTTATAAACAGAACAAAATAAATTTTCCCTTGGCACTCGTCTGGATATTCCAGTTCAGGATGCAGACGACGGGGCATTAGTAAACGTATAGAGAGAGAGAGAGAGAGAGAGAGAGAGAGAGAGAGAGAGAGAGAGAGAGAGACTGGAACAGGACAAGCCAGTCACGATTTCGTGTTCTATATCGAGAAAATAAATTCCGATAGGTTTCTTTAGTTTAAACACGATCTGATTCGTTTCTTTATATATATATATATATATATATATATATATATATATATATATATATATATATCCCCTCTCATTACAATACATCATCCCTCATCTCGTGATCCTTTTAATATTTATGCATCTACATTGGTAATAAATAAATGAGGTGTTTCATCTTTGTTGTCAATACCGTTGTCTGCACGCTATTTTCTTTTTATATTTTATTGTTTTTTTTTCTTTTTTTTTTTAATTGAATGGCAAATATTCTTTTATTAAATTATCTACGTAAATATGTTTTTATATTTTTTTATTGTATCAATTAAACCTAATGGCAAAGAAGAAAAAGAAAAAACGACAAGGGAATAGATACAATTTCTTTACCGTAGATAATATTTGTTTGATGTTACTATTCTAAGATCATTCAATGACGTTCCGAGAGAAGGGAAGGTTATCTTTATTAAAATACTTGAAATATTTTAATGGTAATACGAGAAATTGTATTTCTGTCAAAGAAAAAAAATAATAAAAATAAATAAATAAATAAAATAAAGGGGGAGGAAAAACAAGATTATCCTTAAAGAAAAGAGAGAGAAAGAGAGAGAGAGAGAGAGAGAGAGAGAGAGAGAGAGAGAGAGAAATAAGAAGAGCGAAAGAGAGAGGGTGATATATCTGACGTTATCTTTGTCTTCCTCGCATGTACGATAAATCGTCGGGTTAGAAAGTCAACGTACGATGGCGCTACTGTGACTAAACGACGAAGAAAGAGACAAAGAGAGAGAGAGAGAGAGAGAGAGAGAGAGAGAATTACAAAGAGAGAAGGAGAGAGGGTGATATATCTGACGTTATCTTTCTCTCTCTCGCATGTACGATAAATCGTCGTGTTAGAAATTCAACATACCACTGTGATACTGTGAATAAACGACGAAGAAAGAGACATAAAGAGAGAAAGGGGGAGAGAGAAAAAGAGAGATATAGAAAGAGATAGAAGAGAAGCAAAGAGGAGAAGGAAAAGTAGCAGCGTGGGAAGAGAGCTGCCCGTGAGACAAATTCGTCAAGTTGCCGACAGGATCCAAATTCGTCGTTACTCCAGTCGTTTCCTGCATGCAAAGATATGCGCTCTATCCAAAAATAGTAGCACTCATTCGACAAAGTCCTTCTATCGTGGTCTAAGAACTCTATGACTAAGACTGCACATGCGCGCGCGTGTGTGTTTTAATATCAACTAACGCATTAAAATAGAACGAACGAGTTCACGTGTCAGTCCCAACATTATAAATCGTCTTTTTTTTAAGTCTTTACGTCTCTACCTCACGATTATCGACTCGACTTGCATCAACGATTCCGTCTTATCACTGGTTAAATTGTTAATAATTTTGAATATTCTTGTAAACCGTCGGCATGCGCACGTATTTTATGAACCACCAGCTCACTCGAAATATTTAACTCTGACTCGGAAATAATATATCGTCGTAAATCACACTAACGATTGACATCTTATTTGACACATATTTCATACGTTGTCCTAGCTCGATCCCGGCTGAGCCCCCAAAATTATAGAAATTATATTAAGTTAGAATTAATTAGGTTTGAGCTAGGCAGTTATAATAATTAATATAGGTTTATTATTGTAATTGAACAAAGGAACAAACACGTCTTAACTCTACGAACGTCTTATGGCTTCTCTCTCGATTGAATGTTCTCGTATTAAACAGAATAAAATCTTAAAACGAGGAATTAACGCCCTTGCTCTAAAACATAATATTAACTCAGAACGAAAAGAAAACGCTCGCATAAAACTCTTGTTTAAGAACCTTCTAGAAACTTCTCGAATGTCACATATATATATATATATATATATATATATATATATATATATATATTAGTATTATAAATTAGACATGATATTCATGGGAATTAAATCGATCGATTACTTACAAAGAATGATTTAAATTGATCGATCGTGCGATCATACCACGATTATCGATCGTTAATAGTGAATACGATTTAATTTTTGAAATTTCTGTCATATATAAATATATACATTTCGATGATCTTTCTTTTTTTATCCTCTTTTCTGTAATCTTTCTTTCTTTTTCTTTTCTTTTCACTCTCTTTACGTTTAATTTCAAGTTGTTTCATTCGAGATAATCTCTTTTAGTCCCCGGTTTCGTAGAGAACATAACGATGAATAATTCTTCAGCAAAATCATTGTAACTTTTCAAACGGTAAAATGTGTTCGGAGCAATGGGGCAGGAATTGAGAGGGGATTGGGAGAGAGGGGGTGTTGAGGACAAAGCAAGAAAATCCCTTGAAGTACTTAGAGTAAATCGAATCACCCGCGAAAGTCATAAACTCTCATCGGCAAGTTTCTCGATGTTGAAGAAGAAGAAGCAGCACGGAACATAACTTTCTCTTTCTCTCTCTCTCTCTCTCTCTCTCTCTCTCTCTCTCTCTCTCTCTACTCTCTCTCTTTTGATTGTGTTATTTCATTCTCAAAGTTTGGCCCGTTAGGAAGTTAACGTTGTTGGTTTCGGGTCTATGGCATTATCGGCAACCAGTCGACGAGGAGATGCATACAAACTTTTCAAGAGATGAAACTTACTGAATCAGTTCAGTAATAATAATGATGATAATAATAATGAAAATAATAGCAACAACAACAACAAAAACAATAATAATACTTATAATTATAATAATAATAATTTTAAAGATTTTTTTTCATTGATGGTGTTAACCTGTTTGTTCGTTCGTTCGTTTCCCTGCGTTATTCAAAAGATCAAATAATCAAAATGAAGGAAAAAAAGAGAATAAAATATAAAAGAATAAAAGATAAAGAAAAATATATGCGCAAGACAATTTTATACATATTATACACACACACACACACACACACACACACACACATATATATATGTTTGTATATATATATTGAATATGACAACAAACAATAATGTATACATTCCAATGACTCTTTCGATCTTGCAGAATATTCGTACATTTCTATTTTCTTTATTTTTATTTTTTTTCCACCCATTCGCAATATTTGACATTGTTAGATCGAATTAGTGCCACAAATCGTTTCGATTAAATTATCTTCTCGTGCCTTCCTACACGTTATTAACGCCATATTACAAGAGGGAAAGAGAAAGAGTGAGAAAGAAAGAGAGAAGGAGAGTGTCCGTGACTCGAATCAAACGTGGAAGAATTTATCGAATTAATAATATCTTCATAGTGTAGATACACAGTTAAATATGCTTAAGAATTTTTTTCTACGTTAATATAAATGTATATTACTTTTAATATATATGTGTGTATATATATAAAACTTTAATGAATATATATATCTGTATTACTTATATATATATATATATATATATATATATATATATATATATATATATATATATTTAACTTTAATTTATATTATTTGATAACTTTAATATATATTACCATTAAAGTCCGTGCAATTTATATATAAATTCAACAAAAGAAAATTTTTTAATTAATACTTGACCGATAAATATATCTTTTGTTCGTTGATATTTATTAGAATAAAATAATCAACAAGAATAATAATTAACGTATACTTTTTAATACTTTCCACCGTAATTGTTTTTACAGTCGGCTAATCCGTATACTTTTTTATTTTTAATTTTTATATCGTTTTTTTTTTAATTATCTCTCCTTCCAACCAAGTTCAATGTTTCATTGGTTAAGTATAATAACGAACGAATGATTCGGAAAGGTAAGAAATGAATCGATATTTAAAAAAGAAATTTAAAAAAAATTTGTCTTAAAAACAAACAATTACAAAAAATTGAATTTACAAAAAATTTGAATGTGTGGTGATGGATGTACAGTGGTACTATATATCATCGATAAATTTCGAACTGGTTCGTCACGCTTTTCAACTCGAACAGCATGAAAGAACTTGTCATATACATACATATTTATATGTTTGTGTGTGTGTGTGTATATATATATATATATATATATGCATATATACATATATACAGATTTACACAGAGCACACGCACGCACACGAGTGACGATAAAGCGCGTCGGTGCGTCTATTCCATCGCGAGAATCGGCTTGCACGCTACAACAAAGCCGACGAGTGCTATATAAATTGAAATTTGCGCGATGCGCGAGATGCCGTATTACGACGACGCTGTCTCGCGAATGATGAACGTGCGGTATGGAAGCTGCAGTACATCATGGCTTTTGAAATACGTAGTATGAAACGAGAGGGAATGAGAAAGAGAAAGAGAGAAAGAGAGGAGATCTCTCTCTCCCTCTCTCTCTCTCTCTTACTCTTTTCTCTCCTTCTTTCTATTAACAAGACATACATTTGCAAATAGAAATACTTCTTCGGCCGACGTAGAATAAATTTCGTCCAGCGGGGGGTTGTATTATCAATTCTGATTCGTCGTATCACTTCGCATCAGATCGGATTCAGATCAATTGGTTATAGGGAAGAAAAAGAATTATAGTTTCGTTCATTCGTTCATTCTCAACAAAGAAAAGAAAAATTCCTTTTGAACGAGGAATATATTCCCTTTGGTGTATAATAATTGCTTCCCTTTTGCGTACATTTCGCTTGGCGCATTCTCGCAAGGATATAAGTAAAGTAGGTGGAGAAACTTGTGAGGAAAGGATAGATCTTTCTTATCCTCCTCCTCCTCCTCCTCCTCCTCTTTCTTATCTTTCTCCTACTTCTTCTTCTCATCCTTCTCATCTTTATCCTTTTTCTTTACCATTTTCTCTTTCTCCTCTGCCTCCTTCTCCTCTTCCACCTCCTTTTCCTCTTATGCCTCCTCCTTCTTCTTCTTCTCCTTCCCTTCCCCCTTCTTTGCATCTTCCTCCTCACCCGTCGTGCACATACTTTGCGAGAATCGAGTTCATCTTACTACCTACCTGCAGCTAGTTTAAATAGAAACGCGAGGCGATATAAAATGAAACGACTATCTGCCGCGCTGCTTCTGCTTATGGTGGCGGTGATGGTGATGGTGGTAGTGATGATGGTGGAGGTGGTGGTGGTTATGATGGCGATGGTGATGGTGATGGTGATGGCGATGGTGAATGATGAACTGTACTGAACTGATGGTGAATTGTACGTATGTATGATGTCTATATGGTTCTAGACCGGTGATATACTGCTACGACGTGGACGTAAATATATTCTCTATAGGAAAAGATGAAGCCGGCGACGGACCTCCCGTCGTCAAGAATAATTTATGCTAAAAACGTCCTGCAGTGCCAGACAGTGGCTAAAAACGATTCGAATCTAGCGAAAAAAAAGAAAAGGAAAGAAAAGAAAAGAAAGAAAGGAAAGGGGGGAGAGGAAGGAATAAAAAAACGAGACGATAAAATAGATTTCTTCGAATGGATCTTTTTTAAAGATATTTCTTTTTTTCATATGTTACGTCTATCCTTTCGCTTTCTCTCTCTCTCTCTCTCTCTCTCTCTCTCTCTCTCGTCTCTTTCGTTTCTAGACATTGTTAATTTGCATCCTTAACACGAATAAGAGATCGACTAGTTTCTAATAAAATAAGCTGATATCTGTGTATAATTAACTTATTAGAATTCGACGACGACGACAACAACAATAACAATAACAATAATATTAATTAAACAGTAGAAAAATTTTGGATCTGCTCTGTGATTGTATTAAAAGCATAGGTTTATTTAGTATTCGATGTGAACAATTTTTTTTAGTGAAGTTGAAAGCAAAGAGCAAGATAATTGTAACAATAATAATAATAATAATAATAATAATAATAATAATAATAATAATAATAATAATAATAATAATATTAATAATAATGGTGATAATAATGAACGAATTAATTTATCGAATTTTTTTTTATAAAATAAAAATAGTTTCATATTAGTATATAGAATATATTTCGTGTGTTCAGCTTCTCATAGTTTCGAGAAAAAAGTGATACGAGTCGACGGGATTGGTATATCCTGTGACACGGGTCAGAACAAGGGCCGGCACATCTGTCATAATTCTTGTGACAGGTCGATCCATCATTTACCGATTTATCCCATGACGGGATGCCTGTTCGAAACTTCACTTTAAACTTCTCGATACTCTCTTCTATCGTAACAATGTTCAGTTTTATCTCTCTCACTTGTTAACTCTTTCGATGAGTATATATGTATACATACATATATACATATATATGTATTTATATGCATGAGTTTATATATATATATATATATATATATATATATATATATATATATATATACTTACATAATATACGTAGATATATGGACATATTTTATAATATATTATAGACTTTTTAACAAGCATATGATCATCTTTGTCACGTATATTTAACGACGACTCTTGAACCTTGCTAATTAGAGATGATAAGCGATGAGCAAGATCGACAATACTACTTCTAATTTGTTTTTTTCTTTTTTTTTATTATACATATTGTCATTTGAATTGGTATATTTTATTTAGTTAATTTAGTTACCAAACGAGAAGATATTACCATAAAATGTTATAATACACACACACACACACACACACACACACACACACACACACACACACACACACACACACGCGCGCGCGCGCGCGATACACTCCTGTTCATTATAAAATAATGAAGAAATATGTGTATATATATATATATATATATATATATATATATATATATGATTGAATAATTGGTCAACGAGTTATTAGTCATATATGTATGTTCTTCCTCTATCCTTGTTTTCTTTTTCTTCTTCTGATTTATTTTTTCTTTTTCTCGTTAACTCTCAAAGATTTAAAACGAAAAGAACAGAGAGAGAGAGAGAGAGAGAGAGAGAGAGAGAGAGAGAGAGAGAGAGAGAGAGAGAGAGAAAAGAGTGATATCTCGAAGGGAATGAAAAGATTTTTTCTCGTAGCACGAGAGAAGAAAAGGAGCATGGTACTAACATACATTGCTACCGATATAGAGATTCGTGACGTCTCGAAATTTGCTGATTAATGTCGTTGCCACACGTTTTGATATAAAACGTTATGGCGTCGTCGAATAAGTAACCAACCAACCAGCCAACGTATTAACCTACCGACCAACCAACCAACGAATCGACCACTCTCTAACACAATCTAGCATTATTATTACCACTACAACGCTATCATCTACACCGACATAGCTGCCTGGTTTTGCCGACTAACGAGGGGAATATAACGCGTGCTTTATCCATACTTCGCCATAAATCTCAGCTCTCTTTCTCTCTCTCTTACTCTCCCTCTCTTCCTCCCTCTCTCTCTCACTCTCTCACTCTCTCTCGTGGCTTTGATTTATACCTACCTTCGACTCTCTTTCTCTTTCTCTCTTTCTCTTTCTCACTTTCTCTTTCGCTCTTTCTCTTTCTCTTCTGTCACGTTTCGTGAAAACACCCAATTTCATCTCTCTCTTTCTCTCTTTCTCTCTCTCTCTCTCTTTCACCCTTTTTCGTGCGTTGTCACTCATTTTATTTCACGTAACACGTTCACGTTCACGTTCTTTCAAACTTTCGACGACGATTAATTTATGATCTTATGTATATCCGTTTGAAAATAATCTCTACTTTGGCGATAATTATATCGGGAACGTATACTATTTGTAGTTCGTCCACAATTAAATGCATGTATATATGTGTAACATTAGGTATAATAACATCGATGATTCTCTTGGGAAATATCAGGCGAAAATTAACGAGGATGTGTCTATCTATGTTTCTATCTCTCTCTCTCCCCCTCTCAGCCTCCTCCGTCTCTCACCCCCTTTTTCGCGATCTATCTCTTTATTATTTCCACGTTATTTCGCTTCGTCTTATTTCATCAACGATTAATTATTACCATACCTGTTCTTAGTAATCCGTATTTCGTGGAGGGTGGGGAGGAAATTATATCTCTAACGTTAATTAAACTATCTGTAGTTTGTGAACGATTAAGTTTACGTAATTTCAGTGGTAACATCGACGTATCTCTTGGGAAATGTCATGCAAATATTACCGACTACATATCTATGTATCTCTCTCTCCTCCCACCCCTTCCCTTTCTCTCTTTCCGCTTGTGCATCTATGTGTATATATATATGGATCTTTACGTGAACGCCCGTATAAGCCTCTTACGAATGAGAGAACATAAATGAGAGAGAGAGAGAGAGAGAGAGAGAGAGAGAGAGAGGATTAGAGGATTTATCATAACCTTTGTGCTTAACCTTCTGTACTACATGAATATGAATGAGGTATATGGGCATATACCAAAGGCAGACCGTGAATAAGACTAACGACATGTCGTCAACGTTAGAACCACATAGAAACGAGGTAGATTTAAAATAATTAAGACGCGTGAAATTTGGAAACTGACATGGAGACTTTAATCGAGTATATTAATCATTCTCTAAAGATAAAAAGAAATTAATCAATTTATAAATATCTCTTCCTTTTTTCTTTTCATTCTCTCTCTCTCTCTCTCTCTCTCTCTCTCTCTCTTTCTCTCATATATATATAAATAGAAAAAGAAGAAGACGACATTAGAGAACCCACGTTAATTAGGAATTCATTTGTCTTAATTATGATGCGTATACTGATTTAACGTCTATTTATAAAATCAACCCATGTATCGATCTCCGAGTATGGTTTGGTTGGCTAGTAGTAGCAAGTAGAATATTTCCACGTGTTTTTACATACGTTTCTTACATACGCTTTTATATGTACATAAATGTTTACATACGGTTTATCGAGAAGTGGTAGAAGGAAAAAAAATGAAAAGAAGAAGAAAGAAAAAGCAAAAAAGGAAAGAAAAAGAAAGCAAAAGCAAAGAGAAAAGAAGAAGAAAAGCAAAAAGAAATGAAGAAAAAAAGGCAAAAAGAAATGAAGGAAAAAAAAGATAGGAAGAAAGAAGACAAAGTACGAATAAAAAAACTACGAATAATTTCAATAATCTGCTCTTAAAACTACGGCTTCCACGCGCTGCCGTTTATAGAGACATCGGGAAAGGTGAATTTTAATCTTCGTGCGTACCGATGAGAAATCTTTTGTTGAGGAAGTCGATAAGAGGACCTAGAGAAAGAAATAGAGATAAATAGTTAAATATAGACAGATAGAAAAATAAAAAAGGTTGTTACTTCGTTTGTATAATGTGGAAAACTAGTGAGTGAAAACCTTATAGTGAATGAAAACAAGTAAACTTTTAATGTGGCGTGCTCTGCATGTATTGAGTTCACGAAGCGACGTCCAACAAGAACGAGATAAAGAGAAAGAGAGAGAGAGAGAGAGAGAGAGAGAGAGAGAGAGAGAGAGAGAGAGAGAAAGGAGAGGGTCAGAAAAAAAGAAGAATCTTGGAGAGGAGGAGATGGAGAAGGAGATAGAAGCAATTCTCGGTTATTTACAGTCTTGATAAATATACGATAATATTATCGCCATTATAACACGACAACACAGTGCATGAAGCTTTGGAATCCGAGTGGGGAATAGTGAATCGTAATAAAAGAACTCGACAAAACGAGAGAAACTCAGACTAGCTCTCTATCTCTATTCTCTCTTTCTTCTTTTTCTTTTTCTTTTTATTCTCCTTCTTCATCTTCTTCTTCTTCGGCATCTTCTTCTTTATTATATCTCCTCCAACTGATATCGCATTCTACCGTCTTAACGACCCGCGCAAAGGGGACCAAAAATCTGAGATACCGCGTACTCGACACGTGTAATTATAACGAAAACGTTTATTTGACACTGAGAGGGAAACGCCGTCGTGCGGATCTTTTCAATCGAATCTCGACACTCTCTTGTAACAACAAACAAAATGAAAATAAAAAAAAAAGAATTAAAGAATTAAAAAAGAAGGAGAGGAAGAAATAGAATTTTCAAAAAAAAATGAATAAATGAAAAAATAAAATAAAATATTAATATAGAATTATTATACTTTAAAATCTAATGGATGAATTGTTAGCAAATTTGTGTGTGTGTGTAATAAATAATAAATAATTGATAAAGAAAAAAATAAATCGTGAGTATTATCATAGCTTGTTTAATTTGTAATTCTCTCGATCAAATACCGATTCGAATAAACCAAGTGCATAAGAGAGTAAAAGGGACAAAAGAGAGGGAGAGAGAGAGAGATAGAGAGAGAGAGAGAGATCGGGTTGAGAATGAATGTTTTGTTATTACAAGCTATACGACGATGTTTTCACTACTGAATACCTCCCTCTTTCTTTCCAATTCCGTTTTTATCTCTATTCGTATCTTCTCTCAATATATATGCATATGTATATATATATATATATATATATATATATATATATATATATCCCTTTCCTTGTCTCTTATTGCTCCTCTTTTCTTAAAGATTAACTAATCGTCGGTCAACTACTAATCGACTAAAGAGACTTTTACTCGCTTCCGTTGTCAGTAATCCATTTTGGAATGCCTTCTAAGAAATAATTATTCAGTATCGGTATCGGAATCAGAAATGAAGAGGAATTGACGAAGAAAAAAGAACAAAATTTTCTTGAATAAATTAATAACGACTTCAACAAATATAATCAACGATAATTATTAATGATTTATAATTAATTTCTAAATACGTCGAGTATTTATAATCTCGTTGATGTTTCAAGAGTCATATGGTTAGTTTCGAAAAACGAGATAAATAAATGCACATGTAGATTAGAAAGAAGGAAAAGAAAAAGAAGAGGAAGAAGAGGAAGAGGAAGAAGAAGAAAAAGAAGAAGAAGAAGCGTGCTGGATGTATAACATCATGTCCGACACTTCGATCGGGTCGATTACTTTTCTTTTCCTCTTCTTCTTCCTCTTCCTTCTCCCCCTTTCCCCTACTCCCCTTTCCTCTTTACTTATCGATGTGATTCTCTTACACTTCTTTACAAATTAACGGTTAGTCGACTTACCACGGTACAAAGCTGTTTGCCGATTGATCGATATTCTACAATTCGATATAAGGATGTAGAAAATAATCGCATCTTCCTCGATGATATCGGCCAATAATAGTGTCTATTTTAACCTCGTACAATTTAGATATGCAGTAATCCTTTTTCTCGCGATCGTTGCAATTTTACTTTATTTATAGATTTAAGGTAAATTTAAAAAAAATATCAAAACAAAACAAACGAGTAAAACAAGATAGATTTCAATATTTTCAAAATCAAAGATTTTCAATAAAAATCTCGTCTCCTAATAAGTGTAAGAAGATATTGACTTAAGTATATTAAATTCGGAATGTTCGAATATATAGGTCGTATATTGGTGTATATATATATATGTTACCGTGAAAGACCGAAATAGGTGAATGTCGACTTTCACCGGTGAATGTTAACATTCACATAGTCGCTTGGTGTATATTCGAAATATTTGCTAAATACTTTTATTTCTGATTTACACCGATAAATGTCGACATTTACAACCCAGACGCAACTCAGCAGAACAAAAGATTTGGCAGAAGAAAGCCAGTCGCCTCTTTATCGGCTCCTTCCTTTTGGACCTCCACTAGAGCGTATCTGTGATTTTCGTGGAGAATGTCGACTTTCATCGGTGAATGTCAACACATACCATATACGTCGATGAAAAATCGAATAATTTATTACATTGTTGTACATTCGGACCCTCACCGGTGCATGTCCACAATCACAGATACGCTCTGGTGGTGGTCCAAAAGGGAGGAGCCGATAAAGAGGCGACTGGCTCTCACCCGCCAAATCCTCTGTTCTGCTGGGAGTCAATCAGTTTTATCAGTCTTATGTAAGTTATGATGATGCGAGCAACCTTTTTTTTCAGTCTGGGTTGTGTCTTGAATTACAGAGAAGAAAATATAAATCTCCGACATGTTCATGTGCCTCCGACAATGTTCGACATTTACCGGTGTAAGTCAGAAATAAGGGTATTTAGCAAATATTTCGAACATACACCAAGCGACTATGTAAATGTTGACATTCACCGGTGAAAATCGACATTCACCAATTTCGGTCTTTCACGGTAACATATATATATGCACAAATGCATGTGTTTAGTCGTAAACGATATGCGACAGCGCAATACAGCTGGCGCGCGCGGTCGTGCTCTGTCAAACGCTTCACATTCTTTGTGTCGGTCCCCATGGTAGAATATATCGAATTGATTCTTAACTTCCTTACCACTACTACCGCCACCACAAAGCGTATTTATTACTTGACTTTCTCCTTTCATTTCCGCTCAACGTTGTTTCGAGATTTAATTGTCCATATTGATTTAAAAATTATTTATGTCGTTCTTTCGTTTGATCTTCTTCATTTTTGTTTATTATTCCTTTTTTCATTTATTTTCTTATATATTTAAATTTGAGAGTAGCCGATGATAATTTGTCCTTAGGTCAACGCTATTTTTCACGATAAGTGTTCGCAAAAAGTAAAGAAAAAGATTTTAAAGTATAGGGACGATAGGTCAGTGATGGATAGACGTAATCGCGGTTGTCTATGAAAAACCTCCTTCTTCTTCGTCTTCTTCTTCTTCGTTATCGAGGCCTGTATTGCTAAAAAGAAAGAGAGAACGAAGTGCCTTATACTTGTCTTATTACACTAAACTATGCGATGATGATGGAAGAAAAGCGGTTACAAGAATCAGCCGTTCTTCTTTTTTTTATTTAATATCTTTCTTTTTTAGAGATTAGATCAGAAAGAGAGAGAGAGAGAGAGAGAGAGAGAGAGAAAGATTAAGTAGAATTGAAGAAAAAGAAAAACTCGTTGAAGTATTTTTTCATTTGGAGATTTTTCATAAGAGATTAGTTTATATTTTTTATTTAATTTTTACTTTTATCAACTTTATATATATATATATATATATATATATATATATATATAATTAATAGAAAATATATCATTTATAAATATATAAGTGCGCGCGCGCTCGTGTGTGTGTGTGTATGTATAAATCGCATCTTAGAAAAAATTAAAAGAAAAGAGAAGGAAATAAATTGAATGTTATGTTATGAACATACGTTAATTTTCTTTTTTCTCACTATTACCTATTACGATACTTATATATTACTATATATATATATTACTATACATATACACTACATTATACATATAAAAGTGCATGTATTTTCTGCAGTGATCGTGATGTTTCTATCAGGTACTGTCAGCAGTAAATGTACTTGGAGAAACCGCGCACTAAAAATCACGCGAAATCGCTGACCAACCGGATCAACATCACAGCACTGCTTATGTGATGATCTTGCTGCCAATCACGCGTGCTGCGACACGTGTAGTAGCACGCGCATGCGCAGAAAGTACTGAATACTCTCTCTCTCGTGTGAGAACACGCTCACTCTGAGAATCAGTCTAAGTCAGTTTATGTCAAAAACTCGCCGAGTAAGTTGTAGTCGCTGCATAGTAAAACCGGGCGTCCCAGTAAAATTAGAGAAAAGCAAATACGAATAATCTAATAAATTTTTCTTCTCTTTGAGTTCCTATTAAGTGTCCAAGTACATAAGTTCTGTGGTTTATTTTGTAATTCTTTTTAATTGCGTTATTAGTACTTGGAAATATAGATTTTTCTACGTGTGGTGTTCAATAGATTTTGTTATACATTTAAAGTTCTCTTATTATAGGGCGATACCTTGGTTTAATAATTTTAACCTGAGAACTAAGTGTAAACTTTATTCTTCCTCATGAGCTTCTCCCTCTCTCAATTCTGCTTCTTTTCCTGTCACCATTAAAAAAAAAAAAAGAAAAGAAAACAAGAGAGAAAAAAGATGAAAGCGTCGTCTATGAAAGGATAAACCGAGTCGATTTTGAAAGCGTTCTATCATCTTCTCTCTCTCTCTCTCTCTCTCTCTCTCTCTCTCTCTCTCGGAATTATACATAATGGGTATAGGAAAGAACCTTTATCGCGCTTTAAGTACACACGTACATCTTCCCTTAAATTACGCGCGAAAGAGGAACTAGCTAAAGAATAAATGACTGCTAAAATCGAAAGGTGAATGGGATGACAGATATCGTGCATATAGTCCGTCGGTCGTGTCGTTACTTTCTATTGGATATATACCTACAAAACCCGAGGCTAAATTCGCGATTCTCCTTAAATTTTGCAGATGAAAAAAAAGGAGGAGCTCGGTCGCCCTTAGGAAGAATCGTGGAATGGTAGTAGTAGTAATAGTAGTAGGATTTGTAGTAGTAGTAAGAGTAAGGGAGGAAGGAAAAGAGTTGTAGGAGGAGGTGGTAGCGGTGGTAGTGACAGTGGTTGTCATTGGTTTAGGTGGGGAACAGGAGGGGTAGCAAGAATTTTGTTTGATTGTGAACCTCGGCTTGTTCTCGGTCGTCCAATGATAAATCGGAGGATAAATTAATAGCGTGCGTTCGTTAAAGTCGAATAGTCGAGTGGTCGATTAACTTTTTAACATTGTTTTATAGGTCGAACGATCGATCTCGTCGAAGTTACGTCGACATGAATCAAGTTCAATTTGGATTGAAACATTTTGCATGTTTGTTTATTCAAAATGTTCCAGATAATTTGCTCGTTTTAATTTAATAAACTAACGAAGAGCGATCGATCTTCGAAATGTTACGAAAAAAAGTAAAAAAATAATTAATAAATTAAGAAACTAATAAACTAAATATCATAACGTAATAAAAATCGTAATAATAAACAGAATGCCATTCTGGATTGAATTCGTAAAAGCCAACATTTCCGAAAATATTTAGATTTTTTTCAATGAATTTATGAAAAATACTATTATATGTCATTGGGAACAATTTTCACGGGAATAGAATCGTATTGTTGAAATTCAAAAATTGTACAACGGCAATATACGTTTAATAATAATCAAAAAGCATACATGGAGATCCTATAATGAAACGATAAATACGGAACGAAAATATCACATGATATGTCATATCGTTCTTTTAATTTGCGTTCGTCAAAGTAAATACAAACACACATACATATTTATATATCGTTCGAAAAAATTTACGTTCCCCCGTATCTCGTCTACAATCAACAATTATCTATGATTAATAGTGACCAATAAAAAAAATATATATATATGTTTATACACATATACATAGATGGATAAAAGGATCAATAGTAAAACTATAAACGTAAATCGTAATCGTACACGTGGCATGTTACCTGTGTTACCTAGTGTTTTACAAGCTCTTTAAACGGCACTCTGTTGTCGCTTTAATTATCTTTCATGTGCGCTGAGCCGAAACGGTAGTGACGTGTGTAATGAAATCGATTGCATCTTCTTTCTTTCTCTTTCTTTTTTTTTCTTTTCTTTTTTTTTTACTCTTTAAATTTCATTTACGTAAAAAAAGGGAAAAATCTCGATATAATTTCCCATTAAGGAATACTTATCTTTATCCTTTTGTTTTCTTTTTATTTTTTTTACCTTTCGCATCTATCTTATCTATCATTTTTCTTTTATTTTGTTTCTTTTTTCAATCTTTTTTTTATCGTCTCGTTTCAATTAAAACTAAATGCAAAGAAAAAAAAAGAAATATGGACAAGGGAATAGATACAATTTCTTTACCGTATATAATATTTGTTTTATGTTAATATTCTTAGATCATTCAATGACGTTCCGAAAGGAGGGGGCTTATTGTTATTAAAATACTTAAAATATTTTAGTTGTAATACGAGAAATGGTATTTTTGAGTAAAAGAAAAAAATGCCTCACGCTTATCTCATTCGCTCGATATAGATGCTTTAAAACCATCTACCCGTTCCGCCGCCCTTATCCGGCCGATCTCCATGCGGGCGACCTCCCGTTCGTCCCGCCGCACTTAACGGCTAGATCTCGATGCGGAACGATCTCACGTCTGTGCAGCCTCCCTTATTCAGTCGAACTCGAAGCGGGCGACTCTTCGTCTGTCCAATCGTCCTTATCTGCTCGATTTCTATACGGAACGAACCCACGTCAGTCTAATCGCCCTCTTCCGGTCGAACTCAAAGCGGGCGACTCCCCGTCCGTCCCGACACCAATATCTGGTCGAACTCGTAGCAGGCGAAACCCTAACCCGTCCCATCATCATTATTCTTTCGATATCGATAAGGAACGAACCTCCAACGATCCCGCCGCCCTTACCTGGTCGAACTCGAAGACGTTCACCCTTATTCGGTCGAACTAGATTCGGGCGATCCCCACCAGTAACTCCGCCCTTATTAGGACCAATTCGAACATGTCGACACGCGACCATCACGCTTCCCTTATCCGCTCGATCTCGATGGTTGTAAGACGCCCCACCCTTTCTGCCGCCCTTATCCGACTCATCGCGTTTCGGAACGACTCCCCCCCCTCGTCCCGTCGACCCTCATCCATATGAACTCTATACGGCCGACCCCCTTCTTCCAGCCTCATTTAACGACTCTATTTCGAAGCGGAAAGAACCCCACCAATACGGGTGCCCTGATCCGGTCGAACTCGAATCGGGTGACACCACGCCTTACCTGCCACCCATATACACTCGATGTCGATGCGGAATGACCTCCTACCGAAACCGTCGCCTTTATACGGTCGAACTTAAAACGGACAAATCTCCGTACGTCTCGGCAGCATTATTCGCTCGATCTCGATGCGGAAAGATACTCCGCTGTCCCGTTGCAATTACCTGGTCGAAATCAATGCGGAACTATCCTACATCAGTCCAGCCGCCCTTATTTCTTTCGTACTCAATGCGGGCGAACCTCCGACAGTCGCGCTTACTTTATCCGTCCAATTCAAAACGGGCGTCTCCCCGCCCGTTCCGCCACGATTATCCGCTAGAACTCAATTCGGAACGGCACCCCGCCTGTCCCGCCATCATTATTCGCTTGTTCACGATGTGGAACATCTTGCAGCTTTTCCGGCAGCATTTATTCGTTCGAACTCGATTTGGGCGGAATTCTACCCGTCCAGCCTTACTTTCCCTCCCTGTCTCGAATTGGTACGAACCCCGCCATCCCGCCTCCCTTATCCGTCGAACTCGAAGCGGGCGACACCACGCCCTTCCCGGCCCCCTTATACGTTCTATTTCGATGCGGAACGACCCCTCACCAATACCGCCGTCTTTATACGGTCGAAATCGAAGCGGGCGACTCTCCGTACGCCCCGCCAGCATTATCCGCTCGATCTCAATGCGGAACGATACTCCGTTGTCCCGCCGCACTTACGTGGTCGACCTCAATTAGGAACGACCTCACGCCTGTCCAGCCGCCTTATCCGTTCGAACTCGAAGCAGTTGACCTACCACCCGTTCTCCCACCCATATCTGATCGACTGCTATACGGAACGTTACCCCGCCCGTCCTATAGCGCTTGAGCGAACGAACTTGACGCGGGCAACCCCCGCCAATCCCATCAAAATTATCTCTTAGATCTCGATGCAGAACGACCTCCTCACCCTTTCCCAACCCTTATATGAACGAACTCGTTGCGAGTGAAACCGCCAGTCTCGCCGCCATTATCCAGTATCCGGTCGAACTCGATGCTGGCGATCCCACGCCCGTTCCACTGTCATAATCCGCTCGATCTAGATGCTGAACTAACCCAGCCTGTCCCGTCGCACTTATCCGGTCGAACTCAAAACAGGAGACCCATGCCTGTCACGTTGCAATTATCCAGTCGAACTCGAAGCGGACGACCAGCTGCCGTCTCGCCTCACTTATCCGCTTGAACTCCATGCGGAACTACCACCACCCAACCCACTGCCCTTATACGTACGAACTCGGCGCGGTTGATCACCCGCCAATCTCATCACCCTTATCACCTAAATCTCGATGCGGGTCGACCCAGCGAGCTTCCTTGCGCCATAATACGCATGAACTCGATTCGAGCGAATCCACGCCATATACGCAACCTTATCCGCTCCATCTCGATCCGGAACGCACCCCGCCAAAACCGCCGCCCTTATTTGGTTGAACTCGAAGCGGGCGACTCCCCACCCGTCCCGCTACCATAATCTTCTCTTTCTCGATGCCGAACGATCCCCGTATGCCCCGCCGCACTTCTCCGGTCGAACTCGAAGCGAGTGACCAACAAACCTTCCCTCCTACCTTATCCGCTCGATCTCCATACGAAACGACCTCCTGTTCGTTTAGCTGCCCTTATCCGGTCGAACTTATTGCGGGCACTCCCTGTCGATCCCGCCATCATAATTCTCTAGATCTCGATGCGGAAAGACCCCCCGAACCTAACGCCACGCTTATACCAACGAATTCGATCCGTGCGACACTCTTCTCTTCCCGCCACATTTATCGTTTCGACCTCGATGCGGAACGACCCCCCGACCGACACACAACCCTGAAACGGTCGAACCCGACGCCCGTCCCGCCGCCAATTTCAGCACGATATAGATGCGGTATGACCACCCGCCTGACCCTACGAAATTAACTGTTCGAACTCGAAGAGGGCGATACCAAGCCCGTCCGGCCATCCTTATCCGCTTGTACTCGATGCGGAGCTACCCCATCCATCCCGCCACCCTCATAAGAACGAACTCGACGCTGGCGAACCCTCGCCAAAACCGCCGCCCATATCCGATCGAACTCGAAGCAGGCGACCCCCACCCTTACCAATGCCCCTATCCGCTCGATCTCGATGCGGAACGAACACCTGCTTGTCCCGTCACTCTTATCCAAACGAACTGGATGCCAGCGACTCCCCACCCGTCCGGCCACCCTTAACCATTCTATCCCGATACGGATTGACCCCACGCCCTTTATGCCACCCTTATCCCGACGAACTCGAATCGGGCGGCCCCCTGCCTGTACACCCATCCCTCCAACGTCATCCGCTGAATCACGGTGTGTAGCGGCCCCTACAAAACCTCCGCATTTATCGGGTGGAACTCGATGCGGGCGAACCCGCGTCCTTCACGCCACCCTTAACCGAAAGATCTCGTTTGGAACGACCCCGCCAAAACCGGCGGCCATATCTGCTTGAACTCGACGCAGCCAGCACCCCGCCCGTCCGTCCATCATCATTCGCTCGATATCGATGCTGAACGACCTCTCGCCGCAATCGCCGTCCTTATTCTATCGACTCGAATCGAGTGACCCCCGCCCATTCCGCCAACCATATCCGAACGAACACGAAGCAGACGACTATCCGCTCGTCCTGCCAACCTTATCCGAGCGTCCTTGATGTGGAACGATTCCCCGTCAAAACCGCCGCCCTTATGCTGTCCAACTCGAAGCTGGCGTCCTCCCGCCTGTCTCGCCACCCTTATGCGAACGAATTTGAAGCGCGCGACACCCTGTCGGTTCTGCTACTCATATCTGCTCGAACTCGAAGCGGGCGAAACTCCAACCTTCCCGCCTACATTATCCACTTGATCTCGATGCAGAATGGTGCTCTGCCCGAACCATCGCGTTTATAAGAACGAACTCGACGTGGGCGACAACACTCCATCCCGCCACCATTATCCCCTACATCTCGATTCAGAACGACGAATCGACCCTTCCAACGCCTTTCTACAAACGAACTCGAAGCGGATGACCCCCACCCTTTCCGCCGCCCATAACCACTCTACCTATATGTGGAACGACCTCTCGCGAAAACCATCAACCTTATCCGATCGAACTCGAAGCGTGCGTCTCCACGCCATCCACGCCTCCAAACCAACCGTCCCTCCACCACTATCCGCTCGATATCGAAGCGGAACAATTCTCAACCGTCCCGCCGCCCTTTAATCGATCTAACTTGCAGCGGGCGATCCTCCGTTCGTCCTGCCGCCCTTGTCCGGTCGAAATCGCTGCGGAACGGCATCCCGCACCACTTATCCGAACGAAACGAAGCGGGCGTTTCCCCCCGCCCCGCTGCCCATATTCGGTTGAACTCGAAGCGGGCGATTCCCCTGCCCGTCGTGCCACCATTATCCGCTCGGCCTCGATGCGGAACGATCCCCCGCCCGTCCTTCTTCCTTTATCCGATCGATATCGATGCGAAACTACCCCACGTCCGTTGTTATGTCTCACGGCGTATGGACCTTTCTAAATGTACAGATATGATGAACTTACTATGTATGAATTTTTCTTCGTGTAATGCGCTCGCGAAACATACACTTTATTATATATATTACAAAAATCCTCGTGCCCAGTATATAGGGATTCTTTGTAATCTTTATTATTTATTAACACTATTATATTCAACACACTCGAGCCCGACATACACGGTGTCTTCTTAAAATCACTCGCATTATTGTACTTCACACTTATTATATATTGGGTGTAGTAAATAGAAATCCATTATTTTTCCAATAGATGGCTTTAGTAATCTGTATCTCCCTTGATATAAGTTCGATTGGATAACACTAGTTGGCGTCAGAAAGATAATATTCGTACTAAAAAAACTTCTCAGAAAATGTTGTGATTGCTTGACTCAGTTTTATTCGAGCGCGCGTCAACCATTGAAACCAGAAAAGAGAAAATACGCCTTATTTTACATTTTTTCTTCGATAAAGGCGAAAGCGCAAGGCAGGCAGCTGAAAATGTGAATAATGTTTATGATCCTGAAACTATAACAGGCAATCATGCGCAATTTTGGTTTCGTCGGTTCCGTTGCGGTAATTTCGATGTCATAGATGCACCACGCTTTGGAAGACCAATTGTCGAAAATGTCGATAAAATCATGGAAATCGTCGAGTCGGACAGTCATGTAAGCACGGTTTTGATTGCCCCAGAGGTAAACATTGCAAAAAAAAACTGTTTGGAACCACTTGCATAAGCCTGGATACACAATTAAGCTCGATGTATGGGTACCACACGAGTTAACCCAAAAAACCTCATGGAACGAATTTCAATCAGCGAATCGCTGCTGAATCGCAAAACATCGACCATTTTTGAAGCGGATGGTGACTGGCGATGAAAAGTGGGTTACTTACGACAACGTCAAGCGAAAACGGTCGTGGTCGAATCGCGGTGAGACGACGGAAACGGTGGACAAGGCTGGACTGACTGCCGGGAAGCTTCTGCTGTGTGTTTGGTACGATTGGCAGAGAGTCATCTACTATGAGCTGCTATCCTACGGGCCATCTCTTAATTCGGACCTGTACTATCAACAATTGGACACTCTGAAGGAAGCAATTGCCCAGAAGAAGCCAGTATTGGCAAGAAAGAGAGGAATTATGTTCCAACAGGAAAAAGCCAGACTACACATATCGATAGAGACTCGCCAGAAGCTAAGGGAGCTTGGTTGTCAGGTGCTTATGCATCCACCTTATAGGCATAATGAAATTACCTTCAAAATAGCAAAAAGGCGTCGATCAAAACGGTGCATATTTGAACTAAATCGGAACATTATAACTATGATAAATAAAGCCATCAATACAAGAAGAATTAATGGAATTCTTTTTACTACAATTAACCTTTTAGGGTAGACGAGGCCCTAGTGCCGTCCAACCCAACGTCAAAGGCCCTGATCGGCCCTTTTAGATTAGGTGAGGCACTAGGGCCGTCTTGCCCGACGATAGACCAGTTCGCTGCTCAATTCCGATCCGCATAAAAAGGCCGCGCCGGCCACATGAGGTCAGTCAAGGTCAAGGTTCCTCCAGATCGACTTAGATGGGCAGGCCCGGTCCAATGAGGCCAGGCGAGGTCCAAGGACCCTCCCGATCCAATTAGAAACGACGGGCAACTAAATGAGGTCAGCAGAGTTCGCAGGACCATCCCGATCCTATTAGAAATGCCGGGCAATTCAAATGAGGTCAGCCGATGTCACAGAACCTCCAGATCGACATAGTAGGGCCGGGCCGGTCAAATCAGGTCAGCCGAGTTCAAGGTCACGACTTAGATGGGCCGGGCCAGTCAAATAAGGTCAGCCGAGGTCAATGACCCTCCAGATCGACTTAGAAGAGCAGGGCCGGCCATATGAGGTCAGCAAAGGTCATGGTCACTCCGGATCGATTTAGAAGGGGCGGGCCGGTTAAATGAGGTCAGCCAAGGTCAAGGTCCCTACAGATCGATTTAGAAGGGACGGGCCGCCCATATGAGGTAAGCCAAGTTCAAGGTCCCCCTAGATGGAATTAGAAGGGCCGTGTCGGCCATATGAGGTCAGCCATGGTCATCGACCCTCAGGATCGATTTAGAAGGGCGGGCCGGATAAATGAAGTCAGCCAAGGTCAAGGTCCCTATTGATCGGTTTAGAAGGGACGGGTCATTCAATGAGGTCAGCCAAGTTCAAGGTCCCTACAGATCGATGTAGAAGGGGCGGGCCGTACAAATGATGTCAGCCAACGTCAAGGTCCCTCCAGAACGACTTAGAAGGGCCGGGTCGGCCATATGAGGTCAGCCAACTTCAAGGTCCTTCCGGATCGATTTAGATGGGGCGGTCCGGTTAAATGAGGTCAGCCAAGGTCTAGGTCCCTCCATATCGACTTAGAAGGCCCGGGCCAGCCAAATGTGGTCAGCCAAGGTCAAGGTGCCTCCAGATCGACTTAGAAGGGGCCGGGCCGTTCAAATATTGTCAACCAAGGTCAAGGTCTCTCCTGATCGACTTAGAAGGGCCGGGCCAGACAAATGTTGTCAGCCAAGGTCAAGATCCCTCAAGATCGACTTAGAAGGGCCGGGCAAGTCAAATGTGGTCAGCCAAGGTCAAGGATTCTCCAGATCGACTTAGATGGCCGGGCCGAACATATGAGGTTAGCCTATTTCAAGGTCCCTACAGATCGATTTAGAAGGGGCGGGCCTTTCAAATGAGGACAGCCAAGATCAAGGTCTCTCCAGTTCGAATTAGATAGCCCGGGCAGTCAAATGAGTTCAAAAAAGGACGAGGACCCTCCAGATCGACTAAGAAGGGCCGTGTCGGCCATATGAGTTCAGCCATGGTCAATGTCCGTCAGGATCAATTTAGAAGGGGCGGTCCGGTTAAATGAGGTCAGCAAAGATCTAGGTCCCTCCAGATCGACTGAGAAGGGCCGAGACAGCCAAATCAGATCTGCCAAGATCAAGGTCCGTACAGATCGATTTAGAAGGGGCGTTCAAATGAGGTCAGCCAAGGTCAAGGATCGTCCAGATCGACTTAGAATTGCCGGGTCAGCCATACGAGGTCAGCCAGGGTAATGGTTTCTCCGGATCGATATAGAAGGTGCAAGCCGGTTGAATGAGGTTAGCCAAGGCCAAGGTCCCTACAAATCGATTTAGAAGGGCCGGGCCGTTCAAATGTTGTCAACCAAGGTCAAGGTTCCTCCTTATCGACTTAGAAGGGCCGGGCCAGACAAATGTTGACAGACAAGGTCAAGTTCCCTCCAGATCGACTTAGAAGGGCCAGGCTAGCCAAATGAGGTCAGCCAAGGTCAAGGATCCTCCAGAACGACTTAGAAGGTCCGGGCCGAACATATGAGGTTAGCCAAGGTCAAGGTCCCTACAGATCGATTTAGAAGGGCCGGGCCGACCGTATGATGTCAGCCAAGGTCAAGGTCCATCCTGATCGACTTAGAAGGGCCGGGACGGCCAAATGGGGTCAGCCAAGGTCAAGGTCCCTCCAGATCCATTTAGAAGGGGCGGGCCAGCCAAATGAGGTCAGCCAAATTCAAGGACCCTCCAGATCGAATTAGAAGGGTCGGGTCGGCCATATGATCTGCCAAGGTCAAAGTCCTTACAGATCGACTCAGTAGGGCCGAGACGGCCAAATGAGGTCAGCCAAGGTCAACGTTTCTCCAGATTAACTTAGAACGGCCGGGTTGGCCTTATGAGGTCAACCAAGGTCAAGGTCCCTATTGATCGATTTAGAAGGGACGGGTCGTTCAATATGGTCAGCCAAGGACAAGGTCCCTCCAGATCGACTTAGAAGGAACGGGTCGGCCGTATGAGGTCAGCCAAGGTCAAGGTCCCTACAAATCGACTCAGAAGGGCCGGGACGGCCAAATGAGGTCAGCCAAGGTAAGGACCATCCAGATCGACTTAGAAATGGCGGGCCGGTTAAATTAGGTCAGCCAAGGTCAAGCTCCCTACAGATTGACTTAGAAGGGGCGGGGCAGCCAAATGAGGTCAGCCAAGATCATGGTCACTCCAAATCGACTTAGAAGGGGCGGGCCGTTTAAATGAGGTCAGCCAAGGACAAGGTACCTACAGATCGATTTAGAAGGGCCGGGCCGTTCAAATAAGGTCAGCCAAGGTCAAGGTCTCTCCAGATCGACTTAGAAGCGCCCGGCCGACAATAAGATGTCTGCCAAGGTCAAGGTCCATCCAGATCGACTCAGAAGGCGCGGGATGTCAAAAATGAGGTCAGCCAAGTTCAAGGTCTCTCCAGAACGACTTAGAAGTGCCGGGCCGACCATATGAGGTCAGCAAAAGTTAAGGTCCCTCCGGATCGGTTCAGAAGGGGTGGGTCGGCCATATGAGGTCAGCCAAGATCATGGTCCCTATGGATCGATTTAGAAGGGGCGGGCCGATTAAATGAAGTCAGAAATGATCTAGGTCCCTCCAGATCGACTGAGAAGGGCCTGGCCAGCCAAATGAGGTCAGCCAAGGACATGGTCCCACCAGATCGACTTAGAAGGTCCGGGTCGGTCATATGAGTTCAGCCAAGTTGCCTCTGGATCGATTTAGAAGGTTCAGGCAGGTTAAATGAGGTCAGCCAAGGTCAAGGTCTCTCCAGATCGACTTAGAATGGCCGGGCCAGACAAATGTTGTCAGCCAAGGTCAAGATCCCTCAAGATCGACTTAGAAGGGCCGGGCAAGCCAAATATGGTCAGCCAAGGTCAAGGATCCTCCAGATCGACGTAGATGGCCGGCCCGAACATATGAGGTTAGCCTATTTCAAGGTCCCTACAGATCGATTTAGAAGGGGCGGGCCTTTCAAATGAGGACAGCCAAGATCAAGGTCTCTCCAGTTCGAATTAGATAGCCCGGGCCGACCATATGAGTTTAGCCAAGGTCAAGGTCTCTCCAGATCGACTTAGAAGGGGCCGGCCGACAATAAGGTGTCAGCCAAGGTCAAGGTTCCTCCAGATCGACTTAGAAGGGCCGGGCAAGCCAATTGAGGTCAGCCACGGTCAAGGTCCCTACAGATCGATTTAGAAGGGGCGGGCATTTCAAATGAGGACAGCCAAGATCAAGGTCTCTCCAGATCGAATTAGAAAGCCCGGGCCAAAGAAAAAAGGTCAGAAAAGGACGAGGACCCTCCAGATCGACTAAGAAGGGCCGGACGGTCATATGAGGACAGCCAAGGCATTGTCCCTCCGGATCGATTTAGAAGGGGCGGTCCAGGCAAATAAGGTCAGCCAAGTTCAAGAACTCTCCAGATCGACTTAGATGAGCTGGGCGTGACATATGAGGTCAGCCAAGGTTAAGGTCCCTATTGATCGATTTAGAAGTGATGGGCCGTTAAAATGAGGTCAGCCATTGTCAAGGACCATCCAGATCGACTTAGAAGGATCGGGCCGGCCATATGAGGTTTGCCAAGTTCAAGGTCCCTCCAGATCGACTTAGTAGGGCCGGGCCAGGCAAATAAGGTCAGCCAAGTTCAAGAACTCTCCAGATCGACTTAGATGAGCTGGGCGTGACATATGAGGTCAGCCAAGGTCAAGGTCCCTACAGTTCGATTTAGAAGGGACGGGACGTTCAAATGTTGTCAGCCAAGGTCATGGTCCATCCAGATCGACTTAGAAGGGCCGGGCCGTTCAAATCAAGTCACCGAAGGTAATGGTCCGTCCAGATCGACTTAGAGGGGTCTGTCCAGCCAAAAGCGTTCAGCCAAGGGCAAGGATACTCCAGATCGACTCCTAAGGGCCGGGCAGACCATATGAGGTCAGCCAAGGACAAAATCCCACCAGATCGACTTAGAATGGGCGGGTCGTTAAAATAACGTTAGCCAAGGTCAAGGTCCCTCCTGATCGAATTAGAGGGGCCGGGCGTAGACAAATGAATTCAGCCAATGTCAAGGACCCTCCAGATCGACTTAGAAGGGCAGGGCCGACCATATGAGGTCAGCCAAGGTCAAGGTCACTACAGATCGATTTAGAAGGGCCGGGTCGGCCATATGAGGTCAGCGAAGGTCAAATCCCTCCAGATCGACTTAGAAGGGCCGGGCCGGCCATATGAGGTCAGCCAAGGTCATGGTCCCTCCGGATCGATGTAGAAGGGGCGGGCCGGCCATATGAGGTCTGCCGAGGTTATGGTCCCTCCGGATCGATTTAGAAGGGGCGGGCCGGTTAAATGAAGTCAGCCAAGGTCAAGGTCCATACAGATAAATTTAGAAGGGGCGGAC
Source organism: Dolichovespula sylvestris (assembly GCA_918808275.2). Lineage (NCBI taxonomy): Eukaryota > Metazoa > Arthropoda > Insecta > Hymenoptera > Vespidae > Dolichovespula > Dolichovespula sylvestris. The sequence continues at coordinate 485,526 of OU964963.1, read as the reverse complement.
CGTTCAAATGAGGTCAGCCAAAGTCAAGGACACTCCAGATCGACTTAGAAGGGCCGGGTCGGCCATATGAGGTCAGCCAATGTCATGGTCTCTCCAGATCGACTTAGAAGGGCCGGGCAAGCCAAATGAGGTAAGCCAAGGTTAAGGACCCTCCAGATCTACTTAGAAGGGGCGGGCCGTTAAAATGAGGTTAGCCAAGGTCAAGGTACCTCCTGATATATTTAGAAGGGGCGGGCGCAGACAAATTAATTCAGCCAAGGTCAAGGACCCTCCAGATCGACTTAGAAGAGCCGGACCCCCCATATAAGGTCAGCCAAGGTCAAGGTCCCTATTGATCGATTTAGAACGGACGGGACGTTCAATGAGGTCAGCCAAGGTCAAGGTCCCTACAGATCGATGTAGATGTGGCGGGCCGTTCAAATGATGTCAGCCAAGATATAGGTCCATCCAGTTCGACTTAGAAAGGACGGGTAGCCATATGAGGTCTGCCGAGGTCATGGTCCCTCCGGATCGATTTAGAAGGGGCGGGCCGGTTACATGAGGTCAGCCATGTTCAAGGTCGCTACAGATCGATTTAGAACGGGTGGGCCGTTCAAATGAGGTCAGCCAAGGGCAAGGATACTCCAGATCGACTTAGAAGGGCCGGGCAGACCATATGAGGTCAGCCAAGGACAAAATCCCACCAGATCGACTTAGAAGGGGCGGGCCGTTAAAATGACGTTAGCCAAGATAAAGGTCCCTCCTGATCGACTTAGAAGGGCCGGGTCGGCCATATAAGGTCAGCCATGGTCATCCTCCCTCAGGATCGATTTAGAATGTACGGGTCGGTTAAATGAAGTCAGCCAAGGTCAAGGTCCATATTGATCGATTTAGAAGGGACGGGACGTTCAATGATGTCAACCACGGTCAAGGTCCCTACAGATCGATGTAGAAGGGGCGGGCCCTTCAAATGATGTCAGTCAATATTAATGTCCCTCTAGATCGACTTAGAAAGGCTGGGAAGGTCATGTGAGGTCAGCCAAGCTCATGGAACCTCCGGATCGATTTAGAAGGGGCGGGCCGGTTAAATGAGGTCAGCCAAGGTCAAGGACCCTACAGATCGACTTAGAAGGGTCGGGCCGTTCAAATGAGGTCATCCAAGGTTGTGGTCAGTCCAGATCGACTTAGAAGAAGCGGGCCAGCCAAATAAGGTCAGCCATTGTGAAAGACCGTCCAGACCGTCTTAGAAGGGCCGGGACGACTTATCGTCTTAGAATGGCCGGGTCTGCCATATGAGGTCAGCCAATTTCAAGGTCCCTACAGATCGACTCAGAAGGGCCGGGACGGCCAAATGAGATGAGCCAAGGTCAAGGACCCTCCAGATCGACTTAGTAGAGCCGGACCGGCCATATAAGGTCAGCCATGGTCAAGGTCCCTCCAGATGGAATTAGAAGGGCCGTGTCGGCCATATGAGGTTAGCCATGGACATCGTCCCTTAGGATCGATATAGAAAGGGCGGGTCGTTTAAAAGAAGTCAGCCAAGGTCAAGGTCCCTATTGATCGATTTAGAACGGACGGGACGTTCAATGAAGTCAGCCAAGGTCAAGGTCCCTACAGATCGATGTAGATGTGGCGGGCCGTTCAAATGATGTCAGCCAAGATATAGGTCCATCCAGTTCGACTTAGAAAGGACGGGTAGCCATATGAGGTCTGCCGAGGTCATGGTCCCACCGGATCGATTTAGAAGGGGCGGGCCGGTTACATGAGGTCAGCCATGTTCAAGGTCGCTACAGATCAATTTAGAACGGATGGGCCGTTCAAATGAGGTCACCCAAGGTCAAGGTCCCTCCTGATCGATTTAGAGGGGCCGGGCGCAGACAAATGAATTCAGCCAAGGTCAAGGACCCTCCAGATCGACTTAGAAGGGCAGGGCCGACCATATAAGGTCAGCCAAGGTCAAGGTCCCTCCAGATGGAATTAGAAGGGCCGGGACGACCATATGAGGTCAGCCAAAGTCAAGGTCCCTCCAGATCGATTCAGAATGGCCGGGACGGCCAAATGAGGTCAGTCAAGGTCAAGGACCCTCCATATCGAATTAGAAGGGCCGGGCCGACCATATGAGGTCAGCCAAGGTCAAGGTCCCTCCAGATCGACTTAGAATCGCCGGGCCAGCCATCTGAGGTCAGCCAAGGTCAAGCACCCTCCAGATTTACTTAGAAGGAACAGTCCAACCATATGAGGAAAGGCAAGGTCAAGGTCCCTCCAGATCGACTTAGAAGGGCCGGGTCGGCCATATGAGGTCAGCCAAGGTCAAGGTCGCTACAGATCGATTTAGAAGGGCCGGGTCGGCCATATGAGGTCAGCCAAGGTCAAGTCCCTCCAGATCGACTTAGAAGGGCCGGGCCGGCCATATAAGGTCAGCCAATGTCATGGTCTTTCCAGATCGACTTAGAAGGGCCGGACCGGCTATATGAGGTCAGCCAAGGTCATGGTCCCTCCGGATCGATGTAGAAGGGGCGGGCCGGTTAAATGAAGTCAGCCAAGGTCAAGGTCCATACAGATAAATTTAGAAGGGGCGGGTCGTTTAAATGAGGTCATCAAAAGTCAAGGACCCACCAGTTCGACTTAGAAGGGCCGGACCGGCCATATAAGGTCAGCCATGGTCAAGGTCCCTCCAGATGGAATTAGAAGGGTCGTGTCGGCAATATGAGGTCAGCCATGGTCATCGTCCCTTAGGATCGATTTAGAAGGGGCGGGTCGTTTAAATGAAGTCAGCCAAGGTCAAGGTCCATACAGATAAATTTAGAAGGGACGGGTCGTTCAAATGAGGTCATCAAAAGTCAAGGATACTCCAGATCGACTTAGAAGGGCCGGGCAAGCCAAATGAGGTCAGCCAAGGTCAAGGTCCCTCCAGATCGACTTAGAAGGGCTGGGCCTGCAATATGAGGTCAGCTAAGGTCATGGTCCCTCCGGATCGATTTAGAAGGGGCGCGCCGGTTAAATGAGGTCAGCCAAGTTCAAGGTCCCTCCAGATCGATTTAGAAGGGGCGGGCCGTTAAAATGAGGTTAGCCATGGTCAAGGTCCCTCCTGATATATTTAGAAAGGGCGGGCGCAGACAAATTAATTCAGCCAAGGTCAAGGACCCTCCAGATCGACTTAAAGGGCCGGACCGGTCATATAAGGTCAGCCATGGTCAAGGTCCCTCCAGATGGAATTAGAAGGGCCGGGTCGGCCATATGAGGTCAGCCATGGTCATCGTCCCTCAGGATCGATTTAGAAGGTGCGGATCGGTTAAATGAAGTCAGCCAAGGTCAAGGTCCCTATTGATCGATTTAGAAGAGACGGGACGTTCAATGAGGTCAGCCACGGTCAAGGTCCCTACAGATCGATGTAGAAGGGGCGTGCCGTTCAAATGATGTCAGTCAATATCAAGGTCCCTCTAGATAGACTTAGAAGGGCCGGGAAGGTCATATGAGGTCAGCCAAGTTCGTGGACCCTCTGTATCGACTTAGTAGGGGCGGGATGGTTAAATGAGGTCAGCCACGGTCAAGGTCCCTACAGATCGATGTAGAAGGGGCGGGCCGTTCGAATGATGTCAGTCAATATCAAGGTCCCTCTAGATCGACTTAGAAGGTCCGGGAAGGTCATATGAGGTCAGCCAAGGTCATGGATCCTCCAGATCGATTTAGAAGGGGCGGGCCGGTTAAATGAGCTCAGCCAAGGTCGAAGTCCCTACAGATCGATTTAAAAGGGGCGAGACATTCAAATGATGTCAGCCAAGGTCATGGTCCCTCCAGATCGACTTAGAAGAGCAGGGCCGGCCATATGAGGTCAGCAAAGGTCATGGTCACTCCGGATCGATTTAGAAGGGGCGGGCCGGTTAAATGAGGTCAGCCAAGGTCAAGGTCCCTACAGATCGATTTAGAAGGGACGGGCCGCCCATATGAGGTAAGCCAAGTTCAAGGTCCCCCTAGATGGAATTAGAAGGGCCGTGTCGGCCATATGAGGTCAGCCATGGTCATCGACCCTCAGGATCGATTTAGAAGGGCGGGCCGGATAAATGAAGTCAGCCAAGGTCAAGGTCCCTATTGATCGGTTTAGAAGGGACGGGTCATTCAATGAGGTCAGCCAAGTTCAAGGTCCCTACAGATCGATGTAGAAGGGGCGGGCCGTACAAATGATGTCAGCCAACGTCAAGGTCCCTCCAGAACGACTTAGAAGGGCCGGGTCGGCCATATGAGGTCAGCCAACTTCAAGGTCCTTCCGGATCGATTTAGATGGGGCGGTCCGGTTAAATGAGGTCAGCCAAGGTCTAGGTCCCTCCATATCGACTTAGAAGGCCCGGGCCAGCCAAATGTGGTCAGCCAAGGTCAAGGTGCCTCCAGATCGACTTAGAAGGGGCCGGGCCGTTCAAATATTGTCAACCAAGGTCAAGGTCTCTCCTGATCGACTTAGAAGGGCCGGGCCAGACAAATGTTGTCAGCCAAGGTCAAGATCCCTCAAGATCGACTTAGAAGGGCCGGGCAAGTCAAATGTGGTCAGCCAAGGTCAAGGATTCTCCAGATCGACTTAGATGGCCGGGCCGAACATATGAGGTTAGCCTATTTCAAGGTCCCTACAGATCGATTTAGAAGGGGCGGGCCTTTCAAATGAGGACAGCCAAGATCAAGGTCTCTCCAGTTCGAATTAGATAGCCCGGGCAGTCAAATGAGTTCAAAAAAGGACGAGGACCCTCCAGATCGACTAAGAAGGGCCGTGTCGGCCATATGAGTTCAGCCATGGTCAATGTCCGTCAGGATCAATTTAGAAGGGGCGGTCCGGTTAAATGAGGTCAGCAAAGATCTAGGTCCCTCCAGATCGACTGAGAAGGGCCGAGACAGCCAAATCAGATCTGCCAAGATCAAGGTCCGTACAGATCGATTTAGAAGGGGCGTTCAAATGAGGTCAGCCAAGGTCAAGGATCGTCCAGATCGACTTAGAATTGCCGGGTCAGCCATACGAGGTCAGCCAGGGTAATGGTTTCTCCGGATCGATATAGAAGGTGCAAGCCGGTTGAATGAGGTTAGCCAAGGCCAAGGTCCCTACAAATCGATTTAGAAGGGCCGGGCCGTTCAAATGTTGTCAACCAAGGTCAAGGTTCCTCCTTATCGACTTAGAAGGGCCGGGCCAGACAAATGTTGACAGACAAGGTCAAGTTCCCTCCAGATCGACTTAGAAGGGCCAGGCTAGCCAAATGAGGTCAGCCAAGGTCAAGGATCCTCCAGAACGACTTAGAAGGTCCGGGCCGAACATATGAGGTTAGCCAAGGTCAAGGTCCCTACAGATCGATTTAGAAGGGCCGGGCCGACCGTATGATGTCAGCCAAGGTCAAGGTCCATCCTGATCGACTTAGAAGGGCCGGGACGGCCAAATGGGGTCAGCCAAGGTCAAGGTCCCTCCAGATCCATTTAGAAGGGGCGGGCCAGCCAAATGAGGTCAGCCAAATTCAAGGACCCTCCAGATCGAATTAGAAGGGTCGGGTCGGCCATATGATCTGCCAAGGTCAAAGTCCTTACAGATCGACTCAGTAGGGCCGAGACGGCCAAATGAGGTCAGCCAAGGTCAACGTTTCTCCAGATTAACTTAGAACGGCCGGGTTGGCCTTATGAGGTCAACCAAGGTCAAGGTCCCTATTGATCGATTTAGAAGGGACGGGTCGTTCAATATGGTCAGCCAAGGACAAGGTCCCTCCAGATCGACTTAGAAGGAACGGGTCGGCCGTATGAGGTCAGCCAAGGTCAAGGTCCCTACAAATCGACTCAGAAGGGCCGGGACGGCCAAATGAGGTCAGCCAAGGTAAGGACCATCCAGATCGACTTAGAAATGGCGGGCCGGTTAAATTAGGTCAGCCAAGGTCAAGCTCCCTACAGATTGACTTAGAAGGGGCGGGGCAGCCAAATGAGGTCAGCCAAGATCATGGTCACTCCAAATCGACTTAGAAGGGGCGGGCCGTTTAAATGAGGTCAGCCAAGGACAAGGTACCTACAGATCGATTTAGAAGGGCCGGGCCGTTCAAATAAGGTCAGCCAAGGTCAAGGTCTCTCCAGATCGACTTAGAAGCGCCCGGCCGACAATAAGATGTCTGCCAAGGTCAAGGTCCATCCAGATCGACTCAGAAGGCGCGGGATGTCAAAAATGAGGTCAGCCAAGTTCAAGGTCTCTCCAGAACGACTTAGAAGTGCCGGGCCGACCATATGAGGTCAGCAAAAGTTAAGGTCCCTCCGGATCGGTTCAGAAGGGGTGGGTCGGCCATATGAGGTCAGCCAAGATCATGGTCCCTATGGATCGATTTAGAAGGAGCGGGCCGATTAAATGAAGTCAGAAATGATCTAGGTCCCTCCAGATCGACTGAGAAGGGCCTGGCCAGCCAAATGAGGTCAGCCAAGGACATGGTCCCACCAGATCGACTTAGAAGGTCCGGGTCGGTCATATGAGTTCAGCCAAGTTGCCTCTGGATCGATTTAGAAGGTTCAGGCAGGTTAAATGAGGTCAGCCAAGGTCAAGGTCTCTCCAGATCGACTTAGAATGGCCGGGCCAGACAAATGTTGTCAGCCAAGGTCAAGATCCCTCAAGATCGACTTAGAAGGGCCGGGCAAGCCAAATATGGTCAGCCAAGGTCAAGGATCCTCCAGATCGACGTAGATGGCCGGCCCGAACATATGAGGTTAGCCTATTTCAAGGTCCCTACAGATCGATTTAGAAGGGGCGGGCCTTTCAAATGAGGACAGCCAAGATCAAGGTCTCTCCAGTTCGAATTAGATAGCCCGGGCCGACCATATGAGTTTAGCCAAGGTCAAGGTCTCTCCAGATCGACTTAGAAGGGGCCGGCCGACAATAAGGTGTCAGCCAAGGTCAAGGTTCCTCCAGATCGACTTAGAAGGGCCGGGCAAGCCAATTGAGGTCAGCCACGGTCAAGGTCCCTACAGATCGATTTAGAAGGGGCGGGCATTTCAAATGAGGACAGCCAAGATCAAGGTCTCTCCAGATCGAATTAGAAAGCCCGGGCCAAAGAAAAAAGGTCAGAAAAGGACGAGGACCCTCCAGATCGACTAAGAAGGGCCGGACGGTCATATGAGGACAGCCAAGGCATTGTCCCTCCGGATCGATTTAGAAGGGGCGGTCCAGGCAAATAAGGTCAGCCAAGTTCAAGAACTCTCCAGATCGACTTAGATGAGCTGGGCGTGACATATGAGGTCAGCCAAGGTTAAGGTCCCTATTGATCGATTTAGAAGTGATGGGCCGTTAAAATGAGGTCAGCCATTGTCAAGGACCATCCAGATCGACTTAGAAGGGTCGGGCCGGCCATATGAGGTTTGCCAAGTTCAAGGTCCCTCCAGATCGACTTAGTAGGGCCGGGCCAGGCAAATAAGGTCAGCCAAGTTCAAGAACTCTCCAGATCGACTTAGATGAGCTGGGCGTGACATATGAGGTCAGCCAAGGTCAAGGTCCCTACAGTTCGATTTAGAAGGGACGGGACGTTCAAATGTTGTCAGCCAAGGTCATGGTCCATCCAGATCGACTTAGAAGGGCCGGGCCGTTCAAATCAAGTCACCGAAGGTAATGGTCCGTCCAGATCGACTTAGAGGGGTCTGTCCAGCCAAAAGCGTTCAGCCAAGGGCAAGGATACTCCAGATCGACTCCTAAGGGCCGGGCAGACCATATGAGGTCAGCCAAGGACAAAATCCCACCAGATCGACTTAGAATGGGCGGGTCGTTAAAATAACGTTAGCCAAGGTCAAGGTCCCTCCTGATCGAATTAGAGGGGCCGGGCGTAGACAAATGAATTCAGCCAATGTCAAGGACCCTCCAGATCGACTTAGAAGGGCAGGGCCGACCATATGAGGTCAGCCAAGGTCAAGGTCACTACAGATCGATTTAGAAGGGCCGGGTCGGCCATATGAGGTCAGCGAAGGTCAAATCCCTCCAGATCGACTTAGAAGGGCCGGGCCGGCCATATGAGGTCAGCCAAGGTCATGGTCCCTCCGGATCGATGTAGAAGGGGCGGGCCGGCCATATGAGGTCTGCCGAGGTTATGGTCCCTCCGGATCGATTTAGAAGGGGCGGGCCGGTTAAATGAAGTCAGCCAAGGTCAAGGTCCATACAGATAAATTTAGAAGGGGCGGACCGTTCAAATGAGGTCAGCCAAAGTCAAGGACACTCCAGATCGACTTAGAAGGGCCGGGTCGGCCATATGAGGTCAGCCAATGTCATGGTCTCTCCAGATCGACTTAGAAGGGCCGGGCAAGCCAAATGAGGTAAGCCAAGGTTAAGGACCCTCCAGATCTACTTAGAAGGGGCGGGCCGTTAAAATGAGGTTAGCCAAGGTCAAGGTACCTCCTGATATATTTAGAAGGGGCGGGCGCAGACAAATTAATTCAGCCAAGGTCAAGGACCCTCCAGATCGACTTAGAAGAGCCGGACCCCCCATATAAGGTCAGCCAAGGTCAAGGTCCCTATTGATCGATTTAGAACGGACGGGACGTTCAATGAGGTCAGCCAAGGTCAAGGTCCCTACAGATCGATGTAGATGTGGCGGGCCGTTCAAATGATGTCAGCCAAGATATAGGTCCATCCAGTTCGACTTAGAAAGGACGGGTAGCCATATGAGGTCTGCCGAGGTCATGGTCCCTCCGGATCGATTTAGAAGGGGCGGGCCGGTTACATGAGGTCAGCCATGTTCAAGGTCGCTACAGATCGATTTAGAACGGGTGGGCCGTTCAAATGAGGTCAGCCAAGGGCAAGGATACTCCAGATCGACTTAGAAGGGCCGGGCAGACCATATGAGGTCAGCCAAGGACAAAATCCCACCAGATCGACTTAGAAGGGGCGGGCCGTTAAAATGACGTTAGCCAAGATAAAGGTCCCTCCTGATCGACTTAGAAGGGCCGGGTCGGCCATATAAGGTCAGCCATGGTCATCCTCCCTCAGGATCGATTTAGAATGTACGGGTCGGTTAAATGAAGTCAGCCAAGGTCAAGGTCCATATTGATCGATTTAGAAGGGACGGGACGTTCAATGATGTCAACCACGGTCAAGGTCCCTACAGATCGATGTAGAAGGGGCGGGCCCTTCAAATGATGTCAGTCAATATTAATGTCCCTCTAGATCGACTTAGAAAGGCTGGGAAGGTCATGTGAGGTCAGCCAAGCTCATGGAACCTCCGGATCGATTTAGAAGGGGCGGGCCGGTTAAATGAGGTCAGCCAAGGTCAAGGACCCTACAGATCGACTTAGAAGGGTCGGGCCGTTCAAATGAGGTCATCCAAGGTTGTGGTCAGTCCAGATCGACTTAGAAGAAGCGGGCCAGCCAAATAAGGTCAGCCATTGTGAAAGACCGTCCAGACCGTCTTAGAAGGGCCGGGACGACTTATCGTCTTAGAATGGCCGGGTCTGCCATATGAGGTCAGCCAATTTCAAGGTCCCTACAGATCGACTCAGAAGGGCCGGGACGGCCAAATGAGATGAGCCAAGGTCAAGGACCCTCCAGATCGACTTAGTAGAGCCGGACCGGCCATATAAGGTCAGCCATGGTCAAGGTCCCTCCAGATGGAATTAGAAGGGCCGTGTCGGCCATATGAGGTTAGCCATGGACATCGTCCCTTAGGATCGATATAGAAAGGGCGGGTCGTTTAAAAGAAGTCAGCCAAGGTCAAGGTCCCTATTGATCGATTTAGAACGGACGGGACGTTCAATGAAGTCAGCCAAGGTCAAGGTCCCTACAGATCGATGTAGATGTGGCGGGCCGTTCAAATGATGTCAGCCAAGATATAGGTCCATCCAGTTCGACTTAGAAAGGACGGGTAGCCATATGAGGTCTGCCGAGGTCATGGTCCCACCGGATCGATTTAGAAGGGGCGGGCCGGTTACATGAGGTCAGCCATGTTCAAGGTCGCTACAGATCAATTTAGAACGGATGGGCCGTTCAAATGAGGTCACCCAAGGTCAAGGTCCCTCCTGATCGATTTAGAGGGGCCGGGCGCAGACAAATGAATTCAGCCAAGGTCAAGGACCCTCCAGATCGACTTAGAAGGGCAGGGCCGACCATATAAGGTCAGCCAAGGTCAAGGTCCCTCCAGATGGAATTAGAAGGGCCGGGACGACCATATGAGGTCAGCCAAAGTCAAGGTCCCTCCAGATCGATTCAGAATGGCCGGGACGGCCAAATGAGGTCAGTCAAGGTCAAGGACCCTCCATATCGAATTAGAAGGGCCGGGCCGACCATATGAGGTCAGCCAAGGTCAAGGTCCCTCCAGATCGACTTAGAATCGCCGGGCCAGCCATCTGAGGTCAGCCAAGGTCAAGCACCCTCCAGATTTACTTAGAAGGAACAGTCCAACCATATGAGGAAAGGCAAGGTCAAGGTCCCTCCAGATCGACTTAGAAGGGCCGGGTCGGCCATATGAGGTCAGCCAAGGTCAAGTCCCTCCAGATCGACTTAGAAGGGCCGGGCCGGCCATATAAGGTCAGCCAATGTCATGGTCTTTCCAGATCGACTTAGAAGGGCCGGACCGGCTATATGAGGTCAGCCAAGGTCATGGTCCCTCCGGATCGATGTAGAAGGGGCGGGCCGGTTAAATGAAGTCAGCCAAGGTCAAGGTCCATACAGATAAATTTAGAAGGGGCGGGTCGTTTAAATGAGGTCATCAAAAGTCAAGGACCCACCAGTTCGACTTAGAAGGGCCGGACCGGCCATATAAGGTCAGCCATGGTCAAGGTCCCTCCAGATGGAATTAGAAGGGTCGTGTCGGCAATATGAGGTCAGCCATGGTCATCGTCCCTTAGGATCGATTTAGAAGGGGCGGGTCGTTTAAATGAAGTCAGCCAAGGTCAAGGTCCATACAGATAAATTTAGAAGGGACGGGTCGTTCAAATGAGGTCATCAAAAGTCAAGGATACTCCAGATCGACTTAGAAGGGCCGGGCAAGCCAAATGAGGTCAGCCAAGGTCAAGGTCCCTCCAGATCGACTTAGAAGGGCTGGGCCTGCAATATGAGGTCAGCTAAGGTCATGGTCCCTCCGGATCGATTTAGAAGGGGCGCGCCGGTTAAATGAGGTCAGCCAAGTTCAAGGTCCCTCCAGATCGATTTAGAAGGGGCGGGCCGTTAAAATGAGGTTAGCCATGGTCAAGGTCCCTCCTGATATATTTAGAAAGGGCGGGCGCAGACAAATTAATTCAGCCAAGGTCAAGGACCCTCCAGATCGACTTAAAGGGCCGGACCGGTCATATAAGGTCAGCCATGGTCAAGGTCCCTCCAGATGGAATTAGAAGGGCCGGGTCGGCCATATGAGGTCAGCCATGGTCATCGTCCCTCAGGATCGATTTAGAAGGTGCGGATCGGTTAAATGAAGTCAGCCAAGGTCAAGGTCCCTATTGATCGATTTAGAAGAGACGGGACGTTCAATGAGGTCAGCCACGGTCAAGGTCCCTACAGATCGATGTAGAAGGGGCGTGCCGTTCAAATGATGTCAGTCAATATCAAGGTCCCTCTAGATAGACTTAGAAGGGCCGGGAAGGTCATATGAGGTCAGCCAAGTTCGTGGACCCTCTGTATCGACTTAGTAGGGGCGGGATGGTTAAATGAGGTCAGCCACGGTCAAGGTCCCTACAGATCGATGTAGAAGGGGCGGGCCGTTCGAATGATGTCAGTCAATATCAAGGTCCCTCTAGATCGACTTAGAAGGTCCGGGAAGGTCATATGAGGTCAGCCAAGGTCATGGATCCTCCAGATCGATTTAGAAGGGGCGGGCCGGTTAAATGAGCTCAGCCAAGGTCGAAGTCCCTACAGATCGATTTAAAAGGGGCGAGACATTCAAATGATGTCAGCCAAGGTCATGGTCCCTCCAGATCGACTTAGAAGTGTAGGTCCAGCCAAATGAGGTCAGCCAAAGTGAAGTACCCTCCAGATCGACTCAGAAGGGCCGGACGGCCAAATGAGGTCAGCCAAGGTCAAGGTCCCTCCAGATCGACTCAGAAGGGTCGGGACGGCAAAAATGAGTTCAGCCATGGTCATTGTTCCTCCAGATAGACTTAGAAGGGCCGGGTCGGCCATATGAGGTTAGCCCAGGTCTTGGTCCCTCCGGAACGACTTAGAAAGGCCGGGCCGGTTAAATGAGGTCAGCCAAGGTCAAAGTCATTGCAGATCGATTTAGAAGGGGGGTTTCCGTTAAAATGAGGTCAGCCAATGTCAAGGTCCCTTCAGCTCGACTTAGAAGGGCCGGGCCGTACTTATGAGGTCAGCCAAAGTCGAGGTCCCTCCAGATCGCTTTAGAAGGGCCGTGACGGCCAAATGAGGTCAGCCAAGGTCGAGGTCCCTCCAGATCGACTCAGAAGGGCCGGGTCGGCCATATGAGGTCATCCAAGGTCATGGTGCCTCCGGATCGATTTAGAAGGTGGGGGCCGGTTAAATGAGTTCAGCCAAAGTCAAGGTCCCTCCAGATCGACTCAGAAGGGCCGGACGGCCAAATGAGGTCAGCCAAGGTCAAGGTCCCTCCAGATCGACTCAGAAGGGTCGGGACGGCAAAAATGAGTTCAGCCATGGTCATTGTCCCTCCAGATAGACTTAGAAGGGCCGGGTCGGCCATATGAGGTTAGCCCAGGTCTTAGTCACTCCGGAACGACTTAGAAAGGCCGGGCCGGTTAAATGAGGTCAGCCAAGGTCAAAGTCAATACAGATCGATTTAGAAGGGGGGTTTCCGTTAAAATGAGGTCAGCCAATGTCAAGGTCCCTTCAGATCGACTTAGAAGGGCCGGGCCGTACTTATGAGGTCAGCCAAAGTCGAGGTCCCTCCAGATCGCTTTAGAAGGGTCGTGACGGCCAAATGAGGTCAGCCAAGGTCGAGGTCCCTCCAGATCGACTCAGAAGGGCCGGACGGCCAAATGAGGTCAGCCAAGGCCAAGGTCCCTCCAGATCGACTTAGATGGGCCGGGCCGACCATATGAGGTCAGCCAAGGTAAAGGTCCCACCAGATCGACTTAGAATCGCCGGGCCAGCCATCTGAGGTCAGCCAAGGTCAACCACCCTCCAGATTTACTTAGAAGGAACAGTCCAACCATATGAGGAAAGGCAAGGTCAAGGTCCCTCCAGATCGACTTGGAAGGGCCGGGTCGGCCATATGAGGTCAGCCAAGGTCAAGGTCGCTACAGATCGATTTAGAAGGGCCGGGTCGGCCATATGAGGTCAGCCAAGGTCAAGTCCCTCCAGATCGACTTAGAGGGGCCGGGTCAGCCAAATGAGGTCAGCCAAGGTCAAGGACCCTACAGATCGACTTAGAAGGGCCGGTCCGACTATATGAGTTCAACCAAGGTCATGGTCCCTCTGGATAGACATAGAAGTGCCGGTTCAGCCATATGAGGTCAGCCAAGGTCAAGGTCCCTCCAGATCGACTTAGAAGGGCCGGGTCGGCCATATGAGGTCAGCCAAGGTCAAGGACCCACCAGATTGACGTAGAAGGGCCGGGCCGACCATATGAGGTCAGCCAAAATCAAGGTCCCTCCAGATCTAATCAGAAGTGCCGGGACGGCCAAATGAGGTCAGACAAGTTCAAGGTCCCTCCAGATCGACTCAGAAGGGCATGGACGGCCAAATGAAGTAAGCAAAGATCAAGGTTTCTCCAGAACGACTTAGAAGGTCCGGGCCGACCATATGAGGTCATCCAAAGTCAAGGTCCCTCCAGATCAACATAGAAGGTCCGGGCCAGCCAAATGAGGTCAGCCAAGGTCAAGGACCGTCCAGATCGACTTAGAAGGGCCGGTCCGACTATATGAGGTCACCCAAGGTCAAGCTTTCGTCAGATCGACTTAGAAGGGCCGATCCGACTATATGAGTTGAGCCAAGGTCACGGTCCCTCCAGATCGTTCTAGAAGGGCCGGGTCAGCCAAATGAGGTCAGCCAAGGTCAAGGACCCTCCAGATCGAATTACAAGGGCCGCTCCGACTATATGAGTTCAGCCAAGATCAACGTCTCTCCAGTTCGACTCAGAATGGCCGGGACAGCCGAATGAGGTCAGCCAAGGTCAGGTCCCTCCAAATCGACTCAGAAGGGCCGGGACGGCCATATGTGGTCAGCCAAGGTCAAGGTCCGTCCAGATCGACTTAGAAGGGCCTGGACGGCCAAATGAGGTCAGCCAAGGTCATGGTCCCTCCAGATCGACTCAGAAGGGCCGGTCCTACTATATGAGGTCAGCCAAGGTAACGGTCCCTCCAGATCGTCATAGAAGGGCCGGGTCAGCCAAATGAGGTCAGCCAAGGTCAAGGAACCTCCAGATCGACTTAGAAGGGCCGGTCCGACTATATGAGGTCAGCCAAGGTCAAGGACCCTCCAGATCGACTAAGATAATCCGGTCCGACTATATGATGTCAGCCAAGGTTAAGGTCCCTCCAAATCGACTCAGAAGGGCCGGGACGGCCATATGTGGTCAGCCAACGTCAAGGATAATTCCAGATCGACTTAGAAGGGCCGGTGCGACTATATCAGGTCAGCCAAAGTCAACTTCTCTCCAGTTCGACTCACAATGGCCGGGACATCCAAATGAGGTCAGCCAAGGACAAGGTCCGTCCAGATCGACTTAGAAGGGCCTGGACGGCCAAATGAGGTCAGCCATGGTCATGGTCTCTCCAGATCGACTCAGAAGGGCCGGTTCGACTATATGAGGTCACCCAAGGTCAAGCTCTCTCCAGATCGACTCCGAAGGGCCGGGTCAGCAAAATGAGGTCAGCCAAGTTCAAGGACCGTCCAGATCGACTTAGAAGGGCCGGTGCGACTATATGAGGTTAGCCAAGGTCAAGCTCTCTCCAGATCGACTCCGAAGGGCCGGGACGGCCAAATGAGGTCAGCCAAGTACAAGGTCCCTCCAGATCGACTTAGAAGGGCCGGTTCGACTATATGAGGTCACCCAAGGTCAAGCTCTCTTCAGATCGACTTAGAAGGGCCGGGTCAGCCAAATGAGGTCAGCCAAGGTCAAGGACCCTCCAGATCATTTAGAAGGGCCGGTTCGACTATATGAGGTCACCCAAGGTCAAGCTCTCTTCAGATCGATTCAGAAGAGCCTGGAAGGCCAAATGAGGTCAGCCAATATCAAGGTCCCTCCAGATCGACTTAGAAGGGCCGGGTCAGCCAAATGAGGTCAGCCAAGGTCAAGATCTCTTCAGATCGACTTAGAAGGGCCGGGTCAGCCAAATGAGGTCAGCCAAGGTCAAGGACCTTCCAGATCACTTAGAAAGGTCGTTCCGACTATATGAGATTAGCCAATGTCAAGCTCTCTCCAGATCGACTCAGAAGGGCCAGGACGGCCAAATGAGGTCAGCCAAGGTCAAGGACCGTCCAGATCGACTTAGAAGGGCCGGGTCAGCAAAATGAGATCATACAAGTTCAACGACTGTCCAGATCGACTTAGAAGGGCCGGTCCGACTATATGAAAGCAGCCAAAGTCAAGCTCTCTCCAGATCGATTCAGAAGAGCCGGGACGGCCAAATGAGGTTAGCCAAGATCAAGGTCCCTCCAGATCGACTTAGAAGGGCCGATCCGACTATATGTGGTAAGCAAAGGTCAAAGTTTCTCCAGATCGACTCAGAAGGGACAGGCCGTTCATATGATGTCAGCCAAGGTCAAGGTCCCTACAGATCGACATCGAAGGGCCGGGCCAGCCAAATGATGTCAGCCAAGGTCAAGGTCCCTCCAGATCGACTTAGAAGGGCCGATCCGACTATATGAGGTAAGCAAAGGAAAAAGTTTCTCCAGATCGACTCAGAAGGGACAGGCCGTTCATATGAGGTCAGCCAAGGTCAAGGTCCATACAGATCGACATAGATGGGCTGGGCCAGCCAAATGAGGTCAGCCAAGGTCAAGGACACTCCAGATCGACTTAGACGAACCGGTAGGAGTATATGAGTTCAGCCAAGGTCAAGCTCCCTCCAGATCGACTCCGAAGGGCCGGGACGGCCAAATGAAGTCAGCCAAGGACAAGGTCCCTCCAGATCGACTTAGAAGGGCCGGTTCGACTATATGAGGTCACTCAAGGTCAAGCGCTCTTCAGATCGACTTAGAAGGGCCGGGTCAGCAAAATGAGGTCAGCCAAGGTCAAGTACCCTCCAGATCGACTTAGAAGGGCCGATCCGACTATATGAGGTAAGCAAAGTTCAAAGTCCCTCCAGATCTACTCAGAAGGGACAGGCCGTTCAAATGAGGTCAGCCAAGGTCACGTTCCCTCCAGATCGTCATAGAATGGCCGGGTCAGACAAATGAGGTCAGCCAAGGTCAAGGACCCTCCAGATCGACTTAGAAGGGCCGGTCCGACTATATGAGGTTAGCCAAGGTCAAGCTCTCTCCAGATCGACTAAGAAGTTCCGGTCCGACTATATGATGTCAGCCAAGGTTAAGGTCCCACCAAATGGACTTAGAAGGGCCGGTCCGACTATATGAGGTCAGCGAAAGTCAACGTCTCTCCAGTTCGACTCAGAATGGCCGGGCCAGCCAAATGAGGTCAGCCAAGGTCAAGGTCCGTCCAGATCGACTTAGAAGGGCCGGGACGGCCAAATGAGGTCAGCCAAGGTCATGGTCCCTCCAGATCGACTCAGAAGGGCCGGTTCGACTATATGAGGTCACCCAAGGTCAAGCTCTCTTCAGATCGACTTAGAAGGGACGGGCCAGCCAAATGAGCTCAGCCAAGGTCAAGTTCCCTCCAGATCGTCAAAGAAGGGCCGGTCCGACTATATGAGGTTAGCCAAGGTCAAACTCTCTCCAGATCGACTCAGAAGGGCCGGGTCGTTCATATGAGGTCAGCCAAATCAAGGTCCCTCCAGTTCTACCTAGAAGGGCCGGGCCGGCCATATGAGTTCAGCCAAAATCAAGGTCCCTCAACTTCGACTAAGAAGATCTGATCCGACCATATGATGTCAGCCAAGGTCAAGGTCCCTACAGATCGGCTTAGAAGGGCCGGGCAAGCCAAATGAGGTCCGCCATGGTGAAGGTCCCTCCAGATCGACTTAGAAGGGCCGGGTCAGCCAAATGATTTCATCCAAGTTCAAGGACCGTCCAGATCGACTTAGAAGGGCCGATCCGACTATATGAGGTAACCTAGCTCAAAGTCTCTCCAGATCGTCTTAGAAGGGCCGGGACGGCCAAATGAGGTCAGCCAAGGTCAAGGTCCTTCCAGATCGACTTAGAAGGGCCGGGTCAGCCAAGTGAGGTCATGCAAGTTCAAGGACCGTCCAGATCGACTTAGAAGGGCTGGTCCGACTATATGAGGTTAGCCAAGGTCAAGCTCTCTTCAGATTGACTTAAAAGGGCCGGGTCAGCACAATGAGGTCAGCCAAGGTCAAGGACCCACCAGATCGACTTAGAAGGGCCGGGTCGTTCATATGAGGTCAGCCAAATCAAGGTCCCTCCAGATCTACCTAGAAGGGCCGGGCCGGCCATATGAGTTCAACCAAAATCAAGGTCCCTCAACTTCGACTAAGAAGATCTGATCCGACCATATGATGTCAGCCAAGGTCAGGGTCCCTACAGATCGGCTTAGAAGGGCCGGGCAAGACAAATGAGGTCAGCCATGGTCAAGGTCACTCCAGATCGACTTAGAAGGGCTTGTCCGACTATATGAGGTCAGACAAGGTCAAGCTCTCTGCAGATCGATTCAGAAGAGCCGGGGCGGCGAATGAGGTCAGCTAATGTCAAGGTCCCTCCAGATCGACTTAGAATGGCCGGGCCAGCCAAATGAGGTCAGCCAAGGTCAAGGTCACTCCAGATCGATTCAGAAGAGCTGTGACGGCCAAATGAGGTCAGCCAAGGTCAAGGCCCCTCCAGATCGACTTAGAAGGGCCGGGTCAGCCAAATGAGGTCAGCCATGGTCAAGGTCACTCCAGATCGACTTAGAAGTGCCGGTCCGACTATATGAGGGCAGCCAAGGTAACGGTCCTTCCAGGTCGTCATAGAAGGGCCGGGTCAGCCAAATGTGGTCAGCCAAGGTCAAGGACCCTCCAGATCGACTTAGAAGGGCCGGTCCGACTATATGAGGTTAGGCAAGGTCAAGCTCTCTCCAGATCAACTCAGATGGGGTCGGGACGGCCAAATGAGGTCAGCCAAGGTTAATGTCCCTCCAAATCGACTGAGAAGTGCCGGGACGGCCATATGTGTTCCGCCAAGTTCAAGGACAATTCCAGATCGACTTAGAAGGGCCGGTCCGACTATGTGAGGTCAGCCAAGGTCAACGTCTCTCAAGTTCGACTCAGAATGGCCGGGTCGGCCAAATGAGTTCAGCCAAAGTCAAGGTCCCTCCTGATCGACTTAGAAGGGCCGGGTCAGCCTAATGAGGTCATCCAAGTTCAAAGACTGTCCAGATCGACTTAGAAGGGCCGATCCGACTATATGAGGTAACCAAGCTCAAAGTCTCTCCAGATCGTCTTAGAAGGGCCAGGACGGCCAAATGAGGTCAGCCAAGGTCAAGGTCCTTCCAGATCGACTTAGAAGGGCAGGTCCGACTATATGAGATTAGCCAAGGTCAAGCTCTCTTCAGATCGCCTTAAAAGGGCCGGGTCAGCACAATGAGGTCAGCCAAGATCAAGGACCCTCCAGATCGACTTAGAAGGGCCGGTCCGACTATATTATGTCAGCCAAGGTCAAGGAGCCTCCAGATCGACTAAGAAGTTCCGATCCGCCTATATGATGTCAGCCAAGGTTAAGGTCCCTCCAGATCGTCATAGAAGGGCCGGGCCGACCATATGAGGTCAGCCAAGTTCAAGGTCCCTCCAGATCGACTCAGAAGGGCCGGTCCAACTATATGAGGTTAGCCAAGGTCAAGCTCTCTCCAGATCGATTCAGAAGAGCCGGGACGGCCAAATGAGGTCAGCCAAGTTCAAGGTCCCTCCAGATCGACTTAGAAAGGCCGGGTCAGCAAAATGAGGTCAGCCATGGTCAAGGACCCTCCAGATCGACTTAGAAGGGCCGGTCCGACTATATGAGGTCAGCCAAGGTCAACGTCTCTCCAGTTCGACTCAGAATGGCCGGGTCAGCCAAGTGAGGTCATTCAAGGTCAAGGTCACTCCAGATCGACTTAGAAGTGCCGGTCCGACTATATGAGGTCAGCCAAGGTCACGGTCCCTACAGATCGACTCAGAAGGGCCGGGACGGCCAAAATAGGTCAGCCAAAGTCAAGGACCCTCCAGATCGACTTAGAAGGGCCGGGCCAGCCAAATGAGGTCATCCAAGTTCAAGAACCGTCCAGATCGACTTAGAAGGGCCGGTCCGACTATTTGAAATCAGCCAAGGTCAAGCTCTCTCCAGATTGATTCAGAAGGGCCGGGAAGGCCAAATGTGGTCAGCCAATATCAAGGTCCCTCCAAATCGACTTATAAAGGCCGGGTCAGCCGAATGAGGTCATCCAAGTTCAAGGTCCGTCCAGATCGACTTAGAAGGGCCGGTTCAACTATATGAGGTCACCCAAGATCAAGCTCTCTTCAGATGGACTTAGAAGGGCCGGGTCTGCAAAATGAGGTCAGCAAGGTCAAGGACCCTCCAGATCGACTTAGTAGGGCCGGTCCGACTACATGAGGTCAGCCAAGGTCAAGGACCCACCAGATCGACTAAGATGTTCCGGTCCGACTATATGATGTCAGCCAAGGTTAAAGTCCCTCCAAATCGACACAGAAGGGCCGGGATGGCCATATGTGGTCAGCCCAGGTCAAGGTCCATCCTGATAGACTTAGAAGGGCCCCTCCGACTATATGAGGTCAGCCAAGCTCAACGTCTCTCCAGTGTGACTCAGAATGACCGGGACGACCAATGAGGTCAGCCAAGGACAAGGTCCCTTCAGATAGACTTAAAAAGGCCGGGTCAGCCAAATGAGGTCATACAAGTTCAAAGACTGTCCAGACCGACTTAGAAGGGCCGGTCCGTCTATATGAAATCAGCCAATATCAAGGTCCCTCCAGATCGACTTAGAAGGGCCGGTCCGACTATATGAGGTTAGCCACGGTCAAGCTCTCTCCATGTCGACTCAGAAGGGCCGGGGCGGACAAATGAGGTCAGCCAAGGACAAGGACCATCCAGATCGACTTAGAAGGGCCGGGTCGGCCATATAAGGTCAGCAAAGATCAAGGTCCCTCCAGATCAACTTAGAAGGGCCGGGTCGGCCATATGAGGTCAGCAAAGATCAAGGTCCCTCCAGATCGATTTAGAAGGGCCGGGCCGACCGTATTAGTTCAGCAAAAATCAAAGTCCCTCCAGATCGACTCTTATAGCCCGGGACGGCCAAATGAGGTCAGCCGAGGTCATGGTCCCTCCAGATCGACTCAGAAGGGCCGTTTCGACTATATGAGGTCACCCAAGGTCAAGCCCTCTTCAGATCGACTTAGAAGGCCCGGGCCAGCCAAATGAGGTCATCCAAGGTCAAGGACACTCCAGTACGACTTAGAAGGGCCGGGCCGACCATATGAAGTCACCCAATGTAAATGTCCCTCCAGATCGACTCAGAAGGGCCGGAACGGCCAAATGAGTTCAGCCTAGATCAAGGTCCCACCAGATCGACTCAGATGGGCCGGAATGGTCTAATGATGTCAGCCAATGTCAAGATCTCTCCAGATCATGTTATTAGGTCCGGGTCGGCCATATGAGGTCATCCAACGTCAAGGTCCCTCCAGATCGACTCAGAAGTGCCGGGACGGCCAAATGATGTCAGCCAAGGTCAAGCACCCACCAGATGGACTTAAAAGGGCCGGGCCGCCCATATGAGGTCAGCCAAGGTCAAGGTCCCTCCAGATCGACTTAGAAGGGCCGGGCCATCCATATGAGGTCAGCCAAGGTCAAGGTCCCACCAGATCGACTCAGATGGACCGGGACGGCCTAATGAGGTCAGCCAAGGTCAAGATCCCTCCAGATCAACTTAGAAGAGCCGAGACGCCCAAATGTGGTCAGCCAAGTTCAAGGGTCCTCCAGATCGACTTAGAAGGGCCGGGCCAGCCACATGAGGTCAGCCAAGGTCAAGCACCCACTAGATCCACTTAGAAGGGACGGCCCATCCATATGAGGTCAGCCAAGGTCAAGGTCCCACCAGATCGGCTCAGAAGGGCCGGGCCAGCCAAATGAGGTCAGCCAAGGTCATGGTCCCAAAAGATCGACTCAGATGGGCCGGGACGGCCAAATGTGGTCAGGCAAGGTCAAGGACCATCCAGATCGACTTTGAAGGGCCGGGCCGACCATATGAGGTCGCCCAAGGTCAATGTCCCACCAGATCGACTCAGAAGGACCGGGACGGCTAAATGTGGTCAGCCGAGGTCAAGGTCCCTCCAGATCGACTCAGAAGAGCCGGGCCAGCCACATGAGGACAGCCAAGGTCAAGGTCCCTCCAGATTGACTCAAAAGGGTCGGGCCAGCCAAATGAGGTGAGCCAAGGTCAATCACCCTCCAGATCAACTTAGAAGGGACGGGACGGCCATAAGAGGTCGGCCAAGGCCAAGGTCCCTCCAGAACGACTTAGAAGGGCTGGGTCGGCCATATGAGGTCAGCCAAGATCAAGCTCCCTCCTGATCGACTTATAAGGGCCGGACCGACCATATGAGGTCAGCCGATTACGAGGTCCCTCCAAATCGACTCAGAAGGGCCGGGCCGACCATATGAGGTCACCCAAGGTAAAGGTCCCTCCAGATCGACTTTGAGGGGCCGGGCCAGCCACATGAGATCAGCCAAGTTCCAGAACCCTCCAGATCGACTTAGAAGAGACGGCCCAACATTATGAGTTCAGCCAAGGTCAAGGTCCCACCAGATCGTCATAGAAGGGCCGGGCCAGCCAAATGAGGTCAACCAAGGTCAAGGACTATCCAGATCGACTTAGAAGGGCCGGTCCGACTATATGAGGTCAGCCAAGTTCAAGAACCATCAAGATCGACTTAGAGGGACGGGGCGACCATATGAGGTCACGCAAGGTCAGGGTCCCCCCAGATCGACTCAGTAGGGCCGGGACGCCCAAATGTGGTCAGCCAAGGTCAAGGTTCCTCCAGATCGACTCAGAAAAGCCGGGACGGTCAAATGAGGTCAGCCATGGTCATGGTCCCTGTGGATAGACTTTAAAGGGCCGGGTCAGCCAAATGATGTCAACCAAGTTCAAGGACCATCAAGATCGACTTAGAGGGACGGGGCGACCATATGAGGTCACGCAAGGTCAAGGTCCCACCAGATAGACTCAGTAGGGCCGGGATGCCCAAATGTGGTCAGCCAAGGTAAAGGTTCCTCCAGATCGACTTAGAAGGGCCGGTCCGACTATATGTGGTCAGCCAAGGTCAAGGTCCCTCCAGATCGACTCGGAAAAGCTGGGACGGCCAAATGAGTTCAGCCAAGGTCAAGGTCCCTCCAGATCGACTCAGAAGGACCGGGTCAGTCAAATGAGGTCAACCAAGGTCAAGGACCATCCAGATCGACTTAGAGGGCCGGGCCGACTATATGAGGTCACGCAAGGTCAAGGTCCACCCAGATCGACTCAGAAGGGCCGGGACGGTCAAATGTGGTCAGCCAAGGTCAAGGTCCCTCCGGATAGACTTTGAAGGGCCGGGTCAGCCAAATGAGGTCAGCCAAGGTTAAGGTCCCTCCAGATCGACTTAGAGGGCCGGGCCGACCATATGAGGCCACACAAGGTCAAGGTCCCTCCAGATCGACTCAGAAGGGCCGGGACGGCCAAATGAGGTTAGCCAAGGTTAAGGTCGCTCCAGATCGACTCAGAAGGGCCGGGTCAGTCGAATGAGGTCAGCCAAGATCTAGGTCCCTCCAGATCGACTCAGAAGGACCGGGTCAGTCAAATGAGGTCAACCAAGGTCAAGGACCATCCAGATCGACTTAGAAGGGCCGGTCCGACTATATGAGATCAGCCAAGGTTAAGGTCCGTCCAGATCGTCATAGAAGGACCGGGCCAGCCAAATGTGGTAAACCAAGGTCAAGGTCCCTCCGGATAGACTTTGAAGGGCCGGGTCAGCCAAATGAGGTCAGCCAAGGTTAAGGTCCCTCCAGATCGACTTAGAGTGCCGGGCCGACCATATGAGGTCACACAAGATCAAGGTCCCCCCAGATCTACTCAGAAGGGCCGGGTCGGCCAAATGTGGTCAGCCAAGGTCAAGGTCCCTCCGGATAGACTTTGAAGGGCCGGGTCAGCCAAACGAGGTCAGCCAAGGTCAAGGTCCCTCCAGATCGTCAAGGTAGGACCGGGCCAGCCAAATGTGGTCAACTAAGGTCAAGGACCATCCAGATCGACTTAGATGGCCGGGCCGACCATATGAGGTCACGCAAGTTCAAGGTCCCCCCAGATCGACTCAGAAGGGCCGAAATGGCCAAATGAGGTCAGCCAAGGTCAAGGTCCCTCCAGATCGACTCAGATGGGCCGGTAGGGACAAATGAGGTCAGACAAGGTCAAGGACCCACCATATCGACTTAGAAGGGCCGGTGCGACTATATGAGCTCAGCCAAGTTCAAGGTCCCTCCAGATCGACTCAGAAGGGCCGGGCCAGCCAAATGAGGTCAGCCAAGGTCAAGGTCCCTCCAGATCGACTTAGAAGGGCCGGTCAGGCCATATGAGATCAGTCAAAGTCACGGTCTCTCCAGATCGACTTTGAAGGGCCGGGACGGCGTAATGAGGTCAGCCAAGGAAAAGTTCCCTCCCGATCGACTCAGAAGGGCCGGGCTAGCCAAATGAGGTCAGCCAAGGTCAAGGTCCTTCCAGATAGACTTAGAAGGGTCGGTCAGGCCATATGAGATCAGTCAAAGTCACGGTCTCTCCAGATCGACTCAGAAGGGCCGGTTCAGTCATATTAGGTCATCCAAAGTCAAGGACCCACCAGATCGACTTAGAAGCGCCGGTCCGACTATACGAGATCAGCCAAGGTCAAGGTCCCTCCAGATCGTCATAGAAGGGCCGGTCCAGCCAAATGAGGTCCACCAAGGTCAAGGACCATACAGTTCAACTCAGAAAAGCCGGGACGGCCAAATGAGGTTAGCCAAGGTCATGGTCCCTCCGGATAGACTTTGAAGGGCCGGGTCAGCCAAATGAGGTCAGCCAAAGTCAAGGATCCTCCAGATCGACTTAAACGGCCGGTCCGACTACATGAGTTCAGCCATGGTCAAGTTCCCTCCAGATCGACTCAGAAGGGCCGAAACGGCCAAATGAGGTCAGCCAAGGTCGAGGTCCCTCCAGATAGACTTAGATGGGTTGGTCAGGCCTTATGAGATCAGTCAAGGTTACGGTCTCTCCAGATCGACTCAGAAGGGCCGGGACGGTCAAATGAGGTCAGCCAAGGTCAAGGTCTCTCCAGATCGACTCAGAAGGGCCGGGTCAGACGAATTAGGTCATCCAAAATCAAGGACCCACCAGATCGTCTCAGAAGCGCCCGTCCGACTATACGAGATCAGCCAAGGTCATGGTCCCTCCAGATCGTCATAGAAGGGCCAGGCCAGCCAAATGAGGTCAGCCAAGGTCAAGGTCCCTCCAGATAGACTTAGAAGGGTTGGTCAGGCCATATGAGATCAGTCAACGTCACGGTCTCTCCAGATCGACTCATAAGGGCCGGGACGGCCAAATGAGGTTAGCCAAGCACAAGGTCGCTCCAGATCGACTCAGAAGGGCCGGGTCAGTCGAATGAGGTCAGCCAAGATCTAGGTCCCTCCAGATCGACTTAGAAGGGCCGGGTCAGCCAAATGAGGTCAGCCAAGGTCAAGGATCCTCCAGATCGACTTAAACGGCCGGTCCGACTATATGAAAGCCAAGGTCAAGGTCCCTCCAGATCGACTCAGAAAGGCCGAAATGACCAAACGAGGTCAGTCAAGATCAAGGTCCCTCCAGATCGACTCAGAAGGACCGGGACGGCCAAATGTGGTCAGCCAAGTTCAAGGTCCCTCCGGATAGACTTTGAAGGGCCGGGTCAGCCAAATGAGGTCAGCCAAGGTCAAGGATCCTCCAGATCGACTCAGAAAGGCCGAAATGACCAAATGAGGTCAGTCAAGATCAAGGTCCCTCCAGATCGACTTAGATGGGCCGGTCCGACTATATGAGGTCAGCCAAGGTCAAGGTCCCTCCAGATCGACTCAGATGGGCCGGCAGGGACAAATGAGGTCAGCCAAGGTCAAGGACCCACCATATCGACTTAGAAGGGCCGGTCCGACTATATGAGTTCAGCCAAGGTCAAGGTCCCTCCAGATCGACTCAGAAGGACCGGGTCAGTCAAATGAGGTCAACCAAGATCAAGGACCATCCAGATCGACTTAGAGGGCCGGGCCGACCATATGAGGTCACGCATGGTCAAGGTCCCCCCAGATCGACTCAGAAGGGCCGGGACGTCCAAATGTGGTCAGCCAAGGTCAAGGTCCCTCCGGATAGACTTTGAAGGGCCGGGTCAGCCAAATGAGGTCTGCCAAGGTCAAGGTCCCTCCAGATCGACTTAGAAGGGCCGGTCCAACTATATGTGGTGAGGCAAGGTCAAGGACCCTCCAGATCGACTCAGAAGGGCCGGTCCAACTATAAGAGGTGAGCCAAGGTCAAGGTACCTCCAGATCGACTCAGAAGGGCCGGGCCAGCCGAATGAGGTCAGCCAAGGTCAAGGTCCCTCCAGATCGACTTAGAAGGGCCGGTCCGACTATATGAGATCAGCCAAGGTTAAGGTCCGTCCAAATCGTCATAGAAGGACCGGGCCAGCCAAGTGTGGTCAACCAAGGTCAAGGACCATCCAGATCCACTTAGAGGGCCGGGACGACCATATGAGGTCACGCAAGGTCAAGGTCCCCCCAGATCGACTCAGAAGGGCCGGCAGGGCCAAATGAGGTCAGCCAAGGTCAAGGTCCCACCAAATCGACTTAGAAGGGCCGGTGCGACTATATGAGCTCAGCCAAGTTCAAGGTCCCTCCAGATCGACTCAGAAGGGCCGGGCCAGCCAAATGAGGTCAGCCAAGGTCAAGGTCCCTCCAGATCGACTTAGAAGGGCCGGTCAGGCCATATGAGATCAGTCAAAGTCACGGTCTCTCCAGATCGACTTTGAAGTTCCGGGACGGCGAAATGAGGTCAGCCAAGGAAAAGTTCCCTCCAGATCGACTCAGAAGGGCCGGGCCAGCCAAATGAGGTCAGCCAAGGTCAAGGTCCTTCCAGATAGACTTAGAAGGGTCGGTCAGGCCATATGAGATCAGTCAAAGTCACGGTCTCTCCAGATCGACTCAGAAGGGCCGGGTCAGTCAAATTAGGTCATCCAAAGTCAAGGACGCACCAGATTGACTTAGAAGCGCCGGTCCGACTATACGAGATCAGCCAAGGTCAAGGTCCCTCCAGATAGTCATAGAAGGGCCGGGCCAGCCAAATGAGGTCCACCAAGGTCAAGGACCATCCAGGTCGACTCAGAAAAGCCGGGACGGCCAAATGAGGTTAGCCAAGGTCATGGTCCCTCCGGATAGTCTTTGAAGGGCCGGGTCAGCCAAATGAGGTCAGCCAAGATCAAGGATCCTCCAGATCGACTTAAACGGCCGGTCCGACTACATGATGTCAGCCATGGTGAAGTTCTCTCCAGATCAACTCAGAAGGGCCGAAACGGCCAAATGAGGTCAGCCAAGGTCGAGGTCCCTCCAGATAGACTTAGAAGGGTTGGTCAGGCCATATGAGATCAGTCAAGGTCACGGTCTCTTTAGATCGACTCAGAAGGGCCGGGACGGCCAAATGAGGTTAGCCTAGGACAAGGTCCCTCCGGATAGACTTAGAAGTGCCGGTCCGACTATATGAGGTCAGCCAAGGTCAAGGTCCCCCCAGATCGACTCAGAAGGTCCGGGCCGGCCAAATGAGGTCAGCCAAGGTCATGGTCCCTCCGGATAGACTCAGAAGGGGCGGGCCGTTCAAATGAGGTCAGCCATGGCCATGGTCCCTACAGATCGACTTAGAAGGGCCGGGCTAGCCAAATGAGGTCAGCCAAGGTCAAGGACCCTCCAGATCGACTCAGAAGAGCCGGGACGGCCAAATGAGGTCAGCCAAGGTAAAGGTCCCTCCAGATCGAATCAGAAGGGCCGGGTCAGCCAATCGAGGACAGCCAAGGTCAAGCACCCTCCAGATCGACTTAGAAGGGCCGGTCCGACTATGTGAGGACAGCCAAGGTCAAGGTCGCTCCAGATCGACTAAGAACGGTCGGGCCAGCAAAATGAGGTCAGCCAAGGTCATGGTCCCTACAGATCGACTTAGAAGGGCCGGGCTAGCCAAATGAGGTCAGCCAAGGTCAAGGACCCTCCAGATCGACTCAGAAGAGCCGGGACGGCCAAATGAGATCAGCCAAGGAAAAGGTCCCTCCAGATCGAATCAGAAGGGCCGGGTCAGCCTAACGAGGACAGCCAAGTTCAAACACCCTCCAGATCGACTTAGAAGGGCCGGTCCGACTATGTGAGGACAGCCAAGGTCAAGGTCGCTCCAGATCGACTAAGAACGGTCGGGCCAGAAAAATGAGGTCAGCCAAGGTCATGGTCCCTCCGGATAGACTTAGAAGGGCCGGTTCAGCCATATGAGATCAGCCAAGTTCAAGGACCATCCAAATCGACTTAGAAGGGCCGGTCATACTTTATGATGTCAGACAAGGTCAAGGTCCCTCTAGATCGATTCTGAAGGGCCGGGCCAGCCAAATGAGGTCAGCCAAGGTCGTGATCCCTCCGGATAGACTTAGACGACCCGTTTCAGCTATATGAGGTCAGCCAAAGTCAAGGACCCTCCAGATCGACTTAGAGGTGCCGGTCCGACTATATCAGGACTGCCAAGGTCAAGGACCGTCCAGATCGACTTAGAAGGGCCGGTCCGACTACATGAGGTCAGCCAAGGTCAAGGTTTCTCCAGATCGACTCAGAAGACCCGGAACGGCCAAATGATTTCAGCAAAGGTCATGGTCCCTCCGGATAGACTTAGAAGGGCCGGGACGGCCAAATAAGGTCAGCCAAGGTCAAGGTCCCTCCAGATCGACTTAGAAGGGCCGGCCAGCCAAATGAGGTCAGCCAAGATCATGGTCCCTCCGGATAGACTCAGAAGGGCCGGGACGGCCAAATGAAGTCAGCCAAGGTCAAAGATCTTCCAGATCGACTTAGAAGGGCCGGTACAACAATATGAGGTCAGCCAAGGTCAAGGAACCTCCAGATCGACTAAGAAGGGCCGGGCTGAACATGTGAGGTCACCCGAGGTCAAGGATTCTCCAGATCGACTCAGAAGGGCCGGAACAGCCAAATGAGGTCAGTCAAAGTCAAGGATCTTGCAGATCGACGCAGAAGAGCCAGTCCGACTATATGAGGTCAGTCAAGATCAAGGTCCCTCCAGATCGACTCATACGGGACGGGACGGCAATATGAGGTCAGCCAATGTCATGGTCTCTCCAGATCGACTTAGAAGGGTCGGGCCAACTATATGTGGTGAGCCAAGGTCAAGGACCCTCCAGATCGACTCAGAAGGGCCGGGACGGCCAAATGTGGTCAGCCAAGGTCAAGGTCCCTCCGGATAGACTTTGAAGGGCCGGGTCAGCCAAATGAGGTCAGCCAAGGTCAAGGTCCCTCCAGATCGACTTAGAAGGGCCGGTCCAACTATATGAGGTGAGCCAAGGTCAAGGTACCTCCAGATCGACTCAGAAGGGCCGGGCCAGCCAAATGAGGTCAGCCAAGGTCAAGGTCCCTCTAGATCGACTTAGAAGGCCCGGACCGACCATACGAGGACAGCCAAGGTTCACGGTCCCTCCAGTTCGATTCAGAAGTTCCGGGACGGCTAAATGAGGTCAACCAAGTTCAAGGACCCTACAGATCGACTCAGAAAGAACGGGCCGACCATATGAGTTCACCCAAGGTAAATGTGTCTCCAGATCGACTTAGAAGGGCCGGGACGGCCATATGAGGTCAGCCAAGGTCAAGGTCCCGCCAGATCGACTCAGAAGGGCCTGGCCGACCATATGAAGTCAGCCAAGGTCAAGGTCCCGCCAGATCGACTCAGAACGGCCGGGAGAGCCAAATGAGG
Source organism: Dolichovespula sylvestris (assembly GCA_918808275.2). NCBI lineage: Eukaryota > Metazoa > Arthropoda > Insecta > Hymenoptera > Vespidae > Dolichovespula > Dolichovespula sylvestris. The sequence goes on along the minus strand of OU964963.1, from coordinate 456,541 downwards.
ACAGACAAGATCAAGGTCCCTCCAGATCGACTTAGAAGGGCCGGTTGGACCATATGAGGTCAGCCAAGCTCATGGTCTCTCCAGATCGATTTAAATGGGGCGGGACGGCCATAAGATGTCAGCCTAGTTCAGGGTCACTCTAGATCGACTTAGAATGGCCGGGCCGACCATATGAGATCAGCCAAGGCCATGGTACCTCAGGATCTATTTAGAATGGGCGGGACGGTTAAATCAGTTCAGCCATGGTCAAGGTCCCTCCAGATCGACTTTGAATGGCCGGGGCGACCATATGAGGTCAGCCAAAGTCAAGGTACCTCCAGATCGACTCAGGAGGGCCAGCACGGGCAAATGAGGTCATCCAAGAACAAGGTCCCTCCAGAAAGACTTAGAAGGGCCGGTCTGCCCATATGAGGTCAGTCAAGGTCAAGGTCTCTCCAGATCAGCTCAGAAAGGCCGGGACAGCTAAATGAGTTCAGCCAATGTCAAGGTCCCTCCAGATCGGCTTAGACGGGCCGGGTCGGCCATATGAGGTCAGCCAAGGTCAATGTCCCTCCAGATCGACTCAGAAGGGCCGGGACGGCAATATGAGGTCAGCCAATGTCATGGTCTCTCCAAATCGACTTAGAAGAGTCGGGCCGACCATGTGAGGTCAGCCAAGGTCATGGTCCCTCCGGATCGACTCAGAAGTGCCGGGAGGGCCAAATGAGATCAGCCAAGTTCAAGGACCCACCAGATTGACTTAGAAGGGCCGGGCCGACCATATGAGGTCACCCAAGGTAAATGTCCCTTCAGATCTACTCAGAAGGGGCCGGGACTGCAAAATGAGGTCAGCCAATGTCATGGTCCCTCCAGATCGACTTAGAAGGGTCGGGCCGACCATATGAGGTCACCCAAGGTAAATGTCCCTCCAGATCGACTCAGAAGGGCCGGGACTGCAAAATGAGGTCAGCCAATGTCATGGTCCCTCCAGATCGACTTAGAAGGGTCGGGCCGACCATATGAGGTCAGCCAAGGTCAAGGTCCCGCCAGATCGACTCAGAAGGGCCGGACGGCAAAATGAGGACAGACAAGATCAAGTTCTCTCCAGTCCGACTCAGAAGTGCCCGTACGGCCGAATGAGGTCAGCCAAGATCAAGGTCCCTCCTGATCGACTTAGGAAGGTCGGACCAACCATATGAGGTCAGCCAAGGTCAAGGTCCCTCCAGATCGACTCAGGAGGGACGGGCAGACCATGTTAGATCACCCAAGTTCAAGGTCCCTGCAGGTCGACTGAGAAGGTCCGGAACGGCTAAATGAGGACAGACAAGATCAACGTCCCTCCAGATGGACTTTGAAGGGCCGGGCCATCCATATCAGGTCAGCCAAGGTTAGGGTCCCTCCAGATCGACTTAGAAGGCCCGGGCCGACCAAATGAGGTCAGCCAAGGTAAGGTCCCTCCAGATCGACTCAGAAGTGCCGGGACGGCCAAATGAGGTCAGCCAAATTCAAGGTCACTCCAGATCGACTTAGAAGGGACGGGACGGCCATATGAAGTCAGCCAAGGTCAAGGTCCTGCCAGATCGACTCAGAAGGGCCGGTCAGACCATATGAGGTCAGTCAAGATCAAGGTATCTCAAGATCGACTCAGAAAGGCCGGGACGACCATATGAGTTCAGCCAAGAACATGCTTCCTCCTGATCGACTTTGTAAAGCTGGGTCGGCCATACGAGGTCAGCCAAGGTCAAGGTCCCTCCAGATCGACTCAGAAGTGCCGGGACGGCCAAATGAGATCAGCCAAGATCCATGTCGCTCCAGATCGTCTTAGAAAAGCCGGGCCGACCATATGAGGTCAGCCATGGTCAAGGTCCCTCCAGAACGACTCAGATGGGACGGGACGCCCTAATGATATCAGCCAAGATCAAGGTCCCACCTGATCGACTTAGGAAGGTCGGACCGACCATATGAGGTCCCGTCAAGGTCAACGTCCCTCCTGATCGACTCAGGAGGGCCGGGCCGACCATATGAGGTCAGCCAAGGTAAATGACCCTCCAGATCGACTCAGAAGGGCCGGGAGGATAAAATGAGGTCAGCCAATTTCATGGTCCCTGCGGATCGACTTAGAAGGGACGGTCCAACCATATGAGGTCATTCAAGGTCAAGATCCCCTCAGATAAACTTATAATCGACGGGACGGCCACATGAGGTCAGCCAAGGTCAAGGTCCCTCCAAATCGACTGAGAAGGGCCGTGTCGGCCATAAGATGTCAGCCTAGATCAGGGTCACTCTAGATCGTCTAAGAAGGGCCGGGCCGACCATATGAGGTCAGCCAAGGTCAAGGTCCCTCCAGATCGACTTAGAAGGGACGGGCCGACCATATGAGTTCAGCCAAGGTCATGGTCCCTCCGGATCGATTTAGATGGGGCGGGACGGCCAAATGAGGTCAGCCAAGGTCCATGTCGCTCCAGATCGTCTAAGAAGGGACGGGACGGCCATAAGATGTCAGCCAAGGTCAAGGTCCCACCAGATCGACTCAGAAGGGCCGGGACGGCAAAATGAGGACAGGCAAGATCAAGGTCCCTCCAGATCGACTTAGAAGGGCCGGGCCGACCATATGAGGTCAGCCAAGGTCAAGGTCCCTCCAGATCGACTCAGAAGGGCCGTGCCGACCATATGAGGTCAGCCAAGAACATGCTTCCTCCTGATCGACTTTGTAAAGCTGGGTCGGCCATACGAGGTCAGCCAAGGTCAAGGTCCCTCCAGATCGACTCAGAAGTGCCGGGACGGCCAAATGAGATCAGCCAAGATCCATGTCGCTCCAGATCGTCTTAGAAAAGCCGGGCCGACCATATGAGGTCAGCCATGGTCAAGGTCCCTCCAGAACGACTCAGATGGGACGGGACGCCCTAATGATATCAGCCAAGATCAAGGTCCCACCTGATCGACTTAGGAAGGTCGGACCGACCATATGAGGTCCCGCCAAGGTCAACGTCCCTCCTGATCGACTCAGGAGGGCCGGGCCGACCATATGAGGTCAGCCAAGGTAAATGACCCTCCAGATCGACTCAGAAGGGCCGGGAGGATAAAATGAGGTCAGCCAATTTCATGGTCCCTCCGGATCGACTTAGAAGGGACGGTCCAACCATATGAGGTCATTCAAGGTCAAGATCCCCTCAGATAAACTTATAATCGACGGGACGGCCACATGAGGTCAGCCAAGGTCAAGGTCCCTCCAAATCGACTGAGAAGGGCCGTGTCGGCCATAAGATGTCAGCCTAGATCAGGGTCACTCTAGATCGTCTAAGAAGGGCCGGGCCGACCATATGAGGTCAGCCAAGGTCAAGGTCCCTCCAGATCGACTTAGAAGGGACGGGCCGACCATATGAGTTCAGCCAAGGTCATGGTCCCTCCGGATCGATTTAGATGGGGCGGGACGGCCAAATGAGGTCAGCCAAGGTCCATGTCGCTCCAGATCGTCTAAGAAGGGACGGGACGGCCATAAGATGTCAGCCAAGGTCAAGGTCCCACCAGATCGACTCAGAAGGGCCGGGACGGCAAAATGAGGACAGGCAAGATCAAGGTCCCTCCAGATCGACTTAGAAGGGCCGGGCCGACCATATGAGGTCAGCCAAGGTCAAGGTCCCTCCAGATCGACTCAGAAGGGCCGTGCCGACCATATGAGGTCAACCAAGGTAAATGTCCCTCCAGATCGACTCAGAAGGGCCGGGACGGGCAAATGAGGTCAGCCAAGGTCATGGTCCCTCCGGATCCACTTAGAAGGGACGGTCCATCCATATGAGGTCATTCAAGGTCAAGGTCCCGCCAGATCGACTCAGAAGGGCCGGGAGGGCCAAATGAGGACAGACAAGATCAAGGTCCCTCCAGATCGACTTAGAAGGGACGGGCCGACAATATGAGGTCACCCCAGGTCAAGGTCGCTCCAGATCGACTTATTAGGGCCAGGTCAGCCATATAAGGTCAACCAAGGTCTTTGTCTCTCTGGTTCGATTTAGACGGGGCGGGACGGATAAATAAAGTCAGCCAAGGTCAAGGACACTCCAGATCGACTTAAAAGGGACGGGACGGCCACATGAGGTCAGCCAAAGTCAAGGTCCCTCCAAATCGACTGAGAAGGGCCGGGTCGGCCATAAGATGTCAGCCTAGATCAGGGTCACTCTAGATCGACTAAGAAGGGCCGCGCCGACTATGTGAAGTCAGCCAAGGTCAAGGTCCCTCCAGATCGAATTAGAAGGGCCGGGTCGGCCATATGAGGTCAACCAAGATCAAGGCCCCTCCTGATCGTCTTTGTAGGGCCGGACCGACCCTATGAGGTCAGCCAAGGTAAATGTCCCTCCAGATCGACTGAGAAGGGCCTGGACGGCCAAATGAGGTCAGCCAAGGTCAAGGTCCCTCCAGATCGTCATAGAAGGGTGGGGCCAGTCAAATGAGGTCAGCCAAGGTCAAGCACACTCCAGATCGTCTTAGAAGGCCCGGTCAGGCCAAATGAGATCAGCCATGATCAAGGTCCCTCCAGACGACTCAGAAGGGCAGGGCCGACCATATGAGGTCATCCAAGGTCAAGGTCCCTCCAGATCGACTCAGAAGGGCCGGGTAGGCCAAATGAGGTCAGCCAAGATCAAGGTCCCTCCACATCGTCTAAGAAGGGCCGGTCCGACTATATGAGGACAGCCAAGGTCAAGGTCCCTCCAGATCGACTCAGAAGTGCCGGGACGATCAAATGAGGTCAGCCATGGTCAAGGTCCCTCCACATCGACTTAGAAGGACCGGGCCGACCATGTGAGGTCACCAAAGGTCAAGGTCCCTCCAGATCAACTCAGAAGGGCCGGGACTGCCATTTGAGGTCAGCCAAGATCAAGGAACCTCTAGATCGACTTAGAAGGGCCAGGCCAGCAAAATGAGGTCAGCCAAGGTCAAGTTCCCTCCAGATCGATTCAGAAAGGCAGGGACGGCCATTTGAGGTAAGCAAAGATCAAGGTCCCTCCAGATCGACTCTGGAGGCCCGGGCCAGCCAAATGGGTATAGCCAAGGTCAAGGTCCCTCCAGATCGACTCAGATGGGACGGAACGCCCTAATGATGTCAGTCAAGATCATGGTCCCTCCAGATCGACTTAGAAGGGTCGGGCCGACCATATGAGGTCAGCCAAGGTCAAGGTCCCTTCAGATCGACTTAGAAGGGCCGGGTCGGCCATATGAGGTCAACCAAGATCAAGGTCCCTCCTGATCGACTTTGTAGAGCCGCCCGACCCTATGAGGTCAGCCAAGGTCAAGGTCCATCCAGATCGACTCAGAAAGACCGGGCCGACCATATGAGGTCACCCAAGGTAAATGTCCCTCCAGATCGACTCAGAAGGGTCGCACCGACCATATGAGGTCAGCCAAAGTCAAGGTCCCTCCAGATCGACTCAGAAGGGCCGGGCCGACCATATGAGGTCAGCCAAAGTCAAGGTCCCTCCAGATCGACTCAGGAGGGCCGGGCCGACCATGTGAGGTCACCCAAGGTCAAGGTCCCTGCAGATCGACTGAGATGGTCCGGGACGGCCAAATGAGGTCAGCCAAGATCAAGGTACCTCCTGATCGACTTAGAAGGGCCGTACCGACCATACGAGGTCAGCCAAGGTCAAGGTCCTCCGGATAGACTTAGAAGGGCCGGGTCAGCCAAATAAGGTCAGCCAAGGTCAAGGGCACTGCAGATCGTCTCAGAAGGGCCGGCACGGCCAAATGAGGTCAGCCATCGTCATGGTCCGTCCGGATAGACTTAGAAGGGCTGGGTTGGCCATATGAGGTCAGCCAAGGTCAAGGTCCCTGCAGATCGACTGAGAAGGTCCGGGACGGCCAAATGAGGACAGGCAAGATCAACGTCCCTCCAGATGGACTTTGAAGGGCCGGGCCATCCATATCAGGTCAGCCAAGGTTAGGGTCCCTCCAGATCGACTTTGTAGGGCTGTGTCGGCCATAAGAGGTCAGCCAAGGTCAAGGTCCCTCCAGATCGACTCAGAAGGGCCGGGCCGACCATGTGAGGTCAGCCATGTCCAAGGTCCCTCCAGATCGACTCAGATGGGACGGGACGCCCTAATGATGTCAGTCAAGATCATGGTCCCTCCAGATCGACTTAGAAGGGTCGGGCCGACCATATGAGGTCAGCCAAGGTCAAGGTCCCTTCAGATCGACTTAGAAGGGCCGGGTCGGCCATATGAGTTCAACCAAGATCAAGGTCCATCCTGATCGACTTTGTAGAGCCGCCCGACCCTATGAGGTCAGCCAAGGTCAAGGTCCATCCAGATCGACTCAGAAAGACCGGGCCGACCATATGAGGTCACCCAAGGTAAATGTCCCTCCAGATCGACTCAGAAGGGCCGGACCGACCATATGAGGTCAGCCAAAGTCAAGGTCCCTCCAGATCGACTCAGAAGGGCCGGGCCGACCAATTGAGGTCTCCCAAGGTCAAGGTCCCTACAGATCGACTCAGAAGGGCCAGGACGGCCAAATGAGGACAGACAAGATCAAGGTCCCTCCAGATCGACTTAGAAGGGACGGGCCGACCATATGAAGTCAGCCAAGGTCAAGGTCGCTCCAGATCGACTTATTAGGGCCAGGTCAGCCATATGAGGTCAGCCAAGGTCATGGTCTCTCCGGATCGATTTAGATGGGGCGGGACGGCCAAATGAGGTCAGCCAAGGTCCATGTCGCTCCAGATCGACTAAGAAGGGACGGGACGCCCATATGAGGTCAGCCAAGGTCAAGGTCCCACCAGATCGACTCAGAAGGGTCGGGACGGCAAAATGAGGACAGACAAGATCAATGTCCCTCCAGATCGACTTAGAAGGGCCGGGCCGACCATATGAGGACAGCCAAGGTCAAGGTCCCTCCAGATCGACTCAGAAGGGCCGTGCCGACCATATGAGGTCAACCAAGGTAAATGTCCCTCCAGATCGACTCAGAAGGGCCGGGACGGGCAAATGAGGACAGACAAGATCAAGGTCTCTCCAGATCGACTTAGAAGGGTCGGGCCGACCATATGAGTTCAGCCAAGGTCAAGGTCCCTACAGATCGACTCAGAAGGGCCGGGCCGACCAATTGAGGTCTCCCAAGGTCAAGGTCCCTACTGATCGACTCAGAAGGGCCAGGACGGCCAAATGAGGACAGACAAGATCAAGGTCCCTCCAGATCGACTTAGAATGGCCGGGCCGACCATATGAGGTCAGCCAAGATCAAGGTTGCTCCAGATCGACTTATTAGGGCCAGGTCAGCCATATGAGGTCAGCCATGGTCATGGTCTCTCCGGATCGATTTAGATGGGGCGGGAGGGCCAAATGAGGTCAGCCAAGGTCCATGTCGCTCGAGATCGACTAAGAAGGGACGGGACGGCCATATGAGGTCAACCAAGGTCAAGGTCCCGCCAGATCGACTCAGAAGGGCCGGGCCGACCATATGAAGTCAGCCAAGGTCAAGGTCCCGCCAGATCGACTCAGAAGGCCGGGAGGGCCAAATGAGGACAGACAAGATCAAGGTCCCTCCAGATCGACTTAGAAGGGCCGGTCCGACCATATGAGGTCAGCCAAGGTCATGTTCGCTCCAGATCGACTTATTAGGGCCCGGTCAGCCATATGAGGTCAGCCAAGGTCCATGTCGCTCCAGATCGACTAAGAAGGGCCGGGCCGACCATATGAAGTCAGCCAAGGTCAAGGTCCCGCCAGTTCGACTCAGAAGGGCCGGTCCGTCCATATGAGGTCAGTCAAGGACAAGGTCTCTCCAGAACGACTCAGAAGGGCCGGGACGGCCAAATGAGGACAGACAAGATCAAGGTCCCTCCAGATCGACTTAGAAGGGACGGGACGGCCATATGTGGTCAGCCAAGGTCAACGTCCCACCAGAACGACTCAGAAGGGCCGGGACGGCAAAATGAGGACAGACAAGATCAAGGTCCCTCCAGATCGACTTAGAAGGGCCGGGCCGACCATATGAGGTCAGCCAAGGTCAAGGTCCCGCCAGATCGACTCAGAAGGGCCGGGAGGGCCAAATGAGGACAGACAAGATCAAGGTCCCGCCAGATCGACTTAGAAGGGCCGGTCCGACCATATGAGGTCAGCCAAGGTCATGTTCGCTCCAGATCGACTTATTAGGGCCAGGTCAGCCATATGAGGTCAGCCAAGGTCCATGTCGCTCCAGATCGACTAAGAAGGGCCGGGCCGACCATATGAAGTCAGCCAAGGTCAAGGTCCCGCCAGTTCGACTCAGAAGGGCCGGTCCGTCCATATGAGGTCAGTCAAGGACAAGGTCTCTCCAGAACGACTCAGAAGGGCCGGGACGACCATATGAGGTCAGTCAAGGTCCATGACGCTCCAGATCGACTTAGAAGGGCCGGGCCGATCATATGAAATCATCTGAGGTCATGGTCCCTCTATATCGCTTCAGATGGTTCGGAACAGCCAAAGGAGGTCAGCCAAGATCAAGGTCCCTCCAGATCGACTCAAAAGGGCCTGGACACCCAAAAAGAGGCCAGCCGAAGTCAAAGTCCATCCAGATCGACTTAGAAAGGCCGGGTCGTCCAAATAAGTTCAGCCAAGATCAAGGTTCCTCCTGATCGACTTAGAGGGCCATAGCAACCATACGAGGTCAGCCAAAGTCAAGGTCCCTCCAGATCGACTCAGGAGGGCCGGGCCGACCATGTGAGGTCACCCAAGGTCAAGGTCCCTGCAGATCGACTGAGATGGTCCGGGACGGCCAAATGAGGACAGACAAGATCAACGTCCCTCCAGATGGACTTTGTAGGGCCGGGCCATCCATATCAGGTCAGCCAAGGTCAGGGTCCCTCCAGATCGATTTGCAAGGGCCGGGCCGACCATATGAGGTCAGCCAAGGTCAAGGTCCCTCCAGATCGACTCAGAAATGCCGGGACGGCCAAATGAGGTCAGCCAAGTTCAAGGTCACTCCAGATCGACTTAGAAGGGCCGGGCCGACCAATTTAGGTTTCCCAAGGTCAAGGTCCCTACAGATCGACTCAGAAGGGCCAGGACGGCCAAATGAGGACAGAAAAGATCAAGGTCCCTCCAGATCGACTTAGAAGGGACGGGCCGACCATATGAGGTCTGCCAAGGTCAAGGTCGCTCCAGATCGACTTATTAGGGCCATGTCAGCCATGTGAGGTCAGCCAAGGTCATGGCCTCTCCGGATCGATTTAGATGGGGCGGGACGGCCAAATGAGGTCAGCCAAGGTCAAGATCCCACCAGATCGACTCAGTAGGGCCGGGACGGCAAAATGAGGAGAGACATGATCCAGTTCCCTCCAGTCCGACTCAGAAATGCCGGGACGGCCAAATGAGGTCAGCCAAGATCAAGGTCCCCCCAGATCGACTCAGAAGGGCCGGGACGGCCAAATGAGGTCAACCAAGGTCATGGTCCCTCCGGATAGACTTAGAAGAGCCGGGTCAGCGAAATGAAGTCAGCCAAGTTCAAGGATCTTCCAGATCGACTTAGAAGGGCCGGTCCGACTATATGAGGTCAGCCAAGGTCAAAGTCCCTCCAGATCGACTCAGAAGGGCCGGAACGGCTAAATGTGGTCAGCCAAGTTCAAGGTCCCTCCAGATCGACTCAGAAGGTACGGGTCGACCATATGGGGTCAGCCAAGTTCAAGGTCCCTCCAGATCGACTCAGAAGAGCCGGCACTGCCATATGAGTTCAGCCATGTTCAAGGTCCCTACAGATCGACTCAGAAGCGCCGGGTCGACCATATGGGGTCAGCCAAGGTCGAGGACCGTCCAGATCGACCCAGAAGTGCCGGGACGGCCAAATGAGGTCAACCGAGGTAATGGTGTTTCCGGATAGACTTAGAAGAGCCGGGTCAGCGAAATGAAGTCAGCCAAGGTCAAGGATCGTCCAGATCGACTTAGAAGTGCCGACCCGACTATATGAGGTCAGCCAAGGTCAAGGAACCTCCAGATCGACTTAGAAGGGCCTGTCCGACTATATGAGGTCAGACAAGGTCAAGGTTTCTCCAGATAGACTCAGAAGGGCCGGGACGGCCAAAAGAGGTCAACCAAAGTCATGGTCCCTCCAGATCGACTCAGAAGAGCCGGGACGCCCAAATGAGTTCAGCCAAGGTCATGGTCCCTCCGGATAGACTTAGAAGAGCCGGGTCAGCGAAGTGAGGTCAGCCAAGTTCAAGGATCCTCCAGATCGACTTAGAAGAGCCGGGACGGCCATATGAGGTCAGCCAAGGTCAAGGTCCGTCCAGATCGACTCAGAAGAACCGGGACGGCCAAATGAGTTCAGCCAAAATCTTGGTCCATCAGGATAGACTTAGAAGAGCCGTGTTAGCGAAATGAAGTCAGCCAAGGTCAAGGATCTTCCAGATCGACTCAGAAGAACCGGCACGGCCATATGAGTTCAGCCATGTTCAAGGTCCCTACAGATCGGCTCAGAAGGGCTGGGCCGACCATTTGAGGTCACTCAAGGTAAATGTCCCTCCAGATCGACTCAGAAGGGCCGGGACGGCAAAATGAGGTCAGCCAAGGTCAAGGTCCCTCCAGATCGACTCAGAAGGGCCGGGCCGACCATTTGAGGTCACCCAAGGTAAATGTCCCTCCAGATCGACTCAGAAGAGCCGGCACTGCCATATGAGTTCAGCCATGTTCAAGATCCCTACAGATCGACTCAGAAGCGCCGGGTCGACCATATGGGGTCAGCCAAGGTCGAGGACCGTCCAGATCGACCCAGAAGAGCCGGGACTGCCAAATGAGGTCAACCGAGGTAATGGTCCTTCCGGATAGACTTAGAAGAGCCGGGTCAGCGAAATGAAGTCAGCCAAGATCAAGGATCTTCCAGATCGACTTAGAAGGTCCGGTCCGACTATATGAGGTCAGCCAAGGTCAAAGTCCCTCCAGATCGTCAAAGAAGGGCCGGGACGGCTAAATGTGGTCAGCCAAGTTCAAGATCCCTCCAGATCGACTCAGAAGAACCGGCACGGCCATATGAGTTCAGCCATGTTCAAGGTCCCTACAGATCGACTCAGAAGGGCTGGGCCGACCATTTGAAGTCACCCAAGGTAAATGTCCCTCCAGATCGACTCAGAAGGGCCGGGACGGCAAAATGAGGTCAGCCAAGGTCAAGGTCCCTCCAGATCGACTCAGAAGGGCCGGGCCGACCATTTGAGGTCACCCAAGGTAAATGTCCCTCCAGATCGACTCAGAAGAGCTGGCACGGCCATATGAGTTCAGCCATGTTTAATGTCCCTACAGATCGACTCAGAAGGGCCGGGTCGACCATATGGGGTCAGCCAAGGTCAAGGTAGCTCCAGATCGACTCAGAAGAGCCGGGACGGACAAATGAGGTCAGCCAAGGTCAAGGTCATTCCAGATGGACTTAGAAGGGCCGGGCCGACCATATGAGGTCAGCCAAGTTCAAGGTCTTTAAAGATCGACTTAGAAGGGCCAGGTCAGCCAAATGAGGGCAGCCAAGGTCAAGGACCCTCCAGATCGACTCAGAAGGGCCGGGTCAGCCAAATGAGGTCAGCCAAGTTCAAGGACCCTCCAGATCGACATAGAAGGGCCGTTCCGACTATATGAGGTCAGCCAAGGTCAAGGTTTCTCCAGATCGACTCAGAAGGGCCGGGCGGCCAAATGAGGTCAACCAAAGTCATGGTCCCTCCAGATCGACTCAGAAGAGCAGGCACGGCCATATTAGTTCAGCCATGTTCAAGGTCCCTACAGATCGACTCAGAAGGGCCGGGACGGCCAAATGAGGTCAGCCAAGGTCAAGGTCATTCCAGATGGACTTAGAAGGGCCGGGTCGGCCATATGAGGTCAGCCAAGTTCAAGGTCTTTACAGATCGACTCAGAAGGGCCGGGACGGCCAAATGTGGTCAACCTAGGTCGAAGTCCCTCCAGATCGACTCAGAACAGCCGGGACGACCATATGAGGTCAGCCAAGGTCAAGATCCCTCCAGATCGACTCAGAAGGGCCGGGTCAGCCAAATGAGGTCAGCCAAGGTCAAGGACCCTCCAGATCGACTTAGAAGGGCTGGTCCGACTATATTCGGTCAGCCAAGGTCATGGTCTCTCCAAATCGACTCAGACGGGCCGGGACGGCCAAATGTGGTCAGCCAAGGTCAAGTTCCCTCCAGATCGACTCAGAAGGGCCGGTTCAGCCATATGAGGTCAGCCAAGGTCAAGGACCCTCCAGATCGACTTAGAAGTGCCGGTCCGACTATATGATATCAGGCAAGGTCTAGGACCCTCCAGATCGACTTAGAAGGGCTCGTCCGACTACATGAGGTAAGCCAAGGTCAAAGTTACTCCAGATCGTCTCAGAAGGTCCGGGACGGCCAAATGAGGTCAACCAAAGCCATGGTCCCTCCATATCAACTCAGAAGAGCCGGGACGGCCAAATGAGTTCAGCCAAGGTCAAGGTCCTTCCGGATAGAATTAGAAGAGACGGTTCAGCGAAATGATATCAGCCAAGGTCAAGGATCCTCCAGATCGACTTAAAAGGGCCGTTGCGACTATGTGAGGTCAGCCAAGGTCAAAGTTCCTCCAGATCGACTCAGAAGGGCCGGGACGGCTAAATGTGGTCAGCCAAGTTCAAGGTACCTCCAGATCGACTCAGAAGAGCCGGCACTGCCATATGAGTTCAGCCATGTTCAAGGTCCCTACAGATCGACTCAGAAGCGCCGGGTCGACCATATGGGGTCAGCCAAGGTCGACGACCGTCCAGATCGACCCAGAAGAGCCGGGACGGCCAAATGAGGTCAACCGAGGTAATGGTCCTTCCGGATAGACTTAGAAGAGCCGGGTCAGCGAAATGAAGTCAGCCTAGGTCAAGGATCTTCCAGATCGACTTAGAAGGGCTGGTCCGACTATATGAGGTCAGCCAAGGTCAAAGTCCCTCCAGATCGACAAAGAAGGGCCGGGACGGCTAAATGTGGTCATCCAAGTTCAAGAACCCTCCAGATCGACTCAGAAGAACCGGCACGGCCATATGAGTTCAGCCATGTTCAAGGTCCCTACAGATCGACTCAGAAGGGCTGGGCCGACCATTTGAGGTCACCCAAGGTAAATGTCCCTCCAGATCGACTCAGAAGGGCCGGGACGGCAAAATGAGGTCAGCCAAGGTCAAGGTCCCTCCAGATCGACTCAGAACAGCCGGGACGGCTAAATGTGGTCAGCCTAGGTCAAGGTCCCTCCAGATCGACTTAGAAGAACCGGGACGGCCAAATGAGGTCAGCCAAGGTCAAGGACCCTCCAGATTGACTCAGAAGGGCTGGGACGGCCAAATGTGGTCCGCCTAGTTCATGGTCCCTCCAGATCGACTCAGAAGAGCCGGCACGGCCATATGAGTTCAGCCATGTTCAAGGTCCCTACAGATCGACTCAGAAGGGCCGGGTCGACCATATGGGGTCAGCCAAGGTCAAGGTAGCTCCAGATCGACTCAGAAGAGCCGGCACGGCCATATGAGTTCAGCCATGTTTAATGTCCCTACAGATCGACTCAGAAGGGCCGGGTCGACCATATGGGGTCAGCCAAGGTCAAGGTAGCTCCAGATCGACTCAGAAGAGCCGGGACGGCCAAATGTGGTCAAACTAGGTCGAAGTCCCTCCAGATCGACTCAGAGCAGCCGGGACGACCATATGAGGTCAGCCAAGGTCAAGATCCCTCCAGATCGACTCAGAAGGGCCGGGTCAGCCAAATGAGGTCAGCCAAGGTCAAGGACCCTCCAGATCGACTTAGAAGGGCTGGTCCGACTATATTCGGTCAGCCAAGGTCATGGTCTCTCCAAATCGACTCAGACGTGCCGGGACGGCCAAATGTGGTCAGCCAAGGTCAAGTTCCCTCCAGATCGACTCAGAAGAGCCGGTTCAGCCATATGAGGTCAGCCAAGGTCAAGGACCCTCCAGATCGACTTAGAAGTGCCGTTCCGACTATATGAAGTCAGCCAAGGTCTAGGACCCTCCAGATCGACTTAGAAGGGCTGGTCCGACTACATGAAGTAAGCCAAGGTCAAAGTTCCTCCAGATCGTCTCAGAAGGTCCGGGACGGCCAAATGAGGTCAACCAAAGCCATGGTCCCTCCATATCAACTCAGAAGAGCCGGGACGGCCAAATGAATTCAGCCAAGGTCAAGGTCCCTCCGGATAGACTTAGAAGAGACGGGTCAGCGAAATGATATCAGCCAAGGTCAAGGATCCTCCAGATCGACTTAAAATGGCCGTTGCGACTATGTGAGGTCAGCCAAGGTCAAGGTCCCTCCAGATCGACTCAGATGTGCCGGGTAAGCCAAACGAGGCCAGCCAAGGTCAAGCACCCTCCAGTTCGACTTAGAAGGGCCGGTCCGACTATATGAGGTCAGCCAAAGTCTAGATCTCTCCAGATCGACTCAGAAGGGACGGGCCGTTCAAATGAGGTCAGCCAAGGTCATGGTCCCTACAGATCGACTTAGGAGGGCCGGGCCAGCCAAATGAGGTCAGCCAAGGTCAAGTTCCGTCCAGATCGACTCAGAAGAGCCGGGACGGCCAAATGAGGTCAGCCAAGGTCAAGGTCCCTCCGGATAGACTTAGAAGGGCCGTTTCAGCCATATGAGATCAGCCAAGGTCAAGGACCCTCCAGATCAACTTAGAAGGGCTGGTCCGACTATATGAGTTCAGCCAAGGTCAAGGTCTCTCCAGATCGTCTCAGAAGGGCCGGGACGGCCAAATGAAGTCAGCCAAGGACATGGTGCCTCTAGATTGACTCAGAAGAGACGGGTCAGCCAAATGAGGTCAGCCAAGTTCAAGAAACCTCAAAATCGACTCAGAAGGGCCGGGTCAGCCAAACGAGGACAGCCAAGGTCAAGGATCCTCCAGATCGACTTAGAAGTGCCGGTTCAGCCATATGAGGTCAGCCAAGGTCAAGGACCCTCCAGATCGACTCAGAAGGGACGGGTCGGCCATATGAAGTCAGCCGAGGTCAAGGTCCCTCCAGATCGACTCAGAAGTGCCGGGTAAGCCAAACGAGGCCAGCCAAGGTCAAGCACCCTCCAGTTCGACTTAGAAGGGCCGGTCCAACTACATGAGGACAGCCAAGGTCAAGGTCGCGCCAGATCGACTCAGAACGGCCGGGCCAGCCAAATGAGGTCAGCCAAGGTCAAGGATCCTCCAGATCGACTTAGAAGGGCCGGTGCGACTATGTGAGGTCAGCCAAGGTCAAGGTCCCTCCAGATCGACTCAGAAGTGCCAAGACGTCCAAATGAGGTCAGCCAAGGTCAGCCAAATGAGGTCAGCCAAGATCAAGGATCCTCCAAATCGACTCAGAAGGGCCGCAACGGCCAAATGAGGTCAGTCAAAGTCAAGTATCCTCCAGATCGACTCAGAAGAGCCGGGACAGCCAAATGAGTTTAGCCAAAGTCATGGTCCCTCTGGATAGACTTAGAAGAGCCG
The DNA here is from genome assembly GCA_918808275.2 of Dolichovespula sylvestris. Classification (NCBI taxonomy): domain Eukaryota; kingdom Metazoa; phylum Arthropoda; class Insecta; order Hymenoptera; family Vespidae; genus Dolichovespula; species Dolichovespula sylvestris. Next base: position 441,139 of record OU964963.1, on the reverse strand, counting down.
GGTGAGCGAAGTGAGGTCAGCCAAGTTCAAGGATCCTCCAGATCGTCTTATAAGGGCCGGTACGACTATATGAGGTCAGCCAAGGTCAAGGTCCCTCCAGATCGACTGAGAAGGGCCGGGACGGCTAAATGTGGTCAGCCAAGGTCAAGGTCCCTCCATATCGACTCAGAAGAGCCGGGACGGCCATATGAGGTCAGCCAAGGTCATGGTCCCTCCAGATCGACTCAGAAAGGCCGATCAGACTTTATGAGGTCTGCCAAGGTCAAGGTCCCTCCAGATCGATTCAGAAGGGCCGGTCTGACCATATGAGGTCTCCCAAGATCAACGTCCCTACAGATCTACTCAGAAGTGCCGGGACGTCCAAATGATGTCAGCCAAGGTCAAGGTCCCTCTACATCGACTCAGAAGGGCCGGATCAGCCAAATGAGGTCAGCCAAGATCAAGGATCCTCCAAATCGACTTAGAACGGCCGATCAGACTTTATGAGGTCTGCCAAGGTCAAGGTCCCTCCAGATCGACTTAGAAGGGCCAGGACGGCCAAATGAGGTCAGCTAAGATCAAGGTCCTTCCAGATCGACTCAGAAGTGTCGGGTAAGCCAAACGATGCCAGCCAAGGTCAAGCACCCTCCAGTTCGATTTAGAAGGGCCGGTCCAACTACATGAGGACAGCCAAGGTCAAGGTCGCGCCAGATCGACTCAGAACGGCCGGGCCAGCCAAATGAGGTCAGCCAAGGTCTTGGTACCTCCGGATAGACTTAGAAGGACCGGTTCAGCCATATGAGGTCAGCCAAGGTCAAGGACCCTCCAGATCGACTCAGAAGAACCGGGACGGCCAAATGAGATCAGCGAATTTCAAGGTCCCTCCGGATAGACTTAGAAGAGCCGGGTCAGCGAAATGATATCAGCCAAGGTCAAGGATCCTCCAGATCGACTTAGAACGGCCGGTGCGACTATGTGAGGTCAGCCAAGGTCAAGGTCCCTCCAGATCGACTCAGAAGTGCGAAGACGTCCAAATGAGGTCAGCCAAGGTCAGCCAAATGAGGTCAGCCAAGATCAAGGATCCTCCAAATCGACTTAGAAGGGCCGCAACGGCCAAATGAGGTCAGTCAAAGTCAAGTATCCTCCAGATCGACTCAGAAGAGCTGGGACGGCCAAATGAGTTTAGCCAAAGTCATGGTCCCTCTGGATAGACTTAGAAGAGCCGGGTGAGCGAAGTGAGGTCAGCCAAGTTCAAGGATCCTCCAGATCGTCTTAGAAGGGCCGGTACGACTATATGAGGTCAGCCAAGGTCAAGGTCCCTCCAGATCGACTGAGAAGGGCCGGGACGGCTAAATGTGGTCAGCCAAGGTCAAGGTACCTCCAGATCGACTCAGAAGAGCCGGGACGGCCATATGAGGTCAGCCAAGGTCATGGTCCTTCCAGATCGACTCAGAAAGGCCGGGACGGCCAAATGAGGTCAGTCAAGGTCAAGGTCCCTCCAGATCGACTCAGAAGGGTCGGGTCAGCCATATGAGGTCAGCCAAGGTCAAGGTACCTCCAGATCGACTCAGATGGGCCGGGACGGCAAAATGAGGTTAGCCAAGGTCAAGGATCCTCCAGATCGACTTAGAAGGGCCGGTACGACTATATGAGGTCAGCCAAGGTCAAGGTCTCTCCAGATCGTCTCAGAAGGGCCGGGACGGCCAAATGAAGTCAGCCAAGGACATGGTCCCTCCAGATTGACTCAGAAGTGACGGGTCAGCCAAATGAGGTCAGCCAAGGTCAAGAAACCTCCAAATCGAGTCATAAGGACCGGTCAGCCAAACGAGGACAGCCTAGGTCAAGGACCCTCCAGATCGACTCAGAAGGGACGGGTCGACCATATCAGGTCAGCCGAGGTCAACGTCCATCCAGATCGACTCAGAAGAGCCGGGACGGCCAAATGATGTCAGCCAAGGTCAAGGACCCTCCAGATCGACTCAGAAGGGCCGGGTCAGTCAAACGAGGACAGCCAAGGTCAAGGATCCTCCAGATAGACTTAGAAGGGCCGGTCCGACTTTGTGAGGTCAGCCAAGGTCAAGGACGTCCCAGATCGACTAAGAATGGCCGGTCCAAATATATGAGGTCAGCCAAGGTCAAGGTCCCTCCAGATCGATTCAGAAGGGCCGTGTCAGACAAACGAGGACAGCCAAGATCCAGCACCCTCCAGATCGACTTAGAAGGGCCGGTCCGACTATATGAGGTCAACCAAGGTCATGGACCCTCTGGATAAATTTAGAAGTGCTGGTTCAACCATCTGAGGTCAGCCGAGGTCAAGGATCCTCCAGATCTACTTAGAAGCGCCGGTCCGACTATATGATGTCAGCCAAGGGCAAGGACCCTGCAGATCGACTAAGAAGGGCCGGGCCGACCATGTGAGTTCACACAAGGTCAAGGTTTCTCCAGATCGACTCAGAAGGGGCGGGCCGTTCAAATGAGGTCCGCCAAGGTCAAGTTCCCTCCAGATCGACTCGGAACGGCCGGGTCAGCCAAACGAAGACAGCCAAGGTCAAGGATCCTCCAGATCGACTTAGAAGGGCCGGTTCAGCCATATGAGATCAGCCAAGGGCAAGGACCCTCCAGATCGACTTAGAAGGGCCGGGCCAGCCAAATGAGGTCAGCCAAGGTCAAGGAACCTCCAGATCGACTTAGAAGGGCCTGTCCGACAATATGAGTTCAACCAAGGTCATGGACCCTCTGGATAGACTTAGAAATGCCGGTTCAGCCATATGAGGTCAGCCAAGGTCAAGGAACCTCCAGATCGACTCAGAAGGGACGGGTCGGCCATATGAGGTCAGCCAAGGTCAAGGTCCCTCCAGTTCGACTCAGAAGGGTCGGGTCGACCATATGAGGTCAGCCAAGGTCAAGGAACCTCCAGATCGACTAGGATGATCCGGGCTAACCATGTGAGGTCACCCAAGGTCAAGGATTATCCAGATCGACTAAGAGGGGCAGGAACGACCAAATGAGGTTAGTCAAATCAAGGATCATCCAGATCGACGCAGAAAAGCCGGGTCAGTGAAATGAGGTCAGCCAAGGACATGGATCCTCCAGATCGACTAAGATGGTCCGGGCTAACCATGTGAGGTCACCCAAGGTCAAGGATTCTCCAGATCGACTAAGAGGGGCCGGAACGACCAAATGAGGTTAGTCAAAGTCGAGGATCATCCAGATCGACGCAGAAGAGCGGGGTCAGTGAAATGAGGTCAGCCAAGGACATGGATCCTCCAGATCGACTAAGAAGGGCCGGGTCGACCATGTGAGGTCAGTCAAAGTAAAGGATCCTCCAGATCGACTTAGAAGTGCCGGGTCAGTGAAATGAGGTTAGCCAAGTACATGGATCCTCCAGATCGATTTAGAAGGGCCGGTCCGACTATATGAGGTCAGCCAAGATCAAGGTCCCTCCAGATCGACTCAGAAGGCCCGGACGACTAATTGTGGTCAGCCATTTTCAAGGTCCCTCCAGTTCGACTCAGAAGGGCCGGTCCGACTATATGAGTTCAGCCAAGGTCAAGATCTCTCCAGATCGACTCAGAAGAACGGGGACGGCCGAATGAGGTCAGCCAAGGTCAAGGACCCTCCAGATCGACTAAGGAGGGCCGGGCCGAACATGTGAGGTCACCCAAGGTCAAGGATTCTCCAGATCGACTCAGAAGGGCCGGGACGGCTAAATGTGGTCAGCCAAGGTCAAGGACCCTCCAGATCGACTCAGAAGAGCCGGCACCTCCAAATGAAGTCAGCCAAGGTCATGGTCCCTCCAGATCGACACAGAAGAGCCGGGTCAGCCAAATGAGGTCAGCCAAGGTCGTGATCCCTCCGGATAGACTTAGAAGAGCCGGTTCAGCTATATGAGGTCAGCCAAAGTCAAGGACCCTCCAGATCGACTTAGAGGTGCCGGTCCGACTATATGAGGACTGCCAAGGTCAAGGACCGTCCAGATCGACTTAGAAGGGCCGGTCCGACTACATGAGGTCAGCCAAGGTCAAGGTCCCTCCAGATCGACTCAGAAGGTCCGGGCTAGCCAAATGAGGTCAGCCAAGGTCATGGTCCCTCCGGATAGACTTAGAAGGGCCGGAACGGCCAAATGAGGTCAGTCAAAGTCAAGGATACTCCAGATCGACTCAGAAGAGCCGGGACGGCCAAATGAGGTCAGCCAAAGTCAAGGTCCCTCCAGATCGACTCAGAAGTGCCGGGTCAGCCAAAGGAGGACAGCAAAGGACAAGCATCCTCCAGATCGACTTAGAAGGGCCGGTCCGACTATGTGAGTTCAGCCAAGGTCAAGGTATCTCCAGATCGACTCAGAAGGGCCGGGCCGACCATATGAGGTCACCCAAGGTTAACGTCCCTCCAGATCGACTCAGAAGCGCCGGTACTGCCAAATGAGGTCAGCCAAGGTCATGGTCCCTCCGGATAGACTTAGAAGAGTCGGGTCATTGAAATGAGTTCAGCCAAGGTCAAGATCTCTCCAGATCGACTCAGAAGAACGGGGACGGCCGAATGAGGTCAGCCAAGGTCAAGGATCCTCCAGATCGACTTAGAAGGGCCGGTCCGACTATGTGAGGTCAGCCAAGGTCAAGGACCCTCCAGATCGACTAAGAAGGGCCGGGCCGAACATGTGAGGTCACCCAAGATCAACGATTCTCCAGATCGACTCAGAAGGGCCGGGACGGCTAAATGTGGTCAACCAAGGTCAAGGACCCTCCAGATCGACTCAGAAGAGCCGGCAATTCCAAATGAAGTCAGCCAAGGTCATGGTCCCTCCAGATCGACACAGAAGAGCCGGGTCAGCCAAATGAGGTCAGCCAAGGTCGTGATCCCTCCGGATAGACTTAGAAGAGCCGGTTAAGCTATATGAGGTCAGCCAAAGTCAAGGACCCTCCAGATCGACTTAGAGGTGCCGGTCCGACTATATGAGGACTGCCAAGGTCAAGGACCGTCCAGATCGACTTAGAAGGGCCGGTCCGACTACATGAGGTCAGCCAAGGTCAAGGTCCCTCCAGATCGACTCAGAAGGTCCGGGCTAGCCAAATGAGGTCAGCCAAGGTCATGGTCCCTCCGGATAGACTTAGAAGGGCCGGAACGGCCAAATGAGGTCAGTCAAAGTCAAGGATACTCCAGATCGACTCAGAAGAGCCGGGACGGCCAAATGAGGTCAGCCAAAGTCAAGGTCCCTCCAGATCGACTCAGAAGTGCCGGGTCAGCCAAAGGAGGACAGCAAAGGACAAGCACCCTCCAGATCGACTTAGAAGGGCCGGTCCGACTATGTGAGTTCAGCCAAGGTCAAGGTATCTCCAGATCGACTCAGAAGGGCCGGGCCGACCATATGAGGTCACCCAAGGTTAACGTCCCTCCAGATCGACTCAGAAGCGCCGGTACTGCCAAATGAGGTCAGCCAAGGTCATGGTCCCTCCGGATAGACTTAGAAGAGTCGGGTCATTGAAATGAGTTCAGCCAAGGTCAAGATCTCTCCAGATCGACTCAGAAGAACGGGGACGGCCGAATGAGGTCAGCCAAGGTCAAGGATCCTCCAGATCGACTTAGAAGGGCCGGTCCGACTATGTGAGGTCAGCCAAGGTCAAGGACCCTCCAGATCGACTAAGAAGGGCCGGGCCGAACATGTGAGGTCACCCAAGATCAACGATTCTCCAGATCGACTCAGAAGGGCCGGGACGGCTAAATGTGGTCAACCAAGGTCAAGGACCCTCCAGATCGACTCAGAAGAGCCGGCAATTCCAAATGAAGTCAGCCAAGGTCATGGTCCCTCCAGATCGACACAGAAGAGCCGGGTCAGCCAAATGAGGTCAGCCAAGGTCGTGATCCCTCCGGATAGACTTAGAAGAGCCGGTTAAGCTATATGAGGTCAGCCAAAGTCAAGGACCCTCCAGATCGACTTAGAGGTGCCGGTCCGACTATATGAGGACTGCCAAGGTCAAGGACCGTCCAGATCGACTTAGAAGGGCCGGTCCGACTACATGAGGTCAGCCAAGGTCAAGGTCCCTCCAGATCGACTCAGAAGGTCCGGGCTAGCCAAATGAGGTCAGCCAAGGTCATGGTCCCTCCGGATAGACTTAGAAGGGCCGGGACGGCCATATGAGGTCAGCCAAGGTTAAGGTACCTCCAGATCGACTCAGAAGGGTCGGGTCAGCCAAATGAGGTCAGCCAAGGTCAAGGAAAAAGCAGGTCGACTCAGAAAAGACGGGTCGGCCATATGAACTCTGCCAAAGTCAAGGTCCCTCCAGATCGACTCAGAAGGGCCGGGACGGCCAAATGTGGTCAGCCAAGGTCAAGGTCCGTCCAGATCGACTCAAAACGGACGGGTCGACCATATGAGTTCAGCCGAGGTAAAGGTTCCTCCAGATCGACTCAGAAGGGCCGGAACGGCCAAATGAGGTCAGTCAAAGTCAAGGATCCTCCAGATCGACTCAGAAGAGCCGGGACGGCCAAATGAGGTCAGCCAAAGTCAAGGTCCCTCCAGATCAACTCAGAAGTGCCGGGTCAGCCAAAGGAGAACAGCCAAGGACAAGGATCCTCCAGATAGACTTAGAAGGGCCGGTCCGACTTTGTGAGGTCAGCCAAGGTCAAGGACGTCCCAGATCGACTAAGAATGGCCGGTCCAAATATATGAGGTCAGCCAAGGTCAAGATCCCTCCAGATCGATTCAGAAGGGCCGTGTCAGACAAACGAGGACAGCCAAGATCCAGCACCCTCCAGATCGACTTAGAAGGGCCGGTCCGACTATGTGAGTTCAGACAAGGTCAAGGTATCTCCAGATCGACTCAGAAGGGCCGGGCCGACCATATGAAGTCACCCAAGGTTAACGTCCCTCCAGATCGACTCAGAAGCGCCGGTCCGACTACATGAGGTCAGCCAAGGTCAAGGTCCCTCCAGATCGACTCAGAAGGGCCGGAACGGCCAAATGAGGTCAGTCAAAGTCAAGGATCCTCCAGATCGACTCAGAAGAGCCGGGACGGCCAAATGAGGTCAGCCAAAGTCAAGGTATCTCCAGATCGACTCAGAAGGTCCGGGCCAGCCAAATGAGGTCATCCAAGGTCATGGTCTCTCCGGATAGACTTAGAAAGGCAGGGACGGCCATATGAACTCTGCCAAGGTCAAGGTCCCTCCAGATCGACTCAGAAGGGCCGGGACGGGCAAATGTGGTCAGCCAAGGTCAAGGTCCGTCCAGATCGAATCAGAAGCGCCCGGACGGCCATATGAGGACAGCCAAGGTCAAGGACCCTCCAGATCGATTCAGAAGAGCCGTGACGGCCAAATGAGGTCAGCCAAGGTCAAGGACCCTCCAGATCGACTAAGAAGGGCCTGGCCGACCATTTGAGGTCACCCAAGGTCAAGAATTCTCCAGATCGACTCAGAAGGGCCGGGACGGCTAAATGTGGTCAGCCAAGGTCAAGGTCCCTCCAGATCGAATCAGAACGGACGGGTCGACCATATGAGTTCAGCGGAGTTCATGGTTCCTCCAGATCGACTCAGAAGCGCCCGGACGGCCATATGAGGACAGCCAAGGTCAAGGACCATCCTGATCGATTCAGAAGAACCGTGACGGCCAAATGAGGTCAGCCAAGGTCGTGATCCCTCCGGATAGACTTAGAAGAGCCGTTTCAGCTATATGAGGTCAGCCAAAGTCAAGGACCCTCCAGATCGACTTAGAGGTGCCGGTCCGACTATATGAGGACTGCCAAGGTAAAGGTTTCTCCAGATCGACTCAGAAGATCCGGAACGGTCAAATGGGTTCAGCCAAGGTCATGGTCTCTCCGGATAGACTTAGAAGGGCCGGGACGGCCACATAAGGTCAGCCAAGGTCAAGGTCCCTCCAGATCGACTCAGAAGGGACGGGTCGGCCATATGAGGGCAGACAAGATCAAGGATCCACCATATCGACTTAGAACGGCCGGTCAGACTTTATGAGGTCTGCCAAGGTCAAGGTCCCTCCAGATCGAACAGAAAGGCCGGGCCAGCCAAATGAGGTCAGCCAAGGTCATGGTCCCTGCGGATGGACTTAGAAGGGCCTGTTCAACCATATGAGGTCAGCCAAGGTCAAGGACCCTCCAGTTCGACTCAGAAGGGCCGGAAAGGCCAAATGAGGTCAGCCAAGGTCAAGGACCATCCAGATCGACTTAGAAGGGCCGGGCGGACAATATGAGGACACTCAAGGTCAACGTCGCTCCAGATCGACTCAGACGGACCGGGACGGCCAAATGTGGTCAGCCAAGGTCAAGGTCCCTCCAGATCGACTCAGAAGGGACGGGTCAGCCAAATGAGGTCAGACAAGATCAAGGATCCACCATATCGACTTAGAACGGCCGGTCAGACTTTATGAGGTCTGCCAAGGTCAAGGTCCCTCCAGATCGATTCAGAAAGGCCGGGCCAGCCAAATGAGGTCAGCCAAGGTCATGATCCCTGCGGTTGGACTTAGAAGGGCCGGTTCAACCATATGAGGTCAGCCAAGGTCAAGGACCCTCCAGATCGACTCAGAAGGGCCGGAACGGCCAAATGAGGTCAGTCAAAGTCAAGGATCCTCCAGATCGACTCAGAAGAGCCGGGACGGCCAAATGAGTTCAGCCAAGGTCATGGTCCTTCCGGATAGACTTGGAAGAGCCTGGTCAGCGAATTGAGGTCAGCCAAGGTCAAGGACCCTCCATATAGATTCAGAAGAGCCGTGACGGCCAAATGAGGTCAGCCAAGGTCAAGGATCCTCCAGATCGACTAAGAAGGGCCTGGCCGACCATTTGAGGTCACCCAAGGTCAAGAATTCTCCAGATCGACTCAGAAGGGCAGGGACGGCTAAATGAGGTCAGCCAAGTTCAAGGTCTCTCCAGATCGACTCAGAAGTGCCGGGTCAGCCAAACGAGGTCAGCCAAGGACAAGGACCTTCCAGATCGACTCAGAAGGGCCGGGACGGCCAAATGAGGTCAGCCAAGGTCAAGGATCCTCCAGATCGACTTAGAAGGGCCGGTCCGACAATATGAGGTCAGCCAAGGTCAAGGAACCTCCAGATCGACTAAGAAGGGCCGGGCTAACCATGTGATGTCACCCAAGGTCAAGAATTCTCTAGATCGACTCAGAAGGGCCGGGACGGCCAAATGAGGTCAGCCAAGGTCAAGGATCCTCCAGATCGACTTAGAAGGGACCGTCCGACTATATGAGGTCAGCCAAGGTCAAGGACCCTACAGATCGACTTAGAAGGGCCGGTCCGACTATATGTGGTCAGCCAAGGTCAAGGTCTCTCTAGATCGACTCAGAAGTGGCAGGCCGTTCAAATGAGGTCAGCCAAGGTCATGGTCTCTACAGATCGACTTAGAAGGGCCGGTCCGACTATATGAGGACAGCCAAGGTCAAGGTCTCTCCTGATCGACTCAGAAGAACGGGGACGGCCAAATGATGTCAGCCAAGGTAAAGGATCCTCCAGATCGACTTAGAAGGGCCAGTCCGACTATATGAGGTCAGCCAAGGTCAAGGACACTCCAGATCGACTAAGAATGGCCGGGCCGACCATGTGAGGTCACCCAAGGTCAAGGATTCTCCGGATCGACTCAGAAGGGCCGGAACGGCCAAACGAGGACAGTCATAGTCAAGGATCCTCCAGATCGACGCAGAAGAGCCAGGACGGCCAAATGAGTTCTGCCAAGGTCATGGTCCCTCCGGATAGACTTAGAAGAGCCAGGTCAGTGAAATGAGGTCAGCCAAGGACAAGCATCCTCCAGATCGACTTAGAAGGGCCTGTCCGACTATATGAGGTCAGCCAAGATCAAGGTCCCTCCAGATCGACTCAGTAGGACCGGAACGGCTAAATGTGGTCAGCCAAGGTCCAGGTCCCTCCAGTTCGACTCAGAAGGGACGGGTCGGCCAAATGAGTTCAGCCAATGTCAAGGTCCCTCCAGATCGACCCAGAAGGGCCGGGTCAGCCAAACGAGAACAGCCAAGGTCAAGCACCCTCCAGATCGACTCAGAAGGGCCGGGTCAGCCAAATGAGGTCAGCCAACGTCAAGGACCCTCCAGATCGACTTAGAGGGGCCTGCCCGACTATATGAGGTCAGCCAAGGTCAAGGATCCTCCGGATAGACTTAGAAGGGCCGGAACGGCCAAATGAGGTCAGCCAAGGACAAGGATCCCCCAGATCGACTTAGAAAGGCCGGTCGGACTATATAAGGTCAGCAAATGTCAAGTACCCTCCAGATCGACTCAGAAGGGCCGGGACGGCCAAATGTGGTTAGCCATGTCAAGGACCCTCCAGATCGACATAGAAGGGCCGGTCCGACTATATGAGGTCTGCCAAGGTCAAGGACCATACAGATCGACTTAGAAGGGCGGGGCCAATCAAATGAGGTCAGCCAAGGTCAAGGAACCACCGGATAGACTTAGAAGGGCCGGATCAGCCAAACGAGGACAGCCAAGTTCAAGCACCCTCCAGATCGACTTAGAAGGTCCTGTCCGACTATATGAGATCAGCCAAGGTCAAGGAACCTCCGGATAGACTTAGAAGGGCCGGGTCGTCCAAATGATGTCAGCCAAGTTCAAGGTCCCTCCAGATCGACTTAGAAGGGCCGGTCCGACTATATGAGATCAGCCAAGGCCATAGTCTCTCCAGATCGACTCAGGAGAGCCGGCACGGCCATGTGAGGTCAGCCATGTTCAAGGTCCCTACAGATCGACTCAGAAGGGCCGGGACGGCCAAATGACGTTAGCCAAGTTCAAGGTCATTCCAGATGGTCTTAGAAGAGCCAGACGGCCATATGAGGTCAACCGAAGTCAAGGACTCTCCAGATCGAATAAGAAGGTCCGGTCCGACTATATTAGGTCAGCCAAGTTCAGGGTCCCTACAGATCGACTCAGAATGGACGGGTCGACCATATGAGGTCAGCCGAGGTCAAGGTCCCTCCAGATCAACTCAGAAGAGCCGGGCGGCCAAATGAGGTCAGCCAAGGTCAAGGTCCCTCCAGATCGACTCAGAAGGGCCGGGTAAGCCAAGCGAGGACAGCCAAGGTCAAGCACAATCCAGATCGACTTAGAAGGGTCGGTCCGACTACATGAGGACAGCCAAGGTCAAGGTCGCGCCAGATCGACTCAGAACGGCCGGGCCAGCCAAATGAGGTCAGCCAAGGTCATGGTCCCTCCGGATAGACTTAGAAGGGCCGGTTCGACAATATGAGTTCAGCCAAGGTCAAGGTCTCTCCAGATCGACTCAGAACGGACGGGTCAGCCAAATGAGGTCAGGCAAGGTCAAGGAACCTCCAAATCGACATTGAAGGACCGGTCAGACTTTATGAGGTCAGCCAAGGTAAAGGTCCCTCCAGATCGACTCAGAAGGGCTGGGACGGCTAAATGTGGTCAGCCAAGGTCAAGGTCCCTCCAGATCGATTCAGAAGGGTCGGGACGGCCAAATGAGGTCAGCCAAGGTCAAGGACCCTCCAGATCTACTCAGAAGGGCCGGGTCAGCCGAACGAGGACAGCCAAGGTCAAGTATCCTCCAGATCGAGTTAGAAGGGCCGGTCCATCTATATGAGGTCAGCCAAGGTCAAGGTCCCTCCAGATCGATTCAGAAGGGCCGGGTCAGCCAAACGAGGCCAGCCATGGTCAAGCACCCTCCAGATCGACTTGGAAGGGCCGGTCCGACTATATGAGGACAGCCAAGGTCAAGGTCGCTCCAGGTCGACTCAGAACGGCCGGGCCAGCCAAATGAGGTCAGCCAAAGTCAAGGTTTCTCCAGATCGATTCAGAAGGGCCGGGACGGCCAAATGAAGTCAGTCAAGGTCAAGGATTCTCCGGATCGGCTTAGAAGGGCCGGTCCGACTATATGAGGTCAGCCAACGTCAAGGTTCCTCCAGAACGACTCAGAAGGGGCGGGCCTCTCAAATGACATCAACCTGGGTCAAGGTCCCTACAGATCGAATGAGAAGAGCCGCGCCACCCAAATAATTTCAGCCAAGTTCAAGGACCCTCTAGATCGACTTAGAAGGGCCGGTCCGACTATATGAGGTCAGGAGAGTTCAAGGTCTCTCCAGATCCACTCAGAAGGGCCGGGACGGCCATATGAGGTCAGCCAAGGTCAAGGTCCCTCCGGATATACTTAGAAGAGCCGGGTCAGTGAAATGAGGTCAGCCAAGGACATGGATCCTCCAGATCGACTTAGAAGGGCCGGTCCGACTATATGGGGACAGCCAAGATCAAGGTCTCTCCAGGTCGACTCAGAAGGGGCGGAACGGCCAAATGGGTTCAGCCAAGTTCAAGGACCCTCCGGATCGACTTAGAAGGGCCGGTCCGACTATATGAGGACAGCCAAGGTCAAGGTCGCTCCAGATCGACTCAGAAGGGCCGGAACGGCCAAAAGAGGTCAGTCAAAGTCAAGGATCCTCCAGATCGACGCAGAAGAGCCGGGACGGCCAAATGAGTGCAGCCAAGGTCATTGTCCATCCGGATAGACTTAGAAGAGCCAGGTCAGTGAAATGAGGTCAGCCAAGGACAAGGATCCTCCAGATCGACTTAAAAGTGAGGGTCCGACTATATGAGGTCAGCCAAGATCAAGGTTCCTCCAGTTCGACTCAGGAGGGACGGGTCGACCATATGAGGTCAGCCGAGGTCAAGGTCCCTCCAGATCGACTCAGAAGAGCCGAGACGGCCAAATGAGTTCAGCCAAAGTCAAGGTCCCTCCAGATCGACTCCGAAGGGCCGGTACGGCCAAATGAGTTCAGCCAAGGTCAAGAATCCTCCAGATCGACTTAGAAGGGCCGGTCCGACAATATGAGGTCAGCCAAGGTCAAGGAACCTCCAGATCGACTAAGAAGGGCCGGGCTGACCATGTGAGGTCACCCAAGGTCAAGGATTCTCCAGATCGACTCAGAAGGGCCGGAACGGCCAAACGAGGTCAGTCAAAGTCAAGGATCCTCCAGATCGACGCAGAAGAGCCAGGACGGCCAAATGAGTTCAGCCAAGGTCATGGTCCCTCCGGATAGACTTAGAAGAGCCAGGTCAGTGAAATGAGGTCAGCCAAGGACATGGATCCTCCAGATCGACTTAGAAGGGCCGGTCCGACTATATGGGGTCAGCCAAGATCAAGGTCTCTCCAGGTCGACTCAGAAGGGGCGGAACGGCCAAATGGGTTCAGCCAAGTTCAAGGACCCTCCAGATCGACTTAGAAGGGCCGGTCCGACTATATGAGGACAGCCAAGGTCATGGTCCCTCCAGACCGACTCAGAAGTACGGGGACGGCCAAATGATGTCAGCCAAGGTAAAGGATCCTCCAGATCGACTTAGAAGGGCCGGTCCGACTATATGAGGTCAGCCAAGGTCAAGGATTCTCCAGATCGACTCAGAAGGGCCGGAACGGCCAAACGAGGTCAGCCAAGGTCAAGGTCCTTCCAGATCGACTCAGAAGGGCCGGGTCAGCCAAACGTGGACAGCCAAGGTCAAGCACCCTCCAGATCGACTTAGAAAGGCCGGTCCGACTATATGAGGACAGTCAAGGTCAAGGTCCCTCCAGATCGACTTAGAAAGGCCGGTCCGACTATATGAGGACAGCCAATGTCAAGATCGCTCCAGATCGACTCTGAACGGCCGGGCCAGCCAAATGAGGTCAGCCAAGATCATGGTCCCTCCGGATAGACTTAGAAGGGCCGGTCCGACTATATGAGGTCAGTCAAGGTCAAGGTCCCTCCAGATCGATTCAGAAGGGGCGGGCCGATCAAATGAGTTCAGCCAAGGTCAAGGTCCTTACAGATCGACTTAGAAAAGCCGGGCCAGCCAAATGAGGTAAGCCAAGGTCAATGACCCTCCAAATCGACTCAGAGGGGCCAGTCCGACTATTTGAGGTCAGCCAAAGTCAAGGTTTCTCCAGATCGATTCAGAAGGGCCGGGACGGCCAAATGAAGTCAGTCAAGGTCAAGGATTCTCCGGATCGGCTTAGAAGGGCCGGTCCGACTATATGAGGTCAGGAGAGGTCAAGGTCTCTCCAGATCCACTCAGAAGGGCCGGGACGGCCATATGAGGTCAGCCAAGGTCAAGGTCCCTCCGGATATACTTAGAAGAGCCGGGTCAGTGAAATGAGGTCAGCCATGGACATGGATCCTCCAGATCGACTTAGAAGGGCCGGTCCGACTATATGGGGTCAGCCAAGATCAAGGTCTCTCCAGGTCGACTCAGAAGGGGCGGAACGGCCAAATGGGTTCAGCCAAGTTCAAGGACCCTCCGGATCGACTTAGAAGGGCCGGTCCGACTATATGAGGACAGCCAAGGTCAAGGTCGCTCCAGATCGACTCAGAAGGGCCGGAACGGCCAAAAGAGGTCAGTCAAAGTCAAGGATCCTCCAGATCGACGCAGAAGAGCCGGGACGGCCAAATGAGTGCAGCCAAGGTCATGGTCCATCCGGATAGACTTAGAAGAGCCAGGTCAGTGAAATGAGGTCAGCCAAGGACAAGGATCCTCCAGATCGACTTAGAAGTGCCGGTCCGACTATATGAGGTCAGCCAAGATCAAGGTTCCTCCAGTTCGACTCAGGAGGGACGGGTCGACCATATGAGGTCAGCCGAGGTCAAGGTCCCTCCAGATCGACTCAGAAGAGCCGAGACGGCCAAATGAGTTCAGCCAAAGTCAAGGTCCCTCCAGATCGACTCAGAAGGGCCGGTACGGCCAAATGAGTTCAGCCAAGGTCAAGAATCCTCCAGATCGACTTAGAAGGGCCGGTCCGACAATATGAGGTCAGCCAAGGTCAAGGAACCTCCAGATCGACTAAGAAGGGCCGGGCTGACCATGTGAGGTCACCCAAGGTCAAGGATTCTCCAGATCGACTCAGAAGGGCCGGAACGGCCAAACGAGGTCAGTCAAAGTCAAGGATCCTCCAGATCGACGCAGAAGAGCCGCGTCGGTCAAATGAGGTCAGATGAGGTCAATGAGATTTGCTATCCTTTTAGAAGCTCCCGGACCGGCAAAATGAGGTCTCCAGAGGTCAATGACATTCAGGATAGGCTCAGAAGCGCCGCGTCGGTCGAATGAGGTCAATTACCTGTGTTATCCTTTCAGAAGCTCCCAGTGCGGCAAAATGAGGTCAGCAGAGGTCAGTGACCTTCAGGATAAACTCAGAAGTGCCGCGTCGGTCAAATGAGGTCAGATGAGGTCAATGACCTTTGCTATTTTCTTAGAAGCTCCCAGACACGCAAAATAAGGTCAGCAGAAATCAATGACCTTCAGGTTAGACTCAGAAGCGCCGCGTCGTTCAAATGAGGTCAGATGAGGTCAATGACTTTTGCTATTTTCTTAGAAGCTCCCAGACACGCAAAATAAGGTCAGCAGAAATCAATGACCTTCAGGTTAGACTCAGAAGCGCCGCGTCGTTCAAATGAGGTCAGATGAGGTCAATGACCTATGCTATCCACTTAGAAGCTCCCGGACTGGCAAAATGGGGGCACCAGAGGTCAATGACCTTCAGGATAGACTCCGAAGCGCCGCGTCAGTCAAATGAGGTCAGATGAGGTCAATGACCGTTGCTATCCTCTTAGAAGCTTCCGGACCGGCAAAATGATCTCAGCAGAGGACAATGACCTTCAGGATAGACTCAGAAGCGCCGCGTCGGTCAAATTAGGTCAGATGAGGTCAATGACCTTTGCTATCCTCTTAGAAGCTCCCGGACCGGCGAAATGGCGGCACCAGAGGTCAATGACCTTCAGGATAGACTCAGAAGCGCCGCGTCGGTCAAATGAGGTTAGATGAGGTTAATGACCTTTGCTAACCTCTTAGAAGCTCCCAGACACGCAAAATAAGGTCAGCAGAAATCAATGACCTTCAGGTTAGACTCAGAAGCGCCGCGTCGTTCAAATGAGGTCAGATGAGGTCAATGACCTATGCTATCCACTTAGAAGCTCCCGGACTGGCAAAATGGGGGCACCAGAGGTCAATGACCTTCAGGATAGACTCCGAAGCGCTGCGTCAGTCAAATGAGGTCAGATGAGGTCAATGACCGTTGCTATCCTCTTAGAAGCTTCCGGACCGGCAAAATGATCTCAGCAGAGGACAATGACCTTCAGGATAGACTCAGAAGCGCCGCGTCGGTCAAATTAGGTCAGATGAGGTCAATGACCTTTGCTATCCTCTTAGAAGCTCCCGGACCGGCGAAATAGCGGCACCAGAGGTCAATGACCTTCAGGATAGACTCAGAAGCGCCGCGTCGATCAAATGAGGTCAGATGAGGTTAATGACCTTTGCTAACCTCTTAGAAGCTCCCAGACACGCAAAATAAGGTCAGCAGAAATCAATGACCTTCAGGTTAGACTCAGAACCGCCGCGTCGTTCAAATGAGGTCAGATGAGGTCAATGACCTATGCTATCCACTTAGAAGCTCCCAGAGCGGCAAAATGGGGGCACCAGAGGTCAATGACCTTCAGGATAGACTCGGAAGCGCCGCGTCGGTCAAATGAGGTCAGATGAGGTCAATGACCTTTGCTAACCTCTTAGAAGCTCCCTGAGCGGCAAAATGAGGTCAGCAGAGGTCAATGACCTTCAGGATAGACTCAGATGCGACGCGTCGGTCAAGTGAGGTCAGATGAGGTCAATGACGTATGCTATCCTCTTAGATGCTCCCGGACCGGCAAAATGTGGTCAGCAGAGGTCAATGACCTTCAGGATAGATTCGGAAGCGCCGCGTTGGTTAAATGAGGTCAGGTGAGGTCAATGACCTTTGCTAACCACTTAGAAGCTCCAAGAGCGGCAAAATGAGGTCAGCAGAGGTCAATGACCTTCAGGATAGACTCAGAAGCGCCGCGTCGGTCAAGTGAGTTCAGATGAGGTCAATGACGTATGCTATCCTCTTATAAGCTCCCGGACCGGCAAATTGGGGGCACCAGAGGTCAATGACCTTCAGGATAGTCTCAGAAGCGCCGCATCGGTCAAATGAGGTCAGATGATGTCAATGACCTTTGCTAACCACTCAGAAGCTCCCGGACCGGCAAAATGAGGTCAGCAGAGGTCAATGACCTTCAGGATAGACTCGGAAGCGCCGCGTCGGTCAAATGAGGTCAGATGAGGTCAATGACCTTTGCTATTTTCTTAGAAGCTCCCAGACACGCAAAATAAGGTCAGCAGAAATCAATGACCTTCAGGTTAGACTCAGAAGCGCCGCGTCGTTCAAATGAGGTCAGATGAGGTCAATGACTTTTGCTATTTTCTTAGAAGCTCCCAGACACGCAAAATAAGGTCAGCAGAAATCAATGACCTTCAGGTTAGACTCAGAAGCGCCGCGTCGTTCAAATGAGGTCAGATGAGGTCAATGACCTATGCTATCCACTTAGAAGCTCCCGGACTGGCAAAATGGGGGCACCAGAGGTCAATGACCTTCAGGATAGACTCCGAAGCGCCGCGTCAGTCAAATGAGGTCAGATGAGGTCAATGACCGTTGCTATCCTCTTAGAAGCTTCCGGACCGGCAAAATGATCTCAGCAGAGGACAATGACCTTCAGGATAGACTCAGAAGCGCCGCGTCGGTCAAATTAGGTCAGATGAGGGCAATGACCTTTGCTATCCTCTTAGAAGCTCCCGGACCGGCGAAATGGCGGCACCAGAGGTCAATGACCTTCAGGATAGACTCAGAAGCGCCGCGTCGGTCAAATGAGGTTAGATGAGGTTAATGACCTTTGCTAACCTCTTAGAAGCTCCCAGACACGCAAAATAAGGTCAGCAGAAATCAATGACCTTCAGGTTAGACTCAGAAGCGCCGCGTCGTTCAAATGAGGTCAGATGAGGTCAATGACCTATGCTATCCACTTAGAAGCTCCCGGACTGGCAAAATGGGGGCACCAGAGGTCAATGACCTTCAGGATAGACTCCGAAGCGCTGCGTCAGTCAAATGAGGTCAGATGAGGTCAATGACCGTTGCTATCCTCTTAGAAGCTTCCGGACCGGCAAAATGATCTCAGCAGAGGACAATGACCTTCAGGATAGACTCAGAAGCGCCGCGTCGGTCAAATTAGGTCAGATGAGGTCAATGACCTTTGCTATCCTCTTAGAAGCTCCCGGACCGGCGAAATAGCGGCACCAGAGGTCAATGACCTTCAGGATAGACTCAGAAGCGCCGCGTCGATCAAATGAGGTCAGATGAGGTTAATGACCTTTGCTAACCTCTTAGAAGCTCCCAGACACGCAAAATAAGGTCAGCAGAAATCAATGACCTTCAGGTTAGACTCAGAACCGCCGCGTCGTTCAAATGAGGTCAGATGAGGTCAATGACCTATGCTATCCACTTAGAAGCTCCCAGAGCGGCAAAATGGGGGCACCAGAGGTCAATGACCTTCAGGATAGACTCGGAAGCGCCGCGTCGGTCAAATGAGGTCAGATGAGGTCAATGACCTTTGCTAACCTCTTAGAAGCTCCCTGAGCGGCAAAATGAGG
Source organism: Dolichovespula sylvestris (assembly GCA_918808275.2). Classification (NCBI taxonomy): domain Eukaryota; kingdom Metazoa; phylum Arthropoda; class Insecta; order Hymenoptera; family Vespidae; genus Dolichovespula; species Dolichovespula sylvestris. The sequence continues at coordinate 422,737 of OU964963.1, read as the reverse complement.
TCAGCAGAGGTCAATGACCTTCAGGATAGACTCAGATGCGACGCGTCGGTCAAGTGAGGTCAGATGAGGTCAATGACGTATGCTATCCTCTTAGATGCTCCCGGACCGGCAAAATGTGGTCAGCAGAGGTCAATGACCTTCAGGATAGATTCGGAAGCGCCGCGTTGGTTAAATGAGGTCAGGTGAGGTCAATGACCTTTGCTAACCACTTAGAAGCTCCAAGAGCGGCAAAATGAGGTCAGCAGAGGTCAATGACCTTCAGGATAGACTCAGAAGCGCCGCGTCGGTCAAGTGAGTTCAGATGAGGTCAATGACGTATGCTATCCTCTTATAAGCTCCCGGACCGGCAAATTGGGGGCACCAGAGGTCAATGACCTTCAGGATAGTCTCAGAAGCGCCGCATCGGTCAAATGAGGTCAGATGATGTCAATGACTTTTGCTATCCTCTTAGAAGCTCCCGGACCGGCAAAATGAGGTCAGCAGAGGTCAATGACCTTCAGGATAGACTCAGAAGTGCCGCGTCGGCCATATGAGGTCAAATGAGGTCAATGACCTTTGCTATCCTCATAGAAGCTCCCAGAGCGGCAAAATGCGGTCAGCAGAGGTCAATGACCATCAGGATAGACTCAGAAGCGCCGCGTTGGTTAAATGAGGTCAGATGAGGTCAATGACCTTTGCTAACCACTTAGAAGATCCAAGAGCGGCAAAATGAGGTCAGCAGAGGTCAATGACCTTCAGGATAGACTCAGAAGCGCCGCGTCGGTCAAATTAGGTCAGATGAGGTCAATGACATTTGTTATCATCTTAGAAGCTCCCGGATTCGCAAAATGAGGTCAGCAGAGGTCAATAACATTCAGGATAGACTCAGAAGCGCCGCATCGGTCAAATGAGGTCAGATGAGGTCAATGACCTTTGCTATCTTCTCAGATGCTTCCGGACACACTAAATGTGGTAAGCAGAGGTCAATGACCTTCAGGATAGATTCAGAAGCACCGCGTAGGTCAAATGAGGTCAGATGAGGTCAATGACATTTGTTATCATCTTAGAAGCTCCCGGACTCGCAAAATGAGGTCAGCAGAGGTCAATGACCTTCAGGATAGACTCAGAAGCGCCGCGTCGGTCAAATGAGTTCAGATGAGGTCAATGACATTTGCTAACCTCTTAGAAGCTCCCAGAGCGGCAAAATGAGGTCAGCAGAGGTCAATGACCTTCAGGATAGACTCAGATGCGACGCGTCGGTCAAGTGAGGTCAGATGAGGTCAATGACTTATGCTAACCACTTAGAAGCTCCCGGACCGGCAAAATGAGGTCAGCAGAGATCAATGACCTTCAGGCTAGACTCAGAAACGCCGCGTCGGTCAAGTGAGGTCAGATGATGTAATGACCTTTGCTATCCTCTTAGAAGCCCCCGGACCGGCAAAATGAGGTCACCAGAGGTCAATGACCTTTGCTATCTTCTAAGACGCTCCCGCACACGCAAAATGAGGTCACCAAAGGTCAATGAACTTTGCTATCTTCTAAGACGGTCCCGGACACGCAAAATGAGGTCACCAGAGGTCAATGACCTTTGCTATCTTCTAAGAGGCTCCCGGACACGCAAAATGAGGTCAGCAGAGTTCAATGACCTTTGCTATCTTCTAAGAAGTTCCCGGACATGCAAAATGAGGTCACCAGAGGTCAATGACCTTTGCTATCTTCTAAGACGGTCCCGGACACGCAAAATGAGGTCACCAGAGTTCAATGACCTTTGCTATCTTCTAAGAAGCTCCCGGACACGCAAAATGAGATCACCAGAGGTCAATGACCTTTGCTATCTTCTAAGACGCTCACGGACACGCAAAATGAGGTCAGCAGAGGTCAATGACCTTTGCTATCTTCTAAGAAGTTCCCGGACACGCAAAATGAGGTCACCAGAGGTCAATAACCTTTGCAATCTTCTAAGAAGTTCCCGGACACGCAAAATGAGGTCAGCAGAGGTCAATGACATTTGCTATCTTCTAAGAGGCTCCCGGACACGCAAAATGAGGTCACCAGAGGTCAATGACCTTTGCTATCTTCTAAGAAGTTCCCGGACACGAAAATGAGGTCACCAGAGGTCAAAGACCTTTGCTATTCTCTAAGAAGCTCCCGGACACGCAAAATGAGGTCACGAGAGGTCAATGACCTTTGCTATCTTCTAAGACGCTCCCGCACACGCAAAATGAGGTCACCAGAGGTCAATGACCTTTGCTACCTTCTAAGACGGTCCCGGACACGCAAAATGAGGTCACCAGAGTTCAATGACCATTGCTATCTTCTAAGAAGCTCCCGGACACGCAAAATGAGATCACCAGAGGTCAATGACCTTTGCTATCTTCTAAGACGCTCCCGGACACGGAAAATGAAGTCACCAGAGGTCAATGAACTTTGCTATCTTCTAAGACGCTCCCGGACACGCAAAATGAGGTCACCAGAGGTCAATGACCTTTGCTATCTTCTAAGACGCTCCCGTACACGCAAAATGAGGTTACCAGAGGTCAATGACCTTTGCTATACTCTTAGAAGCTCCCGGACACGCTAAATGAGGTCAGCAGAGTCAATGACCTTTGCTATCTTCTAAGAAGCTCCCGGACACGCAAAATGAGGTCACCAGAGGTCAATGAACTTTGCTATCTTCTAAGACGGTCCCGGACACGCAAAATGAGGTCACCAGAGGTCAATGACCTTTGCTATCTTCTAAGACGCTCCCGCACACGCAAAATGAGGTCACCAGAGGTCAATGAACTTTGCTATCTTCTAAGACGGTCCCGGACACGCAAAATGAGGTCACCAGAGGTCAATGACCTTTGCTATCTTCTAAGACGCTCCCGCACACGTAAAATGAGGTCACCAGAGGTCAATGACCTTTGCTATCTTCTAAGAAGCTCCCGGACACGAAAAATGAGGTCACCAGAGATCAATGACCTTTGCTATCTTCTAAGAAGCTCCCGGACACGCAAAATGAGGTCACCAGAGGTCAATGACCTTTGCTATCTTCTAAGACGCTCCCGGACACGCAAAATGAGGTCACCAGTGGTCAATGACCTTTGCTATCTTCTAAGAAGCTCCCGGACAAGCAAAATGAGGTCACCAGAGGTCAATGACCTTTGCTATACTCTTAGAAGCTCACGGACACGCTAAATGAGGTCAGCAGAGGTCAATGACCTTTGCTATCTTCTGAGACGCTCCCGGACACGGAAAATGAGGTCAACAGAGGTCAATGACATTTGCTATCTTCTAAGAAGCTCCCGGACACGCAAAATGAGGTCACCAGAGGTCAATGACCTTTGTAATCTTCTAAGAAGATCCCGGACACGCAAAATGAGGTCACCAGAGGTCAATGACCTTTGCTATCTTCTAAGAAGCTCCCGGACACGCAAAATGAGATCACCAGAGGTCAATGACCTTTGCTATCTTCTAAGACGCTCCCGGACACGGAAAATGAAGTCACCAGAGGTCAATGAACTTTGCTATCTTCTAAGACGGTCCCGGACACGCAAAATGAGGTCACCAGAGTTCAATAACCTTTGTTATCTTCTAAGAAGCTCCCGGACACGCAAAATGAGATCACCAGAGGTCAATGACCTTTGCTATCTTCTAAGACGCTCCCGGTCACGGAAAATGAAGTCACCAGAGGTCAATGAACTTTGCTATCTTCTAAGACGCTCCCGGACACGCAAAATGAGGTCACCAGAGGTCAATGACCTTTGCTATCTTCTAAGACGCTCCCGGACACGCAAAATGAGGTTACCAGAGGTCAATGACCTTTGCTATACTCTTAGAAGCTCACGGACACGCTAAATGAGGTCAGCAGAGGTCAATGACCTTTGCTATCTTCTGAGACGCTCCCGGACACGCAAAATGAGGTCAACAGAGGTCAATGACCTTTGCTATCTTCTAAGAAGCTCCCGGACACGCAAAATGAGGTCACCAGGGATCAATGACCTTTGCTATCTTCTAAGAAGCTCCCGGACACGCAAAATGAGGTCACCAGAGGTCAATGACCTTTGCTATCTTCTAAGACGCTCCCGGACACGCAAAATGAGGTCACCAGAGGTCAATGACCTTTGCTATCTTCTTAGAAGCTCCCGGACAAGCAAAATGAGGTCACCAGAGGTCAATGACCTTTGCTATACTCTTAGAAGCTCACGGACACGCTAAATGAGGTCAGCAGAGGTCAATGACCTTTGCTATCTTCTGAGACGCTCCCGGACACGCAAAATGAGGTCAACAGAGGTCAATGACATTTGCTATCTTCTAAGAAGCTCCCGGACACGCAAAATGAGGTCACCAGAGGTCAATGACCTTTGTAATCTTCTAAGAAGATCCCGGACACGCAAAATGAGGTCACCAGAGGTCAATGACCTTTGCTATCTTCTAAGAAGCTCCCGGACACGCAAAATGAGATCACCAGAGGTCAATGACCTTTGCTATCTTCTAAGACGCTCCCGGACACGGAAAATGAAGTCACCAGAGGTCAATGAACTTTGCTATCTTCTAAGACGGTCCCGGACACGCAAAATGAGGTCACCAGAGTTCAATAACCTTTGTTATCTTCTAAGAAGCTCCCGGACACGCAAAATGAGATCACCAGAGGTCAATGACCTTTGCTATCTTCTAAGACGCTCCCGGACACGGAAAATGAAGTCACCAGAGGTCAATGAACTTTGCTATCTTCTAAGACGCTCCCGGACACGCAAAATGAGGTCACCAGAGGTCAATGACCTTTGCTATCTTCTAAGACGCTCCCGGACACGCAAAATGAGGTTACCAGAGGTCAATGACCTTTGCTACACTCTTAGAAGCTCACGGACACGCTAAATGAGGTCAGCAGAGGTCAATGACCTTTGCTATCTTCTGAGACGCTCCCGGACACGCAAAATGAGGTCAACAGAGGTCAATGACCTTTGCTATCTTCTAAGACGCTCCCGGACACGGAAAATGAAGTCACCAGAGGTCAATGAACTTTGCTATCTTCTAAGACGCTCCCGGACACGCAAAATGAGGTCACCAGAGGTCAATGACCTTTGCTATCTTCTAAGACGCTCCCGGACACGCAAAATGAGGTTACCAGAGGTCAATGACCTTTGCTATACTCTTAGAAGCTCCCGGACACGCAAAATGAGGTCACCAGAGGTCAATGACCTTTGCTATCTTCTAAGAAGCTCCCCGACAAGCAAAATGATGTCACCAGAGGTCAATGACCTTTGCTATCTTCTAAGACGCTCCCGCACACGGAAAATGAGATCACCAGAGGTCAATGACATTTGCTATCTTCTAAGAAGCTCCCGGACACGCAAAATGAGGTCACCAGAGGTCAATGACCATTGCTATCTTCTAAGACGCTCCCGGACACGGAAAATGAAGTTACCAGAGGTCAATGAACTTTGCTATCTTCTAAGACGGTCCCGGACACGCAAAATGAGGTCACCAGAGTTCAATGACCTTTGCTATCTTCTAAGAGGCTCCCGGACACGCAAAATGAGATCACCAGAGGTCAATGACCTTTGCTATCTTCTAAGACGCTCCCGGACACGCAAAATGAGGTTACCAGAGGTCAATGACCTTTGCTATTCTCTTAGAAGCTCCCGGACACGCTAAATGAGGTCAGCAGAGGTCAATGACTTTTGCTATCTTCTAAGACGCTCCCGCACACGGAAAATGAGATCACCAGAGGTCAATGACATTTGCTATCTTCTAAGAAGCTCCCGGACACGCAAAATGAGGTCACCAGAGGTCAATGACCTTTGCAATCTTCTAAGAAGATCCCGGACACGCAAAGTGAGGTCACCAGAGGTCAATGACCTTTGCTATCTTCTAAGAAGCTCCCGGACACGCAAAATAAGGTCACCAGAGGTCAATGACCTTTGCTATCTTCTAAGACGCTCCCGGACACGCAAAATGAGGTCACCAGAGGTCAATGACCTTTGCTATCTTCTAAGAAGCTCCCAGACAAGCAAAATGATGTCACCAGAGGTCAATGACCTTTGCTATCTTGTAAGACGCTCCCGGACACGGAAAATGAGGTTATCATAGGTCAATGACCTTTGCTACCTTCTAAGATGCTCCCGGACACGCAAAATGAGGTCACCAGAGGTCAATGACCTTTGCTATCTTCTAAGAAGCTCCCGGACACGCAAAATGAGGTCACCAGAGATCAATGACCTTTGCTATCTTCTAAGAAGCTCCCAGACAAGCAAAATGATGTCACCAGAGGTCAATGACCTTTGCTATCTTGTAAGACGCTCCCGGACACGGAAAATGAGGTCATCATAGGTCAATGACCTTTGCTACCTTCTAAGATGCTCCCGGACACGCAAAATGAGGTCACCAGAGGTCAATGACCTTTGCTATACTCTTAGAAGCTCCCGGACACGCAAAATGAGGTCAGCACAGGTCAATGACCTTTGCTATCTTCTAAGACGCTCCCGCACACGCAAAATGAGGTCACCAGAGGTCAATGACCTTTGCTATCTTCTAAGACGGTCCCGGACACGCAAAATGAGGTCAACAGAGTTCAATGACCTTTGCTATCTTCTAAGAAGCTCCCGGACACGCAAAATGAGATCACCAGAGGTCAATGACCTTTGCTATCTTCTAAGACGCTCCCGGACACGGAAAATGAAGTCACCAGAGGTCAATGAACTTTGCTATCTTCTAAGACGCTCCCGGACACGCAAAATGAGGTCACCATAGGTCAATGACCTTTGCTATCTTCTAAGACGCTCCCGGACACGCAAAATGAGGTCACCAGAGTTCAATGACCTTTGCTATCTTCTAAGAAGCTCCCGGACACGCAAAATGAGATCACCAGAGGTCAATGACCTTTGCTATCTTCTAAGACGCTCCCGGACACGGAAAATGAAGTCACCAGAGGTCAATGAACTTTGCTATATTCTAAAACGCTCCCGGACACGCAAAATGAGGTCACCAGAGGTCAATGACCTTTGCTATCTTCTAAGACGCTCCCGGACACGCAAAATGAGGTTACCAGAGGTCAATGACCTTTGCTATACTCTTAGATGCTCCCGGACACGCAAAATGAGGTCACCAGAGGTCAATGAGCTTTGCAATCTTCTAAGAAGATCCCGGACACGCAAAATGAGGTCACCAGAGGTCAATGACCTTTGCTATCTTCTAAGAAGCTCCCGGACAAGCAAAATGAGGTCACCAGAGGTCAATGACCTTTGCTATCTTCTAAGACGCTCCCGGACACGCAAAATGAGGTCACCAGAGGTCAATGACCTTTGCTATCTTCTAAGAAGCTCCCGGACACGCAAAATGAGGTCACCAGAGGTCAATGACCTTTGCTATCTTCTAAGACGCTCCCGGACACGCAAAATGAGGTTACCAGAGGTCAATGACCTTTGATATACTCTTAGAAGCTCACGGACACGCTAAATGAGGTCAGCAGAGGTCAATGACCTTTGCTATCATCTGAGACGCTCCCGGACACGCAAAATGAGGTCACCAGAGTTCAATGACCTTTGCTATCTTCTAAGAAGCTCCCGGACACGCAAAATGAGATCACCAGAGGTCAATGACCTTTGCTATCTTCTAAGACGCTCCCGGACACGGAAAATGAAGTCACCAGAGGTCAATGAACTTTGCTATCTTCTAAGACGCTCCCGGACACGCAAAATGAGGTCACCAGAGGTCAATGACCTTTGCTATCTTCTAAGACGCTCCCGGACACGCAAAATGAGGTTACCAGAGGTCAATGACCTTTGCTATACTCTTAGATGCTCCCGGACACGCAAAATGAGGTCACCAGAGGTCAATGAGCTTTGCAATCTTCTAAGAAGATCCCGGACACGCAAAATGAGGTCACCAGAGGTCAATGACCTTTGCTATCTTCTAAGAAGCTCCCGGACAAGCAAAATGAGGTCACCAGAGGTCAATGACCTTTGCTATCTTCTAAGACGCTCCCGGACACGCAAAATGAGGTTACCAGAGGTCAATGACCTTTGCTATACTCTTAGAAGCTCACCGACACGCTAAATGAGGTCAGCAGAGGTCAATGACCTTTGCTATCTTATGAGACGCTCCCGGACACGCAAAATGAGGTCACCAGAGTTCAATGACCTTTGCTATCTTCTAAGAAGCTCCCGGACACGCAAAATGAGATCACCAGAGGTCAATGACCTTTGCTATCTTCTAAGACGCTCCCGGACACGGAAAATGAAGTCACCAGAGGTCAATGAACTTTGCTATCTTCTAAGACGCTCCCGGACACGCAAAATGAGGTCACCAGAGGTCAATGACCTTTGCTATCTTCTAAGACGCTCCCGGACACGCAAAATGAGGTCACCAGAGGTCAATGACCTTTGCTATCTTCTAAGAAGCTCCCGGACACGCAAAATGAGATCACCAGAGGTCAATGACCTTTGCTATCTTCTAAGACGCTCCCGGACACGGAAAATGAAGTCACCAGAGGTCAATGAACTTTGCTATCTTCTAAGACGGTCCCGGACACGCAAAATGAGGTCACCAGAGTTCAATGACCTTTGCTATCTTCTAAGAAGCTTCCGGACACGCAAAATGAGATCACCAGAGGTCAATGACCTTTGCTATCTTCTAAGACGCTCCCGGACACGGAAAATGAAGTCACCAGAGGTCAATGAACTTTGCTATCTTCTAAGACGCTCCCGGACACGCAAAATGAGGTCACCAGAGGTCAATGACCTTTGCTATCTTCTAAGACGCTCCCGGACACGCAAAATGAGGTTACCAGAGGTCAATGACCTTTGCTATACTCTTAGAAGCTCACGGACACGCTAAATGAGGTCAGCAGAGGTCAATGACCTTTGCTATCTTCTGAGACGCTCCCGGACACGCAAAATGAGGTCACCAGAGTTCAATGACCTTTGCTATCTTCTAAGAAGCTCCCGGACACGCAAAATGAGATCACCAGAGGTCAATGACCTTTGCTATCTTCTAAGACGCTCCCGGACACGGAAAATGCAGTCACCAGAGGTCAATGAACTTTGCTATCTTCTAAGACGCTCCCGGACACGCAAAATGAGATCACCAGAGGTCAATGACATTTGCTATCTTATAAGAAGCCCTCGGACACGCAAAATGAGGTCACCAGAGGTCAATGACCTTTGCAATCTTCTAAGAAGATCCCGGACACGCAAAATGAGGTCATCAGAGGTCAATGACCTTTGCTATCTTCTAAGAAGCTCCCAGACAAGCAAAATGATGTCACCAGAGGTCAATGACCTTTGCTATCTTGTAAGACGCTCCCGGACACGGAAAATGAGGTCATCATAGGTCAATGACCTTTGCTACCTTCTAAGATGCTCCCGGACACGCAAAATGAGGTCACCAGAGGTCAATGACCTTTGCTATCTTCTAAGACGGTCCCGGACACGCAAAATGAGGTCACCAGAGTTCAATGACCTTTGCTATCTTCTAAGAAGCTCCCGGACACGCAAAATGAGATCACCAGAGGACAATGACCTTTGCTATCTTCTAAGACGCTCCCGGACACGGAAAATGAAGTCACCAGAGGTCAATGAACTTTGCTATCTTCTAAGACGCTCCCGGACACGCAAAATGAGGGCACCAGAGGTCAATGACTTTTGCTATTTTCTAAGACGCTCCCGGACACGCAAAATGAGGTTACTAGAGGTCAATGACCTTTGCTATACTCTTAGAAGCTCCCGGACACGCTAAATGAGGTCAGCAGAGGTCAATGACCTTTGCTATCTTCTAAGACGCTCCCGCACACGGAAAATGAGATCACCAGAGGTCAATGACATTTGCTATGTTCTAAGAAGCTCCCGGACACGCAAAATGAGGTCACCAGAGGTCAATGACCTTTGCAATCTTCTAAGAAGATCCCGGACACGCAAAATGAGGTCACCAGAGGTCAATGACCTTTGCTATCTTCTAAGAAGCTCCCGGACACGCAAAATAAGGTCACCAGAGGTCAATGACCTTTGCTATCTTCTAAGACGCTCCCGGACACGCAAAATGATGTCACCAGAGGTCAATGACCTTTGCTATCTTGTAAGACGCTCCCGGACACGCAAAATGAGATCACCAGAGGTCAATGAACTTTGCTATCTTCTAAGACGCTTCCGGACACGGAAAATGAAGTCACTAGAGGTCAATGACCTTTGCTATCTTCTAAGACGGTCCCGGACACGCAAAATGAGGTCACCAGAGTTCAATGACCTTTGCTATACTCTTAGAAGCTCCCGGACACGCAAAATGAGGTCAGCACAGGTCAATGACCTTTGCTATCTTCTAAGACGCTCCCGCACACGCAAAATGAGGTCACCAGAGGTCAATGACCTTTGCTATCTTCTAAGATGGTCCCGGACACGCAAAATGAGGTCACCAGAGTTCAATGACCTTTGCTATATTCTAAGAAGCTCCCGGACACGCAAAGTGAGGTCACCAGAGGTCAATGACCTTTGCTATCTTCTAAGAAGCTCCCGGACACGCAAAATAAGGTCACCAGAGGTCAATGACCTTTGCTATCTTCTAAGACGCTCCCGGACACGCAAAATGAGGTCACCAGAGGTCAATGACCTTTGCTATCTTCTAAGAAGCTCCCAGACAAGCAAAATGATGTCACCAGAGGTCAATGACCTTTGCTATCTTGTAAGACGCTCCCGGACACGGAAAATGAGGTTATCATAGGTCAATGACCTTTGCTACCTTCTAAGATGCTCCCGGACACGCAAAATGAGGTCACCAGAGGTCAATGACCTTTGCTATCTTCTAAGAAGCTCCCGGACACGCAAAATGAGGTCACCAGAGATCAATGACCTTTGCTATCTTCTAAGAAGCTCCCAGACAAGCAAAATGATGTCACCAGAGGTCAATGACCTTTGCTATCTTGTAAGACGCTCCCGGACACGGAAAATGAGGTCATCATAGGTCAATGACCTTTGCTACCTTCTAAGATGCTCCCGGACACGCAAAATGAGGTCACCAGAGGTCAATGACCTTTGCTATACTCTTAGAAGCTCCCGGACACGCAAAATGAGGTCAGCACAGGTCAATGACCTTTGCTATCTTCTAAGACGCTCCCGCACACGCAAAATGAGGTCACCAGAGGTCAATGACCTTTGCTATCTTCTAAGACGGTCCCGGACACGCAAAATGAGGTCAACAGAGTTCAATGACCTTTGCTATCTTCTAAGAAGCTCCCGGACACGCAAAATGAGATCACCAGAGGTCAATGACCTTTGCTATCTTCTAAGACGCTCCCGGACACGGAAAATGAAGTCACCAGAGGTCAATGAACTTTGCTATCTTCTAAGACGCTCCCGGACACGCAAAATGAGGTCACCATAGGTCAATGACCTTTGCTATCTTCTAAGACGCTCCCGGACACGCAAAATGAGGTCACCAGAGTTCAATGACCTTTGCTATCTTCTAAGAAGCTCCCGGACACGCAAAATGAGATCACCAGAGGTCAATGACCTTTGCTATCTTCTAAGACGCTCCCGGACACGGAAAATGAAGTCACCAGAGGTCAATGAACTTTGCTATATTCTAAAACGCTCCCGGACACGCAAAATGAGGTCACCAGAGGTCAATGACCTTTGCTATCTTCTAAGACGCTCCCGGACACGCAAAATGAGGTTACCAGAGGTCAATGACCTTTGCTATACTCTTAGATGCTCCCGGACACGCAAAATGAGGTCACCAGAGGTCAATGAGCTTTGCAATCTTCTAAGAAGATCCCGGACACGCAAAATGAGGTCACCAGAGGTCAATGACCTTTGCTATCTTCTAAGAAGCTCCCGGACAAGCAAAATGAGGTCACCAGAGGTCAATGACCTTTGCTATCTTCTAAGACGCTCCCGGACACGCAAAATGAGGTCACCAGAGGTCAATGACCTTTGCTATCTTCTAAGAAGCTCCCGGACACGCAAAATGAGGTCACCAGAGGTCAATGACCTTTGCTATCTTCTAAGACGCTCCCGGACACGCAAAATGAGGTTACCAGAGGTCAATGACCTTTGATATACTCTTAGAAGCTCACGGACACGCTAAATGAGGTCAGCAGAGGTCAATGACCTTTGCTATCATCTGAGACGCTCCCGGACACGCAAAATGAGGTCACCAGAGTTCAATGACCTTTGCTATCTTCTAAGAAGCTCCCGGACACGCAAAATGAGATCACCAGAGGTCAATGACCTTTGCTATCTTCTAAGACGCTCCCGGACACGGAAAATGAAGTCACCAGAGGTCAATGAACTTTGCTATCTTCTAAGACGCTCCCGGACACGCAAAATGAGGTCACCAGAGGTCAATGACCTTTGCTATCTTCTAAGACGCTCCCGGACACGCAAAATGAGGTTACCAGAGGTCAATGACCTTTGCTATACTCTTAGATGCTCCCGGACACGCAAAATGAGGTCACCAGAGGTCAATGAGCTTTGCAATCTTCTAAGAAGATCCCGGACACGCAAAATGAGGTCACCAGAGGTCAATGACCTTTGCTATCTTCTAAGAAGCTCCCGGACAAGCAAAATGAGGTCACCAGAGGTCAATGACCTTTGCTATCTTCTAAGACGCTCCCGGACACGCAAAATGAGGTTACCAGAGGTCAATGACCTTTGCTATACTCTTAGAAGCTCACCGACACGCTAAATGAGGTCAGCAGAGGTCAATGACCTTTGCTATCTTATGAGACGCTCCCGGACACGCAAAATGAGGTCACCAGAGTTCAATGACCTTTGCTATCTTCTAAGAAGCTCCCGGACACGCAAAATGAGATCACCAGAGGTCAATGACCTTTGCTATCTTCTAAGACGCTCCCGGACACGGAAAATGAAGTCACCAGAGGTCAATGAACTTTGCTATCTTCTAAGACGCTCCCGGACACGCAAAATGAGGTCACCAGAGGTCAATGACCTTTGCTATCTTCTAAGACGCTCCCGGACACGCAAAATGAGGTCACCAGAGGTCAATGACCTTTGCTATCTTCTAAGAAGCTCCCGGACACGCAAAATGAGATCACCAGAGGTCAATGACCTTTGCTATCTTCTAAGACGCTCCCGGACACGGAAAATGAAGTCACCAGAGGTCAATGAACTTTGCTATCTTCTAAGACGGTCCCGGACACGCAAAATGAGGTCACCAGAGTTCAATGACCTTTGCTATCTTCTAAGAAGCTTCCGGACACGCAAAATGAGATCACCAGAGGTCAATGACCTTTGCTATCTTCTAAGACGCTCCCGGACACGGAAAATGAAGTCACCAGAGGTCAATGAACTTTGCTATCTTCTAAGACGCTCCCGGACACGCAAAATGAGGTCACCAGAGGTCAATGACCTTTGCTATCTTCTAAGACGCTCCCGGACACGCAAAATGAGGTTACCAGAGGTCAATGACCTTTGCTATACTCTTAGAAGCTCACGGACACGCTAAATGAGGTCAGCAGAGGTCAATGACCTTTGCTATCTTCTGAGACGCTCCCGGACACGCAAAATGAGGTCACCAGAGTTCAATGACCTTTGCTATCTTCTAAGAAGCTCCCGGACACGCAAAATGAGATCACCAGAGGTCAATGACCTTTGCTATCTTCTAAGACGCTCCCGGACACGGAAAATGCAGTCACCAGAGGTCAATGAACTTTGCTATCTTCTAAGACGCTCCCGGACACGCAAAATGAGATCACCAGAGGTCAATGACATTTGCTATCTTATAAGAAGCCCTCGGACACGCAAAATGAGGTCACCAGAGGTCAATGACCTTTGCAATCTTCTAAGAAGATCCCGGACACGCAAAATGAGGTCATCAGAGGTCAATGACCTTTGCTATCTTCTAAGAAGCTCCCAGACAAGCAAAATGATGTCACCAGAGGTCAATGACCTTTGCTATCTTGTAAGACGCTCCCGGACACGGAAAATGAGGTCATCATAGGTCAATGACCTTTGCTACCTTCTAAGATGCTCCCGGACACGCAAAATGAGGTCACCAGAGGTCAATGACCTTTGCTATCTTCTAAGACGGTCCCGGACACGCAAAATGAGGTCACCAGAGTTCAATGACCTTTGCTATCTTCTAAGAAGCTCCCGGACACGCAAAATGAGATCACCAGAGGACAATGACCTTTGCTATCTTCTAAGACGCTCCCGGACACGGAAAATGAAGTCACCAGAGGTCAATGAACTTTGCTATCTTCTAAGACGCTCCCGGACACGCAAAATGAGGGCACCAGAGGTCAATGACTTTTGCTATTTTCTAAGACGCTCCCGGACACGCAAAATGAGGTTACTAGAGGTCAATGACCTTTGCTATACTCTTAGAAGCTCCCGGACACGCTAAATGAGGTCAGCAGAGGTCAATGACCTTTGCTATCTTCTAAGACGCTCCCGCACACGGAAAATGAGATCACCAGAGGTCAATGACATTTGCTATGTTCTAAGAAGCTCCCGGACACGCAAAATGAGGTCACCAGAGGTCAATGACCTTTGCAATCTTCTAAGAAGATCCCGGACACGCAAAATGAGGTCACCAGAGGTCAATGACCTTTGCTATCTTCTAAGAAGCTCCCGGACACGCAAAATAAGGTCACCAGAGGTCAATGACCTTTGCTATCTTCTAAGACGCTCCCGGACACGCAAAATGATGTCACCAGAGGTCAATGACCTTTGCTATCTTGTAAGACGCTCCCGGACACGCAAAATGAGATCACCAGAGGTCAATGAACTTTGCTATCTTCTAAGACGCTTCCGGACACGGAAAATGAAGTCACTAGAGGTCAATGACCTTTGCTATCTTCTAAGACGGTCCCGGACACGCAAAATGAGGTCACCAGAGTTCAATGACCTTTGCTATACTCTTAGAAGCTCCCGGACACGCAAAATGAGGTCAGCACAGGTCAATGACCTTTGCTATCTTCTAAGACGCTCCCGCACACGCAAAATGAGGTCACCAGAGGTCAATGACCTTTGCTATCTTCTAAGATGGTCCCGGACACGCAAAATGAGGTCACCAGAGTTCAATGACCTTTGCTATATTCTAAGAAGCTCCCGGACACGCAAAATGAGGTCACCAGAGGTCAATGACCTTTGCTATCTTATAAAACGCTCCCGGACACGCAAAATGAGGTTACCAGAGGTCAATGACCTTTGCTATACTCTTAGAAGCTCCCGGACACGCAAAATGAGGTCACCAGAGGTCAATGACCTTTGCAATCTTCTAAGAAGATCCCGGACATGCAAAATGAGGTCACCAGAGGTCTATGACCTTTGCTATCTTCTAAGAAGCTCCCGGACACGCAAAATGAGGTCACCAGAGGTCAATGACCTTTGCTATCTTCTAAGACGCTCCCGGACACGCAAAATGAGGTACCAGAGGTCAATGACCTTTGCTATACTCTTAGAAGCTCACGGACACGCTAAATGAGGTCAGCAGAGGTCAATGACCTTTGCTATCTTCTGAGACGCTCCCGGACACGCAAAATGAGGTCACCAGAGTTCAATGACCTTTGCTATCTTCTAAGAAGCTCCCGGACACGCAAAATGAGATCACCAGAGGTCAATGACCTTTGCTATCTTCTAAGACGCTCCCGGACACGGAAAATGAAGTCACCAGAGGTGAATGAACTTTGCTATCTTCTAAGACGCTCCCGGACACGCAAAATGATGTCACCAGAGGTCAATGACCTTTGCTATCTTCTAAGACGCTCCCGCACACGGAAAATGAGGTTACCAGAGGTCAATGACCTTTGCTGTACTCTTAGAAGCTCCCGGACACGCTAAATGAGGTCAGCAGAGGTCAATGACCTTTGCTATCTTCTAAGACGCTCCCGGACACGCAAAATGAGGTTACCAGAGGTCAATGACCTTTGCTATACTCTTAGAAGCTCACGGACACGCTAAATGAGGTCAGCAGAGGTCAATGACCTTTGCTATCTTCTGAGACGCTCCCGGACACGCAAAATGAGGTCACCAGAGTTCAATGACCTTTGCTATCTTCTAAGAAGCTCCCGGACACGCAAAATGAGATCACCAGAGGTCAATGACCTTTGCTATCTTCTAAGACGCTCCCGGACACGGAAAATGAAGTCACCAGAGGTCAATGAACTTTGCTATCTTCTAAGACGCTCCCGGACACGCAAAATGAGGTCACCAGAGGTCAATGACCTTTGCTATCTTCTAAGACGCTCCCGCACACGGAAAATGAGTTCACCAGAGGTCAATGACATTTGCTATCTTCTAAGAAGCTCCCGGACACGCAAAATGAGGTCACCAGAGGTCAATGACCTTTGCTATCTTCTAAGACGCTCCCGGACACACAAAATGAGGTCACCAGAGGTCAATGACCTTTGCTATCTTCTAAGAAGCTCCCAGACAAGCAAAATGATGTCACCAGAGGTCAATGACCTTTGCTATCTTGTAAGACGCTCCCGGACACGGAAAATGAGGTCATCATAGGTCAATGACCTTTGATACCTTCTAAGATTCTCCCGGACACGCAAAATGAGGTCACCAGAGGTCAATGACCTTTGCTATCTTCTAAGACGCTCCCGGACACGGAAAATGAAGTCACCAGAGGTCAATGAACTTTGCTATCTTCTAAGACGCTCCCGGACACGGAAAATGAAGTCACCAGAGGTCAATGACCTTTGCTATCTTCTAAGACGCTCCCGCACACGGAAAATGAGGTTACCAGAGGTCAATGACCTTTGCTATACTCTTAGATGCTCCCGGACACGCAAAATGAGGTCACCAGAGGTCAATGACCTTTGCAATCTTCTAAGAAGATCCCGGACACGCAAAATGAGGTCACCAGAGGTCAATGACCTTTGCTATCTTCTAAGAAGCTCCCGGACACGCAAAATGAGGTCACCAGAGGTCAATGACCTTTGCTATCTTCTAAGACGCTCCCGGACACGCAAAATGAGGTTACCAGAGGTCAATGACCTTTGCTATACTCTTAGAAGCTCACGGACACGCTAAATGAGGTCAGCAGAGGTCAATGACCTTTGCTATCTTCTAAGACGCTCCCGGACACGCAAAATGAGGTCACCAGAGTTCAATGACCTTTGCTATCTTCTAAGAAGCTCCCGGACACGCAAAATGAGATCACCAGAGGTCAATGACCTTTGCTATCTTCTAAGACGCTCCCGGACACGGAAAATGAAGTCACCAGAGGTCAATGAACTTTGCTATCTTCTAAGACGCTCCCGGACACGCAAAATGAGGCCACCAGAGGTCAATGACCTTTGCTATCTTCTAAGACGCTCCCGGACACGCAAAATGAGATCACCACAGGTCAATGACCTTTGCTATCTTCTAAGACGCTCCCGGACACGCAAAATGAGGTCACCAGAGGTCAATGACCTTTGCTATCTTCTAAGAAGCTCCCAGACAAGCAAAATGATGTCACCAGAGATCAATGACCTTTGCTATCTTCTAAGACGCTCCCGCACACGGAAAATGAGATCACCAGAGGTCAATGACATTTGCTATCTTCTAAGAAGCTCCCGGACACGCAAAATGAGGTCACCAGAGGTCAATGACCTTTGCAATCTTCTAAGAAGATCCCGGACACGCAAAATGAGGTCACCAGAGGTCAATGACCTTTGCTATCTTCTAAGAAGCTCCCGGACACGCAAAATGAGATCACCAGAGGTCAATGACCTTTGCTATCTTCTAAGAAGCTCCCGGACACGCAAAATGAGATCACCAGAGGTCAATGACCTTTGCTATCTTCTAAGACGCTCCCGGACACGGAAAATGAAGTCACCAGAGGTCAATGAACTTTGCTATCTTCTAAGACGCTCCCGGACACGCAATATGAGGTCACCAGAGGTCAATGACCTTTGCTATCTTCTAAGACGCTCCCGGACACGCAAAATGAGGTTACCAGAGGTCAATGACCTTTGCTATACTCTTAGAAGCTCACGGACACGCTAAATGAGGTCAGCAGAGGTCAATGACCTTTGCTATCTTCTGAGACGCTCCCGGACACGCAAAATGAGGTCACCAGAGTTCAATGACCTTTGCTATCTTCTAAGAAGCTCCCGGACACGCAAAATGAGATCACCAGAGGTCAATGACCTTTGCTATCTTCTGAGACACTCCCGGACACGGAAAATGAAGTCACCAGAGGTCAATGAACTTTGCTATCTTCTAAGACGCTCCCGGACACGCAAAATGAGGTCACCAGAGGTCAATGACCTTTGCTATCTTCTAAGACGCACCCGGACACGCAAAATGAGGTTACCAGAGGTCAATGACCTTTGCTATACTCTTAGATGCTCCCGGACACGCAAAATGAGGTCACCAGAGGTCAATGACCTTTGCAATCTTCTAAGAAGATCCCGGACACGCAAAATGAGGTCACCAGAGGTCAATGACCTTTGCTATCTTCTAAGAAGCTCCCGGACACGCAAAATGAGGTCACCAGAGGTCAATGACCTTTGCTATCTTCTAAGACGCTCCCGGACACGCAAAATGAGGTTACCAGAGGTCAATGACCTTTGCTATACTCTTAGAAGCTCACGGACACGCTAAATGAGGTCACCAGAGGTCAATGACCTTTGCTATCTTCTAAGAAGCTCCCGGACACGCAAAATGAGGTCACCAGAGGTCAATGACCTTTGCTATCTTCTGAGACGCTCCCGGACACGCAAAATGAGGTCACCAGAGGTCAATGACATTTGCAATCTTCTAAGAAGATCCCGGACACGCAAAATGAGGTCACCAGAGGTCAATGACCTTTGCTATCTTCTAAGAAGCTCCCGGACACGCAAAATGAGGTCACCAGAGGTCAATGACCTTTGCTATCTTCTAAGACGCTCCCGGACACGCAAAATGAGGTCACCAGAGGTCAATGACCTTTGCTATCTTCTAAGACGCTCCCGGACACGCAAAATGAGATCACCAGAGGTCAATGACCTTTGCTATCTTCTAAGACGCTCCCGGACACGCAAAATGAGGTTACCAGAGGTCAATGACCTTTGCTATACTCTTAGAAGCTCACGGACACGCTAAATGAGGTCACCAGAGGTCAATGACCTTTGCTATCTTCTAAGAAGCTCCCGGACACGCAAAATGAGGTCACCAGAGGTCAATGACCTTTGCTATCTTCTGAGACGCTCCCGGACACGCAAAATGAGGTCACCAGAGGTCAATGACATTTGCAATCTTCTAAGAAGATCCCGGACACGCAAAATGAGGTCACCAGAGGTCAATGACCTTTGCTATCTTCTAAGAAGCTCCCGGACACGCAAAATGAGGTCACCAGAGGTCAATGACCTTTGCTATCTTCTAAGACGCTCCCGGACACGCAAAATGAGGTCACCAGAGGTCAATGACCTTTGCTATCTTCTAAGACGCTCCCGGACACGCAAAATGAGATCACCAGAGGTCAATGACCTTTGCTATCTTCTAAGACGCTCCCGGACACGCAAAATGAGGTCACCAGAGGTCAATGACCTTTGCTATCTTGTAAGACGCTCCCGGACACGGAAAATGAGGTCATCATAGGTCAATGACCTTTGCTACCTTCTAAGATGCTCCCGGACACGCAAAATGAGGTCACCAGAGGTCAATGACCTTTGCTATACTCTTAGAAGCTCCCGGACACGCAAAATGAGGTCAGCAGACGTCAATGACCTTTGCTATCTTCTAAGACGCTCCCGCACACGCAAAATGAGGTAACCAGAGGTCAATGACCTTTGCTATCTTCTAAGACGGTCCCGGACACGCAAAATGAGGTCACCAGAGTTCAATGACCTTTGCTATCTTCTAAGAAGCTCCCGGACACGCAAAATGAGATCACCAGAGGTCAATGACTTTTGCTATCTTCTAAGACGCTCCCGGACACGGAAAATGAAGTCACCAGAGGTCAATGAACTTTGCTATCTTCTAAGACGCTCCCGGACACGCAAAATGAGGTCACCAGAGGTCAATGACTTTTGCTATCTTCTAAGACGCTCCCGGACACGCAAAATGAGTTTACTAGAGGTCAATGACCTTTGCTATACTCTTAGAAGCTCCCGGACACGCTAAATGAGGTCAGCAGAGGTCAATGACCTTTGCTATCTTCTAAGACGCTCCCGCACACGGAAAATGAGATCACCAGAGGTCAATGACATTTGCTATGTTCTAAGAAGCTCCCGGACACGCAAAATGAGGTCACCAGAGGTCAGTGACCTTTGCAATCTTCTAAGAAGATCCCGGACACGCAAAATGAGGTCACCAGAGGTCAATGACCTTTGCTATCTTCTAAGAAGCTCCCGGACACGCAAAATAAAGTCACCAGAGGTCAATGACCTTTGCTATCTTCTAAGACGCTCCAGGACACGCAAAATGAGGTCACCAGAGGTCAATGACCTTTGCTATCTTCTAAGAAGCTCCCAGACAAGCAAAATGATGTCACCAGAGGTCAATGACCTTTGCTATCTTGTAAGACGCTCCCGGACACGGAAAATGAGGTTATCATAGGTCAATGACCTTTGCTACCTTCTAAGATGCTCCCGGACACGCAAAATGAGGTCACCAGAGGTCAATGACCTTTGCTATCTTCTAAGACGGTCCCGGACACGCAAAATGAGGTCACCAGAGTTCAATGACCTTTGCAATCTTCTAAGAAAATCCCGGACACGCAAAATGAGGTCACCAGAGGTCAATGACCTTTGCTATCTTCTAAGAAGCTCCCGGACACGCAAAATGAGGTCACCAGAGGTCAATGACCTTTGCTATCTTCTAAGACGCTCCCGGACACGCAAAATGAGGTCACCAGAGGTCAATGACCTTTGCTATGTTCTAAGAAGCTCCCAGACAAGCAAAATGATGTCACCAGAGGTCAATGACCTTTGCTATCTTGTAAGACGCTCCCGGACACGGAAAATGAGGTCATCATAGGTCAATGACCTTTGCTACCTTCTAAGATGCTCCCGGACACGCAAAATGAGGTCACCAGAGGTCAATGACCTTTGCTATACTCTTAGAAGCTCCCGGACACGCAAAATGAGGTCAGCACAGGTCAATGACCTTTGCTATCTTCTAAGACGCTCCCGCACACGCAAAATGAGGTCACCAGAGGTCAATGACCTTTGCTATCTTCTAAGACGGTCCCGGACACGCAAAATGAGGTCACCAGAGTTCAATGACCTTTGCTATCTTCTAAGAAGCTCCCGGACACGCAAAATGAGATCACCAGAGGTCAATGACCTTTGCTATCTTCTAAGACGCTCCCGGACACGGAAAATGAAGTCACCAGATGTCAATGAACTTTGCTATCTTCTAAGACGCTCCCGGACACGCAAAATGAGGTCACCAGAGGTCAATGACCTTTGCTATCTTCTAAGACGCTCCCGCACACGGAAAATGAGTTCACCAGAGGTCAATGACATTTGCTATCTTCTAAGAAGCTCCCGGACACGCAAAATGAGGTCACCAGAGGTCAATGACCTTTGCTATCTTCTAAGACGCTCCCGGACACGCAAAATGAGGTCACCAGAGGTCAATGACCTTTGCTATCTTCTAAGAAGCTCCCAGACAAGCAAAATGATGTCACCAGAGGTCAATGACCTTTGCTATCTTGTAAGACGCTCCCGGACACGGAAAATGAGGTCATCATAGGTCAATGACCTTTGCTACCTTCTAAGATTCTCCCGGACACGCAAAATGAGGTCACCAGAGGTCAATGACCTTTGCTATACTCTTAGAAGCTCCCGGACACGCAAAATGAGGTCAGCACAGGTCAATGACCTTTGCTATCTTCTAAGACGCTCCCGGACACGGAAAATGAAGTCACCAGATGTCAATGAACTTTGCTATCTTCTAAGACGCTCCCGGACACGCAAAATGAGGTCACCAGAGGTCAATGACCTTTGCTATCTTCTAAGACGCTCCCGCACACGGAAAATGAGTTCACCAGAGGTCAATGACATTTGCTATCTTCTAAGAAGCTCCCGGACACGCAAAATGAGGTCACCAGAGGTCAATGACCTTTGCTATCTTCTAAGACGCTCCCGGACACGCAAAATGAGGTCACCAGAGGTCAATGACCTTTGCTATCTTCTAAGAAGCTCCCAGACAAGCAAAATGATGTCACCAGAGGTCAATGACCTTTGCTATCTTGTAAGACGCTCCCGGACACGGAAAATGAGGTCATCATAGGTCAATGACCTTTCCTACCTTCTAAGATTCTCCCGGACACGCAAAATGAGGTCACCAGAGGTCAATGACCTTTGCTATACTCTTAGAAGCTCCCGGACACGCAAAATGAGGTCAGCACAGGTCAATGACCTTTGCTATCTTCTAAGACGCTCCCGCACACGCAAAATGAGGTCACCAGAGGTCAATGACCTTTGCTATCTTCTAAGACGGTCCCGGACACGCAAAATGAGGTCACCAGAGTTCAATGACCTTTGCTATCTTCTAAGAAGCTCCCGGACACGCAAAATGAGATCACCAGAGGTCAATGACCTTTGCTATCTTCTAAGACGCTCCCGGACACGGAAAATGAAGTCACCAGAGGTCAATGAACTTTGCTATCTTCTAAGACGCTCCCGGACACGCAAAATGAGGTCACCAGAGGTCAATGACCTTTGCTATCTTCTAAGACGCTCCCGGACACGCAAAATGAGGTCAGCAGAGGTCAATGACCTTTGCTATCTTCTAAGACGCTCCCGCACACGGAAAATGAGATCACCAGAGGTCAATGACATTTGCTATCTTCTAAGAAGCTCCCGGACACGCAAAATGAGGTCACCAGAGGTCAATGACCTTTGCAATCTTCTAAGAAGATCCCGGACACGCAAAATGAGGTCACCAGAGGTCAATGACCTTTGCTATCTTCTAAGAAGCTCCCAGACAAGCAAAATGATGTCACCAGAGGTCAATGACCTTTGCTATCTTGTAAGACGCTCCCGGACACGGAAAATGAGGTCATCATAGGTCAATGACCTTTGCTACCTTCTAAGATGCTCCCGGACACGCAAAATGAGGTCACCAGAGGTCAATGACCTTTGCTATACTCTTAGAAGCTCCCGGACACGCAAAATGAGGTCAGCAGAGGTCAATGACCTTTGCTATCTTCTAAGACGCTCCCGCACACGCAAAATGATGTCACCAGAGGTCAATGACCTTTGCTATCTTGTAAGACGCTCCCGGACACGGAAAATGAGGTCATCATAGGTCAATGACCTTTGCTACCTTCTAAGATGCTCCCGGACACGCAAAATGAGGTCACCAGAGGTCAATGACCTTTGCTATCTTCTAAGAAGCTCCCGGACACGCAAAATGAGGTCACCAGAGGTCAATGACCTTTGCTATCTTCTAAGACGCTCCCGGACACGCAAAATGAGGTCACCAGAGGTCAATGACCTTTGCTATCTTCTAAGACGCTCCCGGACACGCAAAATGAGATCACCAGAGGTCAATGACCTTTGCTATCTTCTAAGACGCTCCCGGACACGCAAAATGAGGTCACCAGAGGTCAATGACCTTTGCTATCTTCTGAGACACTCCCGGACACGGAAAATGAAGTCACCAGAGGTCAATGAACTTTGCTATCTTCTAAGACGCTCCCGGACACGCAAAATGAGGTCACCAGAGGTCAATGACCTTTGCTATCTTCTAAGACGCACCCGGACACGCAAAATGAGGTTACCAGAGGTCAATGACCTTTGCTATACTCTTAGATGCTCCCGGACACGCAAAATGAGGTCACCAGAGGTCAATGACCTTTGCAATCTTCTAAGAAGATCCCGGACACGCAAAATGAGGTCACCAGAGGTCAATGACCTTTGCTATCTTCTAAGAAGCTCCCGGACACGCAAAATGAGGTCACCAGAGGTCAATGACCTTTGCTATCTTCTAAGACGCTCCCGGACACGCAAAATGAGGTTACCAGAGGTCAATGACCTTTGCTATACTCTTAGAAGCTCACGGACACGCTAAATGAGGTCACCAGAGGTCAATGACCTTTGCTATCTTCTAAGAAGCTCCCGGACACGCAAAATGAGGTCACCAGAGGTCAATGACCTTTGCTATCTTCTGAGACGCTCCCGGACACGCAAAATGAGGTCACCAGAGGTCAATGACATTTGCAATCTTCTAAGAAGATCCCGGACACGCAAAATGAGGTCACCAGAGGTCAATGACCTTTGCTATCTTCTAAGAAGCTCCCGGACACGCAAAATGAGGTCACCAGAGGTCAATGACCTTTGCTATCTTCTAAGACGCTCCCGGACACGCAAAATGAGGTCACCAGAGGTCAATGACCTTTGCTATCTTCTAAGACGCTCCCGGACACGCAAAATGAGATCACCAGAGGTCAATGACCTTTGCTATCTTCTAAGACGCTCCCGGACACGCAAAATGAGGTCACCAGAGGTCAATGACCTTTGCTATCTTGTAAGACGCTCCCGGACACGGAAAATGAGGTCATCATAGGTCAATGACCTTTGCTACCTTCTAAGATGCTCCCGGACACGCAAAATGAGGTCACCAGAGGTCAATGACCTTTGCTATACTCTTAGAAGCTCCCGGACACGCAAAATGAGGTCAGCAGACGTCAATGACCTTTGCTATCTTCTAAGACGCTCCCGCACACGCAAAATGAGGTAACCAGAGGTCAATGACCTTTGCTATCTTCTAAGACGGTCCCGGACACGCAAAATGAGGTCACCAGAGTTCAATGACCTTTGCTATCTTCTAAGAAGCTCCCGGACACGCAAAATGAGATCACCAGAGGTCAATGACTTTTGCTATCTTCTAAGACGCTCCCGGACACGGAAAATGAAGTCACCAGAGGTCAATGAACTTTGCTATCTTCTAAGACGCTCCCGGACACGCAAAATGAGGTCACCAGAGGTCAATGACTTTTGCTATCTTCTAAGACGCTCCCGGACACGCAAAATGAGTTTACTAGAGGTCAATGACCTTTGCTATACTCTTAGAAGCTCCCGGACACGCTAAATGAGGTCAGCAGAGGTCAATGACCTTTGCTATCTTCTAAGACGCTCCCGCACACGGAAAATGAGATCACCAGAGGTCAATGACATTTGCTATGTTCTAAGAAGCTCCCGGACACGCAAAATGAGGTCACCAGAGGTCAGTGACCTTTGCAATCTTCTAAGAAGATCCCGGACACGCAAAATGAGGTCACCAGAGGTCAATGACCTTTGCTATCTTCTAAGAAGCTCCCGGACACGCAAAATAAAGTCACCAGAGGTCAATGACCTTTGCTATCTTCTAAGACGCTCCAGGACACGCAAAATGAGGTCACCAGAGGTCAATGACCTTTGCTATCTTCTAAGAAGCTCCCAGACAAGCAAAATGATGTCACCAGAGGTCAATGACCTTTGCTATCTTGTAAGACGCTCCCGGACACGGAAAATGAGGTTATCATAGGTCAATGACCTTTGCTACCTTCTAAGATGCTCCCGGACACGCAAAATGAGGTCACCAGAGGTCAATGACCTTTGCTATACTCTTAGAAGCTCCCGGACACGCAAAATGAGGTCAGCAGAGGTCAATGATCTTTGCTATCTTCTAAGACGCTCCCGCACACGCAAAATGAGGTCACCAGAGGTCAATGACCTTTGCTATCTTCTAAGACGGTCCCGGACACGCAAAATGAGGTCACCAGAGTTCAATGACCTTTGCAATCTTCTAAGAAAATCCCGGACACGCAAAATGAGGTCACCAGAGGTCAATGACCTTTGCTATCTTCTAAGAAGCTCCCGGACACGCAAAATGAGGTCACCAGAGGTCAATGACCTTTGCTATCTTCTAAGACGCTCCCGGACACGCAAAATGAGGTCACCAGAGGTCAATGACCTTTGCTATGTTCTAAGAAGCTCCCAGACAAGCAAAATGATGTCACCAGAGGTCAATGACCTTTGCTATCTTGTAAGACGCTCCCGGACACGGAAAATGAGGTCATCATAGGTCAATGACCTTTGCTACCTTCTAAGATGCTCCCGGACACGCAAAATGAGGTCACCAGAGGTCAATGACCTTTGCTATACTCTTAGAAGCTCCCGGACACGCAAAATGAGGTCAGCACAGGTCAATGACCTTTGCTATCTTCTAAGACGCTCCCGCACACGCAAAATGAGGTCACCAGAGGTCAATGACCTTTGCTATCTTCTAAGACGGTCCCGGACACGCAAAATGAGGTCACCAGAGTTCAATGACCTTTGCTATCTTCTAAGAAGCTCCCGGACACGCAAAATGAGATCACCAGAGGTCAATGACCTTTGCTATCTTCTAAGACGCTCCCGGACACGGAAAATGAAGTCACCAGATGTCAAAGAACTTTGCTATCTTCTAAGACGCTCCCGGACACGCAAAATGAGGTCACCAGAGGTCAATGACCTTTGCTATCTTCTAAGACGCTCCCGCACACGGAAAATGAGTTCACCAGAGGTCAATGACATTTGCTATCTTCTAAGAAGCTCCCGGACACGCAAAATGAGGTCACCAGAGGTCAATGACCTTTGCTATCTTCTAAGACGCTCCCGGACACGCAAAATGAGGTCACCAGAGGTCAATGACCTTTGCTATCTTCTAAGAAGCTCCCAGACAAGCAAAATGATGTCACCAGAGGTCAATGACCTTTGCTATCTTGTAAGACGCTCCCGGACACGGAAAATGAGGTCATCATAGGTCAATGACCTTTGCTACCTTCTAAGATTCTCCCGGACACGCAAAATGAGGTCACCAGAGGTCAATGACCTTTGCTATACTCTTAGAAGCTCCCGGACACGCAAAATGAGGTCAGCACAGGTCAATGACCTTTGCTATCTTCTAAGACGCTCCCGGACACGGAAAATGAAGTCACCAGATGTCAATGAACTTTGCTATCTTCTAAGACGCTCCCGGACACGCAAAATGAGGTCACCAGAGGTCAATGACCTTTGCTATCTTCTAAGACGCTCCCGCACACGGAAAATGAGTTCACCAGAGGTCAATGACATTTGCTATCTTCTAAGAAGCTCCCGGACACGCAAAATGAGGTCACCAGAGGTCAATGACCTTTGCTATCTTCTAAGACGCTCCCGGACACGCAAAATGAGGTCACCAGAGGTCAATGACCTTTGCTATCTTCTAAGAAGCTCCCAGACAAGCAAAATGATGTCACCAGAGGTCAATGACCTTTGCTATCTTGTAAGACGCTCCCAGACACGGAAAATGAGGTCATCATAGGTCAATGACCTTTCCTACCTTCTAAGATTCTCCCGGACACGCAAAATGAGGTCACCAGAGGTCAATGACCTTTGCTATACTCTTAGAAGCTCCCGGACACGCAAAATGAGGTCAGCACAGGTCAATGACCTTTGCTATCTTCTAAGACGCTCCCGCACACGCAAAATGAGGTCACCAGAGGTCAATGACCTTTGCTATCTTCTAAGACGGTCCCGGACACGCAAAATGAGGTCACCAGAGTTCAATGACCTTTGCTATCTTCTAAGAAGCTCCCGGACACGCAAAATGAGATCACCAGAGGTCAATGACCTTTGCTATCTTCTAAGACGCTCCCGGACACGGAAAATGAAGTCACCAGAGGTCAATGAACTTTGCTATCTTCTAAGACGCTCCCGGACACGCAAAATGAGGTCACCAGAGGTCAATGACCTTTGCTATCTTCTAAGACGCTCCCGGACACGCAAAATGAGGTCAGCAGAGGTCAATGACATTTGCTATCTTCTAAGACGCTCCCGCACACGGAAAATGAGATCACCAGAGGTCAATGACATTTGCTATCTTCTAAGAAGCTCCCGGACACGCAAAATGAGGTCACCAGAGGTCAATGACCTTTGCAATCTTCTAAGAAGATCCCGGACACGCAAAATGAGGTCACCAGAGGTCAATGACCTTTGCTATCTTCTAAGAAGCTCCCAGACAAGCAAAATGATGTCACCAGAGGTCAATGACCTTTGCTATCTTGTAAGACGCTCCCGGACACGGAAAATGAGGTCATCATAGGTCAATGACCTTTGCTACCTTCTAAGATGCTCCCGGACACGCAAAATGAGGTCACCAGAGGTCAATGACCTTTGCTATACTCTTAGAAGCTCCCGGACACGCAAAATGAGGTCAGCAGAGGTCAATGACCTTTGCTATCTTCTAAGACGCTCCCGCACACGCAAAATGAGGTAACCAGAGGTCAATGACCTTTGCTATCTTCTAAGACGGTCCCGGACACGCAAAATGAGGTCACCAGAGTTCAATGACCTTTGCTATCTTCTATGAAGCTCCCGGACACGCAAAATGAGATCACCAGAGGTCAATGACCTTTGCTATCTTCTAAGACGCTCCCGGACACGGAAAATGAAGTCACCAGAGGTCAATGAACTTTGCTATCTTCTAAGACGCTCCCGGACACGCAAAATGAGGTCACCAGAGGTCAATGACTTTTGCTATCTTCTAAGACGCTCCCGGACACGCAAAATGAGGTTACTAGAGGTCAATGACCTTTGCTGTACTCTTAGAAGCTCCCGGACACGCTAAATGAGGTCAGCAGAGGTCAATGACCTTTGCTATCTTCTAAGACGCTCCCGCACACGGAAAATGAGATCACCAGAGGTCAATGACATTTGCTATGTTCTAAGAAGCTCCCGGACACGCAAAATGAGGTCACCAGAGGTCAATGACCTTTGCAATCTTCTAAGAAGATCCCGGACACGCAAAATGAGGTCACCAGAGGTCAATGACCTTTGCTATCTTCTAAGAAGCTCCCGGACACGCAAAATAAGGTCACCAGAGGTCAATGACCTTTGCTATCTTCTAAGACGCTCCCGGACACGCAAAATGAGGTCACCAGAGGTCAATGACCTTTGCTATCTTCTAAGAAGCTCCCAGACAAGCAAAATGATGTCACCAGAGGTCAATGACATTTGCTATCTTGTAAGACGCTCCCGGACACGGAAAATGAGGTTATCATAGGTCAATGACCTTTGCTACCTTCTAAGATGCTCCCGGACACGCAAAATGAGGTCGCCAGAGGTCAATGACCTTTGCTATACTCTTAGAAGCTCCCGGACACGCAAAATGAGGTCAGCAGAGGTCAATGACCTTTGCTATCTTCTAAGACGCTCCCGCACACGCAAAATGAGGTCACCAGAGGTCAATGACCTTTGCTATCTTCTAAGAAAATCCCGGACACGCAAAATGAGGTCACCAGAGGTCAATGACCTTTGCTATCTTCTAAGAAGCTCCCGGACACGCAAAATGAGGTCACCAGAGGTCAATGACCTTTGCTATCTTCTAAGACGCTCCCGGACACGCAAAATGAGGTCACCAGAGGTCAATGACCTTTGCTATCTTCTAAGAAGCTCCCAGACAAGCAAAATGATGTCACCAGAGGTCAATGACCTTTGCTATCTTGTAAGACGCTCCCGGACACGGAAAATGAGGTCATCATAGGTCAATGACCTTTGCTACCTTCTAAGATGCTCCCGGACACGCAAAATGAGGTCACCAGAGGTCAATGACCTTTGCTATACTCTTAGAAGCTCCCGGACACGCAAAATGAGGTCAGCACAGGTCAATGACCTTTGCTATCTTCTAAGACGCTCCCGCACACGCAAAATGAGGTCACCAGAGGTCAATGACCTTTGCTATCTTCTAAGACGGTCCCGGACACGCAAAATGAGGTCACCAGAGTTCAATGACCTTTGCTATCTTCTAAGAAGCTCCCGGACACGCAAAATGAGATCACCAGAGGTCAATGACCTTTGCTATCTTCTAAGACGCTCCCGGACACGGAAAATGAAGTCACCAGAGGTCAATGAACTTTGCTATCTTCTAAGACGCTCCCGGACACGCAAAATGAGGTCACCAGAGGTCAATGACCTTTGCTATCTTCTAAGACGCTCCCGGACACGCAAAATGAGGTTACCAGAGGTCAATGACCTTGCTATACTCTTAGAAGCTCCCGGACCCGCTAAATGAGGTCAGCAGAGGTCAATGACCTTTGCTATCTTCTAAGACGCTCTCGCACACGGAAAATGAGATCACCAGAGGTCAATGACATTTGCTATCTTCTAAGAAGCTCCCGGACACGCAAAATGAGGTCACCAGAGGTCTATGACCTTTGCAATCTCCTAAGAAGATCCCGGAAACGCAAAATGAGGTTACCAGAGGTCAATGACCTTTGCTATCTTCTAAGAAGCTCCCGGACACGCAAAATGAGGTCACCAGAGGTCAATGACCTTTGCTATCTTCTAAGACGCTCCCGGACACGCAAAATGAGGTTACCAGAGGTCAATGACCTTTGCTATACTCTTAGAAGCTCACGGACACGCTAAATGAGGTCAGCAGAGGTCAATGACCTTTGCTATCTTCTGAGACGCTCCCGGACACGCAAAATGATGTCACCAGAGTTCAATGACCTTTGCTATCTTCTAAGACGCTCCCGGACACGCAAAATGAGGTCACCAGAGGTCAATGATCTTTGCTATCTTCTAAGACGCTCCCGGACACGCAAAATGAGGTTACCAGAGGTCAATGACCTTTGCTATACTCTTAGAAGCTCCCGGACACGCTAAATGAGGTCAGCAGAGGTCAATGACCTTTGCTATCTTCTAAGACGCTCCCGCACACGGAAAATGAGATCACCATAGGTCAATGACATTTGCCATCTTCTAAGAAGCTCCCGGACACGCAAAATGAGGTCACCAGAGGTCAATGACCTTTGCAATCTTCTAAGAGGATCCCGGACACGCAAAATGAGGTCACCAGAGGTTAATGACCTTTGCTATCTTCTAAGGAGCTCCCAGACAAGCAAAATGATGTCACCAGAGGTCAATGACCTTTGCTATCTTCTAAGACGCTCCCGCACACGGAAAATGAGATCACCAGAGGTCAATGACATTTTCTATCTTCTAAGAAGCTCCCGGACACGCAAAATGAGGTCACCAGAGTTCAATGACCTTTGCCATCTTCTAAGAAGCTCCCGGACACGCAAAATGAGATCACCAGAGGTCAATGACCTTTGCTATCTTCTAAGACGCTCCCGGACACGCAAAATGAGGTCACCAGAGGTCAATGACCTTTGCTATACTCTTAGAAGCTCCCGGACACGCAAAATGAGGTCAGCACAGGTCAATGACCTTTGCTATCTTCTAAGACGCTCCCGCACACGCAAAATGAGGTCACCAGAGGTCAATGACCTTTGCTATCTTCTAAGACGGTCCCGGACACGCAAAATGAGGTCACCAGAGTTCAATGACCTTTGCTATCTTCTAAGAAGCTCCCGGACACGCAAAATGAGATCACCAGAGGTCAATGACCTTTGCTATCTTCTAAGACGCTCCCGGACACGGAAAATGAAGTCACCAGAGGTCAATGAACTTTGCTATCTTCTAAGACGCTCCCGGACACGCAAAATGAGGTCACCAGAGGTCAATGACCTTTGCTATCTTCTAAGACGCTCCCGGACACGCAAAATGAGGTTACCAGAGGTCAATGACCTTGCTATACTCTTAGAAGCTCCCGGACACGCTAAATGAGGTCAGCAGAGGTCAATGACCTTTGCTATCTTCTAAGACGCTCTCGCACACGGAAAATGAGATCACCAGAGGTCAATGACATTTGCTATCTTCTAAGAAGCTCCCGGACACGCAAAATGAGGTCACCAGAGGTCTATGACCTTTGCAATCTCCTAAGAAGATCCCGGACACGCAAAATGAGGTTACCAGAGGTCAATGACCTTTGCTATCTTCTAAGAAGCTCCCGGACACGCAAAATGAGGTCACCAGAGGTCAATGACCTTTGCTATCTTCTAAGACGCTCCCGGACACGCAAAATGAGGTTACCAGAGGTCAATGACCTTTGCTATACTCTTAGAAGCTCACGGACACGCTAAATGAGGTCAGCAGAGGTCAATGACCTTTGCTATCTTCTGAGACGCTCCCGGACACGCAAAATGATGTCACCAGAGTTCAATGACCTTTGCTATCTTCTAAGACGCTCCCGGACACGCAAAATGAGGTCACCAGAGGTCAATGATCTTTGCTATCTTCTAAGACGCTCCCGGACACGCAAAATGAGGTTACCAGAGGTCAATGACCTTTGCTATACTCTTAGAAGCTCCCGGACACGCTAAATGAGGTCAGCAGAGGTCAATGATCTTTGCTATCTTCTAAGACGCTCCCGCACACGGAAAATGAGATCACCATAGGTCAATGACATTTGCCATCTTCTAAGAAGCTCCCGGACACGCAAAATGAGGTCACCAGAGGTCAATGACCTTTGCAATCTTCTAAGAGGATCCCGGACACGCAAAATGAGGTCACCAGAGGTTAATGACCTTTGCTATCTTCTAAGAAGCTCCCAGACAAGCAAAATGATGTCACCAGAGGTCAATGACCTTTGCTATCTTCTAAGACGCTCCCGCACACGGAAAATGAGATCACCAGAGGTCAATGACATTTTCTATCTTCTAAGAAGCTCCCGGACACGCAAAATGAGGTCACCAGAGGTCAATGACCTTTGCAATCTTCTAAGAAGATCCCGGACACGCAAAATGAGGTCACCAGAGTTCAATGACCTTTGCCATCTTCTAAGAAGCTCCCGGACACGCAGAATGAGATCACCAGAGGTCAATGACCTTTGCTATCTTCTAAGACGCTCCCGGACACGCAAAATGAGGTCACCAGAGGTCAATGATCTTTGCTATCTTCTAAGACGCTCCCGGACACGCAAAATGAGGTTACCAGAGGTCAATGACCTTTGCTATACTCTTAGAAGCTCCCGGACACGCTAAATGAGGTCAGCAGAGGTCAATGACCTTTGCTATCTTCTAAGACGCTCCCGCACACGGAAAATGAGATCACCATAGGTCAATGACATTTGCTATCTTCTAAGAAGCTCCCGGACACGCAAAATGAGGTCACCAGAGGTCAATGACCTTTGCAATCTTCTAAGAGGATCCCGGACACGCAAAATGAGGTCACCAGAGGTTAATGACCTTTGCTATCTTCTAAGAAGCTCCCAGACAAGCAAAATGATGTCACCAGAGGTCAATGACCTTTGCTATCTTCTAAGACGCTCCCGCACACGGAAAATGAGATCACCAGAGGTCAATGACATTTGCTATCTTCTAAGAAGCTCCCGGACACGCAAAATGAGGTCACCAGAGGTCAATGACCTTTGCAATCATCTAAGAAGATCCCGGACACGCAAAATGAGGTCACCAGAGGTCAATGACCTTTGCTATCTTCTAAGAAGCTCCCGGACACGCAAAATGAGATCACCAGAGGTCAATGACCTTTGCTATCTTCTAAGACGCTCCCGGACACGGAAAATGAAGTCACCAGAGGTCAATGAACTTTGCTATCTTCTAAGACGGTCCCGGACACGCAAAATGAGGTCACCAGAGTTCAATGACCTTTGCTATCTTCTAAGAAGCTCCCGGACACGCAAAATGAGATCACCAGAGGTCAATGACCTTTGCTATCTTCTAAGACGCTCCCGGACACGGAAAATGAAGTCACCAGAGGTCAATGAACTTTGCTATCTTCTAAGACGCTCCCGGACACGCAAAATGAGGTCACCAGAGGTCAATGACCTTTGCTATCTTCTAAGACGCTCCCGGACACGCAATATGAGGTTACCAGAGGTCAATGACCTTTGCTATCTTCTAAGACGCTCCCGGACACGCAAAATGAGGTCACCAGAGGTCAATGACCTTTGCTATCTTCTAAGACGCTCCCGGACACGCAAAATGAGGTCACCAGAGTTCAATGACATTTGCTATCTTCTAAGAAGCTCCCGGACACGCAAAATGAGATCACCAGAGGTCAATGACCTTTGCTATCTTCTAAGACGCTCCCGGACACGGAAAATGAAGTCACCAGAGGTCAATGAACTTTGCTATCTTCTAAGACGCTCCCGGACACGCAAAATGAGGTCACCAGAGGTCAATGACCTTTGCTATCTTCTAAGACGCTCCCGGACACGCAAAATGAGGTTACCAGAGGTCAATGACCTTTGCTATACTCTTAGAAGCTCCCGGACACGCTAAATGAGGTCAGCAGAGGTCAATGAACTTTGCTATCTTCTAAGACGCTCCCGGACACGCAAAATGAGGTCACCAGAGGTCAATGACATTTGCTATCTTCTAAGACGCTCCCGGACACGCAAAATGAGGTCACCAGAGGTCAATGACCTTTGCAATCTTCTAAGAAGATCCCGGACACGCAAAATGAGGTCACCAGAGGTCAATGACCTTTGCTATCTTCTAAGAAGCTCCCGGACACGCAAAATAAGGTCACCAGAGGTCAATGACCTTTGCTATCTTCTAAGACGCTCCCGGACACGCAAAATGAGGTCACCAGAGGTCAATGACCTTTGCTATCTTCTAAGAAGCTCCCAGACAAGCAAAATGATGTCACCAGAGGTCAATGACCTTTGCTATCTTGTAAGACGCTCCCGGACACGGAAAATGAGGTTATCATAGGTCAATGACCTTTGCTACCTTCTAAGATGCTCCCGGACACGCAAAATGAGGTCACCAGAGGTCAATGACCTTTGCTATCTTCTAAGACGCTCCCGCACACGGAAAATGAGATCACCAGAGGTCAATGACATTTGCTATCTTCTAAGAAGCTCCCGGACACGCAAAATGAGGTCACCAGAGGTCAATGACCTTTGCAATCTTCTAAGAAGATCCCGGACACGCAAAATGAGGTCACCAGAGGTCAATGACCTTTGCTATCTTCTAAGAAGCTCCCGGACACGCAAAATGAGATCACCAGAGGTCAATGACCTTTGCTATCTTCTAAGACGCTCCCGGACACGGAAAATGAAGTCACCAGAGGTCAATGAACTTTGCTATCTTCTAAGACGGTCCCGGACACGCAAAATGAGGTCACCAGAGTTCAATGACCTTTGCTATCTTCTAAGAAGCTCCCGGACACGCAAAATGAGATCACCAGAGGTCAATGACCTTTGCTATCTTCTAAGACGCTCCCGGACACGGAAAATGAAGTCACCAGAGGTCAATGAACTTTGCTATCTTCTAAGACGCTCCCGGACACGCAAAATGAGGTCACCAGAGGTCAATGACCTTTGCTATCTTCTAAGACGCTCCCGGACACGCAATATGAGGTTACGAGAGGTCAATGACCTTTGCTATACTCTTAGAAGGTCACGGACACGCTAAATGAGGTCAGCAGAGGTCAATGACCTTTGCTATCTTCTGAGACGCTCCCGGACACGCAAAATGAGGTCACCAGAGTTCAATGACCTTTGCTATCTTCTAAGAAGCTCCCGGACACGCAAAATGAGATCACCAGAGGTCAATGACCTTTGCTATCTTCTAAGACGCTCCCGGACACGGAAAATGAAGTCACCAGAGGTCAATGAACTTTGCTATCTTCTAAGACGCTCCCGGACACGCAAAATGAGGTCACCAGAGGTCAATGACCTTTGCTATCTTCTAAGACGCTCCCGGACACGCAAAATGAGGTTACCAGAGGTCAATGACCTTTGCTATACTCTTAGAAGCTCCCGGACACGCTAAATGAGGTCAGCAGAGGTCAATGAACTTTGCTATCTTCTAAGACGCTCCCGGACACGCAAAATGAGGTCACCAGAGGTCAATGACATTTGCTATCTTCTAAGACGCTCCCGGACACGCAAAATGAGGTCACCAGAGGTCAATGACCTTTGCAATCT
The DNA here is from genome assembly GCA_918808275.2 of Dolichovespula sylvestris. Lineage (NCBI taxonomy): Eukaryota > Metazoa > Arthropoda > Insecta > Hymenoptera > Vespidae > Dolichovespula > Dolichovespula sylvestris. Next base: position 387,086 of record OU964963.1, on the reverse strand, counting down.
TCTAAGAAGATCCCGGACACGCAAAATGAGGTCACCAGAGGTCAATGACCTTTGATATCTTCTAAGAAGCTCCCGGACACGCAAAATAAGGTCACCAGAGGTCAATGACCTTTGCTATCTTCTAAGACGCTCCCGGACACGCAAAATGAGGTCACCAGAGGTCAATGACTTTTGCTATCTTCTAAGAAGCTCCCAGACAAGCAAAATGATGTCACCAGAGGTCAATGACCTTTGCTATCTTGTAAGACGCTCCCGGACACGGAAAATGAGGTTATCATAGGTCAATGACCTTTGCTACCTACTAAGATGCTCCCGGACACGCAAAATGAGGTCACCAGAGGTCAATGACCTTTGCTATACTCTTAGAAGCTCCCGGACACGCAAAATGAGGTCAGCAGAGGTCAATGACCTTTGCTATCTTCTAAGACGCTCCCGCACACGCAAAATGAGGTCTCCAGAGGTCAATGACCTTTGCTATCTTCTCAGAAAATCCCGGACACGCAAAATGAGGTCACCAGAGGTCAATGACCTTTGCTATCTTCTAAGAAGCTCCCGGACACGCAAAATGAGGTCACCAGAGGTCAATGACCTTTGCTATCTTCTAAGACGCTCCCGGACACGCAAAATGAGGTCACCAGAGGTCAATGACCTTTGCTATCTTCTAAGAAGCTCCCAGACAAGCAAAATGATGTCACCAGAGGTCAATGACCTTTGCTATCTTGTAAGACGCTCCCGGACACGGAAAATGAGGTCATCATAGGTCAATGACCTTTGCTACCTTCTAAGATGCTACCGGACACGCAAAATGAGGTCACCAGAGGTCAATGACCTTTGCTATACTCTTAGAAGCTCCCGGACACGCAAAATGAGGTCAGCACAGGTCAATGACCTTTGCTATCTTCTAAGACGCTCCCGCACACGCAAAATGAGGTCACCAGAGGTCAATGACCTTTGCTATCTTCTAAGACGGTCCCGGACACGCAAAATGAGGTCACCAGAGTTCAATGACCTTTGCTATCTTCTAAGAAGCTCCCGGACACGCAAAATGAGATCACCAGAGGTCAATGACATTTGCTATCTTCTAAGACGCTCCCGGACACGGAAAATGAAGTCACCAGAGGTCAATGAACTTTGCTATCTTCTAAGACGCTCCCGGACACGCAAAATGAGGTCACCAGAGGTCAATGACCTTTGCTATCTTCTAAGACGCTCCCGGACACGCAAAATGAGGTTACCAGAGGTCAATGACCTTGCTATACTCTTAGAAGCTCCCGGACACGCTAAATGAGGTCAGCAGAGGTCAATGACCTTTGCTATCTACTAAGACGCTCTCGCACACGGAAAATGAGATCACCAGAGGTCAATGACATTTGCTATCTTCTAAGAAGCTCCCGGACACGCAAAATGAGGTCACCAGAGGTCAATGACCTTTGCAATCTCCTAAGAAGATCCCGGACACGCAAAATGAGGTCACCAGAGGTCAATGACCTTTGCTATCTTCTAAGAAGCTCCCGGACACGCAAAATGAGGTCACCAGAGGTCAATGACCTTTGCTATCTTCTAAGACGCTCCCGGACACGCAAAATGAGGTTACCAGAGGTCAATGACCTTTGCTATACTCTTAGAAGCTCACGGACACGCTAAATGAGGTCAGCAGAGGTCAATGACCTTTGCTATCTTCTGAGACGCTCCCGGACACGCAAAATGAGGTCACCAGAGTTCAATGACCTTTGCTATCTTCTAAGAAGCTCCCGGACACGCAAAATGAGATCACCAGAGGTCAATGAACTTTGCTATCTTCTAAGACGCTCCCGGACACGGAAATTGAAGTCACCAGAGGTCAATGAATTTTGCTATCTTCTAAGACGCTCCCGGACACGCAAAATGAGGTCACCAGAGGTCAATGATCTTTGCTATCTTCTAAGACGCTCCCGGACACGCAAAATGAGGTTACCAGAGGTCAATGACCTTTGCTATACTCTTAGAAGCTCCCGGACACGCTAAATGAGGTCAGCAGAGGTCAATGACCTTTGCTATCTTCTAAGACGCTCCCGCACACGGAAAATGAGATCACCATAGGTCAATGACATTTGCTATCTTCTAAGAAGCTCCCGGACACGCAAAATGAGGTCACCAGAGGTCAATGACCTTTGCAATCTTCTAAGAGGATCCCGGACACGCAAAATGAGGTCACCAGAGGTTAATGACCTTTGCTATCTTCTAAGAAGCTCCCAGACAAGCAAAATGATGTCACCAGAGGTCAATGACCTTTGCTATCTTCTAAGACGCTCCCGCACACGGAAAATGAGATCACCAGAGGTCAATGACATTTGCTATCTTTTAAGAAGCTCCCGGACACGCAAAATGAGGTCACCAGAGTTCAATGACCTTTGCAATCTTCTAAGAAGATCCCGGACACGCAAAATGAGGTCACCAGAGTTCAATGACCTTTGCTATCTTCTAAGAAGCTCCCGGACACGCAAAATGAGATCACCAGAGGTCAATGACCTTTGCTATCTTCTAAGACGCTCCCGGACACGGAAAATGAAGTCACCAGAGGTCAATGAATTTTGCTATCTTCTAAGACGCTCCCGGACACGCAAAATGAGGTCACCAGAGGTCAATGACCTTTGCTATCTTCTAAGACGCTCCCGGACACGCAAAATGAGGTCACCAGAGGTCAATGACCTTTGCTATCTTCTAAGACGCTCCCGGACACGCAAAATGAGGTTACCAGAGGTCAATGACCTTTGCTATACTCTTAGAAGCTCCCGGACACGCTAAATGAGGTCAGCAGAGGTCAATGAACTTTGCTATCTTCTAAGACGCTCCCGGACACGCAAAATGAGGTCACCAGAGGTCAATGACATTTGCTATCTTCTAAGACGCTCCCGGACACGCAAAATGAGGTCACCAGAGGTCAATGACCTTTGCAATCTTCTAAGAAGATCCCGGACACGCAAAATGAGGTCACCAGAGGTCAATGACCTTTGCTATCTTCTAAGAAGCTCCCGGACACGCAAAATAAGGTCACCAGAGGTCAATGACCTTTGCTATCTTCTAAGACGCTCCCGGACACGCAAAATGAGGTCACCAGAGGTCAATGACCTTTGCTATCTTCTAAGAAGCTCCCAGACAAGCAAAATGATGTCACCAGAGGTCAATGACCTTTGCTATCTTGTAAGACGCTCCCGGACACGGAAAATGAGGTTATCATAGGTCAATGACCTTTGCTACCTTCTAAGATGCTCCCGGACACGCAAAATGAGGTCACCAGAGGTCAATGACCTTTGCTATACTCTTAGAAGCTCCCGGACACGCAAAATGAGGTCAGCAGAGGTCAATGACCTTTGCTATCTTCTAAGACGCTCCCGCACACGCAAAATGAGGTCTCCAGAGGTCAATGACCTTTGCTATCTTCTCAGAAAATCCCGGACACGCAAAATGAGGTCACCAGAGGTCAATGACCTTTGCTATCTTCTAAGAAGCTCCCGGACACGCAAAATGAGGTCACCAGAGGTCAATGACCTTTGCTATCTTCTAAGACGCTCCCGGACACGCAAAATGAGGTCACCAGAGGTCAATGACCTTTGCTATCTTCTAAGAAGCTCCCAGACAAGCAAAATGATGTCACCAGAGGTCAATGACCTTTGCTATCTTGTAAGACGCTCCCGGACACAGAAAATGAGGTCATCATAGGTCAATGACCTTTGCTACCTTCTAAGATGCTACCGGACACGCAAAATGAGGTCACCAGAGGTCAATGACCTTTGCTATACTCTTAGAAGCTCCCGGACACGCAAAATGAGGTCAGCACAGGTCAATGAACTTTGCTATCTTCTAAGACGCTCCCGGACACGCAAAATGAGGTCACCAGAGGTCAATGACCTTTGCTATCTTCTAAGACGCTCCCGGACACGCAAAATGAGGTTACCAGAGGTCAATGACCTTGCTATACTCTTAGAAGCTCCCGGACACGCTAAATGAGGTCAGCAGAGGTCAATGACCTTTGCTATCTTCTAAGACGCTCTCGCACACGGAAAATGAGATCACCAGAGGTCAATGACATTTTCTATCTTCTAAGAAGCTCCCGGACACGCAAAATGAGGTCACCAGAGGTCAATGACCTTTGCAATCTCCTAAGAAGATCCCGGACACGCAAAATGAGGTCACCAGAGGTCAATGACCTTTGCTATCTTCTAAGAAGCTCCCGGACACGCAAAATGAGGTCACCAGAGGTCAATGACCTTTGCTATCTTCTAAGACGCTCCCGGACACGCAAAATGAGGTTACCAGAGGTCAATGAATTTTGCTATCTTCTAAGACGCTCCCGGACACGCAAAATGAGGTCACCAGAGGTCAATGATCTTTGCTATCTTCTAAGACGCTCCCGGACACGCAAAATGAGGTTACCAGAGGTCAATGACCTTTGCTATACTCTTAGAAGCTCCCGGACACGCTAAATGAGGTCAGCAGAGGTCAATGACCTTTGCTATCTTCTAAGACAATCCCGCACACGGAAAATGAGATCACCATAGGTCAATGACATTTGCTATCTTCTAAGAAGCTCCCGGACACGCAAAATGAGGTCACCAGAGGTCAATGACCTTTGCAATCTTCTAAGAGGATCCCGGACACGCAAAATGAGGTCACCAGAGGTTAATGACCTTTGCTATCTTCTAAGAAGCTCCCAGACAAGCAAAATGATGTCACCAGAGGTCAATGACCTTTGCTATCTTCTAAGGCGCTCCCGCACACGGAAAATGAGATCAACAGAGGTCAATGACATTTGCTATCTTCTAAGAAGCTCCCGGACACGCAAAATGAGGTCACCAGAGGTCAATGACCTTTGCAATCTTCTAAGAAGATCCCGGACACGCAAAATGAGGTCACCAGAGGTCAATGACCTTTGCTATCTTCTAAGAAGCTCCCGGACACGCAAAATGAGATCACCAGAGGTCAATGACCTTTGCTGTCTTCTAAGACGCTCCCGGACACGGAAAATGAAGTCACCAGAGGTCAATGAACTTTGCTATCTTCTAAGACGGACCCGGACACGCAAAATGAGGTCACCAGAGTTCAATGACCTTTGCTATCTTCTAAGAAGCTCCCGGACACGCAAAATGAGATCACCAGAGGTCAATGACCTTTGCTATCTTCTAAGACGCTCCCGGACACGGAAAATGAAGTCACCAGAGGTCAATGAACTTTGCTATCTTCTAAGACGCTCCCGGACACGCAAAATGAGGTCACCAGAGGTCAATGACATTTGCTATCTTCTAAGACGCTCCCGGACACGCAATATGAGGTTACCAGAGGTCAATGACCTTTGCTATACTCTTAGAAGCTCACGGACACGCTAAATGAGGTCAGCAGAGGTCAATGACCTTTGCTATCTTCTGAGACGCTCCCGGACACGCAAAATGAGGTCACCAGAGTTCAATGACCTTTGCTATCTTCTAAGAAGCTCCCGGACACGCAAAATGAGATCACCAGAGGTCAATGACCTTTGCTATCTTCTAAGACGCTCCCGGACACGGAAAATGAAGTCACCAGAGGTCAATGAACTTTGCTATCTTCTAAGACGCTCCCGGACACGCAAAATGAGGTCACCAGAGGTCAATGACCTTTGCTATCTTCTAAGACGCTCCCGGACACGCAAAATGAGGTTACCAGAGGTCAATGACCTTTGCTATACTCTTAGAAGCTCCCGGACACGCTAAATGAGGTCAGCAGAGGTCAATGAACTTTGCTATCTTCTAAGACGCTCCCGGACACGCAAAATGAGGTCACCAGAGGTCAATGACATTTGCTATCTTCTAAGACGCTCCCGGACACGCAAAATGAGGTCACCAGAGGTCAATGACCTTTGCAATCTTCTAAGAAGATCCCGGACACGCAAAATGAGGTCACCAGAGGTCAATGACCTTTGCTATCTTCTAAGAAGCTCCCGGACACGCAAAATAAGGTCACCAGAGGTCAATGACCTTTGCTATCTTCTAAGACGCTCCCGGACACGCAAAATGAGGTCACCAGAGGTCAATGACCTTTGCTATCTTCTAAGAAGCTCCCAGACAAGCAAAATGATGTCACCAGAGGTCAATGACCTTTGCTATCTTGTAAGACGCTCCCGGACACGGAAAATGAGGTTATCATAGGTCAATGACCTTTGCTACCTTCTAAGATGCTCCCGGACACGCAAAATGAGGTCACCAGAGGTCAATGACCTTTGCTATACTCTTAGAAGCTCCCGGACACGCAAAATGAGGTCAGCAGAGGTCAATGACCTTTGCTATCTTCTAAGACGCTCCCGCACACGCAAAATGAGGTCTCCAGAGGTCAATGACCTTTGCTATCTTCTCAGAAAATCCCGGACACGCAAAATGAGGTCACCAGAGGTCAATGACCTTTGCTATCTTCTAAGAAGCTCCCGGACACGCAAAATGAGGTCACCAGAGGTCAATGACCTTTGCTATCTTCTAAGACGCTCCCGGACACGCAAAATGAGGTCACCAGAGGTCAATGACCTTTGCTATCTTCTAAGAAGCTCCCAGACAAGCAAAATGATGTCACCAGAGGTCAATGACCTTTGCTATCTTGTAAGACGCTCCCGGACACGGAAAATGAGGTCATCATAGGTCAATGACCTTTGCTACCTTCTAAGATGCTACCGGACACGCAAAATGAGGTCACCAGAGGTCAATGACCTTTGCTATACTCTTAGAAGCTCCCGGACACGCAAAATGAGGTCAGCACAGGTCAATGACCTTTGCTATCTTCTAAGACGCTCCCGCACACGCAAAATGAGGTCACCAGAGGTCAATGACCTTTGCTATCTTCTAAGACGGTCCCGGACACGCAAAATGAGGTCACCAGAGTTCAATGACCTTTGCTACCTTCTAAGAAGCTCCCGGACACGCAAAATGAGATCACCAGAGGTCAATGACATTTGCTATCTTCTAAGACGCTCCCGGACACGGAAAATGAAGTCACCAGAGGTCAATGAACTTTGCTATCTTCTAAGACGCTCCCGGACACGCAAAATGAGGTCACCAGAGGTCAATGACCTTTGCTATCTTCTAAGACGCTCCCGGACACGCAAAATGAGGTTACCAGAGGTCAATGACCTTGCTATACTCTTAGAAGCTCCCGGACACGCTAAATGAGGTCAGCAGAGGTCAATGACCTTTGCTATCTTCTAAGACGCTCTCGCACACGGAAAATGAGATCACCAGAGGTCAATGACATTTTCTATCTTCTAAGAAGCTCCCGGACACGCAAAATGAGGTCACCAGAGGTCAATGACCTTTGCAATCTCCTAAGAAGATCCCGGACACGCAAAATGAGGTCACCAGAGGTCAATGACCTTTGCTATCTTCTAAGAAGCTCCCGGACACGCAAAATGAGGTCACCAGAGGTCAATGACCTTTGCTATCTTCTAAGACGCTCCCGGACACGCAAAATGAGGTTACCAGAGGTCAATGACCTTTGCTATACTCTTAGAAGCTCACGGACACGCTAAATGAGGTCAGCAGAGGTCAATGACCTTTGCTATCTTCTGAGACGCTCCCGGACACGCAAAATGAGGTCACCAGAGTTCAATGACCTTTGCTATCTTCTAAGAAGCTCCCGGACACGCAAAATGAGATCACCAGAGGTCAATGAACTTTGCTATCTTCTAAGACGCTCCCGGACACGGAAAATGAAGTCACCAGAGGTCAATGAATTTTGCTATCTTCTAAGACGCTCCCGGACACGCAAAATGAGGTCACCAGAGGTCAATGATCTTTGCTATCTTCTAAGACGCTCCCGGACACGCAAAATGAGGTTACCAGAGGTCAATGACCTTTGCTATACTCTTAGAAGCTCCCGGACACGCTAAATGAGGTCAGCAGAGGTCAATGACCTTTGCTATCTTCTAAGACGCTCCCGCACACGGAAAATGAGATCACCATAGGTCAATGACATTTGCTATCTTCTAAGAAGCTCCCGGACACGCAAAATGAGGTCACCAGAGGTCAATGACCTTTGCAATCTTCTAAGAGGATCCCGGACACGCAAAATGAGGTCACCAGAGGTTAATGACCTTTGCTATCTTCTAAGAAGCTCCCAGACAAGCAAAATGATGTCACCAGAGGTCAATGACCTTTGCTATCTTGTAAGACGCTCCCGGACACGGAAAATGAGGTTATCATAGGTCAATGACCTTTGCTACCTTCTAAGATGCTCCCGGACACGCAAAATGAGGTCACCAGAGGTCAATGACCTTTGCTATACTCTTAGAAGCTCCCGGACACGCAAAATGAGGTCAGCAGAGGTCAATGACCTTTGCTATCTTCTAAGACGCTCCCGCACACGCAAAATGAGGTCTCCAGAGGTCAATGACCTTTGCTATCTTCTCAGAAAATCCCGGACACGCAAAATGAGGTCACCAGAGGTCAATGACCTTTGCTATCTTCTAAGAAGCTCCCGGACACGCAAAATGAGGTCACCAGAGGTCAATGACCTTTGCTATCTTCTAAGACGCTCCCGGACACGCAAAATGAGGTCACCAGAGGTCAATGACCTTTGCTATCTTCTAAGAAGCTCCCAGACAAGCAAAATGATGTCACCAGAGGTCAATGACCTTTGCTATCTTGTAAGACGCTCCCGGACACGGAAAATGAGGTCATCATAGGTCAATGACCTTTGCTACCTTCTAAGATGCTACCGGACACGCAAAATGAGGTCACCAGAGGTCAATGACCTTTGCTATACTCTTAGAAGCTCCCGGACACGCAAAATGAGGTCAGCACAGGTCAATGACCTTTGCTATCTTCTAAGACGCTCCCGCACACGCAAAATGAGGTCACCAGAGGTCAATGACCTTTGCTATCTTCTAAGACGGTCCCGGACACGCAAAATGAGGTCACCAGAGTTCAATGACCTTTGCTATCTTCTAAGAAGCTCCCGGACACGCAAAATGAGATCACCAGAGGTCAATGACATTTGCTATCTTCTAAGACGCTCCCGGACACGGAAAATGAAGTCACCAGAGGTCAATGAACTTTGCTATCTTCTAAGACGCTCCCGGACACGCAAAATGAGGTCACCAGAGGTCAATGACCTTTGCTATCTTCTAAGACGCTCCCGGACACGCAAAATGAGGTTACCAGAGGTCAATGACCTTGCTATACTCTTAGAAGCTCCCGGACACGCTAAATGAGGTCAGCAGAGGTCAATGACCTTTGCTATCTTCTAAGACGCTCTCGCACACGGAAAATGAGATCACCAGAGGTCAATGACATTTTCTATCTTCTAAGAAGCTCCCGGACACGCAAAATGAGGTCACCAGAGGTCAATGACCTTTGCAATCTCCTAAGAAGATCCCGGACACGCAAAATGAGGTCACCAGAGGTCAATGACCTTTGCTATCTTCTAAGAAGCTCCCGGACACGCAAAATGAGGTCACCAGAGGTCAATGACCTTTGCTATCTTCTAAGACGCTCCCGGACACGCAAAATGAGGTTACCAGAGGTCAATGACCTTTGCTATACTCTTAGAAGCTCACGGACACGCTAAATGAGGTCAGCAGAGGTCAATGACCTTTGCTATCTTCTGAGACGCTCCCGGACACGCAAAATGAGGTCACCAGAGTTCAATGACCTTTGCTATCTTCTAAGAAGCTCCCGGACACGCAAAATGAGATCACCAGAGGTCAATGAACTTTGCTATCTTCTAAGACGCTCCCGGACACGGAAAATGAAGTCACCAGAGGTCAATGAATTTTGCTATCTTCTAAGACGCTCCCGGACACGCAAAATGAGGTCACCAGAGGTCAATGATCTTTGCTATCTTCTAAGACGCTCCCGGACACGCAAAATGAGGTTACCAGAGGTCAATGACCTTTGCTATACTCTTAGAAGCTCCCGGACACGCTAAATGAGGTCAGCAGAGGTCAATGACCTTTGCTATCTTCTAAGACGCTCCCGCACACGGAAAATGAGATCACCATAGGTCAATGACATTTGCTATCTTCTAAGAAGCTCCCGGACACGCAAAATGAGGTCACCAGAGGTCAATGACCTTTGCAATCTTCTAAGAGGATCCCGGACACGCAAAATGAGGTCACCAGAGGTTAATGACCTTTGCTATCTTCTAAGAAGCTCCCAGACAAGCAAAATGATGTCACCAGAGGTCAATGACCTTTGCTATCTTCTAAGACGCTCCCGCACACGGAAAATGAGATCACCAGAGGTCAATGACATTTGCTATCTTCTAAGAAGCTCCCGGACACGCAAAATGAGGTCACCAGAGGTCAATGACCTTTGCAATCTTCTAAGAAGATCCCGAACACGCAAAATGAGGTCACCAGAGTTCAATGACCTTTGCTATCTTCTAAGAAGCTCCCGGACACGCAAAATGAGATCACCAGAGGTCAATGACCTTTGCTATCTTCTAAGACGCTCCCGGACACGGAAAATGAAGTCACCAGAGGTCAATGAATTTTGCTATCTTCTAAGACGCTCCCGGACACGCAAAATGAGGTCACCAGAGGTCAATGATCTTTGCTATCTTCTAAGACGCTCCCGGACACGCAAAATGAGGTTACCAGAGGTCAATGACCTTTGCTATACTCTTAGAAGCTCCCGGACACGCTAAATGAGGTCAGCAGAGGTCAATGACCTTTGCTATCTTCTAAGACAATCCCGCACACGGAAAATGAGATCACCATAGGTCAATGACATTTGCTATCATCTAAGAAGCTCCCGGACACGCAAAATGAGGTCACCAGAGGTCAATGACCTTTGCAATCTTCTAAGAGGATCCCGGACACGCAAAATGAGGTCACCAGAGGTTAATGACCTTTGCTATCTTCTAAGAAGCTCCCAGACAAGCAAAATGATGTCACCAGAGGTCAATGACCTTTGCTATCTTCTAAGGCGCTCCCGCACACGGAAAATGAGATCACCAGAGGTCAATGACATTTGCTATCTTCTAAGAAGCTCCCGGACACGCAAAATGAGGTCACCAGAGGTCAATGACCTTTGCAATCTTCTAAGAAGATCCCGGACACGCAAAATGAGGTCACCAGAGGTCAATGACCTTTGCTATCTTCTAAGAAGCTCCCGGACACGCAAAATGAGATCACCAGAGGTCAATGACCTTTGCTATCTTCTAAGACGCTCCCGGACACGGAAAATGAAGTCACCAGAGGTCAATGAACTTTGCTATCTTCTAAGACGGTCCCGGACACGCAAAATGAGGTCACCAGAGTTCAATGACCTTTGCTATCTTCTAAGAAGCTCCCGGACACGCAAAATGAGATCACCAGAGGTCAATGACCTTTGCTATCTTCTAAGACGCTCCCGGACACGGAAAATGAAGTCACCAGAGGTCAATGAACTTTGCTATCTTCTAAGACGCTCCCGGACACGCAAAATGAGGTCACCAGAGGTCAATGACCTTTGCTATCTTCTAAGACGCTCCCGGACACGCAATATGAGGTTACCAGAGGTCAATGACCTTTGCTATACTCTTAGAAGCTCACGGACACGCTAAATGAGGTCAGCAGAGGTCAATGACCTTTGCTATCTTCTGAGACGCTCCCGGACACGCAAAATGAGGTCACCAGAGTTCAATGACCTTTGCTATCTTCTAAGAAGCTCCCGGACACGCAAAATGAGATCACCAGAGGTCAATGACCTTTGCTATCTTCTAAGACGCTCCCGGACACGGAAAATGAAGTCACCAGAGGTCAATGAACTTTGCTATCTTCTAAGACGCTCCCGGACACGCAAAATGAGGTCACCAGAGGTCAATGACCTTTGCTATCTTCTAAGACGCTCCCAGACACGCAAAATGAGGTTACCAGAGGTCAATGACCTTTGCTATACTCTTAGAAGCTCCCGGACACGCTAAATGAGGTCAGCAGAGGTCAATGAACTTTGCTATCTTCTAAGAAGCTCCCGGACAAGCAAAATGATGTCACCAGAGGTCAATGACCTTTGCTATCTTGTAAGACGCTCCCGGACACGGAAAATGAGGTCATCATAGGTCAATGACCTTTGCTACCTTCTAAGATGCTCCCGGACACGCAAAATGAGGTCACCAGAGGTCAATGACATTTGCTATACTCTTAGAAGCTCCCGGACACGCAAAATGAGGTCAGCAGAGGTCAATGACCTTTGCTATCTTCTAAGACGCTCCCGCACACGCAAAATGAGGTCACCAGAGGTCAATGACCTTTGCTATCTTCTAAGACGGTCCCGGACACGCAAAATGAGGTCACCAGAGTTCAATGACCTTTGCTATCTTCTAAGAAGCTCCCGGACACGCAAAATGAGATCACCAGAGGTCAATGACCTTTGCTATCTTCTAAGACGCTCCCGGACACGGAAAATGAAGTCACCAGAGGTCAATGAACTTTGCTATCTTCTAAGACGCTCCCGGACACGCAAAATGAGGTCACCAGAGGTCAATGACTTTTGCTATCTTCTAAGACGCTCCCGGACACGCAAAATGAGGTTACCAGAGGTCAATGACCTTTGCTATACTCTTAGAAGCTCCCGGACACGCAAAATAAGGTCACCAGAGGTCAATGACCTTTGCTATCTTCTAAGACGCTCCCGGACACGCAAAATGAGGTCACCAGAGGTCAATGACCTTTGCTATCTTCTAAGAAGCTCCCAGACAAGCAAATTGATGTCACCAGAGGTCAATGACCTTTGCTATCTTGTAAGACGCTCCCGGACACGGAAAATGAGGTTATCATAGGTCAATGACCTTTGCTACCTTCTAAGATGCTCCCGGACACGCAAAATGAGGTCACCAGAGGTCAATGACCTTTGCTATACTCTTAGAAGCTCCCGGACACGGAAAATGAAGTCACCAGAGGTCAATGAACTTTGCTATCTTCTAAGACGCTCCCGGACACGCAAAATGAGGTCACCAGAGGTCAATGACCTTTGCAATCTTCTAAGAAGATCCCGGACACGCAAAATGAGGTCACCAGAGGTCAATGACCTTTGCTATCTTCTAAGAAGCTCCCGGACACGCAAAATAAGGTCACCAGAGGTCAATGACCTTTGCTTTCTTCTAAGACGCTCCCGGACACGCAAAATGAGGTCACCAGAGGTCAATGACCTTTGCTATCTTCTAAGAAGCTCCCAGACAAGCAAAATGATGTCACCAGAGGTCAATGACCTTTGCTATCTTGTAAGACGCTCCCGGACACGGAAAATGAGGTTATCATAGGTCAATGACCTTTGCTACCTTCTAAGATGCTCCCGGACACGCAAAATGAGGTCACCAGAGGTCAATGACCTTTGCTATACTCTTAGAAGCTCCCGGACACGCAAAATGAGGTCAGCAGAGGTCAATGACCTTTGCTATCTTCTCAGACGCTCCCGCACACGCAAAATGAGGTCACCAGAGGTCAATGACCTTTGCTATCTTCTAAGACGGTCCCGGACACGCAAAATGAGGTCACCAGAGTTCAATGACCTTTGCTATCTTCTAAGAAGCTCCCGGACACGCAAAATGAGATCACCAGAGGTCAATGACCTTTGCTATCTTCTAAGTCGCTCCCGGACACGGAAAATGAAGTCACCAGAGGTCAATGAACTTTGCTATCTTCTAAGACGCTCCCGGACACGCAAAATGAGGTCACCAGAGGTCAATGACCTTTGCTATCTTCTAAGACGCTCCCGGACACGCAAAATGAGGTTACCAGAAGTCAATGACCTTTGCTATACTCTTAGAAGCTCCCGGACACGCTATATGAGGTCAGCAGAGGTCAATGACCTTTGCTATCTTCTAAGACGCTCCCAGACACGCAAAATGAGGTTACCAGAGGTCAATGACCTTTGCTATACTCTTAGAAGCTCCCGGACACGCTAAATGAGGTCAGCAGAGGTCAATGAACTTTGCTATCTTCTAAGAAGCTCCCGGACAAGCAAAATGATGTCACCAGAGGTCAATGACCTTTGCTATCTTGTAAGACGCTCCCGGACACGGAAAATGAGGTCATCATAGGTCAATGACCTTTGCTACCTTCTAAGATGCTCCCGGACACGCAAAATGAGGTCACCAGAGGTCAATGACATTTGCTATACTCTTAGAAGCTCCCGGACACGCAAAATGAGGTCAGCAGAGGTCAATGACCTTTGCTATCTTCTAAGACGCTCCCGCACACGCAAAATGAGGTCACCAGAGGTCAATGACCTTTGCTATCTTCTAAGACGGTCCCGGACACGCAAAATGAGGTCACCAGAGTTCAATGACCTTTGCTATCTTCTAAGAAGCTCCCGGACACGCAAAATGAGATCACCAGAGGTCAATGACCTTTGCTATCTTCTAAGACGCTCCCGGACACGGAAAATGAAGTCACCAGAGGTCAATGAACTTTGCTATCTTCTAAGACGCTCCCGGACACGCAAAATGAGGTCACCAGAGGTCAATGACTTTTGCTATCTTCTAAGACGCTCCCGGACACGCAAAATGAGGTTACCAGAGGTCAATGACCTTTGCTATACTCTTAGAAGCTCCCGGACACGCAAAATAAGGTCACCAGAGGTCAATGACCTTTGCTATCTTCTAAGACGCTCCCGGACACGCAAAATGAGGTCACCAGAGGTCAATGACCTTTGCTATCTTCTAAGAAGCTCCCAGACAAGCAAATTGATGTCACCAGAGGTCAATGACCTTTGCTATCTTGTAAGACGCTCCCGGACACGGAAAATGAGGTTATCATAGGTCAATGACCTTTGCTACCTTCTAAGATGCTCCCGGACACGCAAAATGAGGTCACCAGAGGTCAATGACCTTTGCTATACTCTTAGAAGCTCCCGGACACGGAAAATGAAGTCACCAGAGGTCAATGAACTTTGCTATCTTCTAAGACGCTCCCGGACACGCAAAATGAGGTCACCAGAGGTCAATGACCTTTGCAATCTTCTAAGAAGATCCCGGACACGCAAAATGAGGTCACCAGAGGTCAATGACCTTTGCTATCTTCTAAGAAGCTCCCGGACACGCAAAATAAGGTCACCAGAGGTCAATGACCTTTGCTTTCTTCTAAGACGCTCCCGGACACGCAAAATGAGGTCACCAGAGGTCAATGACCTTTGCTATCTTCTAAGAAGCTCCCAGACAAGCAAAATGATGTCACCAGAGGTCAATGACCTTTGCTATCTTGTAAGACGCTCCCGGACACGGAAAATGAGGTTATCATAGGTCAATGACCTTTGCTACCTTCTAAGATGCTCCCGGACACGCAAAATGAGGTCACCAGAGGTCAATGACCTTTGCTATACTCTTAGAAGCTCCCGGACACGCAAAATGAGGTCAGCAGAGGTCAATGACCTTTGCTATCTTCTAAGACGCTCCCGCACACGCAAAATGAGGTCACCAGAGGTCAATGACCTTTGCTATCTTCTAAGACGGTCCCGGACACGCAAAATGAGGTCACCAGAGTTCAATGACCTTTGCTATCTTCTAAGAAGCTCCCGGACACGCAAAATGAGATCACCAGAGGTCAATGACCTTTGCTATCTTCTAAGTCGCTCCCGGACACGGAAAATGAAGTCACCAGAGGTCAATGAACTTTGCTATCTTCTAAGACGCTCCCGGACACGCAAAATGAGGTCACCAGAGGTCAATGACCTTTGCTATCTTCTAAGACGCTCCCGGACACGCAAAATGAGGTTACCAGAAGTCAATGACCTTTGCTATACTCTTAGAAGCTCCCGGACACGCTATATGAGGTCAGCAGAGGTCAATGACCTTTGCTATCTTCTAAGACGCTCCCGCACACGGAAAATGAGATCACCAGAGGTCAATGACATTTGCTATCTTCTAAGAAGCTCCCGGACACGCAAAATGAGGTCACCAGAGGTCAATGACCTTTGCAATCTTCTAAGAAAATCCCGGACACGCAAAATGAGGTCACCAGAGGTCAATGACCTTTGCTATCTTCTAAGACGCTCCCGGACACGCAAAATGAGGTTACCAGAGGTCAATGACCTTTGCTATCTTCTAAGAAGCTCCCAGACAAGCAAAATGATGTCACCAGAGGTCAATGACCTTTGCTATCTTCTAAGACGCTCCCGGACACGGAAAATGATATCACCAGAGGTCAATGAACTTTGCTATCTTCTAAGACGGTCCCGGACACGCAAAATGAGGTCACCAGAGTTCAATGACCTTTGCTATCTTCTAAGAAGCTCCCGGACACGCAAAATGAGATCACCAGAGGTCAATGACCTTTGCTATCTTCTAAGACGCTCCCGGACACGGAAAATGAAGTCACCAGAGGTCAATGAACTTTGCTATCTTCTAAGACGCTCCCGGACACGCAAAATGAGGTCACCAGAGGTCAATGACCTTTGCTATCTTCTAAGACGCTCCCGGACACGCAAAATGAGGTTACCAGAGGTCAATGACCTTTGCTATACTCTTAGAAGCTCACGGACACGCTAAATGAGGTCAGCAGAGGTCAATGACATTTGCTATCTTCTGAGACGCTCCCGGACACGCAAAATGAGGTCACCAGAGTTCAATGACCTTTGCTATCTTCTAAGAAGCTCACGGACACGCAAAATGAGATCACCAGAGGTCAATGACCTTTGCTATCTTCTAAGACGCTCCCGGACACGGAAAATGAAGTCACCAGAGGTCAATGAACTTTGCTATCTTCTAAGACGCTCCCGGACACGCAAAATGAGGTCACCAGAGGTCAATGACCTTTGCTATCTTCTAAGACGCTCCCGGACACGCAAAATGAGGTCACCAGAGGTCAATGACCTTTGCTATCTTCTAAGAAGCTCCCAGACAAGCAAATTGATGTCACCAGAGGTCAATGACCTTTGCTATCTTGTAAGACGCTCCCGGACACGGAAAATGAGGTTATCATAGGTCAATGACCTTTGCTACCTTCTAAGATGCTCCCGGACACGCAAAATGAGGTCACCAGAGGTCAATGACCTTTGCTATACTCTTAGAAGCTCCCGGACACGGAAAATGAAGTCACCAGTGGTCAATGAACTTTGCTATCTTCTAAGACGCTCCCGGACACGCAAAATGAGGTCACCAGAGGTCAATGACCTTTGCAATCTTCTAAGACGATCCCGGACACGCAAAATGAGGTCACCAGAGGTCAATGACCTTTGCTATCTTCTAAGAAGCTCCCGGACACGCAAAATAAGGTCACCAGAGGTCAATGACCTTTGCTATCTTCTAAGACGCTCCCGGACACGCAAAATGAGGTCACCAGAGGTCAATGACCTTTGCTATCTTCTAAGAAGCTCACAGACAAGCAAAATGATGTCACCAGAGGTCAATGACCTTTGCTATCTTGTAAGACGCTCCCGGACACGGAAAATGAGGTTATCATAGGTCAATGACCTTTGCTACCTTCTAAGATGCTCCCGGACACGCAAAATGAGGTCACCAGAGGTCAATGACCTTTGCTATACTCTTAGAAGCTCCCGGACACGCAAAATGAGGTCAGCAGAGGTCAATGACCTTTGCTATCTTCTAAGACGCTCCCGCACACGCAAAATGAGGTCACCAGAGGTCAATGACCTTTGCTATCTTCTAAAACGCTCCCGGACACGCAAAATGAGGTTACCAGAGGTCAATGACCTTTGCTATCTTCTAAGAAGCTCCCGGACACGCAAAATGAGATCACCAGAGGTCAATGACCTTTGCTATCTTCTAAGACGCTCCCGGACACGGAAAATGAAGTCACCAGAGGTCAATGAACTTTGCTATCTTCTAAGACGCTCCCGGACACGCAAAATGAGGTCACCAGAGGTCAATGACCTTTGCTATCTTCTAAGACGCTCCCGGACACGCAAAATGAGGTTACCAGAAGTCAATGACCTTTGCTATACTCTTAGAAGCTCCCGGACACGCTATATGAGGTCAGCAGAGGTCAATGACCTTTGTTATCTTCTAAGACGCTCCCGCACACGGAAAATGAGATCACCAGAGGTCAATGACATTTGCTATCTTCTAAGAAGCTCCCGGACACGCAAAATGAGGTCACCAGAGGTCAATGACCTTTGCAATCTTCTAAGAAAATCCCGGACACGCAAAATGAGGTCACCAGAGGTCAATGACCTTTGCTATCTTCTAAGACGCTCCCGGACACGCAAAATGAGGTTACCAGAGGTCAATGACCTTTGCTATACTCTTAGAAGCTCACGGACACGCTAAATGAGGTCAGCAGAGGTCAATGACCTTTGCTATCTTCTGAGACGCTCCCGGACACGCAAAATGAGGTCACCAGAGTTCAATGACCTTTGCTATCTTCTAAGAAGCTCCCGGACACGCAAAATGAGATCACCAGAGGTCAATGACCTTTGCTATCTTCTAAGACGCTCCCGGACACGGAAAATGAAGTCACCAGAGGTCAATGAATTTTGCTATCTTCTAAGACGCTCCCGGACACGCAAAATGAGGTCACCAGAGGTCAATGATCTTTGCTATCTTCTAAGACGCTCCCGGACACGCAAAATGAGGTTACCAGAGGTCAATGACCTTTGCTATACTCTTAGAAGCTCCCGGACACGCTAAATGAGGTCAGCAGAGGTCAATGACCTTTGCTACCTTCTAAGAATCTCCCGCACACGGAAAATGAGATCACCATAGGTCAATGACATTTGCTATCTTCTAAGAAGCTCCCGGACACGCAAAATGAGGTCACCAGAGGTCAATGACCTTTGCAATCTTCTAAGAAGATCCCGGACACGCAAAATGAGGTCACCAGAGGTCAATGACCTTTGCTATCTTCTAAGAAGCACCCGGACACGCAAAATGAGATCACCAGAGGTCAATGACCTTTGCTATCTTCTAAGACGCTCCCGGACACGGAAAATGAAGTCACCAGAGGTCAATTAACTTTGCTATCTTCTAAGACGCTCCCGGACACGCAAAATGAGGTCACCAGAGGTCAATGACCTTTGCTATCTTCTAAGAAGCTCCCGGACACGCAAAATGAGGTCACCAGAGGTCAATGACCTTTGCAATCTTCTAAGACGCTCCCGGACACGGAAAATGAAGTCACCAGAGGTCAATGAACTTTGCTATCTTCTAAGACGCTCCCGGACACGCAAAATGAGGTCACCAGAGGTCAATGACCTTTGCTATCTTCTAAGACGCTCCCGGACACGCAAAATGAGGTTACCAGAAGTCAATGACCTTTGCTATACTCTTAGAAGCTCCCGGACACGCTATATGAGGTCAGCAGAGGTCAATGACCTTTGTTATCTTCTAAGACGCTCCCGCACACGGAAAATGAGATCACCAGAGGTCAATGACATTTGCTATCTTCTAAGAAGCTCCCGGACACGCAAAATGAGGTCACCAGAGGTCAATGACCTTTGCAATCTTCTAAGAAAATCCCGGACACGCAAAATGAGGTCACCAGAGGTCAATGACCTTTGCTATCTTCTAAGACGCTCCCGGACACGCAAAATGAGGTTACCAGAGGTCAATGACCTTTGCTATACTCTTAGAAGCTCACGGACACGCTAAATGAGGTCAGCAGAGGTCAATGACCTTTGCTATCTTCTGAGACGCTCCCGGACACGCAAAATGAGGTCACCAGAGTTCAATGACCTTTGCTATCTTCTAAGAAGCTCCCGGACACGCAAAATGAGATCACCAGAGGTCAATGACCTTTGCTATCTTCTAAGACGCTCCCGGACACGGAAAATGAAGTCACCAGAGGTCAATGAATTTTGCTATCTTCTAAGACGCTCCCGGACACGCAAAATGAGGTCACCAGAGGTCAATGATCTTTGCTATCTTCTAAGACGCTCCCGGACACGCAAAATGAGGTTACCAGAGGTCAATGACCTTTGCTATACTCTTAGAAGCTCCCGGACACGCTAAATGAGGTCAGCAGAGGTCAATGACCTTTGCTACCTTCTAAGAATCTCCCGCACACGGAAAATGAGATCACCATAGGTCAATGACATTTGCTATCTTCTAAGAAGCTCCCGGACACGCAAAATGAGGTCACCAGAGGTCAATGACCTTTGCTATCTTCTAAGAAGCACCCGGACACGCAAAATGAGATCACCAGAGGTCAATGACCTTTGCTATCTTCTAAGACGCTCCCGGACACGGAAAATGAAGTCACCAGAGGTCAATTAACTTTGCTATCTTCTAAGACGCTCCCGGACACGCAAAATGAGGTCACCAGAGGTCAATGACCTTTGCTATCTTCTAAGAAGCTCCCGGACACGCAAAATGAGGTCACCAGAGGTCAATGACCTTTGCAATCTTCTAAGACGCTCCCGGACACGGAAAATGAAGTCACCAGAGGTCAATGAACTTTGCTATCTTCTAAGACGGTCCCGGACACGCAAAATGAGATCACCAGAGGTCAATGACCTTTGCTATCTTCTAAGACGCTCCCGGACACGCAAAATGAGATCACCAGAGGTCAATGACCTTTGCTATCTTCTAAGACGCTCCCGGACACGGAAAATGAAGTCACCAGAGGTCAATGAACTTTGCTATCTTCTAAGACGCTCCCGGACACGCAAAATGAGGTCACCAGAGATCAATGACCTTTGCTATCTTCTAAGACGCTCCCGGACACGCAAAATGAGGTTACCAGAAGTCAATGACCTTTGCTATACTCTTAGAAGCTCCCGGACACGCTAAATGAGGTCAGCAGAGGTCAATGACCTTTGCTATCTTCTGAGACGCTCCCGGACACGCAAAATGAGGTCACCAGAGTTCAATGACCTTTGCTATCTTCTAAGAAGCTCCCGGACACGCAAAATGAAGTCACCAGAGGTCAATGACCTTTGCTATCTTCTAAGACGCTCCCGGACACGGAAAATGAAGTCACCAGAGGTCAATGAATTTCGCTATCTTCTAAGACGCTCCCGGACACGCAAAATGAGGTCACTAGAGGTCAATGATCTTTGCTATCTTCTAAGACGCTCCCGGACACGCAAAATGAGGTTACCAGAGGTCAATGACCTTTGCTATACTCTTAGAAGCTCCCGGACACGCTAAATGAGGTCAGCAGAGGTCAATGACCTTTGCTATCTTCTAAGAATCTCCCGCACACGGAAAATGAGATCACCATAGGTCAATGACATTTGCTATCTTCTAAGAAGCTCCCGGACACGCAAAATGAGGTCACCAGAGGTCAATGACCTTTGCAATCTTCTAAGAGGATCCCGGACACGCAAAATGAGGTCACCAGAGGTTAATGACCTTTGCTATCTTCTAAGAAGCTCCCAGACAAGCAAAATGATGTCACCAGAGGTCAATGACCTTTGCTATCTTCTAAGACGCTCCCGCACACGGAAAATGAGATCACCAGAGGTCAATGACATTTGCTATCTTCTAAGAAGCTCCCGGACACGCAAAATGAGGTCACCAGACGTCAATGACCTTTGCAATCTTCTAAGAAGATCCCGGACACGCAAAATGAGGTCACCAGAGGTCAATGACCTTTGCTATCTTCTAAGAAGCTCCCGGACACGCAAAATGAGGTCACCAGAGGTCAATGACCTTTGCTATCTTCTAAGAAGCTCCCAGACAAGCAAAATGATGTCACCAGAGGTCAATGACCTTTGCTATCTTGTAAGACGCTCCCGGACACGGAAAATGAGGTTATCATAGGTCAATGACCTTTGCTACCTTCTAAGATGCTCCCGGACACGCAAAATGAGGTCACCAGAGGTCAATGACCTTTGCTATACTCTTAGAAGCTCCCGGACACGCAAAATGAGGTCAGCAGAGGTCAATGACCTTTGCTATCTTCTAAGACGCTCCCGCACACGCAAAATGAGGTCACCAGAGGTCAATGACCTTTGCTATCTTCTAAGACGGTCCCGGACACGCAAAATGAGGTCACCAGAGTTCAATGACCTTTGCTATCTTCTAAGAAGCTCCCGGACACGCAAAATGAGATCACCAGAGGTCAATGACCTTTGCTATCTTCTAAGTCGCTCCCGGACACGGAAAATGAAGTCACCAGAGGTCAATGAACTTTGCTATCTTCTAAGACGCTCCCGGACACGCAAAATGAGGTCACCAGAGGTCAATGACCTTTGCTATCTTCTAAGACGCTCCCGGACACGCAAAATGAGGTTACCAGAAGTCAATGACCTTTGCTATACTCTTAGAAGCACCCGGACACGCTATATGAGGTCAGCAGAGGTCAATGACCTTTGCTATCTTCTAAGACGCTCCCGCACACGGAAAATGAGATCACCAGAGGTCAATGACATTTGCTATCTTCTAAGAAGCTCCCGGACACGCAAAATGAGGTCACCAGAGGTCAATGACCTTTGCAATCTTCTAAGAAAATCCCGGACACGCAAAATGAGGTCACCAGAGGTCAATGACCTTTGCTATCTTCTAAGACGCTCCCGGACACGCAAAATGAGGTTACCAGAGGTCAATGACCTTTGCTATCTTCTAAGAAGCTCCCAGACAAGCAAAATGATGTCACCAGAGGTCAATGACATTTGCTATACTCTTAGAAGCTCCCGGACACGCAAAATGAGGTCAGCAGAGGTCAATGACCTTTGCTATCTTCTAAGACGCTCCCGCACACGCAAAATGAGGTCACCAGAGGTCAATGACCTTTGCTATCTTCTAAGACGGTCCCGGACACGCAAAATGAGGTCACCAGAGTTCAATGACCTTTGCTATCTTCTAAGAAGCTCCCGGACACGCAAAATGAGATCACCAGAGGTCAATGACCTTTGCTATCTTCTAAGACGCTCCCGGACACGGAAAATGAAGTCACCAGAGGTCAATGAACTTTGCTATCTTCTAAGACGCTCCCGGACACGCAAAATGAGGTCACCAGAGGTCAATGACCTTTGCTATCTTCTAAGACGCTCCCGGACACGCAAAATGAGGTTACCAGAAGTCAATGACCTTTGCTATACTCTTAGAAGCTCCCGGACACGCTATATGAGGTCAGCAGAGGTCAATGACCTTTGCTATCTTCTAAGACGCTCCCGCACACGGAAAATGAGATCACCAGAGGTCAATGACATTTGCTATCTTCTAAGAAGCTCCCGGACACGCAAAATGAGGTCACCAGAGGTCAATGACCTTTGCAATCTTCTAAGAAAATCCAGGACACGCAAAATGAGGTCACCAGAGGTCAATGACCTTTGCTATATTCTAAAACGCTCCCGGACACGCAAAATGAGGTTACCAGAGGTCAATGACCTTTGCTATACTCTTAGAAGCTCACGGACACGCTAAATGAGGTCAGCAGAGGTCAATGACCTTTGCTATCTTCTAAGACGCTCCCGCACACGCAAAATGAGGTCACCAGAGGTCAATGACCTTTGCTATCTTCTAAGACGGTCCCGGACACGCAAAATGAGGTCACCAGAGTTCAATGACCTTTGCTATCTTCTAAGAAGCTCCCGGACACGCAAAATGAGATCACCAGAGGTCAATGACCTTTGCTATCTTCTAAGACGCTCCCGGACACGGAAAATGAAGTCACCAGAGGTCAATGAACTTTGCTATCTTCTAAGACGCTCCCGGACACGCAAAATGAGGTCACCAGAGGTCAATGACCTTTGCTATCTTCTAAGACGCTCCCGGACACGCAAAATGAGGTTACCAGAAGTCAATGACCTTTGCTATACTCTTAGAAGCTCCCGGACACGCTATATGAGGTCAGCAGAGGTCAATGACCTTTGCTATCTTCTAAGACGCTCCCGCACACGGAAAATGAGATCACCAGAGGTCAATGACATTTGCTATCTTCTAAGAAGCTCCCGGACACGCAAAATGAGGTCACCAGAGGTCAATGACCTTTGCAATCTTCTAAGAAAATCCAGGACACGCAAAATGAGGTCACCAGAGGTCAATGACCTTTGCTATCTTCTAAAACGCTCCCGGACACGCAAAATGAGGTTACCAGAGGTCAATGACCTTTGCTATACTCTTAGAAGCTCACGGACACGCTAAATGAGGTCAGCAGAGGTCAATGACCTTTGCTATCTTCTGAGACGCTCCCGGACACGCAAAATGAGGTCACCAGAGTTCAATGACCTTTGCTATCTTCTAAGAAGCTCCCGGACACTCAAAATGAGATCACCAGAGGTCAATGACCTTTGCTATCTTCTAAGACGCTCCCGGACACGGAAAATGAAGTCACCAGAGGTCAATGAATTTTGCTATCTTCTAAGACGCTCCCGGACACGCAAAATGAGGTCACCAGAGGTCAATGATCTTTGCTATCTTCTAAGACGCTCCCGGACACGCAAAATGAGGTTACCAGAGGTCAATGACCTTTGCTATACTCTTAGAAGCTCCCGGACACGCTAAATGAGGTCAGCAGAGGTCAATGACCTTTGCTATCTTCTAAGAATCTCCCGCACACGGAAAATGAGATCACCATAGGTCAATGACATTTGCTATCTTCTAAGAAGCTCCCGGACACGCAAAATGAGGTCACCAGAGGTCAATGACCTTTGCAATCTTCTAAGAAGATCCCGGACACGCAAAATGAGGTCACCAGAGGTCAATGACCTTTGCTATCTTCTAAGAAGCACCCGGACACTCAAAATGAGATCACCAGAGGTCAATGACCTTTGCTATCTTCTAAGACGCTCCCGGACACGGAAAATGAAGTCACCAGAGGTCAATGAACTTTGCTATCTTCTAAGACGCTCCCGGACACGCAAAATGAGTTCACCAGAGGTCAATGACCTTTGCTATCTTCTAAGAAGCTCCCGGACACGCAAAATGAGGTCACCAGAGGTCAATGACCTTTGCAATCTTCTAAGACGCTCCCAGACACGGAAAATGAAGTCACCAGAGGTCAATGAACTTTGCTATCTTCTAAGACGGTCCCGGACACGCAAAATGAGATCACCAGAGGTCAATGACCTTTGCTATCTTCTAAGACGCTCCCGGACACGCAAAATGAGATCACCAGAGGTCAATGACCTTTGCTATCTTCTAAGACGCTCCCGGACACGGAAAATGAAGTCACCAGAGGTCAATGAACTTTGCTATCTTCTAAGACGCTCCCGGACACGCAAAATGAGGTCACCAGAGGTCAATGACCTTTGCTATCTTCTAAGACGCTCCCGGACACGCAAAATGAGGTTACCAGAATTCAATGACCTTTGCTATACTCTTAGAAGCTCCCGGACACGCTATATGAGGTCAGCAGAGGTCAATGACCTTTGCTATCTTCTAAGACGCTCCCGCACACGGAAAATGAGATCACCAGAGGTCAATGATATTTGCTATCTTCTAAGAAGCTCCCGGACACGCAAAATGAGGTCACCAGAGGTCAATGACCTTTGCAATCTTCTAAGAAAATCCCGGACACGCAAAATGAGGTCACCAGAGGTCAATGACCTTTGCTATCTTCTAAGACGCTCCCGGACACGCAAAATGAGGTTACCAGAGGTCAATGACCTTTGCTATACTCTTAGAAGCTCACGGACACGCTAAATGAGGTCAGCAGAGGTCAATGACCTTTGCTATCTTCTGAGACGCTCCCGGACACGCAAAATGAGGTCACCAGAGTTCAATGACCTTTGCTATCTTCTAAGAAGCTCCCGGACACGCAAAATGAAGTCACCAGAGGTCAATGACCTTTGCTATCTTCTAAGACGCTCCCGGACACGGAAAATGAAGTCACCAGAGGTCAATGAATTTTGCTATCTTCTAAGACGCTCCCGGACACGCAAAATGAGGTCACCAGAGGTCAATGATCTTTGCTATCTTCTAAGACGCTCCCGGACACGCAAAATGAGGTTACCAGAGGTCAATGACCTTTGCTATACTCTTAGAAGCTCCCGGACACGCTAAATGAGGTCAGCAGAGGTCAATGACCTTTGCTATCTTCTAAGAATCTCCCGCACACGGAAAATGAGATCACCATAGGTCAATGACATTTGCTATCTTCTAAGAAGCTTCCGGACACGCAAAATGAGGTCACCAGAGGTCAATGACCTTTGCAATCTTCTAAGAGGATCCCGGACACGCAAAATGAGGTCACCAGAGGTTAATGACCTTTGCTATCTTCTAAGAAGCTCCCAGACAAGCAAAATGATGTCACCAGAGGTCAATGACCTTTGCTATCTTCTAAGACGCTCCCGCACACGGAAAATGAGATCACCAGAGGTCAATGACATTTGCTATCTTCTAAGAAGCTCCCGGACACGCAAAATGAGGTCACCAGAGGTCAATGACCTTTGCAATCTTCTAAGAAGATCCCGGACACGCAAAATGAGGTCACCAGAGGTCAATGACCTTTGCTATCTTCTAAGAAGCTCCCGGACACGCAAAATGAGATCACCAGAGGTCAATGACCTTTGCTATCTTCTAAGACGCTCCCGGACACGCAAAATGAAGTCACCAGAGGTCAATGAATTTTGCTATCTTCTAAGACGCTCCCGGACACGCAAAATGAGGTCACCAGAGGTCAATGATCTTTGCTATCTTCTAAGACGCTCCCGGACACGCAAAATGAGGTTACCAGAGGTCAATGACCTTTGCTATACTCTTAGAAGCTCCCGGACACGCTAAATGAGGTCAGCAGAGGTCAATGACCTTTGCTATCTTCTAAGAATCTCCCGCACACGGAAAATGAGATCACCATAGGTCAATGACATTTGCTATCTTCTAAGAAGCTCCCGGACACGCAAAATGAGGTCACCAGAGGTCAATGACCTTTGCAATCTTCTAAGAAGATCCCGGACACGCAAAATGAGGTCACCAGAGGTCAATGACCTTTGCTATCTTCTAAGAAGCACCCGGACACTCAAAATGAGATCACCAGAGGTCAATGACCTTTGCTATCTTCTAAGACGCTCCCGGACACGGAAAATGAAGTCACCAGAGGTCAATGAACTTTGCTATCTTCTAAGACGCTCCCGGACACGCAAAATGAGTTCACCAGAGGTCAATGACCTTTGCTATCTTCTAAGAAGCTCCCGGACACGCAAAATGAGGTCACCAGAGGTCAATGACCTTTGCAATCTTCTAAGACGCTCCCAGACACGGAAAATGTAGTCACCAGAGGTCAATGAACTTTGCTATCTTCTAAGACGGTCCCGGACACGCAAAATGAGATCACCAGAGGTCAATGACCTTTGCTATCTTCTAAGACGCTCCCGGACACGCAAAATGAGATCACCAGAGGTCAATGACCTTTGCTATCTTCTAAGACGCTCCCGGACACGGAAAATGAAGTCACCAGAGGTCAATGAACTTTGCTATCTTCTAAGACGCTCCCGGACACGCAAAATGAGGTCACCAGAGGTCAATGACCTTTGCTATCTTCTAAGACGCTCCCGGACACGCAAAATGAGGTTACCAGAATTCAATGACCTTTGCTATACTCTTAGAAGCTCCCGGACACGCTATATGAGGTCAGCAGAGGTCAATGACCTTTGCTATCTTCTAAGACGCTCCCGCACACGGAAAATGAGATCACCAGAGGTCAATGATATTTGCTATCTTCTAAGAAGCTCCCGGACACGCAAAATGAGGTCACCAGAGGTCAATGACCTTTGCAATCTTCTAAGAAAATCTCGGACACGCAAAATGAGGTCACCAGAGGTCAATGACCTTTGCTATCTTCTAAGACGCTCCCGGACACGCAAAATGAGGTTACCAGAGGTCAATGACCTTTGCTATACTCTTAGAAGCTCACGGACACGCTAAATGAGGTCAGCAGAGGTCAATGACCTTTGCTATCTTCTGAGACGCTCCCGGACACGCAAAATGAGGTCACCAGAGTTCAATGACCTTTGCTATCTTCTAAGAAGCTCCCGGACACGCAAAATGAAGTCACCAGAGGTCAATGACCTTTGCTATCTTCTAAGACGCTCCCGGACACGGAAAATGAAGTCACCAGAGGTCAATGAATTTTGCTATCTTCTAAGACGCTCCCGGACACGCAAAATGAGGTCACCAGAGGTCAATGATCTTTGCTATCTTCTAAGACGCTCCCGGACACGCAAAATGAGGTTACCAGAGGTCAATGACCTTTGCTATACTCTTAGAAGCTCCCGGACACGCTAAATGAGGTCAGCAGAGGTCAATGACCTTTGCTATCTTCTAAGAATCTCCCGCACACGGAAAATGAGATCACCATAGGTCAATGACATTTGCTATCTTCTAAGAAGCTCCCGGACACGCAAAATGAGGTCACCAGAGGTCAATGACCTTTGCAATCTTCTAAGAGGATCCCGGACACGCAAAATGAGGTCACCAGAGGTTAATGACCTTTGCTATCTTCTAAGAAGCTCCCAGACAAGCAAAATGATGTCACCAGAGGTCAATGACCTTTGCTATCTTCTAAGACGCTCCCGCACACGGAAAATGAGATCACCAGAGGTCAATGACATTTGCTATCTTCTAAGAAGCTCCCGGACACGCAAAATGAGGTCACCAGAGGTCAATGACCTTTGCAATCTTCTAAGAAGATCCCGGACACGCAAAATGAGGTCACCAGAGGTCAATGACCTTTGCTATCTTCTAAGAAGCTCCGGACACGCAAAATGAGATCACCAGAGGTCAATGACCTTTGCTATCTTCTAAGACGCTCCCGGACACGCAAAATGAGGTCACCAGAGGTCAATGAACTTTGCTATCTTCTAAGACGGTCCCGGACACGCAAAATGAGGTCACCAGAGTTCAATGACCTTTGCTATCTTCTAAGAAGCTCCCGGACACGCAAAATGAGATCACCAGAGGTCAATGACCTTTGCTATCTTCTAAGACGCTCCCGGACACGGAAAATGAAGTCACCAGAGGTCAATGAACTTTGCTATCTTCTAAGACGCTCCCGGACACGCAAAATGAGGTCACCAGAGGTTAATGACCTTTGCTATCTTCTAAGACGCTCCCGGACACGCAAAATGAGGTTACCAGAGGTCAATGACCTTTGCTATACTCTTAGAAGCTCACGGACACGCTAAATGAGGTCAGCAGAGGTCAATGACCTTTGCTATCTTCTGAGACGCTCCCGGACACGCAAAATGAGGTCACCAGAGTTCAATGACCTTTGCTATCTTCTAAGAAGCTCCCGGACACGCAAAATGAGATCACCAGAGGTCAATGACCTTTGCTATCTTCTAAGACGCTCCCGGACACGGAAAATGAAGTCACCAGAGGTCAATGAACTTTGCTATCTTCTAAGACGCTCCCGGACACGCAAAATGAGGTCACCAGAGGTCAATGACTTTTGCTATCTTCTAAGACGCTCCCGGACACGCAAAATGAGGTTACCAGAGGTCAATGACCTTTGCTATACTCTTAGAAGCTCCCGGACACGCTAAATGAGGTCAGCAGAGGTCAATGACCTTTGCTATCTTCTAAGACGCTCCCGCACACGGAAAATGAGATCACCAGAGGTCAATGACCTTTGCTATCTTCTAAGACGCTCCCGGACACGGAAAATGAAGTCACCAGAGGTCAATGAACTTTGCTATCTTCTAAGACGCTCCCGGACACGCAAAATGAGGTCACCAGAGGTCAATGACCTTTGCTATCTTCTAAGACACTCCCGGACACGCAAAATGAGGTTACCAGAGGTCAATGACCTTTGCTATACTCTTAGAAGCTCCCGGACACGCTAAATGAGGTCAGCAGAGGTCAATGACCTTTGCTATCTTCTAAGACGCTCCCGCACACGGAAAATGAGATCACCAGAGGTCAATGACATTTGCTATCTTCTAAGAAGCTCCCGGACAAGCAAAATGATGTCACCAGAGGTCAATGACCTTTGCTATCTTGTAAGACGCTCCCGGACACGGAAAATGAGGTCATCATAGGTCAATGACCTTTGCTACCTTCTAAGATGCTCCCGGACACGCAAAATGAGGTCACCAGAGGTCAATGACATTTGCTATACTCTTAGAAGCTCCCGGACACGCAAAATGAGGTCAGCAGAGGTCAATGACCTTTGCTATCTTCTAAGACGCTCCCGCACACGCAAAATGAGGTCACCAGAGGTCAATGACCTTTGCTATCTTCTAAGACGGTCCCGGACACGCAAAATGAGGTCACCAGAGTTCAATGACCTTTGCTATCTTCTAAGAAGCTCCCGGACACGCAAAATGAGATCACCAGAGGTCAATGACCTTTGCTATCTTCTAAGACGCTCCCGGACACGGAAAATGAAGTCACCAGAGGTCAATGAACTTTGCTATCTTCTAAGACGCTCCCGGACACGCAAAATGAGGTCACCAGAGGTCAATGACTTTTGCTATCTTCTAAGACGCTCCCGGACACGCAAAATGAGGTTACCAGAGGTCAATGACCTTTGCTATACTCTTAGAAGCTCCCGGACACGCTAAATGAGGTCAGCAGAGGTCAATGACCTTTGCTATCTTCTAAGACGCTCCCGCACACGGAAAATGAGATCACCAGAGGTCAATGACATTTGCTATGTTCTAAGAAGCTCCCAGACACGCAAAATGAGGTCACCAGAGGTCAATGACATTTGCAATCTTCTAAGAAGATCCCGGACACGCAAAATGAGGTCACCAGAGGTCAATGACCTTTGCTATCTTCTAAGAAGCTCCCGGACACGCAAAATAAGGTCACCAGAGGTCAATTACCTTTGCTATCTTCTAAGACGCTCCCGGACACGCAAAATGAGGTCACCAGAGGTCAATGACCTTTGCTATCTTCTAAGAAGCTCCCAGACAAGCAAAATGATGTCACCAGAGGTCAATGACCTTTGCTATCTTGTAAGACGCTCCCGGACACGGAAAATGAAGTCACCAGAGGTCAATGAACTTTGCTATCTTCTAAGACGCTCCCGGACACGCAAAATGAGGTCACCAGAGGTCAATGACCTTTGCTATCTTCTAAGACGCTCCCGGACACGCAAAATGAGGTTACCAGAATTCAATGACCTTTGCTATACTCTTAGAAGCTCCCGGACACGCTATATGAGGTCAGCAGAGGTCAATGACCTTTGCTATCTTCTAAGACGCTCCCGCACACGGAAAATGAGATCACCAGAGGTCAATGATATTTGCTATCTTCTAAGAAGCTCCCGGACACGCAAAATGAGGTCACCAGAGGTCAATGACCTTTGCAATCTTCTAAGAAAATCCCGGACACGCAAAATGAGGTCACCAGAGGTCAATGACCTTTGCTATCTTCTAAGACGCTCCCGGACACGCAAAATGAGGTTACCAGAGGTCAATGACCTTTGCTATACTCTTAGAAGCTCACGGACACGCTAAATGAGGTCAGCAGAGGTCAATGACCTTTGCTATCTTCTGAGACGCTCCCGGACACGCAAAATGAGGTCACCAGAGTTCAATGACCTTTGCTATCTTCTAAGAAGCTCCCGGACACGCAAAATGAAGTCACCAGAGGTCAATGACCTTTGCTATCTTCTAAGACGCTCCCGGACACGGAAAATGAAGTCACCAGAGGTCAATGAATTTTGCTATCTTCTAAGACGCTCCCGGACACGCAAAATGAGGTCACCAGAGGTCAATGATCTTTGCTATCTTCTAAGACGCTCCCGGACACGCAAAATGAGGTTACCAGAGGTCAATGACCTTTGCTATACTCTTAGAAGCTCCCGGACACGCTAAATGAGGTCAGCAGAGGTCAATGACCTTTGCTATCTTCTAAGAATCTCCCGCACACGGAAAATGAGATCACCATAGGTCAATGACATTTGCTATCTTCTAAGAAGCTTCCGGACACGCAAAATGAGGTCACCAGAGGTCAATGACCTTTGCAATCTTCTAAGAGGATCCCGGACACGCAAAATGAGGTCACCAGAGGTTAATGACCTTTGCTATCTTCTAAGAAGCTCCCAGACAAGCAAAATGATGTCACCAGAGGTCAATGACCTTTGCTATCTTCTAAGACGCTCCCGCACACGGAAAATGAGATCACCAGAGGTCAATGACATTTGCTATCTTCTAAGAAGCTCCCGGACACGCAAAATGAGGTCACCAGAGGTCAATGACCTTTGCAATCTTCTAAGAAGATCCCGGACACGCAAAATGAGGTCACCAGAGGTCAATGACCTTTGCTATCTTCTAAGAAGCTCCCGGACACGCAAAATGAGATCACCAGAGGTCAATGACCTTTGCTATCTTCTAAGACGCTCCCGGACACGCAAAATGAAGTCACCAGAGGTCAATGAATTTTGCTATCTTCTAAGACGCTCCCGGACACGCAAAATGAGGTCACCAGAGGTCAATGATCTTTGCTATCTTCTAAGACGCTCCCGGACACGCAAAATGAGGTTACCAGAGGTCAATGACCTTTGCTATACTCTTAGAAGCTCCCGGACACGCTAAATGAGGTCAGCAGAGGTCAATGACCTTTGCTATCTTCTAAGAATCTCCCGCACACGGAAAATGAGATCACCATAGGTCAATGACATTTGCTATCTTCTAAGAAGCTCCCGGACACGCAAAATGAGGTCACCAGAGGTCAATGACCTTTGCAATCTTCTAAGAAGATCCCGGACACGCAAAATGAGGTCACCAGAGGTCAATGACCTTTGCTATCTTCTAAGAAGCACCCGGACACTCAAAATGAGATCACCAGAGGTCAATGACCTTTGCTATCTTCTAAGACGCTCCCGGACACGGAAAATGAAGTCACCAGAGGTCAATGAACTTTGCTATCTTCTAAGACGCTCCCGGACACGCAAAATGAGTTCACCAGAGGTCAATGACCTTTGCTATCTTCTAAGAAGCTCCCGGACACGCAAAATGAGGTCACCAGAGGTCAATGACCTTTGCAATCTTCTAAGACGCTCCCAGACACGGAAAATGTAGTCACCAGAGGTCAATGAACTTTGCTATCTTCTAAGACGGTCCCGGACACGCAAAATGAGATCACCAGAGGTCAATGACCTTTGCTATCTTCTAAGACGCTCCCGGACACGCAAAATGAGATCACCAGAGGTCAATGACCTTTGCTATCTTCTAAGACGCTCCCGGACACGGAAAATGAAGTCACCAGAGGTCAATGAACTTTGCTATCTTCTAAGACGCTCCCGGACACGCAAAATGAGGTCACCAGAGGTCAATGACCTTTGCTATCTTCTAAGACGCTCCCGGACACGCAAAATGAGGTTACCAGAATTCAATGACCTTTGCTATACTCTTAGAAGCTCCCGGACACGCTATATGAGGTCAGCAGAGGTCAATGACCTTTGCTATCTTCTAAGACGCTCCCGCACACGGAAAATGAGATCACCAGAGGTCAATGATATTTGCTATCTTCTAAGAAGCTCCCGGACACGCAAAATGAGGTCACCAGAGGTCAATGACCTTTGCAATCTTCTAAGAAAATCTCGGACACGCAAAATGAGGTCACCAGAGGTCAATGACCTTTGCTATCTTCTAAGACGCTCCCGGACACGCAAAATGAG
Source organism: Dolichovespula sylvestris (assembly GCA_918808275.2). NCBI lineage: Eukaryota > Metazoa > Arthropoda > Insecta > Hymenoptera > Vespidae > Dolichovespula > Dolichovespula sylvestris. Next base: position 353,701 of record OU964963.1, on the reverse strand, counting down.
GTTACCAGAGGTCAATGACCTTTGCTATACTCTTAGAAGCTCACGGACACGCTAAATGAGGTCAGCAGAGGTCAATGACCTTTGCTATCTTCTGAGACGCTCCCGGACACGCAAAATGAGGTCACCAGAGTTCAATGACCTTTGCTATCTTCTAAGAAGCTCCCGGACACGCAAAATGAAGTCACCAGAGGTCAATGACCTTTGCTATCTTCTAAGACGCTCCCGGACACGGAAAATGAAGTCACCAGAGGTCAATGAATTTTGCTATCTTCTAAGACGCTCCCGGACACGCAAAATGAGGTCACCAGAGGTCAATGATCTTTGCTATCTTCTAAGACGCTCCCGGACACGCAAAATGAGGTTACCAGAGGTCAATGACCTTTGCTATACTCTTAGAAGCTCCCGGACACGCTAAATGAGGTCAGCAGAGGTCAATGACCTTTGCTATCTTCTAAGAATCTCCCGCACACGGAAAATGAGATCACCATAGGTCAATGACATTTGCTATCTTCTAAGAAGCTCCCGGACACGCAAAATGAGGTCACCAGAGGTCAATGACCTTTGCAATCTTCTAAGAGGATCCCGGACACGCAAAATGAGGTCACCAGAGGTTAATGACCTTTGCTATCTTCTAAGAAGCTCCCAGACAAGCAAAATGATGTCACCAGAGGTCAATGACCTTTGCTATCTTCTAAGACGCTCCCGCACACGGAAAATGAGATCACCAGAGGTCAATGACATTTGCTATCTTCTAAGAAGCTCCCGGACACGCAAAATGAGGTCACCAGAGGTCAATGACCTTTGCAATCTTCTAAGAAGATCCCGGACACGCAAAATGAGGTCACCAGAGGTCAATGACCTTTGCTATCTTCTAAGAAGCTCCGGACACGCAAAATGAGATCACCAGAGGTCAATGACCTTTGCTATCTTCTAAGACGCTCCCGGACACGCAAAATGAGGTCACCAGAGGTCAATGAACTTTGCTATCTTCTAAGACGGTCCCGGACACGCAAAATGAGGTCACCAGAGTTCAATGACCTTTGCTATCTTCTAAGAAGCTCCCGGACACGCAAAATGAGATCACCAGAGGTCAATGACCTTTGCTATCTTCTAAGACGCTCCCGGACACGGAAAATGAAGTCACCAGAGGTCAATGAACTTTGCTATCTTCTAAGACGCTCCCGGACACGCAAAATGAGGTCACCAGAGGTTAATGACCTTTGCTATCTTCTAAGACGCTCCCGGACACGCAAAATGAGGTTACCAGAGGTCAATGACCTTTGCTATACTCTTAGAAGCTCACGGACACGCTAAATGAGGTCAGCAGAGGTCAATGACCTTTGCTATCTTCTGAGACGCTCCCGGACACGCAAAATGAGGTCACCAGAGTTCAATGACCTTTGCTATCTTCTAAGAAGCTCCCGGACACGCAAAATGAGATCACCAGAGGTCAATGACCTTTGCTATCTTCTAAGACGCTCCCGGACACGGAAAATGAAGTCACCAGAGGTCAATGAACTTTGCTATCTTCTAAGACGCTCCCGGACACGCAAAATGAGGTCACCAGAGGTCAATGACTTTTGCTATCTTCTAAGACGCTCCCGGACACGCAAAATGAGGTTACCAGAGGTCAATGACCTTTGCTATACTCTTAGAAGCTCCCGGACACGCTAAATGAGGTCAGCAGAGGTCAATGACCTTTGCTATCTTCTAAGACGCTCCCGCACACGGAAAATGAGATCACCAGAGGTCAATGACCTTTGCTATCTTCTAAGACGCTCCCGGACACGGAAAATGAAGTCACCAGAGGTCAATGAACTTTGCTATCTTCTAAGACGCTCCCGGACACGCAAAATGAGGTCACCAGAGGTCAATGACCTTTGCTATCTTCTAAGACACTCCCGGACACGCAAAATGAGGTTACCAGAGGTCAATGACCTTTGCTATACTCTTAGAAGCTCCCGGACACGCTAAATGAGGTCAGCAGAGGTCAATGACCTTTGCTATCTTCTAAGACGCTCCCGCACACGGAAAATGAGATCACCAGAGGTCAATGACATTTGCTATCTTCTAAGAAGCTCCCGGACAAGCAAAATGATGTCACCAGAGGTCAATGACCTTTGCTATCTTGTAAGACGCTCCCGGACACGGAAAATGAGGTCATCATAGGTCAATGACCTTTGCTACCTTCTAAGATGCTCCCGGACACGCAAAATGAGGTCACCAGAGGTCAATGACATTTGCTATACTCTTAGAAGCTCCCGGACACGCAAAATGAGGTCAGCAGAGGTCAATGACCTTTGCTATCTTCTAAGACGCTCCCGCACACGCAAAATGAGGTCACCAGAGGTCAATGACCTTTGCTATCTTCTAAGACGGTCCCGGACACGCAAAATGAGGTCACCAGAGTTCAATGACCTTTGCTATCTTCTAAGAAGCTCCCGGACACGCAAAATGAGATCACCAGAGGTCAATGACCTTTGCTATCTTCTAAGACGCTCCCGGACACGGAAAATGAAGTCACCAGAGGTCAATGAACTTTGCTATCTTCTAAGACGCTCCCGGACACGCAAAATGAGGTCACCAGAGGTCAATGACTTTTGCTATCTTCTAAGACGCTCCCGGACACGCAAAATGAGGTTACCAGAGGTCAATGACCTTTGCTATACTCTTAGAAGCTCCCGGACACGCTAAATGAGGTCAGCAGAGGTCAATGACCTTTGCTATCTTCTAAGACGCTCCCGCACACGGAAAATGAGATCACCAGAGGTCAATGACATTTGCTATGTTCTAAGAAGCTCCCAGACACGCAAAATGAGGTCACCAGAGGTCAATGACATTTGCAATCTTCTAAGAAGATCCCGGACACGCAAAATGAGGTCACCAGAGGTCAATGACCTTTGCTATCTTCTAAGAAGCTCCCGGACACGCAAAATAAGGTCACCAGAGGTCAATTACCTTTGCTATCTTCTAAGACGCTCCCGGACACGCAAAATGAGGTCACCAGAGGTCAATGACCTTTGCTATCTTCTAAGAAGCTCCCAGACAAGCAAAATGATGTCACCAGAGGTCAATGACCTTTGCTATCTTGTAAGACGCTCCCGGACACGGAAAATGAGGTTATCATAGGTCAATGACCTTTGCTACCTTCTAAGATGCTCCCGGACACGCAAAATGAGGTCACCAGAGGTCAATGACATTTGCTATGTTCTAAGAATCTCCCGCACACGGAAAATGAGATCACCAGAGGTCAATGACTTTTGCTATCTTCTAAGACGCTCCCGCACAAGCAAAATGAGGTTACCAGAGGTCAATGACCTTTGCTATACTCTTAGAAGCTCCCGGACACGCAAAATAAGGTCACCAGAGGTCAATGACCTTTGCTATCTTCTAAGACGCTCCCGGACACGCAAAATGAGGTCACCAGAGGTCAATGACCTTTGCTATCTTCTAAGAAGCTCCCAGACAAGCAAATTGATGTCACCAGAGGTCAATGAGCTTTGCTATCTTGTAAGACGCTCCCGGACACGGAAAATGAGGTTATCATAGGTCAATGACCTTTGCTACCTTCTAAGATGCTCCCGGACACGCAAAATGAGGTCACCAGAGGTCAATGACCTTTGCTATCTTCTAAGACGCTCCCGCACACGGAAAATGAGATCACCAGAGGTCAATGACATTTGCTATCTTCTAAGAAGCTCCCGGACACGCAAAATGAGGTCACCAGAGGTCAATGACCTTTGCAATCTTCTAAGAAAATCCCGGACACGCAAAATGAGGTCACCAGAGGTCAATGACCTTTGCTATCTTCTAAGACGCTCCCGGACACGCAAAATGAGGTTACCAGAGGTCAATGACCTTTGCTATACTCTTAGAAGCTCCCGGACACGCTAAATGAGGTCAGCAGAGGTCAATGACCTTTGCTATCTTCTAAGAATCTCCCGCACACGGAAAATGAGATCACCATAGGTCAATGACATTTGCTATCTTCTAAGAAGCTCCCGGACACGCAAAATGAGGTCACCAGAGGTCAATGACCTTTGCAATCTTCTAAGAGGATCCCGGACACGCAAAATGAGGTCACCAGAGGTTAATGACCTTTGCTATCTTCTAAGAAGCTCCCAGACAAGCAAAATGATGTCACCAGAGGTCAATGACCTTTGCTATCGTCTAAGACGCTCCCGCACACGGAAAATGAGATCACCAGAGGTCAATGACATTTGCTATCTTCTAAGAAGCTCCCGGACACGCAAAATGAGGTCACCAGAGGTCAATGACCTTTGCAATCTTCTAAGAAGATCCCGGACACGCAAAATGAGGTCACCAGAGGTCAATGACCTTTGCTATCTTCTAAGAAGCTCCCGGACACGCAAAATGAGATCACCAGAGGTCAATGACCTTTGCTATCTTCTAAGACGATCCCGGACACGGAAAATGAAGTCACCAGAGGTCAATGAACTTTGCTATCTTCTAAGACGGTCCCGGACACGCAAAATGAGTTCACCAGAGTTCAATGACCTTTGCTATCTTCTAAGAAGCTCCCGGACACGCAAAATGAGATCACCAGAGGTCAATGACCTTTGCTATCTTCTAAGACGCTCCCGGACACGGAAAATGAAGTCACCAGAGGTCAATGAACTTTGCTATCTTCTAAGACGCTCCCGGACACGCAAAATGAGGTCACCAGAGGTCAATGACCTTTGCTATCTTCTAAGACGCTCCCGGACACGCAAAATGAGGTTACCAGAGGTCAATGACCTTTGCTATACTCTTAGAAGCTCACGGACACGCTAAATGAGGTCAGCAGAGGTCAATGACCTTTGCTATCTTCTGAGACGCTCCCGGACACGCAAAATGAGGTCACCAGAGTTCAATGACCTTTGCTATCTTCTAAGAAGCTCCCGGACACGCAAAATGAGATCACCAGAGGTCAATGACCTTTGCTATCTTCTAAGACGCTCCCGGACACGGAAAATGAAGTCACCAGAGGTCAATGAACTTTGCTATCTTCTAAGACGCTCCCGGACACGCAAAATGAGGTCACCAGAGGTCAATGACCTTTGCTATCTTCTAAGACGCTCCCGGACACGCAAAATGAGGTTACCAGAGGTCAATGACCTTTGCTATACTCTTAGAAGCTCCCGGACACGCTAAATGAGGTCAGCAGAGGTCAATGAACTTTGCTATCTTCTAAGACGCTCCCGGACACGCAAAATGAGGTCACCAGAGGTCAATGACATTTGCTATCTTCTAAGACGCTCCCGGACACGCAAAATGAGGTTACCAGAGGTCAATGACCTTTGCTATACTCTTAGAAGCTCCCGGACACGCTAAATGAGGTCAGCAGAGGTCAATGACCTTTGCTATCTTCTAAGACGCTCCCGCACACGGAAAATGAGATCACCAGAGGTCAATGACATTTGCTATCTTCTAAGAAGCTCCCGGACAAGCAAAATGATGTCACCAGAGGTCAATGACCTTTGCTATCTTGTAAGACGCTCCCGGACACGGAAAATGAGGTCATCATAGGTCAATGACCTTTGCTACCTTCTAAGATGCTCCCGGACACGCAAAATGAGGTCACCAGAGGTCAATGACATTTGCTATACTCTTAGAAGCTCCCGGACACGCAAAATGAGGTCAGCAGAGGTCAATGACCTTTGCTATCTTCTAAGACGCTCCCGCACACGCAAAATGAGGTCACCAGAGGTCAATGACCTTTGCTATCTTCTAAGACGGTCCCGGACACGCAAAATGAGGTCACCAGAGTTCAATGACATTTGCTATCTTCTAAGAAGCTCCCGGACACGCAAAATGAGATCACCAGAGGTCAATGACCTTTGCTATCTTCTAAGACGCTCCCGGACACGGAAAATGAAGTCACCAGAGGTCAATGAACTTTGCTATCTTCTAAGACGCTCCCGGACACGCAAAATGAGGTCACCAGAGGTCAATGACTTTTGCTATCTTCTAAGACGCTCCCGGACACGCAAAATGAGGTTACCAGAGGTCAATGACCTTTGCTATACTCTTAGAAGCTCCCGGACACGCTAAATGAGGTCAGCAGAGGTCAATGACCTTTGCTATCTTCTAAGACGCTCCCGCACACGGAAAATGAGATCACCAGAGGTCAATGACATTTGCTATGTTCTAAGAAGCTCCCGGACACGCAAAATGAGGTCACCAGAGGTCAATGACCTTTGCAATCTTCTAAGAATATCCCGGACACGCAAAATGAGGTCACCAGAGGTCAATGACCTTTGCTATCTTCTAAGAAGCTCCCGGACACGCAAAATAAGGTCACCAGAGGTCAATGACTTTTGCTATCTTCTAAGACGCTGCCGGACACGCAAAATGAGGTCACCAGAGGTCAATGACCTTTGCTATCTTCTAAGAAGCTCCCAGACAAGCAAAATGATGTCACCAGAGGTCAATGACCTTTGCTATCTTGTAAGACGCTCCCGGACACGGAAAATGAGGTTCTCATAGGTCAATGACATTTGCTACCTTCTAAGATGCTCCCGGACACGCAAAATGAGGTCACCAGAGGTCAATGACATTTGCTATGTTCTAAGAATCTCCCGCACACGGAAAATGAGATCACCATAGGTCAATGACATTTGCTATCTTCTAAGAAGCTCCCGGACACGCAAAATGAGGTCACCAGAGGTCAATGACCTTTGCAATCTTCTAAGAGGATCCCGGACACGCGAAATGAGGTCACCAGAGGTTAATGACCTTTGCTATCTTCTAAGAAGCTCCCAGACAAGCAAAATGATGTCACCAGAGGTCAATGACCTTTGCTATCTTCTAAGACGCTCCCGCACACGGAAAATGAGATCACCAGAGGTCAATGACATTTGCTATCTACTAAGAAGCTCCCGGACACGCAAAATGAGGTCACCAGAGGTCAATGACCTTTGCAATCTTCTAAGAAGATCCCGGACACGCAAAATGAGGTCACCAGAGGTCAATGACCTTTGCTATACTCTTAGAAGCTCCCGGACACGCAAAATGAGGTCAGCAGAGGTCAATGACCTTTGCTATCTTCTAAGACGCTCCCGCACACGCAAAATGAGGTCACCAGAGGTCAATGACCTTTGCTATCTTCTAAGACGGTCCCGGACACGCAAAATGAGGTCACCAGAGTTCAATGACCTTTGCTATCTTCTAAGAAGCTCCCGGACACGCAAAATGAGATCACCAGAGGTCAATGACCTTTGCTATCTTCTAAGACGCTCCCGGACACGGAAAATGAAGTCACCAGAGGTCAATGAACTTTGCTATCTTCTAAGACGCTCCCGGACACGCAAAATGAGGTCACCAGAGGTCAATGACTTTTGCTATCTTCTAAGACGCTCCCGGACACGCAAAATGAGGTTACCAGAGGTCAATGACCTTTGCTATACTCTTAGAAGCTCCCGGACACGCTAAATGAGGTCAGCAGAGGTCAATGACCTTTGCTATCTTCTAAGACGCTCCCGCACACGGAAAATGAGATCACCAGAGGTCAATGACATTTGCTATGTTCTAAGAAGCTCCCGGACACGCAAAATGAGGTCACCAGAGGTCAATGACCTTTGCAATCTTCTAAGAAGATGCCGGACACGCAAAATGAGGTCACCAGAGGTCAATGACCTTTGCTATCTTCTAAGAAGCTCCCGGACACGCAAAATAAGGTCACCAGAGGTCAATGACCTTTGCTATCTTCTAAGACGCTCCCGGACACGCAAAATGAGGTCACCAGAGGTCAATGACCTTTGCTATCTTCTAAGAAGCTCCCAGACAAGCAAAATGATGTCACCAGAGGTCAATGACCTTTGCTATCTTGTAAGACGCTCCCGGACACGGAAAATGAGGTTCTCATAGGTCAATGACCTTTGCTACCTTCTAAGATGCTCCCGGACACGCAAAATGAGGTCACCAGAGGTCAATGACATTTGCTATGTTCTAAGAATCTCCCGCACACGGAAAATGAGATCACCATAGGTCAATGACATTTGCTATCTTCTAAGAAGCTCCCGGACACGCAAAATGAGGTCACCAGAGGTCAATGACCTTTGCAATCTTCTAAGAGGATCCCGGACACGCGAAATGAGGTCACCAGAGGTTAATGACCTTTGCTATCTTCTAAGAAGCTCCCAGACAAGCAAAATGATGTCACCAGAGGTCAATGACCTTTGCTATCTTCTAAGACGCTCCCGCACACGGAAAATGAGATCACCAGAGGTCAATGACATTTGCTATCTACTAAGAAGCTCCCGGACACGCAAAATGAGGTCACCAGAGGTCAATGACCTTTGCAATCTTCTAAGAAGATCCCGGACACGCAAAATGAGGTCACCAGAGGTCAATGACCTTTGCTATACTCTTAGAAGCTCCCGGACACGCAAAATGAGGTCAGCAGAGGTCAATGACCTTTGCTATCTTCTAAGACGCTCCCGCACACGCAAAATGAGGTCACCAGAGGTCAATGACCTTTGCTATCTTCTAAGACGGTCCCGGAGACGCAAAATGAGGTCACCAGGGTTCAATGACCTTTGCTATCTTCTAAGAAGCTCCCGGACACGCAAAATGAGATCACCAGAGGTCAATGACCTTTGCTATCTTCTAAGACGCTCCCGCACACGGAAAATGAGATCACCAGAGGTCAATGACATTTGCTATCTTCTAAGAAGCTCCCGGACACGCAAAATGAGGTCACCAGAGGTCAATGAAATTTGCAATCTTCTAAGAAGATCCCGGACACGCAAAATGAGGTCACCAGAGGTCAATGACCTTTGCTATCTTCTAAGAAGCTCCCGGACACGCAAAATGAGGTCACCAGAGGTCAATGACCTTTGCTATCTTCTAAGACGCTCCCGGACACGCAAAATGAGGTCACCAGAGGTCAATGAACTTTGCTATCTTCTAAGAAGCTCCCAGACAAGCAAAATGATGTCACCAGAGGTCAATGACCTTTGCTATCTTGTAAGACGGTCCCGGACACGCAAAATGAGGTCACCAGAGTTCAATGACCTTTGCTATCTTCTAAGAAGCTCCCGGACACGCAAAATGAGATCACCAGAGGTCAATGACCTTTGCTATCTTCTAAGACGCTCCCGGACACGGAAAATGAAGTCACCAGAGGTCAATGAACTTTGCTATCTTCTAAGACGCTCCCGGACACGCAAAATGAGGTCACCAGAGGTCAATGACCTTTGCTATCTTCTAAGACGCTCCCGGACACGCAAAATGTGGTTACCAGAGGTCAATGACCTTTGCTATACTCTTAGAAGCTCCCGGACACGCTAAATGAGGTCAGCAGAGGTCAATGACCTTTGCTATCTTCTAAGACGCTCTCGCACACGGAAAATGAGATCACCAGAGGTCAATGACATTTGCTATCTTCTAAGAAGCTCCCGGACACGCAAAATGAGGTCACCAGAGGTCAGTGACCTTTGCTATCTTCTAAGACGCTCCCGGACACGCAAAATGAGGTCACCAGAGGTCAATGACCTTTGCTATCTTCTAAGACGCTCCCGGACACGCAAAATGAGGTCACCAGAGGTCAATGACCTTTGCTATCTTCTAAGAAGCTCCCAGACAAGCAAAATGATGTCACCAGAGGTCAATGACCTTTGCTATCTTGTAAGACGCTCCCGGACACGCAAAATGAGGTCACCAGAGGTCAATGACCTTTGCTATCTTCTAAGACGCTCCCGGACACGCAAAATGAGGTTACCAGAGGTCAATGACCTTTGCTATACTCTTAGAAGCTCACGGACACGCTAAATGAGGTCAGCAGAGGTCAATGACCTTTGCTATCTTCTGAGACGCTCCCGGACACGCAAAATGAGGTCACCAGAGTTCAATGACCTTTGCTATCTTCTAAGAAGCTCCCGGACACGCAAAATGAGATCACCAGAGGTCAATGACCTTTGCTATCTTCTAAGACGCTCCCGGACACGGAAAATGAAGTCACCAGAGGTCAATGAACTTTGCTATCTTCTAAGACGCTCCCGGACACGCAAAATGAGGTCACCAGAGGTCAATGACCTTTGCTATCTTCTAAGACGCTCCCGGACACGCAAAATGAGGTTACCAGAGGTCAATGACATTTGCTATACTCTTAGAAGCTCCCGGACACGCTAAATGAGGTCAGCAGAGGTCAATGACCTTTGCTATCTTCTAAGACGCTCCCGCACACGGAAAATGAGATCACCAGAGGTCAATGACATTTGCTATCTTCTAAGAAGCTCCCGGACAAGCAAAATGATGTCACCAGAGGTCAATGACCTTTGCTATCTTGTAAGACGCTCCCGGACACGGAAAATGAGGTCATCATAGGTCAATGACCTTTGCTACCTTCTAAGATGCTCCCGGACACGCAAAATGAGGTCACCAGAGGTCAATGATATTTGCTATACTCTTAGAAGCTCCCGGACACGCAAAATGAGGTCAGCAGAGGTCAATGACCTTTGATATCTTCTAAGACGCTCCCGCACACGCAAAATGAGGTCACCAGAGGTCAATGACCTTTGCTATCTTCTAAGACGGTCCCGGACACGCAAAATGAGGTCACCAGAGTTCAATGACCTTTGCTATCTTCTAAGAAGCTCCCGGACACGCAAAATGAGATCACCAGAGGTCAATGACCTTTGCTATCTTCTAAGACGCTCCCGGACACGGAAAATGAAGTCACCAGAGGACAATGAACTTTGCTATCTTCTAAGACGCTCCCGGACACGCAAAATGAGGTCACCAGAGGTCAATGACTTTTGCTATACTCTTAGAAGCTCACGGACACGCTAAATGAGGTCAGCAGAGGTCAATGACCTTTGCTATCTTCTGAGACGCTCCCGGACACGCAAAATGAGGTCACCAGAGTTCAATGACCTTTGCTATCTTCTAAGAAGCTCCCGGACACGCAAAATGAGATCACCAGAGGTCAATGACCTTTGCTATCTTCTAAGACGCTCCCGGACACGGAAAATGAAGTCACCAGAGGTCAATGAACTTTGCTATCTTCTAAGACGCTCCCGGACACGCAAAATGAGGTCACCAGAGGTCAATGACCTTTGCTATCTTCTAAGACGCTCCCGGACACGCAAAATGAGGTTACCAGAGGTCAATGACATTTCCTATACTCTTAGAAGCTCCCGGACACGCTAAATGAGGTCAGCAGAGGTCAATGACCTTTGCTATCTTCTAAGACGCTCCCGCACACGGAAAATGAGATCACCAGAGGTCAATGACATTTGCTATCTTCTAAGAAGCTCCCGGACAAGCAAAATGATGTCACCAGAGGTCAATGACCTTTGCTATCTTGTAAGACGCTCCCGGACACGGAAAATGAGGTCATCATAGGTCAATGACCTTTGCTACCTTCTAAGATGCTCCCGGACACGCAAAATGAGGTCACCAGAGGTCAATGATATTTGCTATACTCTTAGAAGCTCCCGGACACGCAAAATGAGGTCAGCAGAGGTCAATGACCTTTGATATCTTCTAAGACGCTCCCGCACACGCAAAATGAGGTCACCAGAGGTCAATGACCTTTGCTATCTTCTAAGACGGTCCCGGACACGCAAAATGAGGTCACCAGAGTTCAATGACCTTTGCTATCTTCTAAGAAGCTCCCGGACACGCAAAATGAGATCACCAGAGGTCAATGACCTTTGCTATCTTCTAAGACGCTCCCGGACACGGAAAATGAAGTCACCAGAGGACAATGAACTTTGCTATCTTCTAAGACGCTCCCGGACACGCAAAATGAGGTCACCAGAGGTCAATGACTTTTGCTATCTTCTAAGACGCTCCCGGACACGCAAAATGAGGTTACCAGAGGTCAATGACCTTTGCTATACTCTTAGAAGCTCCCGGACACGCTAAATGAGGTCAGCAGAGGTCAATGACCTTTGCTATCTTCTAAGACGCTCCCGCACACGGAAAATGAGATCACCAGAGGTCAATGACATTTGCTATGTTCTAAGAAGCTCCCGGACACGCAAAATGAGGTCACCAGAGGTCAATGACCTTTGCAATCTTCTAAGAAGATCCCGGACACGCAAAATGAGGTCACCAGAGGTCAATGACCTTTGCTATCTTCTAAGAAGCTCCCGGACACGCAAAATAAGGTCACCAGAGGTCAATGACCTTTGCTATCTTCTAAGACGCTCCCGGACACGCAAAATGAGGTCACCAGAGGTCAATGACCTTTGCTATCTTCTAAGAAGCTCCCAGACAAGCAAAATGATGTCACCAGAGGTCAATGACCTTTGCTATCTTGTAAGACGCTCCCGGACACGGAAAATGAGGTTATCATAGGTCAATGACCTTTGCTACCTTCTAAGATGCTCCCGGACACGCAAAATGAGATCACCAGAGGTCAATGACATTTGCTATCTTCTAAGAAGCTCCCGGACAAGCAAAATGATGTCACCAGAGGTCAATGACCTTTGCTATCTTGTAAGACGTTCCCGGACACGGAAAATGAGGTCATCATAGGTCAATGACCTTTGCTACCTTCTAAGATGCTCCCGGACACGCAAAATGAGGTCACCAGAGTTCAATGACCTTTGCTATCTTCTAAGAAGCTCCCGGACACGCAAAATGAGATCACCAGAGGTCAATGACCTTTGCTATCTTCTAAGACGCTCCCGGACACGGAAAATGACGTCACCAGTGGTCAATGAACTTTGCTATCTTCTAAGACGCTCCCGGACACGCAAAATGAGGTCACCAGAGGTCAATGACTTTTGCTATCTTCTAAGACGCTCCCGGACACGCAAAATGAGGTTACCAGAGGTCAATGAACTTTGCTATACTCTTAGAAGCTCCCGGACACGCTAAATGAGGTCAGCAGAGGTCAATGACCTTTGCTATCTTCTAAGACGCTCCCGCACACGGAAAATGAGATCACCAGAGGTCAATGACATTTGCTATGTTCTAAGAAGCTCCCGGACACGCAAAATGAGGTCACCAGAGGTCAATGACCTTTGCAATCTTCTAAGAAGATCCCGGACACGCAAAATGAGGTCACCAGAGGTCAATGACCTTTGCTATCTTCTAAGAAGCTCCCGGACACGCAAAATAAGGTCACCAGAGGTCAATGACCTTTGCTATCTTCTAAGACGCTCCCGGACACGCAAAATGAGGTCACCAGAGGTCAATGACCTTTGCTATCTTCTAAGAAGCTCCCAGACAAGCAAAATGATGTCACCAGAGGTCAATGACCTTTGCTATCTTGTAAGACGCTCCCGGACACGGAAAATGAGGTTATCATAGGTCAATGACCTTTGCTACCTTCTAAGATGCTCCCGGACACGCAAAATGAGGTCACCAGAGGTCAATGACATTTGCTATGTTCTAAGAATCTCCCGCACACGGAAAATGAGATCACCATAGGTCAATGACATTTGCTATCTTCTAAGAAGCTCCCGGACACGCAAAATGAGGTCACCAGAGGTCAATGACCTTTGCAATCTTCTAAGAGGATCCCGGACACGCGAAATGAGGTCACCAGAGGTTAATGACCTTTGCTATCTTCTAAGAAGCTCCCAGACAAGCAAAATGATGTCACCAGAGGTCAATGACCTTTGTTATCTTCTAAGACGCTCCCGCACACGGAAAATGAGATCACCAGAGGTCAATGACATTTGCTATCTACTAAGAAGCTCCCGGACACGCAAAATGAGGTCACCAGAGGTCAATGACCTTTGCAATCTTCTAAGAAGATCCCGGACACGCAAAATGAGGTCACCAGAGGTCAATGACCTTTGCTATACTCTTAGAAGCTCCCGGACACGCAAAATGAGGTCAGCAGAGGTCAATGACCTTTGCTATCTTCTAAGACGCTCCCGCACACGCAAAATGAGGTCACCAGAGGTCAATGACCTTTGCTATCTACTAAGACGGTCCCGGAGACGCAAAATGAGGTCACCAGGGTTCAATGACGTTTGCTATCTTCTAAGAAGCTCCCGGACACGCAAAATGAGATCACCAGAGGTCAATGACCTTTGCTATCTTCTAAGACGCTCCCGGACACGGAAAATGAAGTCACCAGAGGTCAATGAACTTTGCTATCTTCTAAGACGCTCCCGGACACGCAAAATGAGGTCACCAGAGGTCAATGACCTTTGCTATCTTCTAAGACGCTCCCGGACACGCAAAATGAGGTTACCAGAAGTCAATGACCTTTGCTATACTCTTAGAAGCTCCCGGACACGCTAAATGAGGTCAGCAGAGGTCAATGACCTTTGCTATCTTCTAAGAAGCTCCCGGACACGCAAAATGAGGTCACCAGAGGTCAATGACCTTTGCTATCTTCTAAGACGCTCCCGGACACGCAAAATGAGGTCACCAGAGGTCAATGAACTTTGCTATCTTCTAAGAAGCTCCCAGACAAGCAAAATGATGTCACCAGAGGTCAATGACCTTTGCTATCTTGTAAGACGGTCCCGGACACGCAAAATGAGGTCACCAGAGTTCAATGACCTTTGCTATCTTCTAAGAAGCTCCCGGACACGCAAAATGAGATCACCAGAGGTCAATGACCTTTGCTATCTTCTAAGACGCTCCCGGACACGGAAAATGAAGTCACCAGAGGTCAATGAACTTTGCTATCTTCTAAGACGCTCCCGGACACGCAAAATGAGGTCACCAGAGGTCAATGACCTTTGCTATCTTCTAAGACGCTCCCGGACACGCAAAATGTGGTTACCAGAGGTCAATGACCTTTGCTATACTCTTAGAAGCTCCCGGACACGCTAAATGAGGTCAGCAGAGGTCAATGACCTTTGCTATCTTCTAAGACGCTCTCGCACACGGAAAATGAGATCACCAGAGGTCAATGACATTTGCTATCTTCTAAGAAGCTCCCGGACACGCAAAATGAGGTCACCAGAGGTCAATGACCTTTGCTATCTTCTAAGAAGCTCCCGGACACGCAAAATAAGGTCACCAGAGGTCAATGACCTTTGCTATCTTCTAAGACGCTCCCGGACACGCAAAATGAGGTCACCAGAGGTCAATGACCTTTGCTATCTTCTAAGAAGCTCCCAGACAAGCAAAATGATGTCACCAGAGGTCAATGACCTTTGCTATCTTGTAAGACGCTCCCGGACACGGAAAATGAGGTTATCATAGGTCAATGACCTTTGCTACCTTCTAAGATGCTCCCGGACACGCAAAATGAGGTCACCAGAGGTCAATGACATTTGCTATGTTCTAAGAATCTCCCGCACACGGAAAATGAGATCACCATAGGTCAATGACATTTGCTATCTTCTAAGAAGCTCCCGGACACGCAAAATGAGGTCACCAGAGGTCAATGACCTTTGCAATCTTCTAAGAAGATCCCGGACACGCAAAATGAGGTCACCAGAGGTCAATGACCTTTGCTATCTTCTAAGAAGCTCCCGGACACGCAAAATGAGGTCACCAGAGGTCAATGACCTTTGCTATCTTCTAAGAAGCTCCCGGACACGCAAAATGAGGTCACCAGAGATCAATGACATTTGCTATCTTCTAAGAAGCTCCCGGACACGCAAAATGAGGTCACCAGAGGTCAATGACCTTTGCTATCTTCTAAGAAGTTCCCAGACACAAAATATGAGGTCACCAGACGTCAATGACCTTTGCTATCTTCTAAGACGCTCCCGGACACGGAAAATGAAGTCACCAGAGGTCAATGAACTTTGCTATCTTCTAAGACGCTCCCGGACACGCAAAATGAGGTCACCAGAGGTCAATGACCTTTGCTATCTTCTAAGACGCTCCCGGACACGCAAAATGAGGTTACCAGAAGTCAATGACCTTTGCTATACTCTTAGAAGCTCCCGGACACGCTAAATGAGGTCAGCAGAGGTCAATGACCTTTGCTATCTTCTAAGACGCTCCCGCACACGGAAAATGAGATCACCAGAGGTCAATGACATTTGCTATCTTCTAAGAAGCTCCCGGACACGCAAAATGAGGTCACCAGAGGTCAATGAAATTTGCAATCTTCTAAGAAGATCCCGGACACGCAAAATGAGGTCACCAGAGGTCAATGACCTTTGCTATCTTCTAAGAAGCTCCCGGACACGCAAAATGAGGTCACCAGAGGTCAATGACCTTTGCTATCTTCTAAGACGCTCCCGGACACGCAAAATGAGGTCACCAGAGGTCAATGACCTTTGCTATCTTGTAAGACGCTCCCGGACACGGAAAATGAGGTTATCATAGGTCAATGACCTTTGCTACCTTCTAAGATGCTCCCGGACACGCAAAATGAGGTCACCAGAGGTCAATGACATTTGCTATGTTCTAAGAATCTCCCGCACACGGAAAATGAGATCACCATAGGTCAATGACATTTGCTATCTTCTAAGAAGCTCCCGGACACGCAAAATGAGGTCACCAGAGGTCAATGACCTTTGCAATCTTCTAAGAAGATCCCGGACACGCAAAATGAGGTCACCAGAGGTCAATGACCTTTGCTATCTTCTAAGAAGCTCCCGGACACGCAAAATGAGGTCACCAGAGGTCAATGACCTTTGCTATCTTCTAAGAAGCTCCCGGACACGCAAAATGAGGTCACCAGAGATCAATGACATTTGCTATCTTCTAAGAAGCTCCCGGACACGGAAAATGAAGTCACCAGAGGTCAATGAACTTTGCTATCTTCTAAGACGCTCCCGGACACGCAAAATGAGGTCACCAGAGGTCAATGACCTTTGCTATCTTCTAAGACGCTCCCGGACACGCAAAATGAGGTTACCAGAAGTCAATGACCTTTGCTATACTCTTAGAAGCTCCCGGACACGCTAAATGAGGTCAGCAGAGGTCAATGACCTTTGCTATCTTCTAAGACGCTCCCGCACACGGAAAATGAGATCACCAGAGGTCAATGACATTTGCTATCTTCTAAGAAGCTCCCGGACACGCAAAATGAGGTCACCAGAGGTCAATGAAATTTGCAATCTTCTAAGAAGATCCCGGACACGCAAAATGAGGTCACCAGAGGTCAATGACCTTTGCTATCTTCTAAGAAGCTCCCGGACACGCAAAATGAGGTCACCAGAGGTCAATGACCTTTGCTATCTTCTAAGACGCTCCCGGACACGCAAAATGAGGTCACCAGAGGTCAATGAACTTTGCTATCTTCTAAGAAGCTCCCAGACAAGCAAAATGATGTCACCAGATGTCAATGACCTTTGCTACCTTGAAAGACGGTCCCGGACACGCAAAATGAGGTCACCAGAGTTCAATGACCTTTGCTATCTTCTAAGAAGCTCCCGGACACGCAAAATGAGATCACCAGAGGTCAATGACCTTTGCTATCTTCTAAGACGCTCCCGGACACGGAAAATGAAGTCACCAGAGGTCAATGAACTTTGCTATCTTCTAAGACGCTCCCGGACACGCAAAATGAGGTCACCAGAGGTCAATGACCTTTGCTATCTTCTAAGACGCTCCCGGACACGCAAAATGTGGTTACCAGAGGTCAATGACCTTTGCTATACTCTTAGAAGCTCCCGGACACGCTAAATGAGGTCAGCAGAGGTCAATGACCTTTGCTATCTTCTAAGACGCTCTCGCACACGGAAAATGAGATCACCAGAGGTCAATGACATTTGCTATCTTCTAAGAAGCTCCCGGACACGCAAAATGAGGTCACCAGAGGTCAGTGACCTTTGCTATCTTCTAAGACGCTCCCGGACACGCAAAATGAGGTCACCAGAGGTCAATGACCTTTGCTATCTTCTAAGACGCTCCCGGACACGCAAAATGAGGTCACCAGAGGTCAATGACCTTTGCTATCTTCTAAGAAGCTCCCAGACAAGCAAAATGATGTCACCAGAGGTCAATGACCTTTGCTATCTTGTAAGACGCTCCCGGACACGCAAAATGAGGTCACCAGAGGTCAATGACCTTTGCTATCTTCTAAGACGCTCCCGGACACGCAAAATGAGGTTACCAGAGGTCAATGACCTTTGCTATACTCTTAGAAGCTCACGGACACGCTAAATGAGGTCAGCAGAGGTCAATGACCTTTGCTATCTTCTGAGACGCTCGCGGACACGCAAAATGAGGTCACCAGAGTTCAATGACCTTTGCTATCTTCTAAGAAGCTCCCGGACACGCAAAATGAGATCACCAGAGGTCAATGACCTTTGCTATCTTCTAAGACGCTCCCGGACACGGAAAATGAAGTCACCAGAGGTCAATGAACTTTGCTATCTTCTAAGACGCTCCCGGACACGCAAAATGAGGTCACCAGAGGTCAATGACCTTTGCTAACTTCTAAGACGCTCCCGGACACGCAAAATGAGGTTACCAGAGGTCAATGACATTTGCTATACTCTTAGAAGCTCCCGGACACGCTAAATGAGGTCAGCAGAGGTCAATGACCATTGCTATCTTCTAAGACGCTCCCGCACACGGAAAATGAGATCACCAGAGGTCAATGACATTTGCTATCTTCTAAGAAGCTCCCGGACAAGCAAAATGATGTCACCAGAGGTCAATGACCTTTGCTATCTTGTAAGACGCTCCCGGACACGGAAAATGAGGTCATCATAGGTCAATGACCTTTGCTACCTTCTAAGATGCTCCCGGACACGCAAAATGAGGTCACCAGAGGTCAATGACATTTGCTATACTCTTAGAAGCTCCCGGACACGCAAAATGAGGTCAGCAGAGGTCAATGACCTTTGATATCTTCTAAGACGCTCCCGCACACGCAAAATGAGGTCACCAGAGGTCAATGACCTTTGCTATCTTCTAAGACGGTCCCGGACACGCAAAATGAGGTCACCAGAGTTCAATGACCTTTGCTATCTTCTAAGAAGCTCCCGGACACGCAAAATGAGATCACCAGAGGTCAATGACCTTTGCTATCTTCTAAGACGCTCCCGGACACGGAAAATGAAGTCACCAGAGGTCAATGAACTTTGCTATCTTCTAAGACGCTCCCGGACACGCAAAATGAGGTCACCAGAGGTCAATGACTTTTGCTATCTTCTAAGACGCTCCCGGACACGCAAAATGAGGTTACCAGAGGTCAATGACCTTTGCTATACTCTTAGAAGCTCCCGGACACGCTAAATGAGGTCAGCAGAGGTCAATGACCTTTGCTATCTTCTAAGACGCTCCCGCACACGGAAAATGAGATCACCAGAGGTCAATGACATTTGCTATGTTCTAAGAAGCTCCCGGACACGCAAAATGAGGTCACCAGAGGTCAATGACCTTTGCAATCTTCTAAGAAGATCCCGGACACGCAAAATGAGGTCACCAGAGGTCAATGACCTTTGCTATCTTCTAAGAAGCTCCCGGACACGCAAAATAAGGTCACCAGAGGTCAATGACCTTTGCTATCTTCTAAGACGCTCCCGGACACGCAAAATGAGGTCACCAGAGGTCAATGACCTTTGCTATCTTCTAAGAAGCTCCCAGACAAGCAAAATGATGTCACCAGAGGTCAATGACCTTTGCTATCTTGTAAGACGCTCCCGGACACGGAAAATGAGGTCACCAGAGGTCAATGACCTTTGCTATCTTCTAAGAAGCTCCCGGACACGCAAAATGAGGTCACCAGAGGTCAATGACCTTTGCTATCTTCTAAGACGCTCCCGGACACGCAAAATGAGGTCACCAGAGGTCAATGACCTTTGCTATCTTGTAAGACGCTCCCGGACACGGAAAATGAGGTCATCATAGGTCAATGACCTTTGCTACCTTCTAAGATGCTCCCGGACACGCAAAATGAGGTCACCAGAGGTCAATGACATTTGCTATACTCTTAGAAGCTCCCGGACACGCAAAATGAGGTCAGCAGAGGTCAATGACCTTTGCTATCTTCTAAGACGCTCCCGCACGCGCTAAATGAGGTCACCAGAGGTCAATGACCTTTGCTATCTTCTAAGACGGTCCCGGACACGCAAAATGAGGTCACCAGAGTTCAATGACCTTTGCTATCTTCTAAGAAGCTCCCGGACACGCAAAATGAGATCACCAGAGGTCAATGACCTTTGCTATCTTCTAAGACGCTCCCGGACACGGAAAATGAAGTCACCAGAGGTCAATGAACTTTGCTATCTTCTAAGACGCTCCCGGACACGCAAAATGAGGTCACCAGAGGTCAATGACTTTGCTATCTTCTAAGACGCTCCCGGACACGCAAAATGAGGTTACCAGAGGTCAATGACCTTTGCTATACTCTTAGAAGCTCCCGGACACGCTAAATGAGGTCAGCAGAGGTCAATGACCTTTGCTATCTTCTAAGACGCTCCCGCACACGGAAAATGAGATCACCAGAGGTCAATGACATTTGCTATGTTCTAAGAAGCTCCCGGACACGCAAAATGAGGTCACCAGAGGTCAATGACCTTTGCAATCTTCTAAGAAGATCCCGGACACGCAAAATGAGGTCACCAGAGGTCAATGACCTTTGCTATCTTCTAAGAAGCTCCCGGACACGCAAAATAAGGTCACCAGAGGTCAATGACCTTTGCTATCTTCTAAGACGCTCCCGGACACGCAAAATGAGGTCACCAGAGGTCAATGACCTTTGCTATCTTCTAAGA
This sequence comes from Dolichovespula sylvestris, assembly GCA_918808275.2. Taxonomy (NCBI): domain Eukaryota; kingdom Metazoa; phylum Arthropoda; class Insecta; order Hymenoptera; family Vespidae; genus Dolichovespula; species Dolichovespula sylvestris. The sequence continues at coordinate 333,146 of OU964963.1, read as the reverse complement.
AGCTCCCAGACAAGCAAAATGATGTCACCAGAGGTCAATGACCTTTGCTATCTTGTAAGACGCTCCCGGACACGGAAAATGAGGTTATCATAGGTCAATGACCTTTGCTACCTTCTAAGATGCTCCCGGACACGCAAAATGAGGTCACCAGAGGTCAATGACATTTGCTATGTTCTAAGAATCTCCCGCACACGGAAAATGAGATCACCAGAGGTCAATGACTTTTGCTATCTTCTAAGACGCTCCCGGACACGCAAAATGAGGTTACCAGAGGTCAATGACCTTTGCTATACTCTTAGAAGCTCCCGGACACGCAAAATAAGGTCACCAGAGGTCAATGACCTTTGCTATCTTCTAAGACGCTCCCGGACACGCAAAATGAGGTCACCAGAGGTCAATGACCTTTGCTATCTTCTAAGAAGCTCCCAGACAAGCAAATTGATGTTACCAGAGGTCAATGAACTTTGCTATCTTGTAAGACGCTCCCGGACACGGAAAATGAGGTTATCATAGGTCAATGACCTTTGCTACCTTCTAAGATGCTCCCGGACACGCAAAATGAGGTCACCAGAGGTCAATGACCTTTGCTATACTCTTAGAAGCTCCCGGACACGGAAAATGAAGTCACCAGAGGTCAATGAACTTTGCTATCTTCTAAGACGCTCCCGGACACGCAAAATGAGGTCACCAGAGGTCAATGACCTTTGCAATCTTCTAAGAAGATCCCGGACACGCAAAATGAGGTCACCAGAGGTCAATGACCTTTGCTATCTTCTAAGAAGCTCCCGGACACGCAAAATAAGGTCACCAGAGGTCAATGACCTTTGCTATCTTCTAAGACGCTCCCGGACACGCAAAATGAGGTCACCAGAGGTCAATGACCTTTGCTATCTTCTAAGACGCTCCCGCACACGGAAAATGAGATCACCAGAGGTCAATGACATTTGCTATCTTCTAAGAAGCTCCCGGACACGCAAAATGAGGTCACCAGAGGTCAATGACCTTTGCAATCTTCTAAGAAAATCCCGGACACGCAAAATGAGGTCACCAGAGGTCAATGACCTTTGCTATCTTCTAAGACGCTCCCGGACACGCAAAATGAGGTTACCAGAGGTCAATGACCTTTGCTATACTCTTAGAAGCTCACGGACACGCTAAATGAGGTCAGCAGAGGTCAATGACCTTTGCTATCTTCTGAGACGCTCCCGGACACGCAAAATGAGGTCACCAGAGTTCAATGACCTTTGCTATCTTCTAAGAAGCTCCCGGACACGCAAAATGAGATCACCAGAGGTCAATGACCTTTGCTATCTTCTAAGACGCTCCCGGACACGGAAAATGAAGTCACCAGAGGTCAATGAATTTTGCTATCTTCTAAGACGCTCCCGGACACGCAAAATGAGGTCACCAGAGGTCAATGATCTTTGCTATCTTCTAAGACGCTCCCGGACACGCAAAATGAGGTTACCAGAGGTCAATGACCTTTGCTATACTCTTAGAAGCTCCCGGACACGATAAATGAGGTCAGCAGAGGTCAATGACCTTTGCTATCTTCTAAGAATCTCCCGCACACGGAAAATGAGATCACCATAGGTCAATGACATTTGCTATCTTCTAAGAAGCTCCCGGACACGCAAAATGAGGTCACCAGAGGTCAATGACCTTTGCAATCTTCTAAGAGGATCCCGGACACGCAAAATGAGGTCACCAGAGGTTAATGACCTTTGCTATCTTCTAAGAAGCTCCCAGACAAGCAAAATGATGTCACCAGAGGTCAATGACCTTTGCTATCGTCTAAGACGCTCCCGCACACGGAAAATGAGATCACCAGAGGTCAATGACATTTGCTATCTTCTAAGAAGCTCCCGGACACGCAAAATGAGGTCACCAGAGGTCAATGACCTTTGCAATCTTCTAAGAAGATCCCGGACACGCAAAATGAGGTCACCAGAGGTCAATGACCTTTGCTATCTTCTAAGAAGCTCCCGGACACGCAAAATGATATCACCAGAGGTCAATGACCTTTGCTATCTTCTAAGACGCTCCCGGACACGGAAAATGAAGTCACCGGAGGTCAATGAACTTTGCTATCTTCTAAGACGGTCCCGGACACGCAAAATGAGTTCACCAGAGTTCAATGACCTTTGCTATCTTCTAAGAAGCTCCCGGACACGCAAAATGAGATCACCAGAGGTCAATGACCTTTGCTATCTTCTAAGACGCTCCCGGACACGGAAAATGAAGTCACCAGAGGTCAATGAACTTTGCTATCTTCTAAGACGCTCCCGGACACGCAAAATGAGGTCACCAGAGGTCAATGACCTTTGCTATCTTCTAAGACGCTCCCGGACACGCAAAATGAGGTTACCAGAGGTCAATGACCTTTGCTATACTCTTAGAAGCTCACGGACACGCTAAATTAGGTCAGCAGAGGTCAATGACCTTTGCTATCTTCTGAGACGCTCCCGGACACGCAAAATGAGGTCACCAGAGTTCAATGACCTTTGCTATCTTCTAAGAAGCTCCCGGACACGCAAAATGAGATCACCAGAGGTCAATGACCTTTGCTATCTTCTAAGACGCTCCCGGACACGGAAAATGAAGTCACCAGAGGTCAATGAACTTTGCTATCTTCTAAGACGCTCCCGGACACGCAAAATGAGGTCACCAGAGGTCAATGACCTTTGCTATCTTCTAAGACGCTCCCGGACACGCAAAATGAGGTTACCAGAGGTCAATGACCTTTGCTATACTCTTAGAAGCTCCCGGACACGCTAAATGAGGTCAGCAGAGGTCAATGAACTTTGCTATCTTCTAAGACGCTCCCGGACACGCAAAATGAGGTCACCAGAGGTCAATGACATTTGCTATCTTCTAAGACGCTCCCGGACACGCAAAATGAGGTTACCAGAGGTCAATGACCTTTGCTATACTCTTAGAAGCTCCCGGACACGCTAAAAGAGGTCAGCAGAGGTCAATGACCTTTGCTATCTTTTAAGACGCTCCCGCACACGGAAAATGAGATCACCAGAGGTCTATGACATTTGCTATCTTCTAAGAAGCTCCCGGACAAGCAAAATGATGTCACCAGAGGTCAATGACCTTTGCTATCTTGTAAGACGCTCCCGGACACGGAAAATGAGGTCATCATAGGTCAATGACCTTTGCTACCTTCTAAGATGCTCCCGGACAGGCAAAATGAGGTCACCAGAGGTCAATGACATTTGCTATACTCTTAGAAGCTCCCGGACACGCAAAATGAGGTCAGCAGAGGTCAATGACCTTTGCTATCTTCTAAGACGCTCCCGCACACGCAAAATGAGGTCACCAGAGGTCAATGACCTTTGCTATCTTCTAAGACGGTCCCGGACACGCAAAATGAGGTCACCAGAGTTCAATAACCTTTGCTATCTTCTAAGAAGCTCCCGGACACGCAAAATGAGATCACCAGAGGTCAATGACCTTTGCTATCTTCTAAGACGCTCCCGGACACGGAAAATGAAGTCACCAGAGGTCAATGAACTTTGCTATCTTCTAAGACGCTCCCGGACACGCAAAATGAGGTCACCAGAGGTCAATGACTTTTGCTATCTTCTAAGACGCTCCCGGACACGCAAAATGAGGTTACCAGAGGTCAATGACCTTTGCTATACTCTTAGAAGCTCCCGGACACGCTAAATGAGGTCAGCAGAGGTCAATGACCTTTGCTATCTTCTAAGACGCTCCCGCACACGGAAAATGAGATCACCAGAGGTCAATGACATTTGCTATGTTCTAAGAAGCTCCCGGACACGCAAAATGAGGTCACCAGAGGTCAATGACCTTTGCAATCTTCTAAGAAGATCCCGGACACGCAAAATGAGGTCACCAGAGGTCAATGACCTTTGCTATCTTCTAAGAAGCTCCCGGACACGCAAAATAAGGTCACCAGAGGTCAATGACCTTTGCTATCTTCTAAGACGCTCCCGGACACGCAAAATGAGGTCACCAGAGGTCAATGACCTTTGCTATCTTCTAAGAAGCTCCCAGACAAGCAAAATGATGTCACCAGAGGTCAATGACCTTTGCTATCTTGTAAGACGCTCCCGGACACGGAAAATGAGGATATCATAGGTCAATGACCTTTGCTACCTTCTAAGATGCTCCCAAACACGCAAAATGAGGTCACCAGAGGTCAATGACATTTGCTATGTTCTAAGAATCTCCCGCACACGGAAAATGAGATCACCATAGGTCAATGACATTTGCTATCTTCTAAGAAGCTCCCGGACACGCAAAATGAGGTCACCAGAGGTCAATGACCTTTGCAATCTTCTAAGAGGATCCCGGACACGCGAAATGAGGTCACCAGAGGTTAATGACCTTTGCTATCTTCTAAGAAGCTCCCAGACAAGCAAAATGATGTCACCAGAGGTCAATGACCTTTGCTATCTTCTAAGACGCTCCCGCACACGGAAAATGAGATCACCAGAGGTCAATGACATTTGCTATCTACTAAGAAGCTCCCGGACACGCAAAATGAGGTCACCAGAGGTCAATGACCTTTGCAATCTTCTAAGAAGATCCCGGACACGCAAAATGAGGTCACCAGAGGTCAATGACCTTTGCTATACTCTTAGAAGCTCCCGGACACGCAAAATGAGGCCAGCAGAGGTCAATGACCTTTGCTATCTTCTAAGACGCTCCCGCACACGCAAAATGAGGTCACCAGAGGTCAATGACCTTTGCTATCTTCTAAGACGGTCCCGGAGACGCAAAATGAGGTCACCAGAGGTCAATGACATTTGCTATACTCTTAGAAGCTCCCGGACACGCAAAATGAGGTCAGCAGAGGTCAATGACCTTTGCAATCTTCTAAGAGGATCCCGGACACGCGAAATGAGGTCACCAGAGGTTAATGACCTTTGCTATCTTCTAAGAAGCTCCCAGACAAGCAAAATGATGTCACCAGAGGTCAATGACCTTTGCTATCTTCTAAGACGCTCCCGCACACGGAAAATGAGATCACCAGAGGTCAATGACATTTGCTATCTACTAAGAAGCTCCCGGACACGCAAAATGAGGTCACCAGAGGTCAATGACCTTTGCAATCTTCTAAGAAGATCCCGGACACGCAAAATGAGGTCACCAGAGGTCAATGACCTTTGCTATACTCTTAGAAGCTCCCGGACACGCAAAATGAGGTCAGCAGAGGTCAATGACCTTTGCTATCTTCTAAGACGCTCCCGCACACGCAAAATGAGGTCACCAGAGGTCAATGACCTTTGCTATCTTCTAAGACGGTCCCGGAGACGCAAAATGAGGTCACCAGAGTTCAATGACCTTTGCTATCTTCTAAGAAGCTCCCGGACACGCAAAATGAGATCACCAGAGGTCAATGACCTTTGCTATCTTCTAAGACGCTCCCGGACACGGAAAATGAAGTCACCAGAGGTCAATGAACTTTGCTATCTTCTAAGACGCTCCCGGACACGCAAAATGAGGTCACCAGAGGTCAATGACCTTTGCTATCTTCTAAGACGCTCCCGGACACGCAAAATGAGGTTACCAGAAGTCAATGACCTTTGCTATACTCTTAGAAGCTCCCGGACACGCTAAATGAGGTCAGCAGAGGTCAATGACCTTTGCTATCTTCTAAGACGCTCCCGCACACGGAAAATGAGATCACCAGAGGTCAATGACATTTGCTATCTCCTAAGAAGCTCCCGGACACGCAAAATGAGGTCACCAGAGGTCAATGAAATTTGCAATCTTCTAAGAAGATCCCGGACACGCAAAATGAGGTCACCAGAGGTCAATGACCTTTGCTATCTTCTAAGAAGCTCCCGGACACGCAAAATGAGGTCACCAGAGGTCAATGACCTTTGCTATCTTCTAAGACGCTCCCGGACACGCAAAATGAGGTCACCAGAGGTCAATGACCTTTGCTATCTTCTAAGAAGCTCCCAGACAAGCAAAATGATGTCACCAGAGGTCAATGACCTTTGCTATCTTGTAAGACGGTCCCGGACACGCAAAATGAGGTCACCAGAGTTCAATGACCTTTGCTATCTTCTAAGAAGCTCCCGGACACGCAAAATGAGATCACCAGAGGTCAATGACCTTTGCTATCTTCTAAGACGCTCCCGGACACGGAAAATGAAGTCACCAGAGGTCAATGAACTTTGCTATCTTCTAAGACGCTCCCGGACACGCAAAATGAGGTCACCAGAGGTCAATGACCTTTGCTATCTTCTAAGACGCTCCCGGACACGCAAAATGAGGTTACCAGAGGTCAATGACCTTTGCTATACTCTTAGAAGCTCCCGGACGCGCTAAATGAGGTCAGCAGAGGTCAATGACCTTTGCTATCTTCTAAGACGCTCTCGCACACGGAAAATGAGATCACCAGAGGTCAATGACATTTGCTATCTTCTAAGAAGCTCCCGGACACGCAAAATGAGGTCACCAGAGGTCAGTGACCTTTGCAATCTTCTAAGAAGATCCCGGACACGCAAAATGAGGTCACCAGAGGTCAATGACCTTTGCTATCTTCTAAGAAGCTCCCGGACACGCAAAATGAGGTCACCAGAGGTCAATGACCTTTGCTATCTTCTAAGACGCTCCCGGACACGCAAAATGAGGTCACCAGAGGTCAATGACCTTTGCTATCTTCTAAGACGCTCCCGGACACGCAAAATGAGGTCACCAGAGGTCAATGACCTTTGCTATCTTCTAAGAAGCTCCCAGACAAGCAAAATGATGTCACCAGAGGTCAATGACCTTTGCTATCTTGTAAGACGCTCCCGGACACGGAAAATGAGGTTATCATAGGTCAATGACCTTTGCTACCTTCTAAGATGCTCCCGGACACGCAAAATGAGGTCACCAGAGGTCAATGACCTTTGCTATACTCTTAGAAGCTCCCGGACACGCAAAATGAGGTCAGCTGAGGTCAATGACCTTTGCTATCTTCTAAGACGCTCCCGCACACGCAAAATGAGGTCAGCAGAGGTCAATGACCTTTGCTATCTTCTAAGACGCTCCCGCACACGCAAAATGAGGTCACCAGAGGTCAATGACCTTTGTTATCTTCTAAGACGGTCCCGGAGACGCAAAATGAGGTCACCAGAGTTCAATGACCTTTGCTATCTTCTAAGAAGCTCCCGGACACGCAAAATGAGATCACCAGAGGTCAATGACCTTTGCTATCTTCTAAGACGCTCCCGGACACGGAAAATGAAGTCACCAGAGGTCAATGAACTTTGCTATCTTCTAAGACGCTCCCGGACACGCAAAATAAGGTCACCAGAGGTCAATGACCTTTGCTATCTTCTAAGACGCTCCCGGACACGGAAAATGAGGTCATCATAGGTCAATGACCTTTGCTATCTTCTAAGACGGTCCCGGACACGCAAAATGAGGTCACCAGAGTTCAATGACCTTTGCTATCTTCTAAGAAGCTCCCGGACACGCAAAATGAGATCACCAGAGGTCAATGACCTTTGCTATCTTCTAAGACGCTCCCGGACACAGAAAATGAAGTCACCAGAGGTCAATGAACTTTGCTATCTTCTAAGACGCGCCCGGACACGCAAAATGAGGTCACCAGAGGTCAATGACCTTTGCTATCTTCTAAGACGCTCCCGGACACGCAAAATGAGGTTACCAGAGGACAATGACCTTTGCTATACTCTTAGAAGCTCCCGGACACGCTAAATGAGGTCAGCAGAGGTCAATGACCTTTGCTATCTTCTAAGACGCTCCCGCACACGGAAAATGAGATCACCAGAGGTCAATGACATTTGCTATCTTCTAAGAAGCTCCCGGACACGCAAAATGAGGTCACCAGAGGTCAATGACCTTTGCAATCTTCTAAGAAGATCCCGGACACGCAAAATGAGGTCACCAGAGGTCAATGACCTTTGCTATCTTCTAAGAAGCTCCCGGACACGCAAAATGAGGTCACCAGAGGTCAATGACCTTTGCTATCTTCTAAGACGCTCCCGGACACGCAAAATGAGGTCACCAGAGGTCAATGACCTTTGCTATCTTCTAAGAAGCTCCCAGACAAGCAAAATGATGTCACCAGAGGTCAATGACCTTTGCTATCTTGTAAGACGCTCCCGGACACGGAAAATGAGGTCATCATAGGACAATGACCTTTGCTACCTTCTAAGATGCTCCCGGACACGCAAAATGAGGTCACCAGAGGTCAATGACCTTTGCTATACTCTTAGAAGCTCCCGGACACGTAAAATGAGGTCAGCAGAGGTCAATGACATTTGCTATCTTCTAAGACGCTCTCGCACACGGAAAATGAGATCACCAGAGGTCAATGACATTTGCTATCTTCTAAGAAGCTCCCGGACACGCAAAATAAGGTCACCAGAGGTCAGTGAACTTTGCAATCTTCTAAGAAGATCCCGGACACGCAAAATGAGGTCACCAGAGGTCAATGACCTTTGCTATCTTCTAAGAAGCTCCCGGACACGCAAAATGAGGTCACCAGAGGTCAATGACCTTTGCTATCTTCTAAGACGCTCCCGGACACGCAAAATGAGGTCACCAGAGGTCAATGACCTTTGCTATCTTCTAAGACGCTCCCGGACACGCAAAATGAGGTCACCAGAGGTCAATGACCTTTGCTATCTTCTAAGAAGCTCCCAGACAAGCAAAATGATGTCACCAGAGGTCAATGACCTTTGCTATATTGTAAGACGCTCCCGGACACGGAAAATGAGGTTATCATAGGTCAATGACCTTTGCTACCTTCTAAGATGCTCCCGGACACGCAAAATGAGGTCACCAGAGGTCAATGACCTTTGCTATACTCTTAGAAGCTCCCGGACACGCAAAATGAGGTCAGCAGAGGTCAATGACCTTTGCTATCTTCTAAGACGCTCCCGCACACGCAAAATGAGGTCAGCAGAGGTCAATGACCTTTGCTATCTTCTAAGACGCTCCCGCACACGCAAAATGAGGTCACCAGAGGTCAATGACCTTTGCTATCTTCTAAGACGGTCCCGGAGACGCAAAATGAGGTCACCAGAGTTCAATGACCTTTGCTATCTTCTAAGAAGCTCCCGGACACGCAAAATGAGATCACCAGAGGTCAATGACCTTTGCTATCTTCTAAGACGCTCCCGGACACGCTAAATGAGGTCAGCAGAGGTCAATGACCTTTGCTATCTTCTAAGACGCTCCCGCACACGGAAAATGAGATCACCAGAGGTCAATGACATTTGCTATCTTCTAAGAAGCTCCCGGACACGCAAAATGCGGTCACCAGAGGTCAATGACCTTTGCAATCTTCTAAGAAGATCCCGGACACGCAAAATGAGGTCACCAGAGGTCAATGACCTTTGCTATCTTCTAAGAAGCTCCCGGACACACAAAATGAGGTCACCAGAGGTCAATGACCTTTGCTATCTTCTAAGAAGCTCCCAGACAAGCAAAATGATGTCACCAGAGGTCAATGACCTTGGCTATCTTGTAAGACGCTCCCGGACACGCAAAATGAGGTCACCAGAGGTCAATGACCTTTGCTATCTTCTAAGACGCTCCCGGACACGCAAAATGAGGTCACCAGAGGTCAATGACCTTTGCTATCTTCTAAGAAGCTCCCAGACAAGCAAAATGATGTCACCAGAGGTCAATGACATTTGCTATCTTGTAAGACGCTCCCGGACACGGAAAATGAGGTCATCATAGGTCAATGACCTTTGCTACCTACTAAGAAGCTCCCGGACACACAAAATGAGGTCACCAGAGGTCAATGAACTTTGCTATCTTCTAAGACGCGCCGGACACGCAAAATGAGGTCACCAGAGGTCAATGACCTTTGCTATCTTCTAAGACGCTCCCGGACACGGAAAATGATATCACCAGAGGTCAATGACATTTGCTATCTTCTAAGAAGCTCCCGGACACGCAAAATGAGGTCACCAGAGGTCAATGACCTTTGCAATCTTCTAAGAAGATCCCGGAAACGCAAAATGAGGTCACCAGAGGTCAATGACCTGAGCTATCTTCTAAGAAGCTCCCGGACACGCAAAATGAGGTCACCAGAGGTCAATGACCTTTGCAATCTTCTAAGAAGATCCCGGACACGCAAAATGAGGTCACCAGAGGTCAATGACCTTTGCTATCTTCTAAGAAGCTCCCGGACACGCAAAATGAGGTCACCAGAGGTCAATGACCTTTGCTATCTTCTAAGACGCTCCCGGACACGCAAAATGAGGTCACCAGAGGTCAATGACCTTTGCTATCTTCTAAGAAGCTCCCAGACAAGCAAAATGATGTCACCAGAGGTCAATGACATTTGCTATCTTGTAAGACGCTCCCGGACACGGAAAATGAGGTCATCATAGGTCAATGACCTTTGCTACCTACTAAGATGCTCCCGGACACGCAAAATGAGGTCACCAGAGGTCAATGACTTTTGCTATACTATTAGAAGCTCCCGGACACGCAAAATGAGGTCAGCAGAGGTCAATGACCTTTGCTATCTTCTAAGACGCTCCCGCACACGCAAAATGAGGTCACCAGAGGTCAATGACCTTTGCTATCTTCTAAGACGGTCCCGGACACGCAAAATGAGGTCACCAGAGTTCAATGACCTTTGCTATCTTCTAAGAAGCTCCCGGACACGCAAAATGAGATCACCAGAGGTCAATGACCTTTGCTATCTTCTAAGACGCTCCCGGACACGGAAAATGAAGTCACCAGAGGTCAATGAACTTTGCTATCTTCTAAGACGCTCCCGGACACGCAAAATGAGGTCACCAGAGGTCAATGACCTTTGCTATCTTCTAAGACGCTCCCGGACACGCAAAATGAGGTTACCAGAGGTCAATGACCTTTGCTATACTCTTAGAAGCTCCCGGACACGCTAAATGAGATCAGCAGAGGTCAATGACCTTTGCTATCTTCTAAGACGCTCCCGCACACGGAAAATGAGATCACCAGAGGTCAATGACCTTTGCTATCTTCTAAGAAGCTCCCGGACACGCAAAATGAGGTCACCAGAGGTCAATGACCTTTGCTATCTTCTAAGACGCTCCCGGACACGCAAAATGAGGTCACCAGAGGTCAATGACCTTTGCTATCTTCGAAGAAGCTCCCAGACAAGCAAAATGATGTCACCAGAAGGCAATGACCTTTGCTATCTTGTAAGACGCTCCCGGACACGGAAAATGAGGTCATCATAGGTCAATGACCTTTGCTACCTTCTAAGATGCTCCCGGACACGCAAAATGAGGTCACCAGAGGTCAATGACCTTTGCTATCTTCTAAGACGCTCCCGCACACGCAAAATGAGGTCACCAGAGGTCAATGACCTTTGCTATCTTCTAAGACGGTCCCGGACACGCAAAATGAGGTCACCAGAGTTCAATGACCTTTGCTATCTTCTAAGAAGCTACCGGACACGCAAAATGAGATCACCAGAGGTCAATGACCTTTGCTATCTTCTAAGACGCTCCCGGACACGGAAAATGAAGTCACCAGAGGTCAATGAACTTTGCTATCTTCTAAGACGCTCCCGGACACGCAAAATGAGGTCACCAGAGGTCAATGACCTTTGCTATCTTCTAAGACGCTGCCGGACACGCAAAATGAGGTTACCAGAGGTCAATGACCTTTGCTATACTCTTAGAAGCTCCCGGACACGCAAAATGAGGTCAGCAGAGGTCAATGACCTTTGCTACCTTCTAAGACGCTCCCGCACACGCAAAATGAGGTCACCAGAGGACAATGACCTTTGCTATCTTCTAAGACGGTCCCGGACACGCAAAATGAGGTCACCAGAGTTCAATGACCTTTGCTATCTTCTAAGAAGCTCCCGGACACGCAAAATGAGATCACCAGAGGTCAATGACCTTTGCTATCTTCTAAGACGCTCCCGGACACGGAAAATGAAGTCACCAGAGGTCAATGAACTTTGCTATCTTCTAAGACGCTCCCGGACACGCAAAATGAGGTCACCAGAGGTCAATGACCTTTGCTATCTTCTAAGACGCTCCCGGACACGCAAAATGAGGTCACCAGAGGTCAATGACCTTTGCTATACTCTTAGAAGCTCCCGGACACGCTAAATGATGTCAGCAGAGGTCAATGACCTTTGCTATCTTCTAAGACGCTCCCGCACACGGAAAATGAGATCACCAGAGGTCAATGACATTTGCTATCTTCTAAGAAGCTCCCGGACACGCAAAATGAGGTCACCAGAGGTCAATGACCTTTGCTATCTTCGAAGAAGCTCCCAGACAAGCAAAATGATGTCACCAGAAGGCAATGACCTTTGCTATCTTGTAAGACGCTCCCGGACACGGAAAATGAGGTCATCATAGGTCAATGACCTTTGCTACCTACTAAGTTGCTCCCGGACACGCAAAATGAGGTCACCAGAGGTCAATGACCTTTGCTATCTTCTAAGACGCTCCCGCACACGCAAAATGAGGTCACCAGAGGTCAATGACCTTTGCTATCTTCTAAGACGGTCCCGGACACGCAAAATGAGGTCACCAGAGTTCAATGACCTTTGCTATCTTCTAAGAAGCTACCGGACACGCAAAATGAGATCACCAGAGGTCAATGACCTTTGCTATCTTCTAAGACGCTCCCGGACACGGAAAATGAAGTCACCAGAGGTCAATGAACTTTGCTATCTTCTAAGAAGCTCCCGGACACGCAAAATGAGATCACCAGAGGTCAATGACCTTTGCTATCTTCTAAGACGCTCCCGGACACGGAAAATGAAGTCACCAGAGGTCAATGAACTTTGCTATCTTCTAAGACGCGCCCGGACACGCAAAATGAGGTCACCAGAGGTCAATGACCTTTGCTATCTTCTAAGACGCTCCCGGACACGCAAAATGAGGTTACCAGAGGACAATGACCTTTGCTATACTCTTAGAAGCTCCCGGACACGCTAAATGAGGTCAGCAGAGGTCAATGACCTTTGCTATCTTCTAAGACGCTCCCGCACACGGAAAATGAGATCACCAGAGGTCAATGACATTTGCTATCTTCTAAGAAGCTCCCGGACACGCAAAATGAGGTCACCAGAGGTCAATGACCTTTGCAAACTTCTAAGAAGATCCCGGACACGCAAAATGAGGTCACCAGAGGTCAATGACCTTTGCTATCTTCTAAGAAGCTCCCGGACACGCAAAATGAGGTCACCAGAGGTCAATGACCTTTGCTATCTTCTAAGACGCTCCCGGACACGCAAAATGAGGTCACCAGAGGTCAATGACCTTTGCTATCTTCTAAGAAGCTCCCAGACAAGCAAAATGATGTCACCAAAGGTCAATGACCTTTGCTATCTTGTAAGACGCTCCCGGACACGGAAAATGAGGTCATCATAGGACAATGACCTTTGCTACCTTCTAAGATGCTCCCGGACACGCAAAATGAGGTCACCAGAGGTCAATGACCTTTGCTATACTCTTAGAAGCTCCCGGACACGTAAAATGAGGTCAGCAGAGGTCAATGACCTTTGCTATCTTCTAAGACGCTCTCGCACACGGAAAATGAGATCACCAGAGGTCAATGACATTTGCTATCTTCTAAGAAGCTCCCGGACACGCAAAATAAGGTCACCAGAGGTCAGTGAACATTGCAATCTTCTAAGAAGATCCCGGACACGCAAAATGAGGTCACCAGAGGTCAATGAACTTTGCTATCTTCTAAGACGCTCCCGGACACGCAAAATGAGGTCACCAGAGGTCAATGACCTTTGCTATCTTCTAAGACGCTCCCGGACACGCAAAATGAGGTTACCAGAGGTCAATGACCTTTGCTATACTCTTAGAAGCTCCCGGACACGCTAAATGAGATCAGCAGAGGTCAATGACCTTTGCTATCTTCTAAGACGCTCCCGCACACGGAAAATGAGATCACCAGAGGTCAATGACATTTGTTATCTTCTAAGAAGCTCCCGGACACGCAAAATGAGGTCACCAGAGGTCAATGACCTTTGCTATCTTCTAAGAAGATCCCGGACACGCAAAATGTGGTCACCAGAGGTCAATGACCTTTGCTATCTTCTAAGAAGCTCCCGGACACGCAAAATGAGGTCACCAGAGGTCAATGACCTTTGCTATCTTCTAAGACGCTCCCGGACACGCAAAATGAGGTCACCAGAGGTCAATGACCTTTGCTATCTTCGAAGAAGCTCCCAGACAAGCAAAATGATGTCACCAGAAGGCAATGACCTTTGCTATCTTGTAAGACGCTCCCGGACACGGAAAATGAGGTCATCATAGGTCAATGACCTTTGCTACCTTCTAAGATGCTCCCGGACACAGAAAATGAGGTCACCAGAGGTCAATGACCTTTGCTATCTTCTAAGACGCTCCCGCACACGCAAAATGAGGTCACCAGAGGTCAATGACCTTTGCTATCTTCTAAGAAGCTCCCGGACACGCAAAATGAGGTTACCAGAAGTCAATGACCTTTGCTATACTCTTAGAAGCTCCCGGACACGCTAAATGAGGTCAGCAGAGGTCAATGACCTTTGCTATCTTCTAAGACGCTCCCGCACACGGAAAATGAGATCACCAGAGGTCAATGACATTTGCTATCTTCTAAGAAGCTCCCGGACACGCAAAATGAGGTCACCAGAGGTCAATGAAATTTGCAATCTTCTAAGACGGTCCCGGACACGCAAAATGAGGTCACCAGAGTTCAATGACCTTTGCTATCTTCTAAGAAGCTACCGGACACGCAAAATGAGATCACCAGAGGTCAATGACCTTTGCTATCTTCTAAGACGCTCCCGGACACGGAAAATGAAGTCACCAGAGGTCAATGAACTTTGCTATCTTCTAAGACGCTCCCGGACACGCAAAATGAGGTCACCAGAGGTCAATGACCTTTGCTATCTTCTAAGACGCTGCCGGACACGCAAAATGAGGTTACCAGAGGTCAATGACCTTTGCTATACTCTTAGAAGCTCCCGGACACGCAAAATGAGGTCAGCAGAGGTCAATGACCTTTGCTACCTTCTAAGACGCTCCCGCACACGCAAAATGAGGTCACCAGAGGACAATGACCTTTGCTATCTTCTAAGACGGTCCCGGACACGCAAAATGAGGTCACCAGAGTTCAATGACCTTTGCTATCTTCTAAGAAGCTCCCGGACACGCAAAATGAGATCACCAGAGGTCAATGACCTTTGCTATCTTCTAAGAAGCTCCCGGACACGCAAAATGAGGTCACCAGAGGTCAATGACCTTTGCTATCTTCGAAGAAGCTCCCAGACAAGCAAAATGATGTCACCAGAAGGCAATGACCTTTGCTATCTTGTAAGACGCTCCCGGACACGGAAAATGAGGTCATCATAGGTCAATGACCTTTGCTACCTACTAAGATGGTCCCGGACACGCAAAATGAGGTCACCAGAGGTCAATGACCTTTGCTATCTTCTAAGACGCTCCCGCACACGCAAAATGAGGTCACCAGAGGTCAATGACCTTTGCTATCTTCTAAGACGGTCCCGGACACGCAAAATGAGGTCACCAGAGTTCAATGACCTTTGCTATCTTCTAAGAAGCTACCGGACACGCAAAATGAGATCACCAGAGGTCAATGACCTTTGCTATCTTCTAAGACGCTCCCGGACACGCAAAATGAGGTCACCAGAGGTCAATGACCTTTGCTATCTTCTAAGACGCTCCCGGACACGGAAAATGAGGTCATCATAGGTCAATGACCTTTGCTACCTTCTAAGACGCTCCCGGACACGCAAAATGAGGTCACCAGAGGTCAATGACCTTTGCTATACTCTTAGAAGCTCCCGGACACGCAAAATGAGGTCAGCAGAGGTCAATGACCTTTGCTATCTTCTAAGAAGCTCCCGGACACGCAAAATGAGGTCACCAGAGGTCAATGACCTTTGCAATCTTCTAAGAAGATCCCGGACACGCAAAATGAGGTCACCAGAGGTCAATGACCTTTGCTATCTTCTAAGACGCTCCCGGACACGCAAAATGAGGTCACCAGAGGTCAATGACTTTTGCTATCTTCTAAGAAGCTCCCAGACAAGCAAAATGATGTCACCAGAGGTCAATGACATTTGCTATTTTGTAAGACGCTCCCGGACACGGAAAATGAGGTCATCATAGGTCAATGACCTTTGCTACCTACTAAGATGCTCCCGGACACGCAAAATGAGGTCACCAGAGGTCAATGACCTTTGCTATCTTCTAAGAAGCTCCCGGACACGCAAAATGAGGTCACCAGAGGACAATGACCTTTGCTATCTTCTAAGACGGTCCCGGACACGCAAAATGAGGTCACCAGAGTTCAATGACCTTTGCTATCTTCTAAGAAGCTCCCGGACACGCAAAATGAGATCACCAGAGGTCAATGACCTTTGCTATCTTCTAAGACGCTCCCGGACACGGAAAATGAAGTCACCAGAGGTCAATGAACTTTGCTATCTTCTAAGACGCTCCCGGACACGCAAAATGAGGTCACCAGAGGTCAATGACCTTTGCTATCTTCTAAGACGCTCCCGGACACGCAAAATGAGGTTACCAGAGGTCAATGACCTTTGCTATACTCTTAGAAGCTCCCGGACACGCTAAATGATGTCAGCAGAGGTCAATGACCTTTGCTATCTTCTAAGACGCTCCCGCACACGGAAAATGAGATCACCAGAGGTCAATGACATTTGCTATCTTCTAAGAAGCTCCCGGACACGCAAAATGAGGTCACCAGAGGTCAATG
The DNA here is from genome assembly GCA_918808275.2 of Dolichovespula sylvestris. Lineage (NCBI taxonomy): Eukaryota > Metazoa > Arthropoda > Insecta > Hymenoptera > Vespidae > Dolichovespula > Dolichovespula sylvestris. The sequence continues at coordinate 316,427 of OU964963.1, read as the reverse complement.
ACCTTTGCAATCTTCTAAGAAGATCCCGGACACGCAAAATGAGGTCACCAGAGGTCAATGACCTGTGCTATCTTCTAAGACGCTCCCGGACACGCAAAATGAGGTCACCAGAGGTCAATGACATTTGCTATCTTCTAAGAAGCTCCCAGACAAGCAAAATGATGTCACCAGAGGTCAATGACCTTTGCTATCTTGTAAGACGCTCCCGGACACGGAAAATGAGGTTATCATAGGTCATTGACCTTTGCTACCTACTAAGATGCTCCAGGACACGGAAAATGAAGTCACCAGAGGTCAATGAACTTCGCTAACTACTAAGACGCTCCCGGACACGCAAAATGAGGTCACCAGAGGTCAATGACATTTGCTATCTTCTAAGACGCTCCCGGACACGCAAAATGAGGTCACCAGAGGTCAATGACCTTTGCTATCTTCTAAGACGCTCCCGCACACGGAAAATGAGATCACCAGAGGTCAATGACATTTGCTATCTTCTAAGAAGCTCCCGGACACGCAAAATGAGGTCACCAGAGGTCAATGACCTTTGCAATCTTCTAAGAAGATCCCGGACACGCAAAATGAGTTCACCAGAGGTCAATGACCTTTGCTATCTTCTAAGAAGCTCCCGGACACGCAAAATGAGGTCACCAGAGGTCAATGACCTTTGCTATCTTCTAAGAAGCTCCCGGACACGCAAAATGAGGTCACCAGAGATCAATGACATTTGCTATCTTCTAAGAAGCTCCCGGACACGCAAAATGAGGTCACCAGAGGTCAATGACCTTTGCTATCTTCTAAGAAGTTCCCAGACACAAAATATGAGGTCACCAGAGGTCAATGACCTTTGCTATCTTCTAAGACGCTCCCGGACACGGAAAATGAAGTCACCAGAGGTCAATGAACTTCGCTATCTACTAAGACGCTCCCGGACACGGAAAATGAGATCACCAGAGGTCAATGACATTTGCTATCTTCTAAGAAGCTCCCGGACACGCAAAATGAGGTCACCAGAGGTCAATGACCTTTGCAATCTTCTAAGAAGATCCCGGACACGCAAAATGAGGTCACCAGAGGTCAATGACCTTTGCTATCTTCTAAGACGCTCCCGGACACGCAAAATGAGGTCACCAGAGGTCAATGACTTTTGCTATCTTCTAAGAAGCTCCCAGACAAGCAAAATGATGTCACCAGAGGTCAATGACATTTGCTATCTTGTAAGACGCTCCCGGACACGGAAAATGAGGTCATCATAGGTCAATGACCTTTGCTACCTACTAAGATGCTCCCGGACACGCAAAATGAGGTCACCAGAGGTCAATGACATTTGCTATACTCTTAGAAGCTCCCGGACACGCAAAATGAGGTCAGCAGAGGTCAATGACCTTTGCTATCTTCTAAGACGCTCCCGCACACGGAAAATGAGATCACCAGAGGTCAATGACATTTGCTATCTTCTAAGAAGCTCCTGGACACGCAAAATGAGGTCACCAGAGGTCAATGACCTTTGCTATCTTCTAAGAAGCTCCCGGACACGCAAAATGAGATCACCAGAGGTCAATGACCTTTGCTATCTTCTAAGACGCTCCCGGACACGGAAAATGAAGTCACCAGAGGTCAATGAACTTTGCTATCTTCTAAGACGCTCCCGGACACGCAAAATGAGGTCACCAGAGGTCAATGACCTTTGCTATCTTCTAAGACGCTCCCGGACACGCAAAATGAGGTTACCAGAGGTCAATGACCTTTGCTATACTCTTAGAAGCACCCGGACACGCTAAATGAGGTCAGCAGAGGTCAATGACCTTTGCTATCTTCTAAGACGCTCCCGCACACGGAAAATGAGATCACCAGAGGTCAACGACATTTGCTATCTTCTAAGAAGCTCCCGGACACGCAAAATGAGGTCACCAGAGGTCAATGACCTTTGCAATCTTCTAAGAAGATCCCGGACACGCAAAATGAGGTCACTAGAGGTCAATGACCTTTGCTATCTTCTAAGAAGCTCCCAGACAAGCAAAATGATGTCACCAGAGGTCAATGACCTTTGCTATCTTGTAAGACGCTCCCGGACACGGAAAATGAGGTCATCATAGGTCAATGACCTTTGCTACCTTCTAAGATGCTCCCGCACACGCAAAATGAGGTCACCAGAGGACAATGACCTTTGCTATCTTCTAAGACGGTCCCGGACACGCAAAATGAGGTCACCAGAGTTCAATGACCTTTGCTATCTTCTAAGAAGCTCCCGGACACGCAAAATGAGATCACCAGAGGTCAATGACCTTTGCTATCTTCTAAGACGCTCCCGGACACGGAAAATGAAGTCACCAGAGGTCAATGAACTTTGCTATCTTCTAAGACGCTCCCGGACACGCAAAATGAGGTCACCAGAGGTCAATGACCTTTGCTATCTTCTAAGACGCTCCCGGACACGCAAAATGAGGTTACCAGAGGTCAATGACCTTTGCTATACTCTTAGAAGCTCCCGGACACGCTAAATGTGGTCAGCAGAGGTCAATGACCTTTGCTATCTTCTAAGACGCTCCCGCACACGGAAAATGAGATCACCAGAGGTCAATGACATTTGCTATCTTCTAAGAAGCTCCCGGACACGCAAAATGAGGTCACCAGAGGTCAATGACCTTTGCTATACTCTTAGAAGCTCCCGGACACGCTAAATGTGGTCAGCAAAGGTCAATGACCTTTGCTATCTTCTAAGACGCTCCCGCACACGCAAAATGAGGTCACCAGAGGTCAATGACCTTTGCAATCTTCTAAGAAGATCCCGGACACGCAAAATGAGGTCACCAGAGGTCAATGACCTTTGCTATCTTCTAAGAAGCTCCCGGACACGCAAAATGAGGTCACCAGAGGTCAATGACCGTTGCTATCTTCTAAGACGCTCCCGGACACGCAAAATGAGGTCACCAGAGGTCAATGACCTTTGCTATCTTCTAAGAAGCTCCCAGACAAGCAAAATGATGTCACCAGAGGTCAATGACCTTTGCTATTTTGTAAGACGCTCCCGGACACGGAAAATGAGGTCATCATAGGTCAATGACCTTTGCTACCTTCTAAGACGCTCCCGGACACGCAAAATGAGGTCACCAGAGGTCAATGACCTTTGCTATACTCTTAGATGCTCCCGGACACGCAAAATGAGGTCAGCAGAGGTCAATGACCTTTGCTATCTTCTAAGAAGCTCGCGGACACGCAAAATGAGGTCACCAGAGGTCAGTGACCTTTGCTATCATCTAAGACGCTCCCGGACATGCAAAATGAGGTCACCAGAGGTCAATGACCTTTGCTATCTTCTAAGAAGCTCCCGGACAATCAAAATGAGGTCACCAGAGGTCAATGACCTTTGCTATCTTCTAAGACGCTCCCGGACACGGAAAATGAGGTCACCAGAGGTCAATGACCTTTGGTATCTTCTAAGAAGCTCCCGGACACGCAAAATGAGGTCACCAGAGGTCAATGAACTTTGCTATCTTCTAAGACGGTCCCGGACACGCAAAATGAGGTCGCCAGAGGTCAATGACCTTTGCTATCTTCTAAGACGCTCACGCACACGCAAAATGAGGTCACCAGAGGTCAATGACCTTTGCTATCTTCTAAGAAGCTCCCGGACACGCAAAATGAGGTCACCAGAGGTCAATGAACTTTGCTATCTTCTAAGACGGTCCCGTACACGCAAAATGAGGTCACCAGAGGTCAATGACCTTTGCTATCTTCTAATACGCTCCCGCACACGCAAAATGAGGTCACCAGAGGTCAATGAACTTTGCTATCTTCTAAGACGCTCCCGCACACGCAAAATGAGGTCACCAGAGGTCAATGACCTTTGCTATCTTCTAAGAAGCTCCCGGACACGCAAAATGAGGTCACCAGAGATCAATGACATTTGCTATCTTCTAAGAAGCTCCCGGACACGCAAAATGAGGTCACCAGAGGTCAATGACCTTTGCTATCTTCTAAGACGCTCCCGGACACGGAAAATGAGGTCATCATAGGTCAATGACCTTTGCTACCTTCTAAGACGCTCCCGGACACGCAAAATGAGGTCACCAGAGGTCAATGACCTTTGCTATACTCTTAGAAGCTCCCGGACACGCAAAATGAGGTCAGCAGAGGTCAATGACCTTTGCTATCTTCTAAGAAGCTCCCGGACACGCAAAATGAGGTCACCAGAGGTCAATGACCTTTGCAATCTTCTAAGAAGATCCCGGACACGCAAAATGAGGTCACCAGAGGTCAATGACCTTTGCTATCTTCTAAGACGCTCCCGGACACGCAAAATGAGGTCACCAGAGGTCAATGACTTTTGCTATCTTCTAAGAAGCTCCCAGACAAGCAAAATGATGTCACCAGAGGTCAATGACATTTGCTATTTTGTAAGACGCTCCCGGACACGGAAAATGAGGTCATCATAGGTCAATGACCTTTGCTACCTACTAAGATGCTCCCGGACACGCAAAATGAGGTCACCAGAGGTCAATGACATTTGCTATACTCTTAGAAGCTCCCGAACACGCAAAATGAGGTCACCAGAGGTCAATGACCTTTGCTATACTCTTAGAAGCTCCCGGACACGCAAAATGAGGTCAGCAGAGGTCAATGACCTTTGCTATCTTCTAAGAAGTTCGCGGACACGCAAAATGAGGTCACCAGAGGTCAATGACCTTTGCTATCTTCTAAGACGCTCCCGCACACGCAAAATGACTTCACCAGAGGTCAATGACCTTTGCTATCTTCTAAGAAGCTCCCGGACACGCAAAATGAGGTCACCAGAGATCAATGACCTTTGCTATCTTCTAAGAAGCTCCCGGACACGCAAAATGAGGTCACCAGAGGTCAGTGACCTTTGCTATCTTCTAAGACGCTCCCGGACATGCAAAATGAGGTCACCAGAGGTCAATGACCTTTGCTATCTTCTAAGAAGCTCCCGGACAATCAAAATGAGGTCACCAGAGGTCAATGACCTTTGCTATCTTCTAAGACGCTCCCGGACACGGAAAATGAGGTCACCAGAGGTCAATGACCTTTGGTATCTTCTAAGAAGCTCCCGGACACGCAAAATGAGGTCACCAGAGGTCAATGAACTTTGCTATCTTCTAAGACGGTCCCGGACACGCAAAATGAGGTCACCAGAGGTCAATGACCTTTGCTATCTTCTAAGACGCTCACGCACACGCAAAATGAGGTCACCAGAGGTCAATGACCTTTGCTATCTTCTAAGAAGCTCCCGGACACGCAAAATGAGGTCACCAGAGGTCATTGAACTTTGCTATCTTCTAAGACGGTCCCGGACACGCAAAATGAGGTCACCAGAGGTCAATGACCTTTGCTATCTTCTAAGACGCTCCCGCACACGCAAAATGAGGTCACCAGAGGTCAATGAACTTTGCTATCTTCTAAGACGCTCCCGCACACGCAAAATGAGGTCACCAGAGGTCAATGACCTTTGCTATCTTCTAAGAAGCTCCCGGACACGCAAAATGAGGTCACCAGAGATCAATGACATTTGCTATCTTCTAAGAAGCTCCCGGACACGCAAAATGAGGTCACCAGAGGTCAATGACCTTTGCTATCTTCTAAGACGCTCCCGGACACGGAAAATGAGGTCATCATAGGTCAATGACCTTTGCTACCTTCTAAGACGCTCCCGGACACGCAAAATGAGGTCACCAGAGGTCAATGACCTTTGCTATACTCTTAGAAGCTCCCGGACACGCAAAATGAGGTCAGCAGAGGTCAATGACCTTTGCTATCTTCTAAGAAGCTCCCGGACACGCAAAATGAGGTCACCAGAGGTCAATGACCTTTGCAATCTTCTAAGAAGATCCCGGACACGCAAAATGAGGTCACCAGAGGTCAATGACCTTTGCTATCTTCTAAGACGCTCCCGGACACGCAAAATGAGGTCACCAGAGGTCAATGACTTTTGCTATCTTCTAAGAAGCTCCCAGACAAGCAAAATGATGTCACCAGAGGTCAATGACATTTGCTATTTTGTAAGACGCTCCCGGACACGGAAAATGAGGTCATCATAGGTCAATGACCTTTGCTACCTACTAAGATGCTCCCGGACACGCAAAATGAGGTCACCAGAGGTCAATGACATTTGCTATACTCTTAGAAGCTCCCGGACACGCAAAATGAGGTCAGCAGAGGTCAATGACCGTTGCTATCTTCTAAGACGCTCCCGCACACGCAAAATGAGGTCACCAGAGGTCAATGACCTTTGCTATCTTCTAAGACGGTCCCGGACACGCAAGATGAGGTCACCAGAGTTCAATGACCTTTGCTATCTTCTAAGAAGCTCCCGGACACGCAAAAAGAGATCACCAGAGGTCAATGACCTTTGCTATCTTCTAAGACGCTCCCGGACACGGAAAATGAAGTCACCAGAGGTCAATGAACTTTGCTATCTTCTAAGACGCTCCCGGACACGCAAAATGAGGTCACCAGAGGTCAATGACCTTTGCTATCTTCTAAGACGCTCCCGGACACGCAAAATGAGGTTACCAGAGGTCAATGACCTTTGCTATACTCTTAGAAGCACCCGGAAACGCTAAATGAGGTCAGCAGAGGTCAATGACCTTTGCTATCTTCTAAGACGCTCCCGCACACGGAAAATGAGATCACCAGAGGTCAACGACATTTGCTATCTTCTAAGAAGCTCCCGGACACGCAAAATGAGGTCACCAGAGGTCAATGACCTTTGCAATCTTCTAAGAAGATCCCGGACACGCAAAATGAGGTCACCAGAGGTCAATGACTTTTGCTATCTTCTAAGAAGCTCCCAGACAAGCAAAATGATGTCACCAGAGGTCAATGACATTTGCTATCTTGTAAGACGCTCCCGGACACGGAAAATGAGGTCATCATAGGTCAATGACCTTTGCTACCTACTAAGATGCTCCCGGACACGCAAAATGAGGTCACCAGAGGTCAATGACATTTGCTATACTCTTAGAAGCTCCCGGACACGCAAAATGAGGTCAGCAGAGGTCAATGACCTTTGCTATCTTCTAAGACGCTCCCGGACACGGAAAATGAGGTCACCAGAGGTCAATGACCTTTGGTATCTTCTAAGAAGCTCTCGGACACGCAAAATGAGGTCACCAGAGGTCAATGAACTTTGCTATCTTCTAAGACGGTCCCGGACACGCAAAATGAGGTCGCCAGAGGTCAATGACCTTTGCTATCTTCTAAGACGCTCACGCACACGCAAAATGATTTCACCAGAGGTCAATGACCTTTGCTATCTTCTAAGAAGCTCCCGGACACGCAAAATGAGGTCACCAGAGGTCAATGAACTTTGCTATCTTCTAAGACGGTCCCGTACACGCAAAATGAGGTCACCAGAGGTCAATGACCTTTGCTATCTTCTAATACGCTCCCGCACACGCAAAATGAGGTCACCAGAGGTCAATGAACTTTGCTATCTTCTAAGACGCTCCCGCACACGCAAAATGAGGTCACCAGAGGTCAATGACCTTTGCTATCTTCTAAGAAGCTCCCGGACACGCAAAATGAGGTCACCAGAGATCAATGACATTTGCTATCTTCTAAGAAGCTCCCGGACACGCAAAATGAGGTCACCAGAGGTCAATGACCTTTGCTATCTTCTAAGACGCTCCCGTACACGGAAAATGAGGTCATCATAGGTCAATGACCTTTGCTACCTTCTAAGACGCTCCCGGACACGCAAAATGAGGTCACCAGAGGTCAATGACCTTTGCTATACTCTTAGAAGCTCCCGGACACGCAAAATGAGGTCACCAGAGGTCAATGACCTTTGCAATCTTCTAAGAAGATCCCGGACACGCAAAATGAGGTCACCAGAGGTCAATGACCTTTGCTATCTTCTAAGACGCTCCCGGACACGCAAAATGAGGTCACCAGAGGTCAATGACTTTTGCTATCTTCTAAGAAGCTCCCAGACAAGCAAAATGATGTCACCAGAGGTCAATGACATTTGCTATTTTGTAAGACGCTCCCGGACACGGAAAATGAGGTCATCATAGGTCAATGACCTTTGCTACCTACTAAGATGCTCCCGGACACGCAAAATGAGGTCACCAGAGGTCAATGACATTTGCTATACTCTTAGAAGCTCCCGAACACGCAAAATGAGGTCACCAGAGGTCAATGACCTTTGCTATACTCTTAGAAGCTCCCGGACACGCAAAATGAGGTCAGCAGAGGTCAATGACCTTTGCTATCTTCTAAGAAGTTCGCGGACACGCAAAATGAGGTCACCAGAGGTCAATGACCTTTGCTATCTTCTAAGACGCTCCCGCACACGCAAAATGACTTCACCAGAGGTCAATGACCTTTGCTATCTTCTAAGAAGCTCCCGGACACGCAAAATGAGGTCACCAGAGATCAATGACCTTTGCTATCTTCTAAGAAGCTCCCGGACACGCAAAATGAGGTCACCAGAGGTCAATGACCTTTGCTATCTTCTAAGACGCTCCCGGACACGGAAAATGAGGTCACCAGAGGTCAATGACCTTTGGTATCTTCTAAGAAGCTCCCGGACACGCAAAATGAGGTCACCAGAGGTCAATGAACTTTGCTATCTTCTAAGACGGTCCCGGACACGCAAAATGAGGTCACCAGAGGTCAATGACCTTTGCTATCTTCTAAGACGCTCACGCACACGCAAAATGAGGTCACCAGAGGTCAATGACCTTTGCTATCTTCTAAGAAGCTCCCGGACACGCAAAATGAGGTCACCAGAGGTCATTGAACTTTGCTATCTTCTAAGACGGTCCCGGACACGCAAAATGAGGTCACCAGAGGTCAATGACCTTTGCTATCTTCTAAGACGCTCCCGCACACGCAAAATGAGGTCACCAGAGGTCAATGAACTTTGCTATCTTCTAAGACGCTCCCGCACACGCAAAATGAGGTCACCAGAGGTCAATGACCTTTGCTATCTTCTAAGAAGCTCCCGGACACGCAAAATGAGGTCACCAGAGATCAATGACATTTGCTATCTTCTAAGAAGCTCCCGGACACGCAAAATGAGGTCACCAGAGGTCAATGACCTTTGCTATCTTCTAAGACGCTCCCGGACACGGAAAATGAGGTCATCATAGGTCAATGACCTTTGCTACCTTCTAAGACGCTCCCGGACACGCAAAATGAGGTCACCAGAGGTCAATGACCTTTGCTATACTCTTAGAAGCTCCCGGACACGCAAAATGAGGTCAGCAGAGGTCAATGACCTTTGCTATCTTCTAAGAAGCTCCCGGACACGCAAAATGAGGTCACCAGAGGTCAATGACCTTTGCAATCTTCTAAGAAGATCCCGGACACGCAAAATGAGGTCACCAGAGGTCAATGACCTTTGCTATCTTGTAAGACGCTCCCGGACACGCAAAATGAGGTCACCAGAGGTCAATGACTTTTGCTATCTTCTAAGAAGCTCCCAGACAAGCAAAATGATGTCACCAGAGGTCAATGACATTTGCTATTTTGTAAGACGCTCCCGGACACGGAAAATGAGGTCATCATAGGTCAATGACCTTTGCTACCTACTAAGATGCTCCCGGACACGCAAAATGAGGTCACCAGAGGTCAATGACATTTGCTATACTCTTAGAAGCTCCCGGACACGCAAAATGAGGTCAGCAGAGGTCAATGACCGTTGCTATCTTCTAAGACGCTCCCGCACACGCAAAATGAGGTCACCAGAGGTCAATGACCTTTGCTATCTTCTAAGACGGTCCCGGACACGCAAGATGAGGTCACCAGAGTTCAATGACCTTTGCTATCTTCTAAGAAGCTCCCGGACACGCAAAAAGAGATCACCAGAGGTCAATGACCTTTGCTATCTTCTAAGACGCTCCCGGACACGGAAAATGAAGTCACCAGAGGTCAATGAACTTTGCTATCTTCTAAGACGCTCCCGGACACGCAAAATGAGGTCACCAGAGGTCAATGACCTTTGCTATCTTCTAAGACGCTCCCGGACACGCAAAATGAGGTTACCAGAGGTCAATGACCTTTGCTATACTCTTAGAAGCACCCGGAAACGCTAAATGAGGTCAGCAGAGGTCAATGACCTTTGCTATCTTCTAAGACGCTCCCGCACACGGAAAATGAGATCACCAGAGGTCAACGACATTTGCTATCTTCTAAGAAGCTCCCGGACACGCAAAATGAGGTCACCAGAGGTCAATGACCTTTGCAATCTTCTAAGAAGATCCCGGACACGCAAAATGAGGTCACCAGAGGTCAATGACTTTTGCTATCTTCTGAGAAGCTCCCAGACAAGCAAAATGATGTCACCAGAGGTCAATGACATTTGCTACCTTGTAAGACGCTCCCGGACACGGAAAATGAGGTCATCATAGGTCAATGACCTTTGCTACCTACTAAGATGCTCCCGGACACGCAAAATGAGGTCACCAGAGGTCAATGACATTTGCTATACTCTTAGAAGCTCCCGGACACGCAAAATGAGGTCAGCAGAGGTCAATGACCTTTGCTATCTTCTAAGACGCTCCCGCACACGCAAAATGAGGTCACCAGAGGTCAATGACCTTTGCTATCTTCTAAGACGGTCCCGGACACGGAAAATGAGATCACCAGAGGTCAACGACATTTGCTATCTTCTAAGAAGCTCCCGGACACGCAAAATGAGGTCACCAGAGGTCAATGACCTTTGCAATCTTCTAAGAAGTTCCCGGACACGCAAAATGAGGTCAGCAGAGGTCAATGACCGTTGCTATCTTCTAAGACGCTCCCGCACACGCAAAATGAGGTCACCAGAGGTCAATGACCTTTGCTATCTTCTAAGACGGTCCCGGACACGCAAGATGAGGTCACCAGAGTTCAATGACCTTTGCTATCTTCTAAGAAGCTCCCGGACACGCAAAAAGAGATCACCAGAGGTCAATGACCTTTGCTATCTTCTAAGACGCTCCCGGACACGGAAAATGAAGTCACCAGAGGTCAATGAACTTTGCTATCTTCTAAGACGCTCCCGGACACGCAAAATGAGGTCACCAGAGGTCAATGACCTTTGCTATCTTCTAAGACGCTCCCGGACACGCAAAATGAGGTTACCAGAGGTCAATGACCTTTGCTATACTCTTAGAAGCACCCGGAAACGCTAAATGAGGTCAGCAGAGGTCAATGACCTTTGCTATCTTCTAAGACGCTCCCGCACACAGAAAATGAGATCACCAGAGGTCAACGACATTTGCTATCTTCTAAGAAGCTCCCGGACACGCAAAATGAGGTCACCAGAGGTCAATGACCTTTGCAATCTTCTAAGAAGATCCCGGACACGCAAAATGAGGTCACCAGAGGTCAATGACTTTTGCTATCTTCTAAGAAGCTCCCAGACAAGCAAAATGATGTCACCAGAGGTCAATGACATTTGCTATCTTGTAAGACGCTCCCGGACACGGAAAATGAGGTCATCATAGGTCAATGACCTTTGCTACCTACTAAGATGCTCACGGACACGCAAAATGAGGTCACCAGAGGTCAATGACATTTGCTATACTCTTAGAAGCTCCCGGACACGCAAAATGAGGTCAGCAGAGGTCAATGACCTTTGCTATCTTCTAAGACGCTCCCGGACACGCAAAATGAGGTCACCAGAGATCAATGACCTTTGCTATCTTCTAAGAAGCTCCCGGACACGCAAAATGAGGTCACCAGAGGTCAGTGACCTTTGCTATCTTCTAAGACGCTCCCGGACATGCAAAATGAGGTCACCAGAGGTCAATGACCTTTGCTATCTTCTAAGAAGCTCCCGGACAATCAAAATGAGGTCACCAGAGGTCAATGACCTTTGCTACCTTCTAAGACGCTCCCGGACACGGAAAATGAGGTCACCAGAGGTCAATGACCTTTGGTATCTTCTAAGAAGCTCCCGGAAACGCAAAATGAGGTCACCAGAGGTCAATGAACTTTGCTATCTTCTAAGACGGTCCCGGACACGCAAAATGAGGTCACCTTAGGTCAATGACCTTTGCTATCTTCTAAGACGCTCACGCACACGCAAAATGAGGTCACCAGAGGTCAATGACCTTTGCTATCTTCTAAGACGCTCCCGCACACGCAAAATGAGGTTACCAGAGGTCAATGAACTTTGCTATCTTCTAAGACGCTCCCGCACACGCAAAATGAGGTCACCAGAGGTCAATGACCTTTGCTATCTTCTAAGAAGCTCCCGGACACGCAAAATGAGGTCACCAGAGAACAATGACATTTGCTATCTTCTAAGAAGCTCCCGGACACGCAAAATGAGGTCACCAGAGGTCAATGACCTTTGCTATCTTCTAAGACACTCCCGGACACGGAAAATGAGGTCATCATAGGTCAATGACCTTTGCTACCTTCTAAGACGCTCCCGGACACGCAAAATGAGGTCACCAGAGGTCAATGACCTTTGCTATACTCTTAGAAGCTCCCGGACACGCAAAATGAGGTCAGCAGAGGTCAATGACCTTTGCTATCTTCTAAGAAGTTCGCGGACACGCAAAATGAGGTCACCAGAGGTCAATGACCTTTGCTATCTTCTAAGACGCTCCCGCACACGCAAAATGAGGTCACCAGAGGTCAATAACCTTTGCTATCTTCTAAGAAGCTCCCGGACACGCAAAATGAGGTCACCAGAGATCAATGACCTTTGCTATCTTCTAAGAAGCTCCCGGACACGCAAAATGAGGTCACCAGAGGTCAGTGACCTTTGCTATCTTCTAAGACGCTCCCGGACATGCAAAATGAGGTCACCAGAGGTCAATGACCTTTGCTATCTTCTAAGAAGCTCCCGGACAATCAAAATGAGGTCACCAGAGGTCAATGACCTTTGCTACCTTCTAAGACGCTCCCGGACACGGAAAATGAGGTCACCAGAGGTCAATGACCTTTGGTATCTTCTAAGAAGCTCCCGGAAACGCAAAATGAGGTCACCAGAGGTCAATGAACTTTGCTATCTTCTAAGACGGTCCCGGACACGCAAAATGAGGTCACCAGAGGTCAATGACCTTTGCTATCTTCTAAGACGCTCACGCACACGCAAAATGAGGTCACCAGAGGTCAATGACCTTTGCTATCTTCTAAGAAGCTCCCGGACACGCAAAATGAGGTCACCAGAGGTCAATGAACTTTGCTATCTTCTAAGACGGTCCCAGACACGCAAAATGAGGTCACCAGAGGTCAATGACCTTTGCTATCTTCTAAGACGCTCCCGCACACGCAAAATGAGGTCACCAGAGGTCAATGAACTTTGCTATCTCCTAAGACGCTCCCGCACACGCAAAATGAGGTCACCAGAGGTCAATGACCTTTGCTATCTTCTAAGAAGCTCCCGGACACGCAAAATGAGGTCACCAGAGATCAATGACATTTGCTATCTTCTAAGAAGCTCCCGGACACGCAAAATGAGGTCACCAGAGGTCAATGACCTTTGCTATCTTCTAAGACGCTCCCGGACACGCAAAATGAGGTCACCAGAGGTCAATGACCTTTGCTATCTTCTAAGAAGCTCCCGGACAAGCAAAATGAGGTCACCAGAGTTCAATGACCTTTGCTATCTTCTAAGACGCTCCCGGACACGGAAAATGAGTTCACTAGAGGTCAATGACCTTTGCTACCTCCTAAGACGCTCCCGGACACGCAAAATGAGGTCACCAGAGGTCAATGACATTTGCTATACGCTTAGAAGCTCCCGGACACGCAAAATGAGGTCAGCAGAGGTCAATGACCTTTGCTATCTTCTAAGAAGTTCCCGGACACGCAAAATGAGGTCACCAGAGGTCAATGACCTTTGCTATCTTCTAAGAGGCTCCCGGACACGCAAAATGAGGTCACCAGAGGTCAATGACCTTTGCTATCTTCTAAGAAGTTCCCGGACACGCAAAATGAGGTCACCAGAGGTTAATGACGTTTGCTATTCTCTAAGAAGCTCCCGGACACGCAAAATGAGGTCACGAGAGGTCAATGACCTTTGCTATCTTCTAAGACGCTCCCGCACACGCTAAATGAGGTCACCAGAGGTCAATGACCTTTGCTATCTTCTAAGACGGTCCCGGACACGCAAAATGAGGTCACCAGAGTTCAATGACCTTTGCTATCTTCTAAGAAGCTCCCGGACACGCAAAATGAGGTCACGAGAGGTCAATGACCTTTGCTATCTTCTAAGACGCTCCCGCACACGCAAAATGAGGTCACCAGAGGTCAATGACCTTTGCTATCTTCTAAGACGGTCCCGGACACGCAAAATGAGGTCACCAGAGGTCAATGACCTTTGCTATCTTCTAAGACGCTCCCGCACACGCAAAATGAGGTCACCAGAGGTCAATGAACTTTGCTATCTTCTAAGACGCTCCCGCACACGCAAAATGAGGTCACCAGAGTTCAATGACCTTTGCTATCTTCTAAGAAGCTCCCGGACACGTAAAATGAGGTCACGAGAGGTCAATGACCTTTGCTATCTTCTAAGACGCTCCCGCACACGCAAAATGAGGTCACCAGAGGTCAATGACCTTTGCTATCTTCTAAGACGGTCCCGGACACGCAAAATGAGGTCACCAGAGTTCAATGACCTTTGCTATCTTCTAAGAAGCTCCCGGACACGCAAAATGAGATTACCAGAGGTCAATGACCTTTGCTATCTTCTAAGACGCTCCCGAACACGGAAAATGAAGTCACCAGAGGTCAATGAACTTTGCTATCTTCTAAGACGCTCCCGGACACGCAAAATGAGGACACCAGAGGTCAATGACCTTTGCTATCTTCTAAGAAGTTCGCGGACACGCAAAATGAGGTCACCAGAGGTCAATGACCTTTGCTATCTTCTAAGACGCTCCCGCACACGCAAAATGAGGTCACCAGAGGTCAATGACCTTTGCTATCTTCTAAGAAGCTCCCGGACACGCAAAATGAGGTCACCAGAGATCAATGACCTTTGCTATCTTCTAAGAAGCTCCCGGACACGCAAAATGAGGTCACCAGAGGTCAGTGACCTTTGCTATCTTGTAAGACGCTCCCGGACATGCAAAATGAGGTCACCAGAGGTCAATGACCTTTGCTATCTTCTAAGAAGCTCCCGGACAATCAAAATGAGGTCACCAGAGGTCAATGACCTTTGCTATCTTCTAAGACGCTCCCGGACACGGAAAATGAGGTCACCAGAGGTCAATGACCTTTGGTATCTTCTAAGAAGCTCCCGGACACGCAAAATGAGGTCACCAGAGGTCAATGAACTTTGCTATCTTCTAAGACGGTCCCGGACACGCAAAATGAGGTCACCTTTGGTCAATGACCTTTGCTATCTTCTAAGACGCTCACGCACACGCAAAATGAGGTCACCAGAGGTCAATGACCTTTGCTATCTTCTAAGAAGCTCCCGGACACGCAAAATGAGGTCACCAGAGGTCAATGAACTTTGCTATCTTCTAAGACGGTCCCGGACACGCAAAATGAGGTCACCAGAGGTCAATGACCTTTGCTATCTTCTAAGACGCTCCCGCACACGCAAAATGAGGTCACCAGAGGTCAATGAACTTTGCTATCTTCTAAGACGCTCCCGCACACGCAAAATGAGGTCACCAGAGGTCAATGACCTTTGCTATCTTCTAAGAAGCTCCCGGACACGCAAAATGAGGTCACCAGAGATCAATGACATTTGCTATCTTCTAAGAAGCTCCCGGACACGCAAAATGAGGTCACCAGAGGTCAATGACCTTTGCTATCTTCTAAGACGCTCCCGGACACGCAAAATGAGGTCACCAGAGGTCAATGACCTTTGCTATCTTCTAAGAAGTTCCCGGACACGCAAAGTGAGGTCACCAGAGGTCAATGACCTTTGCTATTCTCTAAGAAGCTCCCGGACACGCAAAATGAGGTCACGAGAGGTCAATGACCTTTGCTATCTTCTAAGACGCTCCCGGAAACGCAAAATAAGGTCACCAGAGGTCAATGACCTTTGCTATCTTCTAAGAAGTTCCCGGACACGCAATATGAGGTCACCAGAGGTCAATGACCTTTGCTATCTTCTAAGACGCTCCCGGACACGGAAAATGAAGTCACCAGAGGTCAATGAACTTTGCTATCTTCTAAGACGCTCCCGGATACGCAAAATGAGGTCACCAGAGGTCAATGACCTTTGCTATCTTCTAAGACGCTCCCGGACACGAAAAATAAGGTCACCAGAGGTCAATGACCTTTGCTATCTTCTAAGAAGTTCCCAGACACAAAATATGAGGTCACCAGAGGTCAATGACCTTTGCTATCTTCTAAAACGCTCCCGGACACGGAAAATGAAGTCACCAGAAGTCAATGACATTTGCTACCTTCTAAGACGCTCCCGGACACGCAAAATGAGGTCACCAGAGGTCAATGACCTTTGCTATACACTTAGAAGCTCTCGGACACGCAAAATGAGGTTACCAGAGGTCAATGACCTTTGCTATACTCTTAGAAGCTACCGGACACGCTAAATGAGGTCAGCAGAGGTCAATGACCTTTGCTATGTTCTAAGACGCTCCCGGACACGGAAAATGAAGTCACCAGAGGTCAATGACCTTTGCTATCTTCTAAGACGCTCCCGCACACGCAAAATGAGGTCACCAGAGGTCAATGAACTTTGCTATCTTCTAAGACGCTCCCGCACACGCAAAATGAGGTCACCAGAGGTCAATGACCTTTGCTATCTTCTAAGAAGCTCCCGGACACGCAAAATGAGGTCACCAGAGATCAATGACATTTGCTATCTTCTAAGAAGCTCCCGGACACGCAAAATGAGGTCACCAGAGGTCAATGACCTTTGCTATCTTCTAAGACGGTCCCGGACACGCAAAATGAGGTCACCAGAGTTCAATGACCTTTGCTATCTTCTAAGAAGCTCCCGAACACGGAAAATGAAGTCACCAGAGGTCAATGAACTTTGCTATCTTCTAAGACGCTCCCGGACACGCAAAATGAGGACACCAGAGGTCAATGACCTTTGCTATCTTCTAAGACGCTCCCGGACACGCAAAATGAGGTTACCAGAGGTCGATGACCTTTGCTATACTCTTAGAAGCTCCCGGACACGCTAAATGAGGTCAGCAGAGGTCAATGACCTTTGCTATCTTCTAAGAAGTTCCCGGACACGCAAAATGAGGTCACCAGAGGTCAATGACCTTTGCTATTCTCTAAGAAGCTCCCGGACACGCAAAATGAGGTCACGAGAGGTCAATGACCTTTGCTATCTTCTAAGACGCTCCCGGAAACGCAAAATAAGGTCACCAGAGGTCAATGACCTTTGCTATCTTCTAAGAAGTTCCCGGACACGCAATATGAGGTCACCAGAGGTCAATGACCTTTGCTATCTTCTAAGACGCTCCCGGACACGGAAAATGAAGTCACCAGAGGTCAATGAACTTTGCTATCTTCTAAGACGCTCCCGGATACGCAAAATGAGGTCACCAGAGGTCAATGAACTTTGCTATCTTCTAAGACGCTCCCGGACACGAAAAATAAGGTCACCAGAGGTCAATGACCTTTGCTATCTTCTAAGAAGTTCCCAGACACAAAATATGAGGTCACCAGAGGTCAATGACCTTTGCTATCTTCTAAAACGCTCCCGGACACGGAAAATGAAGTCACCAGAGGTCAATGACATTTGCTACCTTCTAAGACGCTCCCGGACACGC
Source organism: Dolichovespula sylvestris (assembly GCA_918808275.2). Taxonomy (NCBI): domain Eukaryota; kingdom Metazoa; phylum Arthropoda; class Insecta; order Hymenoptera; family Vespidae; genus Dolichovespula; species Dolichovespula sylvestris. The sequence goes on along the minus strand of OU964963.1, from coordinate 298,752 downwards.
AAAATGAGGTCACCAGAGGTCAATGACCTTTGCTATACACTTAGAAGCTCTCGGACACGCAAAATGAGGTTACCAGAGGTCAATGACCTTTGCTATACTCTTAGAAGCTACCGGACACGCTAAATGAGGTCAGCAGAGGTCAATGACCTTTGCTATGTTCTAAGACGCTCCCGCACACGGAAAATGAGATCACCAGAGGTTAATGACATTTGCTATCTTCTAAGAAGCTCCCGGACACGCAAAATGAGGTCACCAGAGGTCAATGACCTTTGCAATCTTCTAAGAAGATCCCGGACACGCAAAATGAGGTCACCAGAGGTCAATGACCTTTGCTATCTTCTAAGACGCTCCCGGACACGCAAAATGAGGTCACCAGAGGTCAATGACCTTTGCTATCTTCTAAGAAGCTCCCAGACAAGCAAAATGATGTCACCAGAGGTCAATGACCTTTGCTATCTTCTAAGACGCTCCCGGACACGCAAAATGAGGTCAGCAGAGGTCGATGACATTTGCAATCTTCTATGACGCTCCCGCACACGCAAAATGATATCACCAGAGGTCAATGACCTTTGCTATCTTCTAAGAGGCTCCCGGACACGCAAAATGAGGTCACCAGAGGTCAATGACCTTTGCTATCTTCTAAGAAGTTCCCGGACACGCAAAATGAGGTCACCAGAGGTCAATGACCTTTGCTATCTTCTAAGACGCTCCCGCACACGGAAAATGAGATCACCAGAGGTCAATGACATTTGCTATCTTCTAAGAAGCTCCCGGACACGCAAAATGAGGTCACCAGAGGTCAATGACTTTTGCAATCTTCTAAGAAGATCCCGGACACGCAAAATGAGGTCACCAGAGGTCAATGACCTTTGCTATCTTCTAAGAAGCTCCCGGACATGCAAAATGAGGTCACCAGAGGTCAATGACCTTTGCTATCTTCTAAGACGCTCCCGGACACGCAAAATGAGGTCACCAGAGGTCATTGACCTTTGCTATCTTCTAAGAAGCTCCCAGACAAGCAAAATGATGTCAGCAGAGGTCAATGACCTTTGCTATCTTGTAAGACGCTCCCGGACACGGAAAATGAGGTCACCATAGGTCAATGACATTTGCTACCTTCTAAGACGCTCCCGGACACGCAAAATGAGGTCACCAGAGGTCAATGACCTTTGCTATACTCTTAGAAGCTCTCGGACACGCAAAATGAGGTCAGCAGAGGTCAATGACCTTTGCTATCTTCTAAGACGCTCCCGGATACGCAAAATGAGGTTACCAGAGGTCAATGACCTTCGCTATACTCTTAGAAGCTCCCGGACACGCAAAATGAGGCCACGAGAGGTCAATGACCTTTGTTATCTTCTGAGACGCTCTCGGACACGCAAAATGAGGTCAGCAGAGGTCAATGACCTTTGCTATCTTCTAAGACGCTCCCGGATACGCAAAATGAGGTTACCAGAGGTCAATGACCTTCGCTATACTCTTAGAAGCTCCCGGACACGCAAAATGAGGTCACCAGAGGTCAATGACCTTTGCTATACTCTTAGAAGCTCTCGGACACGCAAAATGAGGTCAGCAGAGGTCAATGACCTTTGCTATCTTCTAAGACGCTCCCGGATACGCAAAATGAGGTTACCAGAGGTCAATGACCTTCGCTATACTCTTAGAAGCTCCCGGACACGCAAAATGAGGTCACCAGAGGTCAATGACCTTTGCTATCTTCTAAGACGCTCCCGGACACGCAAAATGAGGTCACCAGAGGTCAATGACCTTTGCTATCTTCTAAGAAGCTCCCAGACAAGCAAAATGATGTCACCAGAGGTCAATGACCTTTGCTATCTTCTAAGACGCTCCCGGACACGCAAAATGAGGTCAGCAGAGGTCGATGACATTTGCAATCTTCTATGACGCTCCCGCACACGCAAAATGATATCACCAGAGGTCAATGACCTTTGCTATCTTCTAAGAGGCTCCCGGACACGCAAAATGAGGTCACCAGAGGTCAATGACCTTTGCTATCTTCTAAGAAGTTCCCGGACACGCAAAATGAGGTCACCAGAGGTCAATGACCTTTGCTATCTTCTAAGACGCTCCCGCACACGGAAAATGAGATCACCAGAGGTCAATGACATTTGCTATCTTCTAAGAAGCTCCCGGACACGCAAAATGAGGTCACCAGAGGTCAATGACTTTTGCAATCTTCTAAGAAGATCCCGGACACGCAAAATGAGGTCACCAGAGGTCAATGACCTTTGCTATCTTCTAAGAAGCTCCCGGACACGCAAAATGAGGTCACCAGAGATCAATGACATTTGCTATCTTCTAAGAAGCTCCCGGACACGCAAAATGAGGTCACCAGAGGTCAATGACCTTTGCTATCTTCTAAGACGGTCCCGGACACGCAAAATGAGGTCACCAGAGTTCAATGACCTTTGCTATCTTCTAAGAAGCTCCCGAACACGGAAAATGAAGTCACCAGAGGTCAATGAACTTTGCTATCTTCTAAGACGCTCCCGGACACGCAAAATGAGGACACCAGAGGTCAATGACCTTTGCTATCTTCTAAGACGCTCCCGGACACGCAAAATGAGGTTACCAGAGGTCGATGACCTTTGCTATACTCTTAGAAGCTCCCGGACACGCTAAATGAGGTCAGCAGAGGTCAATGACCTTTGCTATCTTCTAAGAAGTTCCCGGACACGCAAAATGAGGTCACCAGAGGTCAATGACCTTTGCTATTCTCTAAGAAGCTCCCGGACACGCAAAATGAGGTCACGAGAGGTCAATGACCTTTGCTATCTTCTAAGACGCTCCCGGAAACGCAAAATAAGGTCACCAGAGGTCAATGACCTTTGCTATCTTCTAAGAAGTTCCCGGACACGCAATATGAGGTCACCAGAGGTCAATGACCTTTGCTATCTTCTAAGACGCTCCCGGACACGGAAAATGAAGTCACCAGAGGTCAATGAACTTTGCTATCTTCTAAGACGCTCCCGGATACGCAAAATGAGGTCACCAGAGGTCAATGAACTTTGCTATCTTCTAAGACGCTCCCGGACACGAAAAATAAGGTCACCAGAGGTCAATGACCTTTGCTATCTTCTAAGAAGTTCCCAGACACAAAATATGAGGTCACCAGAGGTCAATGACCTTTGCTATCTTCTAAAACGCTCCCGGACACGGAAAATGAAGTCACCAGAGGTCAATGACATTTGCTACCTTCTAAGACGCTCCCGGACACGCAAAATGAGGTCACCAGAGGTCAATGACCTTTGCTATACACTTAGAAGCTCTCGGACACGCAAAATGAGGTTACCAGAGGTCAATGACCTTTGCTATACTCTTAGAAGCTACCGGACACGCTAAATGAGGTCAGCAGAGGTCAATGACCTTTGCTATGTTCTAAGACGCTCCCGCACACGGAAAATGAGATCACCAGAGGTTAATGACATTTGCTATCTTCTAAGAAGCTCCCGGACACGCAAAATGAGGTCACCAGAGGTCAATGACCTTTGCAATCTTCTAAGAAGATCCCGGACACGCAAAATGAGGTCACCAGAGGTCAATGACCTTTGCTATCTTCTAAGACGCTCCCGGACACGCAAAATGAGGTCACCAGAGGTCAATGACCTTTGCTATCTTCTAAGAAGCTCCCAGACAAGCAAAATGATGTCACCAGAGGTCAATGACCTTTGCTATCTTCTAAGACGCTCCCGGACACGCAAAATGAGGTCAGCAGAGGTCGATGACATTTGCAATCTTCTATGACGCTCCCGCACACGCAAAATGATATCACCAGAGGTCAATGACCTTTGCTATCTTCTAAGAGGCTCCCGGACACGCAAAATGAGGTCACCAGAGGTCAATGACCTTTGCTATCTTCTAAGAAGTTCCCGGACACGCAAAATGAGGTCACCAGAGGTCAATGACCTTTGCTATCTTCTAAGACGCTCCCGCACACGGAAAATGAGATCACCAGAGGTCAATGACATTTGCTATCTTCTAAGAAGCTCCCGGACACGCAAAATGAGGTCACCAGAGGTCAATGACTTTTGCAATCTTCTAAGAAGATCCCGGACACGCAAAATGAGGTCACCAGAGGTCAATGACCTTTGCTATCTTCTAAGAAGCTCCCGGACATGCAAAATGAGGTCACCAGAGGTCAATGACCTTTGCTATCTTCTAAGACGCTCCCGGACACGCAAAATGAGGTCACCAGAGGTCATTGACCTTTGCTATCTTCTAAGAAGCTCCCAGACAAGCAAAATGATGTCAGCAGAGGTCAATGACCTTTGCTATCTTGTAAGACGCTCCCGGACACGGAAAATGAGGTCACCATAGGTCAATGACATTTGCTACCTTCTAAGACGCTCCCGGACACGCAAGATGAGGTCACCAGAGGTCAATGACCTTTGCTATACTCTTAGAAGCTCTCGGACACGCAAAATGAGGTCAGCAGAGGTCAATGACCTTTGCTATCTTCTAAGACGCTCCCGGATACGCAAAATGAGGTTACCAGAGGTCAATGACCTTCGCTATACTCTTAGAAGCTCCCGGACACGCAAAATGAGGCCACGAGAGGTCAATGACCTTTGTTATCTTCTGAGACGCTCTCGGACACGCAAAATGAGGTCAGCAGAGGTCAATGACCTTTGCTATCTTCTAAGACGCTCCCGGATACGCAAAATGAGGTTACCAGAGGTCAATGACCTTCGCTATACTCTTAGAAGCTCCCGGACACGCAAAATGAGGTCACCAGAGGTCAATGACCTTTGCTATACTCTTAGAAGCTCTCGGACACGCAAAATGAGGTCAGCAGAGGTCAATGACCTTTGCTATCTTCTAAGACGCTCCCGGATACGCAAAATGAGGTTACCAGAGGTCAATGACCTTCGCTATACTCTTAGAAGCTCCCGGACACGCAAAATGAGGTCACCAGAGGTCAATGACCTTTGCTATCTTCTAAGACGCTCCCGGACACGCAAAATGAGGTCACCAGAGGTCAATGACCTTTGCTATCTTCTAAGAAGCTCCCAGACAAGCAAAATGATGTCACCAGAGGTCAATGACCTTTGCTATCTTCTAAGACGCTCCCGGACACGCAAAATGAGGTCAGCAGAGGTCGATGACATTTGCAATCTTCTATGACGCTCCCGCACACGCAAAATGATATCACCAGAGGTCAATGACCTTTGCTATCTTCTAAGAGGCTCCCGGACACGCAAAATGAGGTCACCAGAGGTCAATGACCTTTGCTATCTTCTAAGAAGTTCCCGGACACGCAAAATGAGGTCACCAGAGGTCAATGACCTTTGCTATCTTCTAAGACGCTCCCGCACACGGAAAATGAGATCACCAGAGGTCAATGACATTTGCTATCTTCTAAGAAGCTCCCGGACACGCAAAATGAGGTCACCAGAGGTCAATGACTTTTGCAATCTTCTAAGAAGATCCCGGACACGCAAAATGAGGTCACCAGAGGTCAATGACCTTTGCTATCTTCTAAGAAGCTCCCGGACATGCAAAATGAGGTCACCAGAGGTCAATGACCTTTGCTATCTTCTAAGACGCTCCCGGACACGCAAAATGAGGTCACCAGAGGTCATTGACCTTTGCTATCTTCTAAGAAGCTCCCAGACAAGCAAAATGATGTCAGCAGAGGTCAATGACCTTTGCTATCTTGTAAGACGCTCCCGGACACGGAAAATGAGGTCACCATAGGTCAATGACATTTGCTACCTTCTAAGACGCTCCCGGACACGCAAAATGAGGTCACCAGAGGTCAATGACCTTTGCTATACTCTTAGAAGCTCTCGGACACGCAAAATGAGGTCAGCAGAGGTCAATGACCTTTGCTATCTTCTAAGACGCTCCCGGATACGCAAAATGAGGTTACCAGAGGTCAATGACCTTCGCTATACTCTTAGAAGCTCCCGGACACGCAAAATGAGGCCACGAGAGGTCAATGACCTTTGTTATCTTCTGAGACGCTCCCGGAAACGCAAAATGAGGTCAGCAGAGGTCAATGACCTTTGCAATCTTCTAAGACGCTCCCGCACACGCAAAATGAGGTCACCAGAGGTCAATCACCTTTGCTATCTTCTAAGACGCTCCCGTACACGCAAAATAAGGTCACCAGAGGTCAATGACATTTGCTATCTTCTAAGAAGTTCCCGGACACGCAAAATGAGGTCACCAGAGGTCAATGACCTTTGCTATATTCTAAGACGCTCCCGGACACGCAAAATGAGGTCACCAGAGATCAATGACCTTTGCTACCTTCTAAGACGCTCCCGGACACGCAAAATGAGGTCACCAGAGGTCAATGACCTATGCTATCTTCTAAGAAGTTCCCGGTCACGCAATATGAGGTCACCAGAGGTCAATGACCTTTGCTATCTTCTAAGACGCTCCCGGACACGGAAAATGAAGTCACCAGAGGTCAATGAACTTTGCTATCTTCTAAGACGCTCCCGGATACGCAAAATGAGGTCACCAGAGGTCAATGACCTTTGCTATCTTCTAAGACGCTCCCGGACACGCAAAATAAGGTCACCAGAGGTCAATGACCTTTGCTATCTTCTAAGAAGTTCCCAGACACAAAATATGAGGTCACCAGAGGTCAATGACCTTTACTATCTTCTAAAACGCTCCCGGACACGGAAAATGAAGTCACCAGAGGTCAATGAACTTTGCTATCTTCTAAGACGCTCCCGGACACGCAAAATGAGGTCATCAGAGGTCAATGACCTTTGCTATCTTCTAAGACGCTCCCGGACACGCAAAATGAGGTTACCAGAGGTCAATGACCTTTGCTATACTCTTAGAAGCTACCGGACACGCTAAATGAGGTCAGCAGAGGTCAATGACCTTTGCTATCTTCTAAGACGCTCCCGCACACGGAAAATGAGATCACCAGAGGTTAATGACATTTGCTATCTTCTAAGAAGCTCCCGGACACGCAAAATGAGGTCACCAGAGGTCAATGACCTTTGCAATCTTCTAAGAAGATCCCGGACACGCAAAATGAGGTCACCAGAGGTCAATGACCTTTGCTATCTTCTAAGACGCTCCCGGACACGCAAAATGAGGTCACCAGAGGTCAATGACCTTTGCTATCTTCTAAGAAGCTCCCAGACAAGCAAAATGATGTCACCAGAGGTCAATGACCTTTGCTATCTTCTAAGACGCTCCCGGACACGCAAAATGAGGTCAGCAGAGGTCAATGACATTTGCAATCTTCTATGACGCTCCCGCACACGCAAAATGAGATCACCAGAGGTCAATGACCTTTGCTATCTTCTAAGACGCTCCCGGACACGCAAAATGAGGTCACCAGAGGTCAATGACATTTGCTACCTTCTAAGACGCTCCCGGACACGCAAAATGAGGTCACCAGAGGTCAATGACCTTTGCAATCTTCTAAGACGCTCCCGCACACGCAAAATAAGGTCACCAGAGGTCAATGACCTTTGCTATCTTCTAAGAAGTTCCCAGACACAAAATATGAGGTCACCAGAGATCAATGACCTTTACTATCTTCTAAAACGCTCCCGGACACGGAAAATGAAGTCACCAGAGGTCAATGAACTTTGCTATCTTCTAAGACGCTCCCGGACACGCAAAATGAGGTCAGCAGAGGTCAATGACCTTTGCAATCTTCTAAGACGCTCCCGCACACGCTAAATAAGGTCACCAGAGGTCAATGACCTTTGCTATCTTCTAAGAAGTTCCCAGACACAAAATATGAGGTCACCAGAGGTCAATGACCTTTGCTATCTTCTAAGACGCTCCCGGACACGCAAAATGAGGTCACCAGAGGTCAATGACCTTTGCTATCTTCTAAGAAGCTCCCAGACAAGCAAAATGATGTCACCAGAGGTCAATGACCTTTGCTATCTTCTAAGACGCTCCCGGACACGCAAAATGAGGTCAGCAGAGGTCAATGACATTTGCAATCTTCTATGACGCTCCCGCACACGCAAAATGAGATCACCAGAGGTCAATGACCTTTGCTATCTTCTAAGAGGCTCCCGGACACGCAAAATGAGGTCACCAGAGGTCAATGACCTTTGCTATCTTCTAAGAAGTTCCCGGACACGCAAAATGAGGTCACCAGAGGTCAATGACCTTTGCTATCTTCTAAGACGCTCCCGCACACGGAAAATGAGATCACCAGAGGTCAATGACATTTGCTATCTTCTAAGAAGCTCCCGGACACGCAAAATGAGGTCACCAGAGGTCAATGACCTTTGCAATCTTCTAAGAAGATCCCGGACATGCAAAATGAGGTCACCAGAGGTCAATGACCTTTGCTATCTTCTAAGAAGCACCCGGACATGCAAAATGAGGTCACCAGAGGTCAATGACCTTTGCTATCTTCTAAGACGCTCCCGGACACGCAAAATGAGGTCACCAGAGGTCATTGACCTTTGCTATCTTCTAAGAAGCTCCCAGACAAGCAAAATGATGTCACCAGAGGTCAATGACCTTTGCTATCTTGTAAGACGCTCCCGGACACGGAAAATGAGGTCACCATAGGTCAATGACATTTGCTACCTTCTAAGACGCTCCCGGACACGCAAAATGAGGTCACCAGAGGTCAATGACCTTTGCTATACTCTTAGAAGCTCTCGGACACGCAAAATGAGGTCAGCAGAGGTCAATGACCTTTGCTATCTTCTAAGACGCTCCCGGATACGCAAAATGAGGTTACCAGAGGTCAATGACCTTTGCAATCTTCTAAGACGCTCCCGCACACGCAAAATGAGGTCACCAGAGGTCAATCACCTTTGCTATCTTCTAAGACGCTCCCGTACACGCAAAATAAGGTCACCAGAGGTCAATGACATTTGCTATCTTCTAAGAAGTTCCCGGACACGCAAAATGAGGTCACCAGAGGTCAATGACCTTTACTATCTTCTAAGACGCTCCCGGACACGCAAAACGAGGTCACCAGAGGTCAATGACCTTTGCTATCTTCTAAGACGCTCCCGGACACGCAAAATGAGGTCACCAGAGGTCAATGACCTTTGCTATCTTCTAAGAAGTTCCCGGACACGCAATATGAGGTCACCAGAGGTCAATGACCTTTGCTATCTTCTAAGACGCTCCCGGACACGGAAAATGAAGTCACCAGAGGTCAATGAACTTTGCTATCTTCTAAGACGCTCCCGGATACGCAAAATGAGGTCACCAGAGGTCAATGACCTTTGCTATCTTCTAAGACGCTCCCGGACACGCAAAATAAGGTCACCAGAGGTCAATGACCTTTGCTATCTTCTAAGAAGTTCCCAGACACAAAATATGAGGTCACCAGAGGTCAATGACCTTTGCTATCTTCTAAGACGCTCCCGGACACGGAAAATGAAGTCACCAGAGGTCAATGAACTTTGCTATCTTCTAAGACGCTCCCGGACACGCAAAATGAGGTCACCAGAGGTCAATGACCTTTGCTATCTTCTAAGACGCTCCCGGACACGCAAAATGAGGTTACCAGAGGTCAATGACCTTTGCTATACTCTTAGAAGCTACCGGACACGCTAAATGAGGTCAGCAGAGGTCAATGACCTTTGCTATCTTCTAAGACGCTCCCGCACACGGAAAATGAGATCACCAGAGGTTAATGACATTTGCTATCTTCTAAGAAGCTCCCGGACACGCAAAATGAGGTCACCAGAGGTCAATGACCTTTGCAATCTTCTAAGAAGATCCCGGACACGCAAAATGAGGTCACCAGAGGTCAATGACCTTTGCTATCTTCTAAGAAGCTCCCAGACAAGCAAAATGATGTCACCAGAGGTCAATGACCTTTGCTATCTTCTAAGACGCTCCCGGACACGCAAAATGAGGTCAGCAGAGGTCAATGACATTTGCAATCTTCTATGACGCTCCCGCACACGCAAAATGAGATCACCAGAGGTCAATGACCTTTGCTATCTTCTAAGAGGCTCCCGGACACGCAAAATGAGGTCACCAGAGGTCAATGACCTTTGCTATCTTCTAAGAAGTTCCCGGACACGCAAAATGAGGTCACCAGAGGTCAATGACCTTTGCTATCTTCTAAGACGCTCCCGCACACGGAAAATGAGATCACCAGAGGTCAATGACATTTGCTATCTTCTAAGAAGCTCCCGGACACGCAAAATGAGGTCACCAGAGGTCAATGACCTTTGCAATCTTCTAAGAAGATCCCGGACACGCAAAATGAGGTCACCAGAGGTCAATGACCTTTGCTATCTTCTAAGAAGCTCCCAGACAAGCAAAATGATGTCACCAGAGGTCAATGACCTTTGCTATCTTGTAAGACGCTCCCGGACACGGAAAATGAGGTCACCATAGGTCAATGACATTTGCTACCTTCTAAGACGCTCCCGGACACGCAAAATGAGGTCACCAGAGGTCAATGACCTTTGCTATACTCTTAGAAGCTCTCGGACACGCAAAATGAGGTCAGCAGAGGTCAATGACCTTTGCTATCTTCTAAGACGCTCCCGGACACGCAAAATGAGGTCACCAGAGGTCAATGACCTTTGCTATACTCTTAGAAGCTCTCGGACACGCAAAATGAGGTCAGCAGAGGTCAATGACCTTTGCTATCTTCTAAGAAGTTCGCGGACACGCAAAATGAGGTCACCAGAGATCAATGACATTTGCTATCTTCTAAGACGCTCCCGGATACGCAAAATGAGGTTACCAGAGGTCAATGACCTTTGCTATCTTCTAAGACGCTCCCGGACACGCAAAATGAGGTCACCAGAGGTCAATGACCTTTGCTATCTTCTAAGACGCTCCCGGACACGCAAAATGAGGTCACCAGAGGTCAATGACCTTTGCAATCTTCTAAGAAGATCCCGGACACGCAAAATGAGGTCACCAGAGGTCAATGACCTTTGCTATCTTCTAAGACGCTCCCGGACACGCAAAATGTGGTCACCAGAGGTCAATGACCTTTGCTGTCTTCTAAGAAGCTCCCAGACAAGCAAAATGATGTCACCAGAGGTCAATGACCTTTGCTATATTCTAAGACGCTCCCGGACACGCAAAATGAGGTCACCAGAGGTCATTGACCTTTGCTATCTTCTAAGAAGCTCCCAGACAAGCAAAATGATGTCACCAGAGGTCAATGACCTTTGCTATCTTGTAAGACGCTCCCGGATACGCAAAATGAGGTTACCAGAGGTCAATGACCTTTGCTATCTTCTAAGACGCTCCCGGACACGCAAAATGAGGTCACCAGAGGTCAATGACCTTTGCTATCTTCTAAGACGCTCCCGGACACGCAAAATGAGGTTACCAGAGGTCAATGACCTTTGCTATACTCTTAGAAGCTCCCGGACACGCTAAATGAGGTCAGCAGAGGTCAATGACCTTTGCTATCTTCTAAGACGCTCCCGCACACGGAAAATGAGATCACCAGAGGTTAATGACATTTGCTATCTTCTAAGAAGCTCCCAGACAAGCAAAATGATGTCACCAGAGGTCAATGACCTTTGCTATCTTGTAAGACGCTCCCGGACACGGAAAATGAGGTCATCATAGGTCAATGACCTTTGCTACCTTCTAAGACGCTCCCGGACACGCAAAATGAGGTCACCAGAGGTCAATGACCTTTGCTATACTCTTAGAAGCTCCCGGACACGCAAAATGAGGTCAGCAGAGGTCAATGACATTTGCTATATTCTAAGAAGTTCGCGGACACGCAAAATGAGGTCATCAGAGGTCAATGACCTTTGCTATCTTCTAAGACGCTCCCGGACACGCAAAATAAGGTTACCAGAGGTCAATGACCTTTGCTATTCTCTTAGAAGCTCCCGGACACGCTAAATGAGGTCAGCAGAGTTCAATGACCTTTACTATCTTCTAAGACGCTCCCGCACACGGAAAATGAGATCACCAGAGGTCAATGACATTTGCTATCTTCTAAGAAGCTCCCGGACACGCAAAATGAGGTCACCAGAGGTCAATGGCCTTTGCTATCTTCTAAGACGCTCCCGCACACGCAAAATGAGGTCACCAGAGGTCAATGACCTTTGCTATCTTCTAAGACGCTCCCGCACACGCAAAATGAGGTCACCAGAGGTCAATGACCTTTGCTATCTTCTAAGACGGTCCCGGACACGCAAAATGAGATCACCAGAGGTCAATGACCTTTGCTATCTTCTAAGACGCTCCCGGACACGCTAAATGAGGTCAGCAGAGGTCAATGACCTTTGCTATCTTCTAAGACGCTACCGCACACGGAAAATGAGATCACCAGAGGTCAATGACATTTGCTATCTTCTAAGAAGCTCCCGGACACGCAAAATGAGGTCACCAGAGGTCAATGACCTTTGCTATCTTCTAAGACGCTCCCGCACACGCAAAATGAGGTCACCAGAGGTCAATGAACTTTGCTATCTTCTAAGACGCTCCCGCACACGCAAAATGAGGTCACCAGAGATCAATGACCTTTGATATCTTCTAAGACGCTCCCGCATACACAAAATGAGGTCACCAGAGGTCAATGACCTTTGCTATCTTCTAAGAAGCTCCCGGACACGCAAAATGAGGTCACCAGAGGTCAATGACCTTTGCTATCTTCTAAGAAGCTCCCGGACACGCAAAATGAGGTCACCAGAGGTCAATGACCTGTGCTATCTTCTAAGACGCTCCCGGACACGCAAAATGAGGTCACCAGAGGTCAATGACCTTTGCTATCTTCTAAGAAGCTCCCGGACAAGCAAAATGAGGTCACCAGAGTTCAATGACCTTTGCTATCTTCTAAGACGCTCCCGGACACGGAAAATGAGGTTACCAGAGGTCAATGACCTTTGCTACCTTCTAAGACGCTCCCGGACACGCAAAATGAGGTCACCAGAGGTCACTGACATTTGCTATACGCTTAGAAGCTCCTGGACACGCAAAATGAGGTCAGCAGAGGTCAATGACCTTTGCTATCTTCTAAGAAGTTCCCGGACACGCAAAATGAGGTCACCAGAGGTCACTGACCTTTGCTATCTTCTAAGACGCTCCCGCACACGCAAAATGAGGTCACCAGAGGTCAATGACCTTTGCTATGTTCTAAGACGGTCCCGGACACGCAAAATGAGGTCACCAGAGTTCAATGACCTTTGCTTTCTTCTAAGAAGCTCCCGGACACGCAAAATGAGATCACCAGAGGTCAATGACCTTTGCTATCTTCTAAGACGCTCCCGGACACGCAAAATGAGGTCAGCAGAGGTCAATGACATTTGCAATCTTCTATTACGCTCCCGCACACGCAAAATGAGGTCACCAGAGGTCAATGACCTTTGCTATCTTCTAAGACGCTCCCGGACACGCAAAATGAGGTCACCAGAGGTCAATGACCTTTGCTATCTTCTAAGACGCTCCCGGACACGCAAAATGAGGTCACCAGAGGTCAATGACCTTTGCTATTTTCTAAGACGCTCCCGGAAACGCAAAATGAGGTCACGAGAGGTCAATGACCTTTGCTATCTTCTAAGAAGCTCCCGGACACGCAAAATAAGGTCACCAGAGGTCAATGACCTTTGCTATCTTCTAAGAAGTTCCCGGACACGCAATATGAGGTCACCAGAGGTCAACGACCTTTGCTATCTTCTAAGACGCTCCCGGACACGGAAAATGAGGTCACCAGAGGTCAATGACCTTTGCTATCTTCTAAGACGCTCCCGGATACGCAAAATGAGGTTACCAGAGGTCAATGACCTTTGCTATACTCTTAGAAGCTCCCGGACACGCAAAATGAGGTCACGAGAGGTCAATGACCATTGTTATCTTCTGAGACGCTCCCGGAAACGCAAAATGATGTCAGCAGAGGTCAATGACCTTTGCAATCTTCTAAGACGCTCCCGCACACGCAAAATGAGGTCACCAGAGGTCAATCACCTTTGCTATCTTCTAAGACGCTCCCGTACACGCAAAATAAGGTCACCAGAGGTCAATGACATTTGCTATCTTCTAAGAAGTTCCCGGACACGCAAAATGAGGTCACCAGAGGTCAATGAGCTTTGCTATCTTCTAAGACGCTCCCGGACACGCAAAATGAGGTCACCAGAGGTCAATGACCTTTGCTATCTTCTAAGACGCTCCCGGACACGCAAAATGAGGTCACCAGCGGTCAATGAACTTTGCTATCTTCTAAGACGGTCCCGGACACGCAAAATGAGGTCACCAGAGGTCAATGCCCTTTGCTATATTCTAAGACGCTCACGCACACGCAAAATGAGGTCACCAGAGGTCAATGACCTTTGCTATCTTCTAAGAAGCTCCCGGACACGCAAAATGAGGTCACCAGAGGTCAATGACCTTTGCTACCTTCTAAGACGCTCCCGGACACGCAAAATGAGGTCACCAGAGGTCAATGACCTTTGCTATACGCTTAGAAGCTCCCGTACACGCAAAATAAGGTCACCAGAGGTCAATGAGCTTTGCTATCTTCTAAGACGCTCCCGGACACGCAAAATGAGGTCACCAGAGGTCAATGACCTTTGCTATCTTCTAAGACGCTCCCGGACACGCAAAATGAGGTCACCAGAGGTCAATGACCTTTGCTATCTTCTAAGACGCTCCCGGAAACGCAAAATGAGGTCACCAGAGGTCAATGACCTTTGCTATACACTTAGAAGCTCCCGGACACGCTAAATGAGGTCAGCAGAGGTCAATGACCTTTGCTATCTTCTAAGACGCTCCCGCACACGGAAAATGAGATCACCAGAGGTCAATGACCTTTGCTACCTTCTAAGACGCTCCCGGACACGCAAAATGAGGTCACCAGAGGTCAATGACCTTTGCTATCTTCTAAGACGCTCCCGGACACCGAAAATGAAGTCACCAGAGGTCAATGAACTTTGCTATCTTCTAAGACGCTCCCGGACACGCAAAATGAGGTCACCAGAGGTCAATGACCTTTGCTATCTTCTAAGACGCTCCCGGACACGCAAAATGAGGTCACCAGAGGTCAATGACCTTTGCTATCTTCTAAGACGCTCCCGCACACGCAAAATGAGGTCACCAGAGGTCAATGAACTTTGCTATCTTCTAAGACGGTCCCGGACTCGCAAAATGAGGTCACCAGAGGTCAATGACCTTTGCTATCTTCTAAGACGCTCCCGCACACGCAAAATGAGGTCACCAGAGGTCAATGACCTTTGCTATCTTCTAAGACGCTCCCGGACACGGAAAATGAAGTCACCAGAGGTCAATGAACTTTGCTATCTTCTAAGACGCTCCCGGACACGCAAAATGAGGTCACCAGAGGTCAATGACCTTTGCTATCTTCTAAGACGCTCCCGGACACGCAAAATGAGGTTACCAGAGGTCAATGACCTTTGCTATACTCTTAGAAGCTCCCGGACACGCTAAATGAGGTCAGCAGAGGTCAATGACCTTTGCTATCTTCTAAGACGCTCCCGCACACGGAAAATGAGATCACCAGAGGTTAATGACATTTGCTATCTTCTAAGAAGCTCCCGGACACGCAAAATGAGGTCACCAGAGGTCAATGACCTTTGCAATCTTCTAAGAAGATCCCGGACACGCAAAATGAGGTCACCAGAGGTCAATGACCTTTGCTATCTTCTAAGAAGCTCCCTGACACGCAAAATGAGGTCACCAGAGGTCAATGACCTTTGCTATCTTCTAAGACGCTCCCGGACACGCAAAATGAGGTCACCAGAGGTCAATGACCTTTGCTATCTTCTAAGACGCTCCCGGACACGCAAAATGAGGTCACCAGAGGTCAATGACCTTTGCTATCTTCTAAGAAGATCCCAGACAAGCAAAATGATGTCACCAGAGGTCAATGACCTTTGCTATCTTGTAAGACGCTCCCGGACACGGAAAATGAGGTCATTATAGGTCAATGACCTTTGCTACCTTCTAAGACGCTCCCGGACACGCAAAATGAGGTCACCAGAGGTCAATGACCTTTGCTATACTCTTAGAAGCTCCCGGACACGCAAAATGAGGTCAGCAGAGGTCAATGACATTTGCTATCTTCTAAGAAGTTCGCGGACACGCAAAATGAGGTCACAAGAGGTCAATGACCTTTGCTATCTTCTAAGACGCTCCCGGACACGCAAAATGAGGTTACCAGAGGTCAATGACCTTTGCTATACTCTTAGAAGCTCCCGGACACGCTAAATGAGGTCAGCAGAGTTCAATGACCTTTGCTATCTTCTAAGACGCTCCCGCACACGGAAAATGAGATCACCAGAGGTCAATGACATTTGCTATCTTCTAAGAAGCTCCCGGACACGCAAAATGAGGTCACCAGAGGTCAATGACCTTTGCTATCTTCTAAGACGCTCCCGCACACGCAAAATGAGGTCACCAGAGGTCAATGACCTTTGCTACCTTCTAAGACGCTCCCGGACACGCAAAATGAGGTCACCAGAGGTCAATGACCTTTGCTATACGCTTAGAAGCTCCCGGACACGCAAAATGAGGTCAGCAGAGGTCAATGACCTTTGCTATCTTCTAAGAAGTTCCCGGACACGCAAAATGAGGTCATCAGAGGTCACTGACCTTTGCTATCTTCTAAGACGCTCCCGCACACGCAAAATGAGGTCACCAGAGGTCAATGACCTTTGCTATCTTCTAAGACGGTCCCGGACACGCAAAATGAGGTCACCAGAGTTCAATGACCTTTGCTATCTTCTAAGAAGCTCCCGGACACGCAAAATGAGATCACCAGAGGTCAATGACCTTTGCTATTTTCTAAGACGCTCCCGGACACGCTAAATGAGGTCAGCAGAGGTCAATGACCTTTGCTATCTTCTAAGACGCTCCCGCACACGGAAAATGAGATCACCAGAGGTCAATGACATTTGCTATCTTCTAAGAAGCTCCCGGACACGCAAAATGAGGTCACCAGAGGTCAATGACCTTTGCTATCTTCTAAGACGCTCCCGCACACGCAAAATGAGGTCACCAGAGGTCAATGAACTTTGCTATCTTCTAAGACGCTCCCGCACACGCAAAATGAGGTCACCAGAGGTCAATGACCTTTGATATCTTCTAAGACGCTCCCGCATACACAAAATGAGGTCACCAGAGGTCAATGACCTTTGCTATCTTCTAAGAAGCTCCCGGACACGCAAAATGAGGTCACCAGAGGTCAATGACCTTTGCTATCTTCTAAGAAGCTCCCGGACACGCAAAATGAGGTCACCAGAGGTCAATGACCTTTGCTATCTTCTAAGACGCTCCCGGACACGCAAAATGAGGTCACCAGAGGTCAATGACCTTTGCTATCTTCTAAGAAGCTCCCGGACAAGCAAAATGAGGTCACCAGAGGTCAATGAACTTTGCTATCTTCTAAGACGCTCCCGGACACGGAAAATGAGGTCACCAGAGGTCAATGACCTTTGCTACCTTCTAAGGCGCTCCCGGACACGCAAAATGAGGTCACCAGAGGTCAATGACCTTTGCTATACGCTTAGAAGCTCCCGGACACGCAAAATGAGGTCAGCAGAGGTCAATGACCTTTGCTATCTTCTAAGAAGTTCCCGGACACGCAAAATGAGGTCACCAGAGGTCACTGACCTTTGCTATCTTCTAAGACGCTCCCGCACACGCAAAATGAGGTCACCAGAGGTCAATGACCTTTGCTATCTTCTAAGACGGTCCCGGACACGCAAAATGAGGTCACCAGAGTTCAATGACCTTTGCTTTCTTCTAAGAAGCTCCCGGACACGCAAAATGAGATCACCAGAGGTCAATGACCTTTGCTATCTTCTAAGACGCTCCCGGACACGCAAAATGAGGTCAGCAGAGGTCAATGACATTTGCAATCTTCTATTACGCTCCCGCACACGCAAAATGAGATCACCAGAGGTCAATGACCTTTGCTATCTTCTAAGAGGCTCCCGGACACGCAAAATGAGGTCACCAGAGGTCAATGACCTTTGCTATCTTCTAAGAAGTTCCCGGACACGCAAAATGAGGTCACCAGAGGTCAATGACATTTGCTATTCTCTAAGAAGCTCCCGGACACGCAAAATGAGGTCACGAGAGGTCAATGACCTTTGCTATCTCATAAGAAGCTCCCGGACACGCAAAATAAGGTCACCAGAGGTCAATGACCTTTGCTATCTTCTAAGAAGTTCCCGGACACGCAATATGAGGTCACCAGAGGTCAACGACCTTTGCTATCTTCTAAGACGCTCCCGGACACGGAAAATGAAGTCACCAGAGGTCAATGAACTTTGCTATATTCTAAGACGCTCCCGGAAAAGCAAAATGAGGTCACCAGAGGTCAATGAACTTTGCTATCTTCTAAGACGTTCCCGCACACGCAAAATGAAGTCACCAGAGGTCAATGACCTTTGCTATCTACTAAGAAGCTCCCGGACACGCAAAATGAGGTCACCAGAGGTCAATGAACTTTGCTATCTTCTAAGACGGTCCCGGACACGCAAAATGAGGTCACCAGAGGTCACTGACCTTTGCTATCTTCTAAGACGCTCCCGCACACGCAAAATGAGGTCACCAGAGGTCAATGACCTTTGCTACCTTCTAAGGCGCTCCCGGACACGCAAAATGAGGTCACCAGAGGTCAATGACCTTTGCTATACGCTTAGAAGCTCTCGGACACGCAAAATGAGGTCAGCAGAGGTCAATGACCTTTGCTATCTTCTAAGAAGTTCCCGGACACGCAAAATGAGGTCACCAGAGGTCACTGACCTTTGCTATCTTCTAAGACGCTCCCGCACACGCAAAATGAGGTCACCAGAGGTCAATGACCTTTGCTATCTTCTAAGACGGTCCCGGACACGCAAAATGAGGTCACCAGAGTTCAATGACCTTTGCTTTCTTCTAAGAAGCTCCCGGACACGCAAAATGAGATCACCAGAGGTCAATGACCTTTGCTATCTTCTAAGACGCTCCCGGACACGCAAAATGAGGTCAGCAGAGGTCAATGACATTTGCAATCTTCTATTACGCTCCCGCACACGCAAAATGAGATCACCAGAGGTCAATGACCTTTGCTATCTTCTAAGAGGCTACCGGACACGCAAAATGAGGTCACCAGAGGTCAATGACCTTTGCTATCTTCTAAGAAGTTCCAGGACACGCAAAATGAGGTCACCAGAGGTCAATGACATTTGCTATTCTCTAAGAAGCTCCCGGACACGCAAAATGAGGTCACGAGAGGTCAATGACCTTTGCTATCTCCTAAGAAGCTCCCGGACACGCAAAATAAGGTCACCAGAGGTCAATGACCTTTGCTATCTTCTAAGAAGTTCCCGGACACGCAATATGAGGTCACCAGAGGTCAACGACCTTTGCTATCTTCTAAGACGCTCCCGGACACGGAAAATGAAGTCACCAGAGGTCAATGAACTTTGCTATATTCTAAGACGCTCCCGGAAAAGCAAAATGAGGTCACCAGAGGTCAATGAACTTTGCTATCTTCTAAGACGTTCCCGCACACGCAAAATGAAGTCACCAGAGGTCAATGACCTTTGCTATCTACTAAGAAGCTCCCGGACACGCAAAATGAGGTCACCAGAGGTCAATGAACTTTGCTATCTTCTAAGACGGTCCCGGACACGCAAAATGAGGTCACCAGAGGTCACTGACCTTTGCTATCTTCTAAGACGCTCCCGCACACGCAAAATGAGGTCACCAGAGGTCAATGACCTTTGCTATCTTCTAAGACGGTCCCGTACACGCAAAATGAGGTCACCAGAGTTCCTTGACCTTTGCTTTCTTCTAAGAAGCTCCCGGACACGCAAAATGAGATCACCAGAGGTCAATGACCTTTGCTATCTTCTAAGACGCTCCCGGACACGCAAAATGAGGTCAGCAGAAGTCAATGACATTTGCAATCTTCTATTACGCTCCCGCACACGCAAAATGAGATTACCAGAGGTCAATGACCTTTGCTATCTTCTAAGAGGCTCCCGGACACGCAAAATGAGGTCACCAGAGGTCAATGACCTTTGCTATCTTCTAAGAAGTTCCCGGACACGCAAAATGAGGTCACCAGAGGTCAATGACATTTGCTATTCTCTAAGAAGCTCCCGGACACGCAAAATGAGGTCACGAGAGGTCAATGACCTTTGCTATCTCATAAGAAGCTCCCGGACACGCAAAATAAGGTCACCAGAGGTCAATGACCTTTGCTATCTTCTAAGAAGTTCCCGGACACGCAATATGAGGTCACCAGAGGTCAACGACCTTTGCTATCTTCTAAGACGCTCCCGGACACGGAAAATGAAGTCACCAGAGGTCAATGAACTTTGCTATCTTCTAAGACGCTCCCGGACACGCAAAATGAGGTCACCAGAGGTCAATGACCTTTGCTATCTTCTAAGACGCTCCCGGACACGCAAAATGAGGTCACCAGAGGTCAATGACCTTTGCTATCTTCTAAGACGCTCCCGCACACGCAAAATGAGGTCACCAGAGGTCAATGAACTTTGCTATTTTCTAAGACGGTCCCGGACACGCAAAATGAGGTCACCAGAGGTCAATGACCTTTGCTATCTTCTAAGACGCTCCCGCACACGCAAAATGACGTCACCAGAGGTCAATGACCTTTGCTATCTTCTAAGAAGCTCCCGGACAAGCAAAATGAGGTCAGCAGAGGTCAATGACCTTTGCTATCTTCTAAGAAGTTCCCGGACACGCAAAATGAGGTCACCAGAGGTCAATGACCTTTGCTATCTTCTAAGAGGCTCCCGGACACGCAAAATGAGGTCACCAGAGGTCAATGACCTTTGCTATCTTCTAAGAGGCTCCCGGACACGCAAAATGATGTCACCAGAGGTCAATGACCTTTGCTATCTTCTAAGAATCTCCCAGACAAGCAAAATGATGTCACCAGAGGTCAATGACCTTTGCTATCTTGTAAGACGCTCCCGGACACGGAAAATGAAGTCACCAGAGGTCAATGAACTTTGCTATCTTCTAAGACGCTCCCGGACACGCAAAATGAGGTCACCAGAGGTCAATGACCTTTGCTATCTTCTAAGACGCTCCCGGACACGCAAAATGAGGTCACCAGAGGTCAATGACCTTTGCTATCTTCTAAGACGCTCCCGCACACGCAAAATGAGGTCACCAGAGGTCAATGAACTTTGCTATCTTCTAAGACGGTCCCGGACACGCAAAATGAGGTCACCAGAGGTCAATGACCTTTGCTATCTTCTAAGACGCTCCCGCACACGCAAAATGACGTCACCAGAGGTCAATGACCTTTGCTATCTTCTAAGAAGCTCCCGGACAAGCAAAATGAGGTCACCAGAGGTCAATGACCTTTGCTATCTTCTAAGACGCTCCCGGACACGGAAAATGAGGTCACCAGAGGTCAATGAGCTTTGCTACCTTCTAAGACGCTCCCGGACACGCAAAATGAGGTCACCAGAGGTCAATGACCTTTGCTATTCTCTAAGAAGCTCCCGGACACGCAAAATGAGGTCAGCAGAGGTCAATGACCTTTGCTATCTTCTAAGAAGTTCCCGGACACGCAAAATGAGGTCACCAGAGGTCAATGACCTTTGCTATCTTCTAAGAGGCTCCCGGACACGCAAAATGAGGTCACCAGAGGTCAATGACCTTTGCTATCTTCTAAGAGGCTCCCGGACACGCAAAATGATGTCACCAGAGGTCAATGACCTTTGCTATCTTCTAAGAAGCTCCCAGACAAGCAAAATGATGTCACCAGAGGTCAATGACCTTTGCTATCTTCTAAGAAGCTCCCGGACACGCAAAATGAGGTCACGAGAGGTCAATGACCTTTGCTATCTTCTAAGACGCTCCCGGACACGCAAAATGAGGTCACCAGAGGTCAATGACATTTGCTATCTTCTAAGAAGTTCCCGGACACGCAAAATGAGGTCACCAGAGGTCAATGAGCTTTGCTATCTTCTAAGACGCTCCCGGACACGCAAAATGAGGTCACCAGAGGTCAATGACCTTTGCTATCTTCTAAGAAGTTCCCGGACACGCAATATGAGGTCACCAGAGGTCAACGACCTTTGCTATCTTCTAAGACGCTCCCGGACACGGAAAATGAAGTCACCAGAGGTCAATGAACTTTGCTATCTTCTAAGACGCTCCCGGACACGCAAAATGAGGTCACCAGAGGTCAATGACCTTTGCTATCTTCTAAGAAGTTCGCGGACACGCAAAATGAGGTCACCAGAGGTCAATGACCTTTGCTATCTTCTAAGACGCTCCCGGATACGCAAAATGAGGTTACCAGAGGTCAATGACCTTTGCTATACTCTTAGAAGCTCCCGGACACGCAAAATGAGGTCACGAGGGGTCAATGACCATTGTTATCTTCTGAGACGCTCCCGGAAACGCAAAATGATGTCAGCAGAGGTCAATGACCTTTGCAATCTTCTAAGACGCTCCCGCACACGCAAAATGAGGTCACCAGAGGTCAATCACCTTTGCTATCTACTAAGACGCTCCCGTACACGCAAAATAAGGTCACCAGAGGTCAATGACATTTGCTATCTTCTAAGAAGTTCCCGGACACGCAAAATGAGGTCACCAGACGTCAATGAGCTTTGCTATCTTCTAAGACGCTCCCGGACACGCAAAATGAGGTCACCAGAGGACAATGACCTTTGCTATCTTCTAAGACGCTCCCGGACACGCAAAATGAGGTCACCAGAGGTCAATGACCTTTGCTATCTTCTAAGACGCTCCCGGAAACGCAAAGTGAGGTCACCTGAGGTCAATGACCTTTGCTATACACTTAGAAGCTCCCGGACACGCTAAATGAGGTCAGCAGAGGTCAATGACCTTTGCTATCTTCTAAGACGCTCCCGCACACGGAAAATGAGATCACCAGAGGTCAATGACCTTTGCTACCTTCTAAGACGCTCCCGGACACGCAAAATGAGGTCACCAGAGGTCAATGACCTTTGCTATCTTCTAAGACGCTCCCGGACACGGAAAATGAAGTCACCAGAGGTCAATGAACTTTGCTATCTTCTAAGACGCTCCCGGACACGCAAAATGAGGTCACCAGAGGTCAATGACCTTTGCTATCTTCTAAGACGCTCCCGGACACGCAAAATGAGGTCACCAGAGGTCAATGACCTTTGCTATCTTCTAAGACGCTCCCGCACACGCAAAATGAGGTCACCAGAGGTCAATGAACTTTGCTATCTTCTAAGACGGTCCCGGACACGCAAAATGAGGTCACCAGAGGTCAATGACCTTTGCTATCTTCTAAGACGCTCCCGCACACGCAAAATGACGTCACCAGAGGTCAATGACCTTTGCTATCTTCTAAGAAGCTCCCGGACAAGCAAAATGAGGTCACCAGAGGTCAATGACCTTTGCTATCTTCTAAGACGCTCCCGGACACGGAAAATGAGGTCACCAGAGGTCAATGACCTTTGCTACCTTCTAAGACGCTCCCGGACACGCAAAATGAGGTCACCAGAGGTCAATGACCTTTGCTATTCTCTAAGAAGCTCCCGGACACGCAAAATGAGGTCAGCAGAGGTCAATGACCTTTGCTATCTTCTAAGAAGTTCCCGGACACGCAAAATGAGGTCACCAGAGGTCAATGACCTTTGCTATCTTCTAAGAGGCTCCCGGACACGCAAAATGAGGTCACCAGAGGTCAATGACCTGTGCTATCTTCTAAGAAGTTCCCGGACACGCAAAATGAGGTCACGAGAGGTCAATGACCTTTGCTATCTTCTAAGACGCTCCCGCACACGCAAAATGAGGTCACCAGAGGTCAATGACCTTTGCTATCTTCTAAGACGCCCCCGGACACGCAAAATGAGGTTACCAGAGGTCAATGACCTTTGCTATACTCTTAGAAGCTCCCGGACACGCTAAATGAGGTCAGCAGAGGTCAATGACCTTTACTATCTTCTAAGACGCTCCCGCACACGGAAAATGAGATCACCAGAGGTCAATGACATTTGCTATCTTCTAAGAAGCTCCCGGACACGCAAAATGAGGTCACCAAGGGCAATGACCTTTGCAATCTTCTAAGAAGATCCCGGACACGCAAAATGAGGTCACCAGAGGTCAATGACCTTTGCTATCTTCTAAGAAGATCCCGGACACGCAAAATGAGGTCACCAGAGGTCAATGACCTTTGCTA
The DNA here is from genome assembly GCA_918808275.2 of Dolichovespula sylvestris. Taxonomy (NCBI): domain Eukaryota; kingdom Metazoa; phylum Arthropoda; class Insecta; order Hymenoptera; family Vespidae; genus Dolichovespula; species Dolichovespula sylvestris. The sequence goes on along the minus strand of OU964963.1, from coordinate 274,658 downwards.
TCTTCTAAGACGCTCCCGGACACGCAAAATGATGTCACCAGAGTTCAATGACCTTTGCTATCTTCTAAGAAGCTCCCAGACAAGCAAAATGATGTCACCAGAGGTCAATGACCTTTGCTATCTTGTAAGACGCTCCCGGACACGGAAAATGAGGTCATCATAGGTCAATGACCTTTGCTACCTTCTAAGACGCTCCCGGACACGCAAAATGAGGTCACCAGAGATCAATGACCTTTGCTATCTTCTAAGACGCTCCCGGACACGCAAAATGAGTTCACCAGAGGTCAATGACCTTTGCTATCTTCTAAGAAGTTCCCGGACACGCAAAATGAGGTCACCAGAGGTCAATGACCTTTGCTACCTTCTAAGACGCTCCCGGACACGCAAAATGAGGTCACCAGAGGTCAATGACCTTTGCTATCTTCTAAGACGCTCCCGGACACGCAAAATGAGGTCACCAGAGGTCAATGACCTTTGCTATCTTCTAAGAAGCTCCCAGACAAGCAAAATGATGTCACCAGAGGTCAATGACCTTTGCTATCTTGTAAGACGCTCCCGGACACGGAAAATGAGGTCATCATAGGTCAATGACCTTTGCTACCTTCTAAGACGCTCCCGGACACGCAAAATGAGGTCACCAGAGGTCAATGACCATTGCTATCTTCTAAGAGGCTCCCGGACACGCAAAATGAGGTCACCAGAGGTCAATGACATTTGCTATCTTCTAAGAAGTTCCCGGACACGCAAAATGAGGTCACCAGAGGTCAATGACCTTTGCTATTCGCTAAGAAGCTCCCGGACACGCAAAATGAGGTCACGAGAGGTCAATGACCTTTGCTATCTTCTAAGACGCTCCCGCACACGCAAAATGAGGTCACCAGAGGTCAATGACCTTTGCTATCTTCTAAGAAGTTCCCGGACACGCAAAATGAGGTCACCAGAGGTCAATGACCTTTGCTATTCGCTAAGAAGCTCCCGGACACGCAAAATGAGGTCACGAAAGGTCAATGACCTTTGCTATCTTCTAAGACGCTCCCGCACACGCAAAATGAGGTCACCAGAGGTCAATGACCTTTGCTATCTTCTAAGACGCCCCCGGACACGCAAAATGAGGTTACCAGAGGTCAATGACCTTTGCTATACTCTTAGAAGCTCCCGGACACGCTAAATGAGGTCAGCAGAGGTCAATGACCTTTACTATCTTCTAAGACGCTCCCGCACACGGAAAATGAGATCACCAGAGGTCAATGACCTTTGCTATCTTCTAAGAAGTTCCCGGACACGCAAAATGAGGTCACCAGAGGTCAATGACCTTTGCTACCTTCTAAGACGCTCCCGGACACGCAAAATGAGGTCACCAGAGGTCAATGACCTTTGTTATCTTCTAAGACGCTCCCGGACACGCAAAATGAGGTCACCAGAGGTCAATGACCTTTGCTATCTTCTAAGAAGCTCCCAGACAAGCAAAATGATGTCACCAGAGGTCAATGACCTTTGCTATCTTGTAAGACGCTCCCGGACACGGAAAATGAGGTCATCATAGGTCAATGACCTTTGCTACCTTCTAAGACGCTCCCGGACACGCAAAATGAGGTCACCAGAGGTCAATGACCTTTGCTATCTTCTAAGACGCTCCCGGACACGCAAAATGAGGTCACCAGAGGTCAATGACCTTTGCTATCTTCTAAGAAGCTCCCGGACAAGCAAAATGAGGTCACCAGAGGTCAATGACCTTTGCTATCTTCTAAGACGCTCCCGGACACGGAAAATGAGGTCACCAGAGGTCAATGACCTTTGCTACCTTCTAAGACGCTCCCGGACACGCAAAATGAGGTCACCAGAGGTCAATGACCTTTGCTATTCTCTAAGAAGCTCCCGGACACGCAAAATGAGGTCAGCAGAGGTCAATGACCTTTGCTATCTTCTAAGAAGTTCCCGGACACGCAAAATGAGGTCACCAGAGGTCAATGACCTTTGCTATCTTCTAAGACGCTCCCGCACACGGAAAATGAGATCACCAGAGGTCAATGACATTTGCTATCTTCTAAGAAGCTCCCGGACACGCAAAATGAGGTCACCAAGGGCAATGACCTTTGCAATCTTCTAAGAAGATCCCGGACACGCAAAATGAGGTCACCAGAGGTCAATGACCTTTGCTATCTTCTAAGAAGATCCCGGACACGCAAAATGAGGTCACCAGAGGTCAATGACCTTTGCTATCTTCTATGACGCTCCCGGACACGCAAAATGATGTCACCAGAGTTCAATGACCTTTGCTAACTTCTAAGAAGCTCCCAGACAAGCAAAATGATGTCACCAGAGGTCAATGACCTTTGCTATCTTGTAAGACGCTCCCGGACACGGAAAATGAGGTCATCATAGGTCAATGACCTTTGCTACCTTCTAAGACGCTCCCGGACACGCAAAATGAGGTCACCAGAGGTCAATGACCTTTGCTATCTTCTAAGACGCTCCCGGACACGCAAAATGAGTTCACCAGAGGTCAATGACCTTTGCTATCTTCTAAGAAGTTCCCGGACACGCAAAATGAGGTCACCAGAGGTCAATGACCTTTGCTACCTTCTAAGACGCTCCCGGACACGCAAAATGAGGTCACCAGAGGTCAATGACCTTTGCTATCTTCTAAGACGCTCCCGGACACGCAAAATGAGGTCACCAGAGGTCAATGACCTTTGCTATCTTCTAAGAAGCTCCCAGACAAGCAAAATGATGTCACCAGAGGTCAATGACCTTTGCTATCTTGTAAGACGCTCCCGGACACGGAAAATGTGGTCATCATAGGTCAATGACCTTTGCTACCTTCTAAGACGCTCCCGGACACGCAAAATGAGGTCACCAGAGGTCAATGACCTTTGCTATCTTCTAAGACGCTCCCGGACACGCAAAATGAGGTCACCAGAGGTCAATGACCTTTGCTATCTTCTAAGAAGCTCCCGGACAAGCAAAATGAGGTCACCAGAGGTCAATGACCTTTGCTATCTTCTAAGACGCTCCCGGACACGGAAAATGAGGTCACCAGAGGTCAATGACCTTTGCTACCTTCTAAGACGCTCCCGGACACGCAAAATGAGGTCACCAGAGGTCAATGACCTTTGCTATTCTCTAAGAAGCTCCCGGACACGCAAAATGAGGTCAGCAGAGGTCAATGACCTTTGCTATCTTCTAAGAAGTTCCCGGACACGCAAAATGAGGTCACCAGAGGTCAATGACCTTTGCTATCTTCTAAGAGGCTCCCGGACACGCAAAATGAGGTCACCAGAGGTCAATGACATTTGCTATCTTCTAAGAAGTTCCCGGACACGCAAAATGAGGTCACCAGAGGTCAATGACCTTTGCTATTCGCTAAGAAGCTCCCGGACACGCAAAATGAGGTCACGAGAGGTCAATGACCTTTGCTATCTTCTAAGACGCTCCCGCACACGCAAAATGAGGTCACCAGAGGTCAATGACCTTTGCTATCTTCTAAGACGCCCCCGGACACGCAAAATGAGGTTACCAGAGGTCAATGACCTTTGCTATACTGTTAGAAGCTCCCGGACACGCTAAATGAGGTCAGCAGAGGTCAATGACCTTTACTATCTTCTAAGACGCTCCCGCACACGGAAAATGAGATCACCAGAGGTCAATGACATTTGCTATCTTCTAAGAAGCTCCCGGACACGCAAAATGAGGTCACCAGAGGTCAATGACCTTTGCAATCTTCTAAGAAGATCCCGGACACGCAAAATGAGGTCACCAGAGGTCAATGACCTTTGCTATCTTCTAAGAAGATCCCGGACACGCAAAATGAGGTCACCAGAGGTCAATGACCTTTGCTATCTTCTAAGACGCTCCCGGACACGCAAAATGATGTCACCAGAGGTCAATGACCTTTGCTATCTTCTAAGAAGCTCCCAGACAAGCAAAATGATGTCACCAGAGGTCAATGACCTTTGCTATCTTGTAAGACGCTCCCGGACACGGAAAATGAGGTCATCATAGGTCAATGACCTTTGCTACCTTCTAAGACGCTCCCGGACACGCAAAATGAGGTCACCAGAGGTCAATGACCTTTGCTATCTTCTAAGACGCTCCCGGACACGCAAAATGAGGTCACCAGAGGTCAATGACCTTTGCTATCTTCTAAGAAGCTCCAGGACACGCAAAATGAGATCACCAGAGGTCAATGACATTTGCTATCTTCTAAGACGCTCCCGGACACGGAAAATGAAGTCACCAGAGGTCAATGAACTTTGCTATATTCTAAGACGCTCCCGGACACGCAAAATGAGGTCACCAGAGGTCAATGAAATTTGCTATCTTCTAAGACGTTCCCGCACACGCAAAATGAAGTCACCAGAGGTCAATGACCTTTGCTATCTACTAAGAAGCTCCCGGACACGCAAAATGAGGTCACCAGAGGTCAATGAACTTTGCTATCTTCTAAGACGGTCCCGGACACGCAAAATGAGGTCACCAGAGGTCAATAACCTTTGCTATCTTCTAAGACGCTCCCGGAAACGCAAAATGAGGTCACCAGAGTTCAATGACCTTTGCTATCTTCTAAGAAGCTCCCGGACACGCAAAATGAGATCACCAGAGGTCAATGACATTTGCTATCTTCGAAGAAGCTCCCGGACACGCAAAATGAGGTCACCAGAGGTCAATGACCTTTGCAATCTTCTAAGAAGATCCCGGACACGCAAAATGAGGTCACCAGAGGTCAATGACCTTTGCTATCTTCTAAGAAGCTCCCGGACACGCAAAATGAGGTCACCAGAGGTCAATGACCTTTGCTATCTTCTAAGACGCTCCCGTACACGCAAAATGAGGTCACCAGAGGTCAATGACCTTTGCTATCTTCTAAGAAGCTCCCGGACACGCAAAATGAGGTCACCAGAGGTCAATGACCTTTGCTATCTTCTAAGACGCTCCCGGACACGGAAAATGAAGTCACCAGAGGTCAATGAACTTTGCTATATTCTAAGACGCTCCCGGACACGCAAAATGAGGTCACCAGAGGTCAATGAACTTTGCAATCTTCTAAGACGCTCCCGGACACGCAAAATGAAGTTACCAGAGGTCAATGACCTTTGCTATCTTCTAAGAAGCTCCCGGACAAGCAAAATGAGGTCAGCAGAGGTCAATGACCTTTGCTATCTTCTAAGACGCTCCCGCACACGGAAAATGAGATCACCAGAGGTCAATGACCTTTGCTACCTTCTAAAACGCTCCCGGACACGCAAAATGAGGTCACCAGAGGTCAATGACCTTTGCTATCTTCTAAGACGCTCCCGGACACGGAAAATGAAGTCCCCAGAGGTCAATGAACCTTGCTATCTTCTAAGACGCTCCCGGACACGCAAAATGAGGTCACCAGAGGTCAATGACATTTGCTATCTTCTAAGACGCTCCCGGACACGCAAAATGAGGTCACCAGAGGTCAATGACCTTTGCTATCTTCTAAGACGCTCCCGCACACGCAAAATGAGGTCACCAGAGGTCAATGACCTTTGCTATCTTCTAAGAAGCTCCCGGACAAGCAAAATGAGGTCACCAGAGTTCAATGACCTTTGCTATCTTCTAAGACGCTCCCGGACACGCAAAATGAGGTCACCAGAGGTCAATGACCTTTGCTATCTTCTAAGAAGCTCCCGGACACGCTAAATGAGGTCAGCAGAGGTCAATGACCTTTACTATCTTCTAAGACGCTCCCGCACACGGAAAATGAGATCACCAGAGGTCAATGACATTTGCTATCTTCTAAGAAGCTCCCGGACACGCAAAATGAGGTCACCAGAGGTCAATGACCTTTGCAATCTTCTAAGAAGATCCCGGACACGCAAAATAAGGTCACCAGAGGTCAATGACCTTTGCTATCTTCTAAGACGCTCCCGGACACGCAAAATGAGGTCACCAGAGGTCAATGACCTTTGCTATCTTCTAAGAAGCTCCCAGACAAGCAAAATGATGTCACCAGAGGTCAATGACCTTTGCTATCTTGTAAGACGCTCCCGGACACGGAAAATGAGGTCATCATAGGTCAATGACCTTTGCTACCTTCTAAGACGCTCCCGGACACGCAAAATGAGGTCACTAGAGGTCAATGACCTTTGCTATACTCTTAGAAGCTCCCGGACACGCAAAATGAGGTCACCAGAGATCAATGACTTTTGCTATCTTCTAAGAAGCTCCCGGACACGCAAAATGAGGTCACCAGAGGTCAATGACCTTTGCTATCTTCTAAGACGCTCCCGGACACGCAAAATGAGGTCACCAGAGGTCAATGACCTTTGCTATCTTCTAAGAAGCTCCCGCACACGCAAAATGAGGTCACCAGAGGTCAATGAACTTTGCTATCTTCTAAGACGTTCCCGCACACGCAAAATGAAGTCACCAGAGGTCAATGACCTTTGCTATCTTCTAAGAAGCTCCCGGACACGCAAAATGAGGTCACCAGAGGTCAATTAACTTTGCTATCTTCTAAGACGTTCCCGGACACGCAAAATGAGGTCACCAGAGGTCAATGACATTTGCTATCTTCTAAGACGGTCCCGGTCACGCAAAATGAGGTCACCAGTGGTCAATGAACTTTGCTATCTTCTAAGACGCTCCCGCACACGCAAAATGAGGTCACCAGAGGTCAATGAACTTTGCTATCTTCTAAGACGGTCCCGGACACGCAAAATGAGGTCACCAGAGGTCAATGACGTTTGCTATCTTCTAAGACGCTCCCGCACACGCAAAATGAGGTCACCAGAGGTCAATGACCTTTGCTATCTTCTAAGAAGCTCCCGGACACGCAAAATGAGGTCACTAGAGATCAATGACCTTTGCTACCTTCCAAGACGCTCCCGGACACGCAGAATGAGGTCACCAGAGGTCAATGACCTTTGCTATACTCTTAGAAGCTCCCGGACACGCAAAATGAGGTCACCAGAGGTCAATGACCTTTGCTATCTTCTAAGACGCTCCCGGACACGCAAACAAGGTCACCAGAGGTCAATGACCTTTGCTATCTTCTAAGAAGTTCCCAGACACAAAATAGGAGGTCACCAGAGGTCAATGAACTTTGCTATCTTCTAAGACGCTCCCGGACAGGCAAAATGAGGTCACCAGAGGTCAATGACCTTTGCTATCTTCTAAGACGCTCCCGGACACGCAAAATGAGGTTACCAGAGGTCAATGACCTTTGCTATACTCTTAGAAGCTCCCGGACACGCTAAATGAGGTCAGCAGAGGTCAATGACCTTTGCTATCTTCTAAGACGCTCCCGCACACGGAAAATGAGATCACCAGAGGTCAATGACATTTGCTATCTTCTAAGAAGCTCCCGGAAACGCAAAATGAGGTCACCAGAGGTCAATGACATTTGCAATCTTCTAAGAAGATCACGGACACGCAAAATGAGGTCACCAGAGGTCAATGACCTTTGCTATCTTCTAAGACGCTCCCGCACACGCAAAATGAGGTCACCAGAGGTCAATGAACTTTGCTATCTTCTAAGACGTTCCCGCACACGCAAAATGAAGTCACCAGAGGTCAATGACCTTTGCTATCTTCTAAGAAGCTCCCGGACACGCAAAATGAGGTCACCAGAGGTCAATGACCTTTGCTATCTTCTAAGACGCTCACGCACACGCAAAATGAGGTCACCAGAGGTCAATGACATTTGCTATCTTCTAAGAAGCTCCCGGACACGCAAAATGAGGTCACCAGAGGTCAATGAACTTTGCTATCATCTAAGACGGTCCCGGACACGCAAAATGAGGTCACCAGTGGTCAATGAACTTTGCTATCTTCTAAGACGCTCGCGGACACGCAAAATGAAGTCACCAGAGGTCAATGACCTTTGCTATCTTCTAAGAAGCTCCCGGACACGAAAAATGAGGTCACCAGAGGTCAATGAACTTTGCTATCTTCTAAGACGTTCCCGGACACGCAAAATGAATTCACCAGAGGTCAATGACCTTTGCTATCTTCTAAGACGCTCCCGCACACGCAAAATGAGGTCACCAGAGGTCAATGAACTTTGCTATCTTCTAAGACGGTCCCGGACACGCAAAATGAGGTCACCAGAGGTCAATGACCTTTGCTATCTTCTAAGACGCTCCCGCACACGCAAAATGAGGTCACCAGAGGTCAATGACCTTCGCTATCTTCTAAGAAGCTCCCGGACACGCAAAATGAGGTCACCAGAGATCAATGACCTTTGCTATCTTCTAAGAAGCTCCCAGACACGCAAAATGAGGTCACCAGAGGTCAATGACCTTTGCTATCTTCTAAGACGCTCCCGGACACGCAAAATGAGGTCACCAGAGGTCAATGACCTTTGCTATCTTCTAAGAAGCTCCCGCACACACAAAATGAGGTCACCAGAGGTCAATGAACTTTGCTATCTTCTAAGACGTTCCCGCACACGCAAAATGAAGTCACCAGAGGTCAATGACCATTGCTATCTTCTAAGAAGCTCCCGGACACGCAAAATGAGGTCACCAGAGGTCAATTAACTTTGCTATCTTCTAAGACGTTCCCGGACACGCAAAATGAGGTCACCAGAGGTCAATGACATTTGCTATCTTCTAAGACGCTCACGCACACGCAAAATGAGGTCACCAGAGATCAATGACATTTGCTATCTTCTAAGAAGCTCCCGGACACGCAAAATGAGCTCACCAGAGGTCAATGAACTTTGCTATCTTCTAAGACGGTCCCGGACACGCAAAATGAGGTCACCAGTGGTCAATGAACTTTGCTATCTTCTAAGACGCTCCCGCACACGCAAAATGAGGTCACCAGAGGTCAATGAACTTTGCTATCTTCTAAGACGGTCCCGGACACGCAAAATGAGGTCACCAGAGGTCAATGACGTTTGCTATCTTCTAAGACGCTCCCGCACACGCAAAATGAGGTCACCAGAGGTCAATGACATTTGCTATCTTCTAAGAAGCTCCCGGACACGCAAAATGAGGTCACCAGAGATCAATGACCTTTGCTATCTTCTAAGAAGCTCCCGGACACGCAAAATGAGGTCACCAGAGGTCAATGACCTTTGCTATCTTCTAAGACGCTCCCGGACACGCAAAATGAGGTCACCAGAGGTCAATGACCTTTGCTATCTTCTAAGAAGCTCCCGGACAAGCAAAATGAGGTCACCAGAGGTCAATGACCTTTGCTATCTTCTAAGACGCTCCCGGTCACGGAAAATGAGGTCACCAGAGGTCAATGACCTTTGCTACCTTCTAAGACGCTCCCGGACACGCAAAATGAGGTCACCAGAGGTCAATGACCTTTGCTATACGCTTAGAAGCTCCCGGACACGCAAAATGAGGTCAGCAGAGGTCAATGACCTTTGCTATCTTCTAAGAAGTTCCCGGACTCGCAAAATGAGGTCACCAGAGGTCAATGACCTTTGCTATCTTCTAAGAGGCTCCCGGACACGCAAAATGAGGTCACCAGAGGTCAATGACCTTTGCTGTCTTCTAAGAAGTTCCCGGACACGCAAAATGAGGTCACCAGAGGTCAATGACCTTTGCTATTCTCTAAGAAGCTCCCGGACGCAAAATGAGGACACGAGAGGTCAATGACCTTTGCTATCTTCTAAGACGCTCCCGCACACGCAAAATGAGGTCACCAGAGGTCAATGACCTTTGCTATCTTCTAAGACGGTCCCGGACACGCAAAATGAGGTCACCAGAGTTCAATGACCTTTGCTATCTTCTAAGAAGCTCGCGGACAAGCAAAATGAGATCACCAGAGGTCAATGACCTTTGCTATCTTCTAAGACGCACCGGGACACGCAAAATGAGGTCAGCAGAGTTCAATGACATTTGCAATCTTCTAAGACGCTCCCGCACACGCAAAATGAGATCACCAGAAGTCAATGACCTTTGCTATCTTCTAAGAGGCTCCCGGACACGCAAAATGAGGTTACCAGAGGTCAATGACCTTTGCTATCTTCTAAGAAGTTCCCGGACACGCTAAATGAGGTCACCAGAGATCAATGACCTTTGCTATTCTCTAAGAAGCTCCCGGACACGCAAAATGAGGTCACGAGAGGTCAATGACCTTTGCTGTCTTCTAAGACGCTCCCGGACACGCAAAATAAGGTCACCAGAGGTCAATGACCTTTGCTATCTTCTAAGAAGTTCCCGGACACGCAATATGAGGTCACCAGAGGTCAATGACCTTTGCTCTCTTCTAAGACGCTCCCGGACACGGAAAATGAAGTCACCAGAGGTCAATGAACTTTGCTATCTTCTAAGACGCTCCCGGATACGCAAAATGAGGTCACCAGAAGTCAATGACCTTTACTATCTTCTAAGACGCTCCCGCACACGCAAAATGAGGTAACCAGAGGTCAATCACATTTGCTATACTCTTAGAAGCTCCCGGACACGCAAAATGAGGTCACCAGAGGTCAATGAACTTTGCTATCTCTTAAGACGTCCCGGACACGCAAAATGAGGTCACCAGAGGTCAATGACCTTTGCTATCTTCTAAGACGCTCACGCACACGCAAAATGAGGTCACCAGAGATCAATGACATTTGCTATCTTCTAAGAAGCTCCCGGACACGCAAAATGAGGTCACCAGAGATCAATGAACTTTGCTATCTTCTAAGACGGTCCCGGACACGCAAAATGAGGTCACCAGAGGTCAAAGACATTTGCCATCTTCTAAGACGCCCCCGGAACCGCAGAATGAGGACAGCAGAGGTCAATGAACTTTGCTATCTTCTAAGACGGTCCCGGACACGCAAAATGAGGTCACCAGAGGTCAATGACCTTTGCTATCTTCTAAGACGCTCCCGCACACGCAAAATGAGGTCACCAGAGGTCAATGACCTTTGCTATCTTCTAAGAAGCTCCCGGACACGCAAAATGAGGTCACCAGAGATCAATGACCTTTGCTATCTTCTAAGAAGCTCCCGGACACGCAAAATGAGGTCACCAGAGGTCAATGACCTTTGCTATTTTCTAAGACGCTCCCGGACACGCAAAATGAGGTCACCAGAGGTCAATGACTTTTGCTATCTTCTAAGAAGCTCCCGGACAAGCAAAATGAGGTCACCAGAGGTCAATGACCTTTGCTATCTTCTAAGACGCTCCCGGACACGGAAAATGAGGTCACCAGAGGTCAATGACCTTTGCTACCTTCTAAGACGCTCCCGGACACGCAAAATGAGGTCACCAGAGGTCAATGACCTTTGCTATACGCTTAGAAGCTCCCGGACACGCAAAATGAGGTCAGCAGAGGTCAATGACCTTTGCTATCTTCTAAGAAGTTCCCGGACACGCAAAATGAGGTCACCAGAGGTCAATGACCTTTGCTATCTTCTAAGAGGCTCCCGGACACGCAAAATGAGGTCACCAGAGTTCAATGACCTTTGCTATCTTCTAAGAAGCTCCCGGACAAGCAAAATGAGATCACCAGAGGTCAATGACCTTTGCTATCTTCCTAGACGCACCCGGACACGCAAAATGAGGTCAGCAGAGTTCAATAACATTTGCAATCTTTTAAGACACTCCCGCACACGCAAAATGAGATCACCAGAAGTCAATGACCTTTGCTATCTTCTAAGAGGCTCCCGGACAAGCAAAATGAGATCACCAGAGGTCAATGACCTTTGCTATCTTCTAAGACGCACCCGGACACGCAAAATGAGGTCAGCAGAGTTCAATAACATTTGCAATCTTTTAAGACACTCCCGCACACGCAAAATGAGATCACCAGAAGTCAATGACCTTTGCTATCTTCTAAGAGGCTCCCGGACACGCAAAATGAGGTCACCAGAGGTCAATGACCTTTGCTATCTTCTAAGAAGTTCCCGGACACGCAAAATGAGGTCACCAGAGATCAATGACCTTTGCTATTCTCTAAGAAGCTTCCGGACACGCAAAATGACGTCACAAAGGTCAATGACGTTTGCTGTCTTCTAAGACGCTCCCGGACACGCAAAATAAGGTCACCAGAGGTCAATGACCTTTGCTATCTTCTAAGAAGTTCCCGGACACGCAATATGAGGTCACCAGAGGTCAATGACCTTTGCTATCTTCTAAGACGCTCCCGGACACGGAAAATGAAGTCACCAGAGGTCAATGAACTTTGCTATCTTCTAAGACGCTCCCGGATACGCAAAATGAGGTCACCAGAGGTCAATGACCTTTGCTATCTTCTAAGAAGTTCCCGGACACGGAAAATGAAGTCACCAGAGGTCAATGAACTTTGCTATCTTCTAAGACGCTCCCGGATACGCAAAATGAGGTCACCAGAGGTCAATGACCTTTACTATCTTCTAAGACGCTCCCGCACACGCAAAATGAGGTAACCAGAGGTCAATCACATTTGCTATACTCTTAGAAGCTCCCGGACACGCAAAATGAGGTCACCAGAGGTCAATGAACTTTGCTATCTCTTAAGACGGTCCCGGACACGCAAAATGAGGTCACCAGAGGTCAATGACCTTTGCTATCTTCTAAGACGCTCACGCACACGCAAAATGAGGTCACCAGAGATCAATGACATTTGCTATCTTCTAAGAAGCTCCCGGACACGCAAAATGAGGTCACCAGAGATCAATGAACTTTGCTATCTTCTAAGACGGTCCCGGACACGCAAAATGAGGTCACCAGTGGTCAATGAACTTTGCTATCTTCTAAGACGCTCCCGCACACGCAAAATGAGGTCACCAGAGGTCAATGAACTTTGCTATCTTCTAAGACGGTCCCGGACACGCAAAATGAGGTCACCAGAGGTCAATGACCTTTGCTATCTTCTAAGACGCTCCCGCACACGCAAAATGAGGTCACCAGAGGTCAATGACCTTTGCTATCTTCTAAGAAGCTCCCGGACACGCAAAATGAGGTCACCAGAGATCAATGACCTTTGCTATCTTCTAAGAAGCTCCCGGACACGCAAAATGAGGTCACCAGAGGTCAATGACCTTTGCTATCTTCTAAGACGCTCCCGGACACGCAAAATGAGGTCACCAGAGGTCAATGACCTTTGCTATCTTCTAAGAAGCTCCCGGACAAGCAAAATGAGGTCACCAGAGGTCAATGACCTTTGCTATCTTCTAAGACGCTCCCGGACACGGAAAATGAGGTCACCAGAGGTCAATGACCTTTGCTACCTTCTAAGACGCTCCCGGACACGCAAAATGAGGTCACCAGAGGTCAATGACCTTTGCTATACGCTTAGAAGCTCCCGGACACGCAAAATGAGGTCAGCAGAGGTCAATGACCTTTGCTATCTTCTAAGAAGTTCCCGGACACGCAAAATGAGGTCACCAGAGGTCAATGACCTTTGCTATCTTCTAAGAGGCTCCCGGACACGCAAAATGAGGTCACCAGAGGTCAATGACCTTTGCTATCTTCTAAGACGGTCCCGGACACGCAAAATGAGGTCACCAGAGTTCAATGACCTTTGCTATCTTCTAAGAAGCTCCCGGACAAGCAAAATGAGATCACCAGAGGTCAATGACCTTTGCTATCTTCTAAGACGCACCCGGACACGCAAAATGAGGTCAGCAGAGTTCAATAACATTTGCAATCTTTTAAGACACTCCCGCACACGCAAAATGAGATCACCAGAAGTCAATGACCTTTGCTATCTTCTAAGAGGCTCCCGGACACGCAAAATGAGGTCACCAGAGGTCAATGAACTTTGCTATCTTCTAAGAAGTTCCCGGACACGCAAAATGAGGTCACCAGAGATCAATGACCTTTGCTATTCTCTAAGAAGCTTCCGGACACGCAAAATGACGTCACAAAGGTCAATGACGTTTGCTGTCTTCTAAGACGCTCCCGGACACGCAAAATAAGGTCACCAGAGGTCAATGACCTTTGCTATCTTCTAAGAAGTTCCCGGACACGCAATATGAGGTCACCAGAGGTCAATGACCTTTGCTATCTTCTAAGACGCTCCCGGACACGGAAAATGAAGTCACCAGAGGTCAATGAACTTTGCTATCTTCTAAGACGCTCCCGGATACGCAAAATGAGGTCACCAGAGGTCAATGACCTTTACTATCTTCTAAGACGCTCCCGGACACGCAAAATAAGGTCACCAGAGGTCAATGACCTTTGCTATCTTCTAAGAAGTTCCCAGACACAAAATATGAGGTCACCAGAGGTCAACGACCTTTGCTATCTTCTAAGACGCTCTCGGACACGGAAAATGAAGTCACCAGAAGTCAATGAACTTTGCTATCTTCTAAGACGCTACCGGACACGCAAAATGAGGTCACCAGAGGTCAATGACCTTTGCTATCTTCTAAGACGCTCCCGGACACGCAAAATGAGGTTACCAGAGGTCAATGACCTTTGCTATCTTCTACGAAGTTCCCGGACACGCAAAATGAGGTCACCAGAGGTCAATGACATTTGCTATTCTCTAAGAAGCTCTCGGACACGCAAAATGAGGTCACGAGAGGTCAATGACCTTTGCTATCTTCTAAGACGCTCTCGGACACGCAAAATAAGGTCACCAGAGGTCAATGACCTTTGCTATCTTCTAAGAAGCTCCCGGACACGCAAAATGAGGTCACCAGAGGTGAATGACCTTTGCTATCATCTAAGACGCTCCCGGACACGCAAAATGAGGTTACCAGAGGTCAATGACCTTTGCTATCTTCTAAGAAGTTCCCGGACACGCAAAATGAGGTCACCAGAGGTCAATGACATTTGCTATTCTCTAAGAAGCTCCCGGACACGCAAAATGAGGTCACGAGAGGTCAATGACCTTTGCTATCTTCTAAGAAGCTCCCGGACACGCAAAATAAGGTCACCAGAGGTCAATGACCTTTGCTATCTTCTAAGAAGCTCCCGGACACGCAAAATGAGGTCACCAGAGGTCAATGACCTTTGCTATCTTCTAAGACGCTCCCGGACACGCAAAATGAGGTCACCAGAGGTCAATGACCTTTGCTATCTTCTAAGACGCTCCCGGACACGCAAAATGAGGTCACCAGAGGTTAATGACCTTTGCTATCTTCTAAGAAGCTCCCGGACACGCAAAATGAGGTCACCAGAGGTCAATGACCTTTGCTATCTTCTAAGAAGTTCCCAGACACAAAATAAGAGGTCACCAGAGGTCAATGACATTTGCTATCTTCTAAGACGCTCTCGGACACGGAAAATGATGTCACCAGAGGTCAATGAACTTTGCTATCTTCTAAGACGCTCCCGGACAGGCAAAATGAGGTCACCAGAGGTCAATGACCTTTGCTATCTTCTAAGACGCTCCCGGACACGCAAAATGAGGTCACCAGAGGTCAATGACCTTTGCTATCTTCTAAGAAGCTCCCAGACAAGCAAAATGATGTCACCAGAGGTCAATGACCTTTGCTATCTTGTAAGACGCTCCCGGACACGGAAAATGAGGTCACCATAGGTCAATGACCTTTGCTACCTTCTAAGACGCTCCCGGACACGCAAAATGAGGTCACCAGAGGTCAATGACCTTTGCTATACTCTTAGAAGCTCTCGGACACGCAAAATGAGGTCAGCAGAGGTCAATGACCTTTGCTATCTTCTAAGAAGTTCGCGGACACGCAAAATGAGGTCACCAGAGGTCAATGACCTTTGCTATCTTCTAAGACGCTCCCGGATACGCAAAATGAGTTTACCAGAGGTCAATGACCTTTGCTATACTCTTAGAAGCTCCCGGACACGCAAAATGAGGTCACGAGTGGTCAATGACCTTTGTTATCTTCTGAGACGCTCCCGGAAACGCAAAATGAGGTCAGCAGAGGTCAATGACCTTTGCAATCATCTAAGACGCTCCCGCACACGCAAAATGAGGTCACCAGAGGTCAATCACCTTTGCTATCTTCTAAGACGCTCCCGTACACGCAAAATAAGGTCACCAGAGGTCAATGACATTTGCTATCTACTAAGAAGTTCCCGGACACGCAAAATGAGGTCACCAGAGGTAAATGACCTTTGCTATCTTCTAAGACTCTCCCGGACACGCAAAATGAGGTCACCAGAGGTCAATGACCTTTGCTATCTTCTAAGACGCTCCCGGACACGCAAAATGAGGTCACCAGAGGTCAATGACCTTTGCTATCTTCTAAGACGCTCCCGGAAACGCAAAATGAGGTCACCGGAGGTCAATGACCTTTGCTATACACTTAGAAGCTCCCGGACACGCTAAATGAGGTCAGCAGAGGTAAATGTCCTTTGCTATCTTCTAAGACGCTCCCGCACACGGAAAATGAGATCACCAGAGGTCAATGACCTTTGCTATCTTCTAAGAAGCTCCCGGACACGCAAAATGAGGTCACCAGAGGTCAATGACCTTTGCTATCTCCTAAGAAGCTCCCGGACAGGCAAAATGAGGTCACCAGAGGTCAAAGACCTTTGCTATCTTCTAAGACGCTCCCGGACACGCAAAATGAGGTCAGCAGAGGTCAATGACCTTTGCAATCTTCTAAGACGCTCCCGCACACGCAAAATGAGGTCACCAGAGGTTAATCACCTTTGCTATCTTCTAAGAGGCTCCCGGACACGCAAAATGAGGTCACCAGCGGTCAATGACCTTTGCTATCTTCTAAGAAGTTCCCGGACACGCAAAATGAGGTCACCAGAGGTCAATGACCTTTGCTATTCTCTAAGAAGCTCCTGGACACGCAAAATGAGGTCACGAGAGGTCAATCACCTTTGCTATCTTCTAAGACGCTCCCGGACACGCAAAATAAGGTCACCAGAGGTCAATGACCTTTGCTATCTTCTAAGAAGTTCCCGGACACGCAAAATGAGGTCACCAGAGGTCAATGACCTTTGCTATCTTCTAAGACGCTCCCGGACACGCAAAATGAGGTCACCAGAGGTCAATGACTTTTGCTATCTTCTAAGACGCTCCCGGACACGCAAAATGAGGTCACCAGAGGTCAAAGACCTTTGCCATCTTCTAAGACGCCCCCGGAACCGCAGAATGAGGACAGCAGAGGTCAATGACATTTGCAATCTTCTAAGACGCTCCCGCACACGCAAAATGAGATCACCAGAGCTCAAAGACCTTTGCTATCTTCTAAGAGGCTCCCGGACACGCAAAATGAGGTCACCAGCGGTCTATGACCTTTGCTATACTCTTAGAAGCTCTCGGACACGCAAAATGAGGTCAGCAGAGGTCAATGACATTTGCAATCTTCTAAGACGCTCCCGCACACGCAAAATGAGGTCACCAGAGGTCAATGACCTTTGATATCTTCTAAGACGCTCCCGCATACACAAAATGAGGTCACCAGAGGTCAATGACCTTTGCTATCTTCTAAGAAGCTCCCGGACACGCAAAATGAGGTCACGAGAGATCAATGACCTTTGCTATCTTCTAAGACGCTCTCGGACACGCAAAATAAGGTCACCAGATGTCAATGACCTTTGCTATCTTCTAAGAAGCTCCCGGACACGCAAAATGAGGTCACCAGCGGTCAATGACCTTTGCTATCTTCTAAGAAGTTCCCGGACACGCAAAATAAGGTCACCAGAGGTCAATGACCTTTGCTATCTTCTAAGAAGTTCCCGGACACGCAAAATGAGGTCACCAGAGATCAATGACCTTTGCTATTCTCTAAGAAGCTTCCGGACACGCAAAATGACGTCACAAAGGTCAATGACGTTTGCTGTCTTCTAAGACGCTCCCGGACACGCAAAATAAGGTCACCAGAGGTCAATGACCTTTGCTATCTTCTAAGAAGTTCCCGGACACGCAATATGAGGTCACCAGAGGTCAATGACCTTTGCTATCTTCTAAGACGCTCCCGGACACGGAAAATGAAGTCACCAGAGGTCAATGAACTTTGCTATCTTCTAAGACGCTCCCGGATACGCAAAATGAGGTCACCAGAGGTCAATGACCTTTACTATCTTCTAAGACGCTCCCGGACACGCAAAATAAGGTCACCAGAGGTCAATGACCTTTGCTATATTCTAAGACGCTCCCGGACAGGCAAAATGAGGTCACCAGAGGTCAATGACCTTTGCTATCTTCTAAGACGCTCCCGGACACGCAAAATGAGGTCACCAGAGGTCAATGACCTTTGCTATCTTCTAAGAAGCTCCCAGACAAGCAAAATGATGTCACCAGAGGTCAATGACCTTTGCTATCTTGTAAGACGCTCCCGGACACGGAAAATGAGGTCACCATAGGTCAATGACCTTTGCTACCTTCTAAGACGCTCCCGGACACGCAAAATGAGGTCACCAGAGGTCAATGACCTTTGCTATACTCTTAGAAGCTCTCGGACACGCAAAATGAGGTCAGCAGAGGTCAATGACCTTTGCTATCTTCTAAGAAGTTCGCGGACACGCAAAATGAGGTCACCAGAGGTCAATGACCTTTGCTATCTTCTAAGACGCTCCCGGATACGCAAAATGAGTTTACCAGAAGTCAATGACCTTTGCTATACTCTTAGAAGCTCCCGGACACGCAAAATGAGGTCACGAGTGGTCAATGACCTTTGTTATCTTCTGAGACGCTCCCGGAAACGCAAAATGAGGTCAGCAGAGGTCAATGACCTTTGCAATCATCTAAGACGCTTCCGCACACGCAAAATGAGGTCACCAGAGGTCAATCACCTTTGCTATCTTCTAAGACGCTCCCGTACACGCAAAATAAGGTCACCAGAGGTCAATGACATTTGCTATCTACTAAGAAGTTCCCGGACACGCAAAATGAGGTCACCAGAGGTAAATGACCTTTGCTATCTTCTAAGACTCTCCCGGACACGCAAAATGAGGTCACCAGAGATCAATGACCTTTGCTATCTTCTAAGACGCTCCCGGACACGCAAAATGAGGTCACCAGAGGTCAATGACCTTTGCTATCTTCTAAGACGCTCCCGGAAACGCAAAATGAGGTCACCGGAGGTCAATGACCTTTGCTATACACTTAGAAGCTCCCGGACACGCTAAATGAGGTCAGCAGAGGTCAATGACCTTTGCTATCTTCTAAGACGCTCCCGCACACGGAAAATGAGATCACCAGAGGTCAATGACCTTTGCTATCTTCTAAGAAGCTCCCGGACACGCAAAATGAGGTCACCAGAGGTCAATGACCTTTGCTATCTCCTAAGAAGCTCCCGGACAGGCAAAATGAGGTCACCAGAGGTCAAAGACCTTTGCTATCTTCTAAGACGCTCCCGGACACGCAAAATGAGGTCAGCAGAGGTCAATGACCTTTGCAATCTTCTAAGACGCTCCCGCACACGCAAAATGAGGTCACCAGAGGTTAATCACCTTTGCTATCTTCTAAGAGGCTCCCGGACACGCAAAATGAGGTCACCAGCGGTCAATGACCTTTGCTATCTTCTAAGAAGTTCCCGGACACGCAAAATGAGGTCACCAGAGGTCAATGACCTTTGCTATTCTCTAAGAAGCTCCTGGACACGCAAAATGAGGTCACGAGAGGTCAATCACCTTTGCTATCTTCTAAGACGCTCCCGGACACGCAAAATAAGGTCACCAGAGGTCAATGACCTTTGCTATCTTCTAAGAAGTTCCCGGACACGCAAAATGAGGTCACCAGAGGTCAATGACCTTTGCTATCTTCTAAGACGCTCCCGGACACGCAAAATGAGGTCACCAGAGGTCAATGACTTTTGCTATCTTCTAAGACGCTCCCGGACACGCAAAATGAGGTCACCAGAGGTCAAAGACCTTTGCCATCTTCTAAGACGCCCCCGGAACCGCAGAATGAGGACAGCAGAGGTCAATGACATTTGCAATCTTCTAAGACGCTCCCGCACACGCAAAATGAGATCACCAGAGCTCAACGACCTTTGCTATCTTCTAAGAGGCTCCCGGACACGCAAAATGAGGTCACCAGCGGTCTATGACCTTTGCTATACTCTTAGAAGCTCTCGGACACGCAAAATGAGGTCAGCAGAGGTCAATGACATTTGCAATCTTCTAAGACGCTCCCGCACACGCAAAATGAGGTCACCAGAGGTCAATGACCTTTGATATCTTCTAAGAAGCTCCCGGACACGCAAAATGAGGTCACGAGAGGTCAATGACCTTTGCTATCTTCTAAGACGCTCTCGGACACGCAAAATAAGGTCACCAGAGGTCAATGACCTTTGCTATCTTCTAAGACGCTCCCGGACACGCAAAATGAGGTCACCAGAGGTCAATGACCTTTGCTATACACTTAGAAGCTCCCGGACACGCTAAATGAGGTCAGCAGAGGTCAATGACCTTTGCTATCTTCTAAGAAGTTCCCGGACACGCAAAATGAGGTCACCAGAGGTCAATGACATTTGCTATCTTCTAAGACGCTCCCGGACACGCAAAATGAATTCACCAGAGGTCAATGACCTTTGCTATCTTCTAAGACGCTCCCGGACACGCAAAATGAGGTCACCAGAGGTCAATGACCTTTGCTATACACTTAGAAGCTCCCGGACACGCTAAATGAGGTCAGCAGAGGTCAATGACCTTTGCTATCTTCTAAGACGCTCCCGCACACGGAAAATGAGATCACCAGAGGTCAATGATCTTTGCTATCTTCTAAGAAGCTCCCGGACACATAAAATGAGGTCACCAGAGGTCAATGACCTTTGCTATCTCCTAAGAAGCTCCCGGACACGCAAAATGAGGTCACCAGAGGTCAAAGACCTTTGCTATCTCCTAAGACGCTCCCGGACACGCAAAATGAGGTCAGCAGAGGTCAATGACCTTTGCAATCTTCTAAGACGCTCCCGCACACGCAAAATGAGGTCACCAGAGGTCAATCACCTTTGCTATCTTCTAAGATCCACCCGTTCACGCAAAATAAGGTCACCAGAGGTCAATGACCTTTGCTATCTTCTAAGAAGTTCCCGGACACGCAAAATGAGGTCACCAGAGGTCAATGACTTTTGCTATTCTCTAAGAAGCTCCCGGACACGCAAAATGAGGTCACGAGAGGTCAATAACCTTTGCTATCTTCTAAGACGCTCCCGGACACGCAAAATAAGGTCACCAGAGGTCAATGACCTTTGCTATCTTCTAAGAAGTTCCCGGACACGCAATATGAGGTCACCAGAGGTCAATGACCTTTGCTATCTTCTAAGACGCTCCCGGACACGGAAAATGAAGTCACCAGAGGTCAATGACCTTTGCTATCTTCTAAGAAGTTCCCGGACACGCAAAATGAGGTCACCAGAGGTCAATGACCTTTGCTATCTTCTAAGACGCTCCCGGACACGCAAAATGAGGTCACCAGAGGTCAATGACCTTTGCTATCTTCTAAGACGCTCCCGGACACGCAAAATAAGGTCACCAGATGGTCAATGACCTTTGCTATCTTCTAAGAAGTTCCCGGACACGCAATATGAGGTCACCAGAGGTTAATGACCTTTGCTATCTTCTAAGACGCTCCCGGACACGGAAAATGAAGTCACCAGAGGTCAATGACCTTTGCTATCTTCTAAGAAGTTCCCGGACACGCAAAATGAGGTCACCAGAGGTCAATGACCTTTGCTATCTTCTAAGACGCTCCCGGACACGTAAAATGAGTTCACCAGAGGTTAATGACATTTGCTATCTTCTAAGACGCTCCCAAACACGCAAAATGAGGTCACCAGAGGTCAATGACCTTTGCTATCTCCTAAGAAGCTCCCGGACACGCAAAATGAGGTCACCAGAGGTCAAAGACCTTTGCTATCTCCTAAGACGCTCCCGGACACGCAAAATGAGGTCAGCAGAGGTCAATGACCTTTGCAATCTTCTAAGACGCTCCCGCACACGCAAAATGAGGTCACCAGAGGTCAATCACCTTTGCTATCTTCTAAGATGCACCCGTTCACGCAAAATAAGGTCACCAGAGGTCAATGACCTTTGCTATATTCTAAGAAGTTCCCGGACACGCAAAACGAGGTCACCAGAGGTCAATGACTTTTGCTATTCTCTAAGAAGCTCCCGGACACGCAATATGAGGTCACCAGAGGTCAATGACCTTTGCTATCTTCTAAGACGCTCCCGGACACGGAAAATGAAGTCACCAGAGGTCAATGACCTTTGCTATCTTCTAAGAAGTTCCCGGACACGCAAAATGAGGTCACCAGAGGTCAATGACCTTTGCTATCTTCTAAGACGCTCCCGGACACGCAAAATGAGGTCACCAGAGGTTAATGACCTTTGCTATCTCCTAAGAAGCTCCCGGACACGCAAAATGAGGTCACCAGAGGTCAATGACCTTTGCTATCTTCTAAGAAGTTCCCGGACACGCAAAATGAGGTCACCAGAGGTCAATGACCTTTGCTATCTTCTAAGACGCTCCCGGACACGCAAAATGAATTCACCAGAGGTCAATGAACTTTGCTATCTTCTAAGACGCTCCCGGACACGCAAAATGAGGTCACCAGAGGTCAATGACCTTTGCTATACACTTAGAAGCTCCCGGACACGCTAAATGAGGTCAGCAGAGGTCAATGACCTTTGCTATCTTCTAAGACGCTCCCGCACACGGAAAATAAGATCACCAGAGGTCAATGACCTTTGCTATCTTCTAAGAAGCTCCCGGACACATAAAATGAGGTCACCAGAGGTCAATGACCTTTGCTATCTCCTAAGAAGCTCCCGGACACGCAAAATGAGGTCACCAGAGGTCAAAGACCTTTGCTATCTCCTAAGACGCTCCCGGACACGCAAAATGAGGTCAGCAGAGGTCAATGACCTTTGCAATCTTCTAAGACGCTCCCGCACACGCAAAATGAGGTCACCAGAGGTCAATCACCTTTGCTATCTTCTAAGATGCACCCGTTCACGCAAAATAAGGTCACCAGAGGTCAATGACCTTTGCTATCTTCTAAGAAGTTCCCGGACACGCAAAATGAGGTCACCAGAGGTCAATGACTTTTGCTATTCTCTAAGAAGCTCCCGGACACGCAAAATGAGGTCACGAGAGGTCAATAACCTTTGCTATCTTCTAAGACGCTCCCGGACACGCAAAATAAGGTCACCAGAGGTCAATGACCTTTGCTATCTTCTAAGAAGTTCCCGGACACGCAATATGAGGTCACCAGAGGTCAATGACCTTTGCTATCTTCTAAGACGCTCCCGGACACGGAAAATGAAGTCACCAGAGGTCAATGACCTTTGCTATCTTCTAAGAAGTTCCCGGACACGCAAAATGAGGTCACCAGAGGTCAATGACCTTTGCTATCTTCTAAGACGCTCCCGGACACGCAAAATGAGGTCACCAGAGGTCAATGACCTTTGCTATCTTCTAAGACGCTCCCGGACACGCAAAATAAGGTCACCAGATGGTCAATGACCTTTGCTATCTTCTAAGAAGTTCCCGGACACGCAATATGAGGTCACCAGAGGTTAATGACCTTTGCTATCTTCTAAGACGCTCCCGGACACGGAAAATGAAGTCACCAGAGGTCAATGACCTTTGCTATCTTCTAAGAAGTTCCCGGACACGCAAAATGAGGTCACCAGAGGTCAATGACCTTTGCTATCTTCTAAGACGCTCCCGGACACGCAAAATGAGTTCACCAGAGGTTAATGACATTTGCTATCTTCTAAGACGCTCCCGGACACGCAAAATGAGGTCACCAGAGGTCAATGACCTTTGCTATCTCCTAAGAAGCTCCCGGACACGCAAAATGAGGTCACCAGAGGTCAAAGACCTTTGCTATCTCCTAAGACGCTCCCGGACACGCAAAATGAGGTCAGCAGAGGTCAATGACCTTTGCAATCTTCTAAGACGCTCCCGCACACGCAAAATGAGGTCACCAGAGGTCAATCACCTTTGCTATCTTCTAAGATGCACCCGTTCACGCAAAATAAGGTCACCAGAGGTCAATGACCTTTGCTATCTTCTAAGAAGTTCCCGGACACGCAAAATGAGGTCACCAGAGGTCAATGACTTTTGCTATTCTCTAAGAAGCTCCCGGACACGCAAAATGAGGTCACGAGAGGTCAATAACCTTTGCTATCTTCTAAGACGCTCCCGGACACGCAAAATGAGGTCACCAGAGGTCAATGACCTTTGCTATCTTCTAAGAAGTTCCCGGACACGCAATATGAGGTCACCAGAGGTCAACGACCTTTGCTATCTTCTAAGACGCTCCCGGACACGGAAAATGAAGTCACCAGAGGTCAATGACCTTTGCTATCTTCTAAGACGCTCCCGGACACGGAAAATGAAGTCACCAGAGGTCAATGACCTTTGCTATCTTCTAAGAAGTTCCCGGACACGCAAAATGAGGTCACCAGAGGTCAATGACCTTTGCTATCTTCTAAGACGCTCCCGGACACGCAAAATGAGGTCACCAGAGGTCAATGACCTTTGCTATCTTCTAAGACGCTCCCGGACACGCAAAACAAGGTCACCAGAGTTCAATGACCTTTGCTATCTTCTAAGAAGTTCCCGGACACGCAATATGAGGTCACCAGAGGTTAATGACCTTTGCTATCTTCTAAGACGCTCCCGGACACGGAAAATGAAGTCACCAGAGGTCAATGACCTTTGCTATCTTCTAAGAAGTTCCCGGACACGCAAAATGAGGTCACCAGAGGTCAATGACCTTTGCTATCTTCTAAGACGCTCCCGGACACGCAAAATGAGTTCACCAGAGGTTAATGACATTTGCTATCTTCTAAGACGCTCCCGGACACGCAAAATGAGGTCACCAGAGGTCAATGACCTTTGCTATACACTTAGAAGCTCCCGGACACGCTAAATGAGGTCAGCAGATGTCAATTACCTTTGCTATCTTCTAAGACGCTCCCGCACAAGGAAAATGAGATCACCAGAGGTCAATGACCTTTGCTATCTTCTAAGAAGCTCCCGGACACGCAAAATGAGGTCACCAGAGGTCAATGACCTTTGCTATCTCCTAAGAAGCTCCCGGACACGCAAAATGAGGTCACCAGAGGTCAAAGTCCTTTGCTATCTCCTAAGACGCTCCCGGACACGCAAAATGAGGTCAGCAGAGGTCAATGACCTTTGCAATCTTCTAAGACGCTCCCGCACACGCAAAATGAGGTCACCAGAGGTCAATCACCTTTGCTATCTTCTAAGATGCACCCGTTCACGCAAAATAAGGTCACCAGAGGTCAATGACCTTTGCTATCTTCTAAGACGCCCCCGGACACGCAAAATAAGGTCACCAGAGGTCAATGAACTTTGTTATCTTCTAAGAAGTTCCCGGACACGCAATATGAGGTCACCAGAGGTCAATGACCTTTGCTATCTTCTAAGACGCTCCCGGACACGCAAAATGAGTTCACCAGTGGTCAATGACCTTTGCTATCTTCTAAGACGCACCCGGACACGCAAAATTAGGTCAGCAGAGTTCAATGACCTTTGCTATCTTCTAAGAAGCTCCCGGACAAGCAAAATGAGATCACCAGAGGTCAATGACCTTTGCTATCTTCTAAGACGCACCCGGACACGCAAAATGAGGTCAGCAGAGTTCAATGACATTTGCAATCTTCTAAGACGCTCCCGCACACGCAAAATGAGATCACCAGAAGTCAATGACCTTTGCTATCTTCTAAGAGGCTCCCGGACACGCAAAATGAGGTCACCAGAGGTCAATGACCTTTGCTATCTTCTAAGAAGTTCCCGGACACGCAAAATGAGGTCACCAGAGATCAATGACCTTTGCTATTCTCTAAGAAGCTCCCGGACACGCAAAATGAGGTCACGAGAGGTCAATGACGTTTGCTGTCTTCTAAGACGCTCCCGGACACGCAAAATAAGGTCACCAGAGGTCAATGACCTTTGCTATCTTCTAAGAAGTTCCCGGACACGCAATATGAGGTCACCAGAGGTCAATGACCTTTGCTATCTTCTAAGACGCTCCCGGACACGGAAAATGAAGTCACCAGAGGTCAATGAACTTTGCTATCTTCTAAGACGCTCCCGGATACGCAAAATGAGGTCACCAGAGGTCAATGACCTTTACTATCTTCTAAGACGCTCCCGGACACGCAAAATAAGGTCACCAGAGGTCAATGACCTTTGCTATCTTCTAAGAAGTTCCCAGACACAAAATATGAGGTCACCAGAGGTCAACGACATTTGCTATCTTCTAAGACGCTCTCGGACACGGAAAATGAAGTCACCAGAGGTCAATGAACTTTGCTATCTTCTAAGACGCTACCGGACTCGCAAAATGAGGTCACCAGAGGTCAATGACCTTTGCTATCTTCTAAGACGCTCCCGGACACGCAAAATGAGGTTACCAGAGGTCAATGACCTTTGCTATCTTCTACGAAGTTCCCGGACACGCAAAATGAGGTCACCAGAGGTCAATGACATTTGCTATTCTCTAAGAAGCTCCCGGACACGCAAAATGAGGTCACGAGAGGTTAATGACCTTTGCTATCTTCTAAGACGCTCTCGGACACGCAAAATAAGGTCACCAGAGGTCAATGACCTTTGCTATCTTCTAAGAAGCTCCCGGACACGCAAAATGAGGTCACCAGAGGTCAATGACCTTTGCTAACTTCTAAGACGCTCCCGGACACGCAAAATGAGGTTACCAGAGGTCAATGACCTTTGCTATCTTCTAAGAAGTTCCCGGACACGCAAAATGAGGTCACCAGAGGTCAATGACATTTGCTATTCTCTAAGAAGCTCCCGGACACGCAAAATGAGGTCACGAGAGGTCAATGACCTTTGCTATCTTCTAAGAAGCTCCCGGACACGCAAAATAAGGTCACCATAGGTCAATGACCTTTGCTATCTTCTAAGAAGCTCCCGGACACGCAAAATGAGGTCACCAGAGGTCAATGACCTTTGCTATCTTCTAAGACGCTCCCGGACACGCAAAATGAGGTCACCAGAGGTCAATGACCTTTGCTATCTTCTAAGACGCTCCCGGACACGCAAAATGAGGTCACCAGAGGTCAATGACCTTTGCTATCTTCTAAGAAGCTCCCGGACACGCAAAATGAGGTCACCAGAGGTCAATGACCTTTGCTATCTTCTAAGACGCTCCCGGACACGCAAAATGAGGTCACCAGAGGTCAATGACCTTTGCTATCTTCTAAGAAGCTCCCGGACACGCAAAATGATGTCACCAGAGGTCAATGACCTTTGCTATCTTCTAAGACGCTCCCGGACACGCAAAATGAGGTCACCAGAGGTCAATGACCTTTGCTATCTTCTAAGAAGCTCCCAGACAAGCAAAATGATGTCACCAGAGGTCAATGACCTTTGCTATCTTGTAAGACGCTCCCGGACACGGAAAATGAGGTCACCATAGGTCAATGACCTTTGCTACCTTCTAAGACGCTCCCGGACACGCAAAATGAGGTCACCAGAGGTCAATGACCTTTGCTATACTCTTAGAAGCTCCCGGACACGCAAAATGAGGTCACCAGAGGTCAATGACCTTTGCTATCTTCTAAGACGCTCCCGGACACGCAAAATGAGGTCACCAGAGGTCAATGACCTTTGCTATCTTCTAAGACGCTCCCGGAAACGCAAAATGAGGTCACCAGAGGTCAATGACCTTTGCTATACACTTAGAAGCTCCCGGACACGCTAAATGAGGTCAGCAGAGGTCAATGACCTTTGCTATCTTCTAAGACGCTCCCGCACACGGAAAATGAGATCACCAGAGGTCAATGACCTTTGCTATCTTCTAAGAAACTCCCGGACACGCAAAATGAGGTCACCAGAGGTCAATGACCTTTGCTATCTCCTAAGAAGCTCCCGGACACGCAAAATGAGGTCACCAGAGGTCAAAGACCTTTGCTGTCTTCTAAGACGCTCCCGGACACGCAAAATGAGGTCAGCAGAGATCAATGACCTTTGCAATCTTCTAAGACGCTCCCGCACACGCAAAATGAGGTCACCAGAGGTTAATCACCTTTGCTATCTTCTAAGATGCACCCGGACAGGCAAAATAAGGTCACCAGAGGTCAATGACCTTTGCTATCTTCTAAGAAGTTCCCGGACACGCAAAATGAGGTCACCAGAGGTCAATGACCTTTGTTATCTTCTAAGACGCTCCCGCACACGCAAAATGAGGTCACCAGAGGTCAATGACCTTTGCTATCTTCTAAGACGGTCCCGAACACGCAAAATGAGGTCACCAGAAGTCAATGACCTTTGCTATCTTCTAAGAAGCTCCCGGACACGCAAAATGAGGTCACCAGAGGTCAAAGACCTTTGCCATCTTCTAAGACGCCCCCGGAACCGCAGAATGAGGTCAGCAGAGGTCAATGACATTTGCAATCTTCTAAGACGCTCCCGCACACGCAAAATGAGATCACCAGAGCTCAAAGACCTTTGCTATCTTCTAAGAGGCTCCCGGACACGGAAAATGAGATCACCAGAGGTCAATGACCTTTGCTATCTTCTAAGAAGCTCCCGAACACGCAAAATGAGGTCACCAGAGGTCAATGACCTTTGCTATCTCCTCAGAAGCTCCCGGACACGCAAAATGAGGTCACCAGAGGTCAAAGACCTTTGCTATCTCCTAAGACGCTCCCGGACACGCAAAATGAGGTCAGCAGAGGTCAATGACCTTTGCAATCTTCTAAGACGCTCCCGCACACGCAAAATGAGGTCACCAGAGGTCAATGACCTTTGCTATCTTCTAAGATGCACCCGTTCACGCAAAATAAGGTCACCAGAGGTCAATGACCTTTGCTATCATCTAAGAAGTTCCCGGACACGCAAAATGAGGTCACCAGAGGTCAATGACTTTTGCTATTCTCTAAGAAGCTCCCGGACACGCAAAATGAGGTCACGAGAGGTCAATAACCTTTGCTATCTTCTAAGACGCTCCCGGACACGCAAAATAAGGTCACCAGAGGTCAATGAACTTTGCTATCTTCTAAGAAGTTCCCGGACACGCAATATGAGGTCACCAGAGGTCAATGACCTTTGCTATCTTCTAAGACGCTCCCGGACACGGAAAATGAAGTCACCAGAGGTCAATGACCTTTGCTATCTTCTAAGAAGTTCCCGGACACGCAAAATGAGGTCACCAGAGGTCAATGACCTTTGCTATCTTCTAAGACGCTCCCGGACACGCAAAATGAGTTCACCAGTGGTCAATGACCTTTGCTATCTTCTAAGACGCTTCCGGACACGCAAAATGAGGTCACCAGAGGTCAATGACCTTTGCTATACACTTAGAAGCTCCCGGACACGCTAAATGAGGTCAGCAGAGGTCAATGACCTTTGCTATCTTCTAAGACGCTCCCGCACACGGAAAATGAGATAACCAGAGGTCAATGATCTTTGCTATCTTCTAAGAAGCTCCCGGACACGCAAAATGAGGTCACCAGAGGTCAATGACCTTTGCTATCTCCTAAGAAGCTCCCGGACACGCAAAATGAGGTCACCAGAGGTCAATGACATTTGCAATTCTCTAAGAAGCTCCCGGACACGCAAAATGAGGTCACGAGAGGTCAATGACCTTTGCTATCTTCTAAGAAGCTCCCGGACACGCAAAATAAGGTCACCATAGGTCAATGACCTTTGCTATCTTCTAAGAAGCTCCCGGACACGCAAAATGAGGTCACCAGAGGTCAATGACCTTTGCTATATTCTAAGACGCTCCCGGACACGCAAAATGAGGTCACCAGAGGTCAATGACCTTTGCTATCTTCTAAGACGCTCCCGGACACGCAAAATGAGGTCACCAGAGGTCAATGACCTTTGCTATCTTCTAAGAAGCTCCCGGACACGCAATATGAGGTCACCAGAGGTCAATGACCTTTGCTATCTTCAAAGACGCTCCCGGACACGCAAACAAGGTCACCAGAGGTCAATGACCTTTGCTATCTTCTAAGAAGTTCCCAGACACAAAATAAGAGGTCACCAGAGGTCAATGACCTTTGCTATCTTCTAAGACGCTCCCGGACACGGAAAATGAAGTCACCAGAGGTCAATGAACTTTGCTATCTTCTAAGACGCTCCCGGACAGGCAAAATGAGGTCACCAGAGGTCAATGACCTTTGCTATCTTCTAAGACGCTCCCGGACACGCAAAATGAGGTCACCAGAGGTCAATGACCTTTGCTATCTTCTAAGAAGCTCCCAGACAAGCAAAATGATGTCACCAGAGGTCAATGACCTTTGCTATCTTGTAAGACGCTCCCGGACACGGAAAATGAGGTCACCATAGGTCAATGACCTTTGCTACCTTCTAAGACGCTCCCGGACACGCAAAATGAGGTCACCAGAGGTCAATGACCTTTGCTATACTCTTAGAAGCTCCCGGACACGCAAAATGAGGTCACCAGAGGTCAATGACCTTTGCTATCTTCTAAGACGCTCCCGGACACGCAAAATGAGGTCACCAGAGGTCAATGACATTTGCTATCTTCTAAGACGCTCCTTGTAACGCAAAATGAGGTCAGCAGAGGTCAATGACCTTTGCTATACACTTAGAAGCTCCCGGACACGCTAAATGAGGTCAGCAGAGGTCAATGACCTTTGCTATCTTCTAAGACGCTCCCGCACACGGAAAATGAGATCACCAGAGGTCAATGACCTTTGCTATCTTCTAAGAAGCTCCCGGACACGCAAAATGAGGTCACCAGAGGTCAATGACCTTTGCTATCTCCTAAGAAGCTCCCGGACACGCAAAATGAGGTCACCAGTGGTCAAAGACCTTTGCTATCTTCTAAGACGCTCCCGGACACGCAAAATGAGGTCAGCAGAGATCAATGACCTTTGCAATCTTCTAAGACGCTCCCGCACACGCAAAATGAGGTCACCAGAGGTTAATCACCTTTGCTATCTTCTAAGATGCACCCGGACAGGCAAAATAAGGTCACCAGAGGTCAATGACCTTTGCTATCTTCTAAGAAGTTCCCGGACACGCAAAATGAGGTCACCAGAGGTCAATGACCTTTGTTATCTTCTAAGACGCTCCCGGACACGCAAACAAGGTCACCAGAGGTCAATGACCTTTGCTATCTTCTAAGAAGTTCCCAGACACAAAATAAGAGGTCACCAGAGGTCAATGACCTTTGCTATCTTCTAAGACGCTCCCGGACACGGAAAATGAAGTCACCAGAGGTCAATGAAATTTGCTATCTTCTAAGACGCTCCCGGACAGGCAAAATGAGGTCACCAGAGGTCAATGACCTTTGCTATCTTCTAAGACGCTCCCGGACACGCAAAATGAGGTCACCAGAGGTCAATGACCTTTGCTATCTTCTAAGAAGCTCCCAGACAAGCAAAATGATGTCACCAGAGGTCAATGACCTTTGCTATCTTGTAAGACGCTCCCGGACACGGAAAATGAGGTCACCATAGGTCAATGACCTTTGCTACCTTCTAAGACGCTCCCGGACACGCAAAATGAGGTCACCAGAGGTCAATGACCTTTGCTATACTCTTAGAAGCTCCCGGACACGCAAAATGAGGTCACCAGAGGTCAATGACCTTTGCTATCTTCTAAGACGCCCCCGGACACGCAAAATGAGGTCACCAGAGGTCAATGACCTTTGCTATCTTCTAAGACGCTCCCGGTAACGCAAAATGAGGTCAGCAGAGGTCAATGACCTTTGCTATACACTTAGAAGCTCCCGGACACGCTAAATGAGGTCAGCAGAGGTCAATGACCTTTGCTATCTTCTAAGACGCTCCCGCACACGGAAAATGAGATCACCAGAGGTCAATGACCTTTGCTATCTTCTAAGAAGCTCCCGGACACGCAAAATGAGGTCACCAGAGGTCAATGACCTTTGCTATCTCCTAAGAAGCTCCCGGACACGCAAAATGAGGTCACCAGAGGTCAAAGACCTTTGCTATCTTCTAAGACGCTCCCGGACACGCAAAATGAGGTCAGCAGAGATCAATGACCTTTGCAATCTTCTAAGACGCTCCCGCACACGCAAAATGAGGTCACCAGAGGTTAATCACCTTTGCTATCTTCTAAGATGCACCCGGACAGGCAAAATAAGGTCACCAGAGGTCAATGACCTTTGCTATCTTCTAAGAAGTTCCCGGACACGCAAAATGAGGTCACCAGAGGTCAATGACCTTTGTTATCTTCTAAGACGCTCCCGCACACGCAAAATGAGGTCACCAGAGGTCAATGACCTTTGCTATCTTCTAAGACGGTCCCGGACACGCAAAATGAGGTCACCAGAAGTCAATGACCTTTGCTATCTTCTAAGAAGCTCCCGGACACGCAAAATGAGGTCACCAGAGGTCAAAGACCTTTGCCATCTTCTAAGACGCCCCCGGAACCGCAGAATGTGGTCAGCAGAGGTCAATGACATTTGCAATCTTCTAAGACGCTCCCGCACACGCAAAATGAGATCACCAGAGCTCAAAGACCTTTGCTATCTTCTAAGAGGCTCCCGGACACGCAAAATAAGGTCACCAGAGGTCAATGAACTTTGCTATCTTCTAAGAAGTTCCCGGACACGCAATATGAGGTCACCAGAGGTCAATGACCTTTGCTATCTTCTAAGACGCTCCCGGACACGCAAAATGAGTTCACCAGTGGTCAATGACCTTTGCTATCTTCTAAGACGCTTCCGGACACGCAAAATGAGGTCACCAGAGGTCAATGACCTTTGCTATACACTTAGAAGCTCCCGGACACGCTAAATGAGGTCAGCAGAGGTCAATGACCTTTGCTATCTTCTAAGACGCTCCCGCACACGGAAAATGAGATAACCAGAGGTCAATGATCTTTGCTATCTTCTAAGAAGCTCCCGGACACGCAAAATGAGGTCACCAGAGGTCAATGACATTTGCTATCTCCTAAGAAGCTCCCGGACACGCAAAATGAGGTCACCAGAGGTCAATGACATTTGCTATTCTCTAAGAAGCTCCCGGACACGCAAAATGAGGTCACGAGAGGTCAATGACCTTTGCTATCTTCTAAGAAGCTCCCGGACACGCAAAATAAGGTCACCATAGGTCAATGACCTTTGCTATCTTCTAAGAAGCTCCCGGACACGCAAAATGAGGTCACCAGAGGTCAATGACCTTTGCTATCTTCTAAGACGCTCCCGGACACGCAAAATGAGGTCACCAGAGGTCAATGACCTTTGCTATCTTCTAAGACGCTCCCGGACACGCAAAATGAGGTCACCAGAGGTCAATGACCTTTGCTATCTTCTAAGAAGCTCCCGGACACGCAAAATGAGGTCACCAGAGGTCAATGACCTTTGCTATCTTCAAAGACGCTCCCGGACACGCAAACAAGGTCACCAGAGGTCAATGACCTTTGCTATCTTCTAAGCAGTTCCCAGACACAAAATAAGAGGTCACCAGAGGTCAATGACCTTTGCTATCTTCTAAGACGCTCCCGGACACGGAAAATGAAGTCACCAGAGGTCAATGAACTTTGCTATCTTCTAAGACGCTCCCGGACAGGCAAAATGAGGTCACCAGAGGTCAATGACCTTTGCTATCTTCTAAGACGCTCCCGGACACGCAAAATGAGGTCACCAGAGGTCAATGACCTTTGCTATCTTCTAAGAAGCTCCCAGACAAGCAAAATGATGTCACCAGAGGTCAATGACCTTTGCTATCTTGTAAGACGCTCCCGGACACGGAAAATGAGGTCACCATAGGTCAATGACCTTTGCTACCTTCTAAGACGCTCCCGGACACGCAAAATGAGGTCACCAGAGGTCAATGACCTTTGCTATACTCTTAGAAGCTCCCGGACACGCAAAATGAGGTCACCAGAGGTCAATGACCTTTGCTATCTTCTAAGACGCTCCCGGACACGCAAAATGAGGTCACCAGAGGTCAATGACCTTTGCTATCTTCTAAGACGCTCCCGGTAACGCAAAATGAGGTCAGCAGAGGTCAATGACCTTTGCTATACACTTAGAAGCTCCCGGACACGCTAAATGAGGTCAGCAGAGGTCAATGACCTTTGCTATCTTCTAAGACGCTCCCGCACACGGAAAATGAGATCACCAGAGGTCAATGACCTTTGCTATCTTCTAAGAAGCTCCCGGACACGCAAAATGAGGTCACCAGAGGTCAATGACGTTTCCTATCTCCTAAGAAGCTCCCG
Source organism: Dolichovespula sylvestris (assembly GCA_918808275.2). Classification (NCBI taxonomy): domain Eukaryota; kingdom Metazoa; phylum Arthropoda; class Insecta; order Hymenoptera; family Vespidae; genus Dolichovespula; species Dolichovespula sylvestris. The sequence goes on along the minus strand of OU964963.1, from coordinate 240,689 downwards.
GACACGCAAAATGAGGTCACCAGAGGTCAAAGACCTTTGCTATCTTCTAAGACGCTCCCGGACACGCAAAATGAGGTCAGCAGAGATCAATGACCTTTGCAATCTTCTAAGACGCTCCCGCACACGCAAAATGAGGTCACCAGAGGTTAATCACCTTTGCTATTTTCTAAGATGCACCCGGACAGGCAAAATAAGGTCACCAGAGGTCAATGACCTTTGCTATCTTCTAAGAAGTTCCCGGACACGCAAAATGAGGTCACCAGAGGTCAATGACCTTTGTTATCTTCTAAGACGCTCCCGCACACGCAAAATGAGGTCACCAGAGGTCAATGACCTTTGCTATCTTCTAAGACGGTCCCGGACACGCAAAATGAGGTCACCAGAAGTCAATGACCTTTGCTATCTTCTAAGAAGCTCCCGGACACGCAAAATGAGGTCACCAGAGGTCAAAGACCTTTGCCATCTTCTAAGACGCCCCCGGAACCGCAGAATGAGGTCAGCAGAGGTCAATGACATTTGCAATCTTCTAAGACGCTCCCGCACACGCAAAATGAGATCACCAGAGCTCAAAGACCTTTGCTATCTTCTAAGAGGCTCCCGGACACGCAAAATGAGGTCACCAGCGGTCAATGACCTTTGCTATCTTCTAAGAAGTTCCCGGACACGCAAAATGAGGTCACCAGAGGTCAATGACCTTTGCTATTCTCTAAGAAGCTCCTGGACACGCAAAATGAGGTCACGAGAGGTCAATCACCTTTGCTATCTTCTAAGACGCTCCCGGACACGCAAAATAAGGTCACCAGAGGTGAATGACATTTGCTATCTTCTAAGAAGTTTCCGGACACGCAAAATGAGGTCACCAGAGGTCAATGACCTTTGCTATCTTCTAAGACGCTCCCGGACTCGCAAAATGAGTTCACCAGAGGTCAATGACCTTTGCTATCTTCTAAGACGCTCCCGGACACGCAAAATGAGGTCACCAGAGGTCAATGACCTTTGCTATACACTTAGAAGCTCCCGGACACGCTAAATGAGGTCACCAGAGGTCAATCACCTTTGCTATCTTCTAAGATGCACCCGTTCACGCAAAATAAGGTCACCAGAGGTCAATGACCTTTGCTATCTTCTAAGAAGTTCCCGGACACGCAAAATGAGGTCACCAGAGGTCAATGACTTTTGCTATTCTCTAAGAAGCTCCCGGACACGCAAGATGAGGTCACGAGAGGTCAATAACCTTTGCTATCTTCTAAGACGCTCCCGGACATGCAAAATAAGGTCACCAGAGGTCAATGACCTTTGCTATCTTCTAAGAAGTTCCCGGACACGCAATATGAGGTCACCAGAGGTCAATGACCTTTGCTATCTTCTAAGACGCTCCCGGACACGGAAAATGAAGTCACCAGAGGTCAATGACTTTTGCTATCTTCTAAGAAGTTCCCGGACACGCAAAATGAGGTCACCAGAGGTCAATGACCTTTGCTATCTTCTAAGACGCTCCCGTACACGCAAAATGAGGTCACCAGAGGTCAATGACCTTTGCTATCTTCTAAGACGCTCCCGGACACGCAAAATAAGGTCACCAGAGGTCAATGACCTTTGCTATCTTCTAAGAAGTTCCCGGACACGCAATATGAGGTCACCAGAGGTTAATGACCTTTGCTATCTTCTAAGACGCTCCCGGACACGGAAAATGAAGTCACCAGATGTCAATGACCTTTGCTATCTTCTAAGAAGTTCCCGGACACGCAAAATGAGGTCACCAGAGGTCAATGACCTTTGCTATCTTCTAAGACGCTCCCGGACACGCAAAATGAGTTCACCAGAGGTTAATGACATTTGCTATCTTCTAAGACGCTCCCGGACACGCAAAATGAGGTCACCAGAGGTCAATGACCTTTGCTATACACTTAGAAGCTCCCGGACACGCTAAATGAGGTCAGCAGAGGTCAATTACCTTTGCTATCTTCTAAGACGCTCCCGCACACGGAAAATGAGATCACCAGAGGTCAATGACCTTTGCTATCTTCTAAGAAGCTCCCGAACACGCAAAATGAGGTCACCAGAGGTCAATGACCTTTGCTATCTCCTAAGAAGCTCCCGGACACGCAAAATGAGGTCACCAGAGGTCAAAGACCTTTGCTATCTCCTAAGACGCTCCCGGACACGCAAAATGAGGTCAGCAGAGGTCAATGACCTTTGCAATCTTCTAAGACGCTCCCGCACACGCAAAATGAGGTCACCAGAGGTCAATCACCTTTGCTATCTTCTAAGATGCACCCGTTCACGCAAAATAAGGTCACCAGAGGTCAATGACCTTTGCTATCATCTAAGAAGTTCCCGGACACGCAAAATGAGGTCACCAGAGGTCAATGACTTTTGCTATTCTCTAAGAAGCTCCCGGACACGCAAAATGAGGTCACGAGAGGTCAATAACCTTTGCTATCTTCTAAGACGCTCCCGGACACGCAAAATAAGGTCACCAGAGGTCAATGAACTTTGCTATCTTCTAAGAAGTTCCCGGACGCGCAATATGAGGTCACCAGAGGTCAATGACCTTTGCTATCTTCTAAGACGCTCCCGGACACGGAAAATGAAGTCACCAGAGGTCAATGACCTTTGCTATCTTCTAAGAAGTTCCCGGACACGCAAAATGAGGTCACCAGAGGTCAATGACCTTTGCTATCTTCTAAGACGCTCCCGGACACGCAAAATGAGTTCACCAGTTGTCAATGACCTTTGCTATCTTCTAAGACGCTTCCGGACACGCAAAATGAGGTCACCAGAGGTCAATGACCTTTGCTATACACTTAGAAGCTCCCGGACCCGCTAAATGAGGTCAGCAGAGGTCAATGACCTTTGCTATCTTCTAAGACGCTCCCGCACACGGAAAATGAGATAACCAGAGGTCAATGATCTTTGCTATCTTCTAAGAAGCTCCCGGACACGCAAAATGAGGTCACCAGAGGTCAATGACCTTTGCTATATCCTAAGAAGCTCCCGGACACGCAAAATGAGGTCACCAGAGGTCAGAGACCTTTGCTATATTCTAAGACGCTCCCGGACACGCAAAATGAGGTCAGCAGAGGTCAATGACCTTTGCAATCTTCTAAGACGCTCCCGCACACGCAAAATGAGGTCACCAGAGGTCAATCACCTTTGCTATCTTCTAAGATGCACCCGGACACGCAAAATAAGGTCACCAGAGGTCAATGACCTTTGCTATCTTCTAAGAAGTTCCCGGACACGCAAAATGAGGTCACCAGAGGTCAATGACCTTTGTTATCTTCTAAGACGCTCCCGCACACGCAAAATGAGGTCACCAGAGGTCAATGACCTTTGCTATCTTCTAAGACGGTCCCGGACACGCAAAATGAGGTCACCAGGGGTCAATGACCTTTGCTATCGTCTAAGAAGTTCCCGGACACGCAATATGAGGTCACCAGAGGTCAATGAACATTGCTATCTTCTAAGACGCTCCCGGACACGCAAAATGAAGTCACCAGAGGTCAATGACCTTTGCTATCTTCTAAGAAGTTCCCGGAAACGCAAAATAAGGTCACCAGAGGTCAATGACCTTTGCTATCTTCTAAGAAGTTCCCGGACACGCAATATGAGGTCACCAGAGGTCAATGACCTTTGCTATCTTCTAAGACGTTCCCGGACACGGAAAATGAAGTCACCAGAGGTCAATGAACTTTGCTATCTTCTAAGACGCTCCCGGATACGCAAAATGAGTTCACCAGAGGTCAATGACCTTTGCTATCTTCTAAGACGCTCCCGGACACGCAAAATAAGGTCACCAGAGGTCAATGACCTATGCTATCTTCTAAGAAGTTCCCAGACACAAAATATGAGGTCACCAGAGGTCAGTGACCTTTGCTATCTTCTAAGACGCTCCCGGACACGGAAAAAGAAGTCACCAGAGGTCAATGAACTTTGCTATCTTCTAAGACGCTCCCGGACACGCAAAATGAGGTCACCAGAGGTCAATGACCTTTGCTATCTTCTAAGACGCTCCCGGCCACGCAAAATGAGGTTACCAGAGGTCAATGACCTTTGCTATACTCTTAGAAGCTACCGGACACGCTAAATGAGGTCAGCAGAGGTCAATGACCTTTGCTATATTCTAAGAAGCTCCCAGACAAGCAAAATGATGTCACCAGAGGTCAATGACCTTTGCTATCATCTAAGACGCTCCCGGACACGCAAAATGAGGTCAGCAGAGGTCAATGACATTTGCAATCTTCTATGACGCTCCCGCACACGCAAAATGAGATCACCAGAGGTCAATGACCTTTGCTATCTTCTAAGAGGCTCCCGGACACGCAAAATGAGGTCACCAGACGTCAATGACCTTTGCTATCTTCTAAGAAGTTCCCGGACACGCAAAATGAGGTCACCAGAGGTCAATGACCTTTGCTATCTTCTAAGACGCTCCCGCACACGGAAAATGAGATCACCAGAGGTCAATGACATTTGCTATCTTCTAAGAAGCTCCCGGACACGCAAAATGAGGTCACCAGAGGTCAATGACCTTTGCAATCTCCTAAGAAGATCCCGGACACGCAAAATGAGGTCACCAGAGGTCAATGACCTTTGCTATCTTCTAAGAAGCTCCCGGACATGCAAAATGAGGTCACCAGAGGTCAATGACCTTTGCTATCTTCTAAGACGCTCCCGGACACGCAAAATGAGGTCACCAGAGGTCATTGACCTTTGCTATCTTCTAAGAAGCTCCCAGACAAGCAAAATTATGTCACCAGAGGTCAATGACCTTTGCTATCTTGTAAGACGCTCCCGGACACGGAAAATGAGGTCACCATAGGTCAATGACATTTGCTACCTTCTAAGACGCTCCCGGACACGCAAAATGAGGTCACCAGAGGTCAATGACCTTTGCTATACTCTTAGAAGCTCTCGGACACGCAAAATGAGGTCAGCAGAGGTCAATGACCTTTGCTATCTTCTAAGACGCTCCCGGATACGCAAAATGAGGTTACCAGAGGTCAATGACCTTTGCTATACTCTTAGAAGCTCCCGGACACGCAAAATGAGGCCACGAGAGGTCAATGACCTTTGCTATCTTCTAAGACGCTCCCGGACACGCAAAATGAGGTCACCAGAGGTCAATGACCTTTGCTATCTTCTAAGACGCTCCCGGACACGGAAAATGAAGTCACCAGAGGTCAATGAACTTTGCTATCTTCTAAGACGCTCCCGGACACGCAAAATGAGGTCACCATAGGTCAATGACCTTTGTTATCTTCTAAGACGCTCCCGGACACGCAAAATGAGGTTACCAGAGGTCAATGACCTTTGCTATACTCTTAGAAGCTCCCGGACACGCTAAATGAGGTCAGCAGAGGTCAATGACCTTTGCTATCTTCTAAGACGCTCCCGAACACGGAAAATGAGATCACCAGAGGTTAATGACATTTGCTATCTTCTAAGAAGCTCCCGGACACGCAAAATGAGGTCACCAGAGGTCAATGACCTTTGCAATCTTCTAAGAAGATCCCGGACACGCAAAATGAGGTCACCAGAGGTCAATGACCTTTGCTATCTTCTAACAAGCTCCCGGACACGCAAAATGAGGTCACCAGAGGTCAATGACCTTTGCTATCTTCTAAGACGCTCCCGGACACGCAAAATGAGGTCACCAGAGGTCAATGACCTTTGCTATCTTCTAAGACGCTCCCGGACACGCAAAATGAGGTCACCAGAGGTCAATGACCTTTGCTATCTTCTAAGAAGCTCCCAGACAAGCAAAATGATGTCACCAGAGGTCAATGACCTTTGCTATCTTGTAAGACGCTCCCGGACACGGAAAATGAGGTCATCATAGGACAATGACCTTTGCTACCTTCTAAGACGCTCCCGGACACGCAAAATGAGGTCAACAGAGGTCAATGACCTTTGCTATACTCTTAGAAGCTCCCGGACACGCAAAATGAGGTCAGCAGAGGTCAATGACCTTTGCTATCTTCTAAGAAGTTCGCGGACACGCAAAATGAGGTCACCAGAGGTCAATGACCTTTGCTATCTTCTAAGACGCTCCCGGACACGCAAAATGAGGTTACCAGAGGTCAATGACCTTTGCTATACTCTTAGAAGCTCCCGGACACGCTAAATGAGGTCAGCAGAGTTCAATGAACTTTGCTATCTTATAAGACGCTCCCGCACACGGAAAATGAGATCACCAGAGGTCAATGACATTTGCTATCTTCTAAGAAGCTCCCAGACAAGCAAAATGATGTCACCAGAGGTCAATGACCTTTGCTATCTTGTAAGACGCTCCCGGACACGGAAAGTGAGGTCACCATAGGTCAATGACATTTGCTACCTTCTAAGACGCTCCCGGACACGCAAAATGAGGTCACCAGAGGTCAATGACCTTTGCTATACTCTTAGAAGCTCTCGGACACGCAAAATGAGGTCAGCAGAGGTCAATGACCTTTGCTACCTTCTAAGAAGTTCGCGGACACGCAAAATGAGGTCACCAGAGGTCAATGACATTTGCTATCTTCTAAGACGCTCCCGGATACGCAAAATGAGGTTACCAGAGGTCAATGACCTTTGCTATACTCTTAGAAGCTCCCGGACACGCAAAATGAGGTCACGAGAGGTCAATGACCTTTGTTATCTTCTGAGACGCTCCCGGAAACGCAAAATGAGGTCAGCAGAGGTCAATGACCTTTGCAATCTTCTAAGACGCTCCCGCACACGCAAAATGAGGTCACCAGAGGTCAATCACCTTTGCTATCTTCTAAGACGCTCCCGTACACGCAAAATAAGGTCACCAGAGGTCAATGACATTTGCTATCTTCTAAGAAGTTCCCGGACACGCAAAATGAGGTCACCAGAGGTCAATGACCTTTGCTATCTTCTAAGACGCTCCCGGACACGCAAAATGAGGTCACCAGAGGTCAATGACCTTTGCTATCTTCTAAGACGCTCCCGGACACGCAAAATGAGGTCACCAGAGGTCAATGACCTTTGCTATCTTCTAAGACGCTCCCGGACACGGAAAATGAAGTCACCAGAGGTCAATGAACTTTGCTATCTTCTAAGACGCTCCCGGACACGCAAAATGAGGTCACCATAGGTCAATGACCTTTGTTATCTTCTAAGACGCTCCCGGACACGCAAAATGAGGTTACCAGAGGTCAATGACCTTTGCTATCTTCTAAGAAGTTCCCGGACACGCAAAATGAGGTCACCAGAGGTCAATGACCTTTGCTATCTTCTTAGACGCTCCCGCACACGGAAAATGAGATCACCAGAGGTCAATGACATTTGCTATCTTCTAAAAGCTCCCGGACACGCAAAATGAGGTCACCAGAGGTCAATGACCTTTGCAATCTTCTAAGAAGATCCCGGACACGCAAAATGAGGTCACCAGAGGTCAATGACCTTTGCTATCTTCTAAGAAGCACCCGGACACGCAAAATGAGGTCACCAGAGGTCAATGACCTTTGCTATCTTCTAAGACGCTCCCGGACACGCAAAATGAGGTCACCAGAGGTCATTGACCTTTGCTATCTTCTAAGAAGCTCCCAGACAAGCAAAATGATGTCACCAGAGGTCAATGACCTTTGCTATCTTGTAAGACGCTCCCGGACACGGAAAATGAGGTCACCATAGGTCAATGACATTTGCTATCTTCTAAGAAGCTCCCGGACACGCAAAATGAGGTCACCAGAGGTCAATGACCTTTGCAATCTTCTAAGAAGATGCCGGACACGCAAAATGAGGTCACCAGAGGTCAATGACCTTTGCAATCTTCTAAGAAGATCCCGGACACGCAAAATGAGGTCACCAGAGGTCAATGACCTTTGCTATCTTCTAAGAAGCACCCGGACACGCAAAATGAGGTCACCAGAGGTCAATGACCTTTGCTATTATCTAAGACGCTCCCGGACACGCAAAATGAGGTTACCAGAGGTCAATGACCTTTGCTATACTCTTAGCAGCTCCCGGACACGCTAAATGAGGTCAGCAGAGTTCAATGAACTTTGCTATCTTCTAAGACGCTCCCGCACACGGAAAATGAGATCACCAGAGGTCAATGACATTTGCTATCTTCTAAGAAGCTCCCGGACACGCAAAATGAGGTCACCAGAGGTCAATGACCTTTGCAATCTTCTAAGAAGATGCCGGACACGCAAAATGAGGTCACCAGAGGTCAATGACCTTTGCTATCTTCTAAGACGCTCCCGCACACGGAAAATGAGATCACCAGAGGTCAATGACATTTGCTATCTTCTAAGAAGCTCCCGGACACACAAAATGAGGTCACCAGAGGTCAATGACCTTTGCTATCTTCTAAGAAGTTCCCAGACACAAAATATGAGGTCACCAGAGGTCAATGACCTTTGCTATCTTCTAAGACGCTCCCGGACACGGAAAATGAAGTCACCAGAGGTCAATGAACTTCGCTATCTACTAAGACGCTCCCGGACACGCAAAATGAGGTCACCAGAGGTCAATGACATTTGCTATCTTCTAAGACGCTCCCGGACACGCAAAATGAGGTTACCAGAGGTCAATGACCTTTGCTATACTCTTAGAAGCTCCCGGACACGCTAAATGAGGTCAGCAGAGGTCAATGACCTTTGCTATCTTCTAAGACGCTCCCGCACACGGAAAATGAGATCACCAGAGGTCAATGACATTTGCTATCTCTTAAGAAGCTCCCGGACACGCAAAATGAGCTCACCAGAGGTCAATGACCTTTGCAATCTTCTAAGAAGATCCCGGACACGCAAAATGAGGTCACCAGAGGTCAATGACCTTTGCTATCTTCTAAGAAGCTCCCGGACATGCAAAATGAGGTCACCAGAGGTCAATGACCTTTGCTATCTTCTAAGACGCTCCCGGACACGCAAAATGAGGTCACCAGAGGTCATTGACCTTTGCTATCTTCTAAGAAGCTCCCAGACAAGCAAAATGATGTCACCAGAGGTCAATGACCTTTGCTATCTTGTAAGACGCTCCCGGACACGGAAAATGAGGTCACCATAGGTCAATGACATTTGCTACCTTCTAAGACGCTCCCGGACACGCAAAATGAGGTCACCAGAGGTCAATGACCTTTGCTATACTCTTAGAAGCTCTCGGACACGCAAAATGAGGTCAGCAGAGGTCAATGACCTTTGCTACCTTCTAAGAAGTTCGCGGACACGCAAAATGAGGTCACCAGAGGTCAATGACATTTGCTATCTTCTAAGACGCTCCCGGATACGCAAAATGAGGTTACCAGAGGTCAATGACCTTTGCTATACTCTTAGAAGCTCCCGGACACGCAAAATGAGGTCACGAGAGGTCAATGACCTTTGTTATCTTCTGAGACGCTCCCGGAAACGCAAAATGAGGTCAGCAGAGGTCAATGACCTTTGCAATCTTCTAAGACGCTCCCGCACACGCAAAATGAGGTCACCAGAGGTCAATCACCTTTGCTATCTTCTAAGACGCTCCCGGACACGCAAAATGAGGTCACCAGAGGTCAATGACATTTGCTATACTCTTAGAAGCTCCCGGACACGCAAAATGAGGTCACCAGAGGTCAATGACCTTTGCTATCTTCTAAGACGCTCCCGGACACGGAAAATGAAGTCACCAGAGGTCAATGAACTTTGCTATCTTCTAAGACGCTCCCGGACACGCAAAATGAGGTCACCAGAGGTCAATGACCTTTGCTATCTTCTAAGACGCTCCCGGACACGCAAAATGAGGTCACCAGAGGTCAATGACCTTTGCTATCTTCTAAGACGCTCCCGGACACGCAAAATGAGGTCACCAGAGGTCAATGACCTTTGCTATCTTCTAAGACGCTCCCGGACACGGAAAATGAAGTCACCAGAGGTCAATGAACTTTGCTATCTTCTAAGACGCTCCCGGACACGCATAATGAGGTCACCAGAGGTCAATGACCTTTGCTATCTTCTAAGACGCTCCCGGACACGCAAAATGAGGTTACCAGAGGTCAATGACATTTGCTATACTCTTAGAAGCTCCCGGACACGCTAAGTGAGGTCAGCAGAGGTCAATGACCTTTGCTATCTTCTAAGACGCTCCCGCACACGGAAAATGAGATCACCAGAGGTTAATGACATTTGCTATCTTCTAAGAAGCTCCCGGACACGCAAAATGAGGTCACCAGAGGTCAATGACCTTTGCAATCTTCTAAGAAGATCCCGGACACGCAAAATGAGGTCACCAGAGGTCAATGACCTTTGCTATTATCTAAGACGCTCCCGGACACGCAAAATGAGGTTACCAGAGGTCAATGACCTTTGCTATACTCTTAGAAGCTCCCGGACACGCTAAATGAGGTCAGCAGAGTTCAATGAACTTTGCTATCTTCTAAGACGCTCCCGCACACGGAAAATGAGATCACCAGAGGTCAATGACATTTGCTATCATCTAAGAAGCTCCCGGACACGCAAAATGAGGTCACCAGAGGTCAATGACCTTTGCAATCTTCTAAGAAGATGCCGGACACGCAAAATGAGGTCACCAGAGGTCAATGACCTTTGCTATCTTCTAAGACGCTCCCGCACACGGAAAATGAGATCACCAGAGGTCAATGACATTTGCTATCTTCTAAGAAGCTCCCGGACACGCAAAATGAGGTCACCAGAGGTCAATGACCTTTGCTATCTTCTAAGAAGTTCCCGGACACGCAAAATGAGGTCACCAGAGGTCAATGACCTTTGCTATCTTCTAAGACGCTCCCGGACACGCAAAATGAGGTCACCAGAGGTCAATGAACTTCGCTATCTACTAAGACGCTCCCGGACACGCAAAATGAGGTCACCAGAGGTCAATGACCTTTGCTATCTTCTAAGAAGTTCCCAGACACAAAATATGAGGTCACCAGAGGTCAATGACCTTTGCTATCTTCTAAGACGCTCCCGGACACGGAAAATGAAGTCACCAGAGGTCAATGAACTTCGCTATCTACTAAGACGCTCCCGGACACGCAAAATGAGGTCACCAGAGGTCAATGACATTTGCTATCTTCTAAGACGCTCCCGGACACGCAAAATGAGGTTACCAGAGGTCAATGACCTTTGCTATACTCTTAGTAGCTCCCGGACACGCTAAATGAGGTCAGCAGAGGTCAATGATCTTTGCTATCTTCTAAGACGCTCCCGCACACGGAAAATGAGATCACCAGAGGTCAATGACATTTGCTATCTTCTAAGAAGCTCCCGGACACGCAAAATGAGCTCACCAGAGGTCAATGACCTTTGCAATCTTCTAAGAAGATCCCGGACACGCAAAATGAGGTCACCAGAGGTCAATGACCTTTGCTATCTTCTAAGAAGCTCCCGGACATGCAAAATGAGGTCACCAGAGGTCAATGACCTTTGCTATCTTCTAAGACGCTCCCGGACACGCAAAATGAGGTCACCAGAGGTCATTGACCTTTGCTATCTTCTAAGAAGCTCCCAGACAAGCAAAATGATGTCACCAGAGGTCAATGACCTTTGCTATCTTGTAAGACGCTCCCGGACACGGAAAATGAGGTCACCATAGGTCAATGACATTTGCTTCCTTCTAAGACGCTCCCGGACACGCAAAATGAGGTCACCAGAGGTCAATGACCTTTGCTATACTCTTAGAAGCTCTCGGACACGCAAAATGAGGTCAGCAGAGGTCAATGACCTTTGCTACCTTCTAAGAAGTTCGCGGACACGCAAAATGAGGTCACCAGAGGTCAATGACATTTGCTATCTTCTAAGACGCTCCCGGATACGCAAAATGAGGTTACCAGAGGTCAATGACCTTTGCTATACTCTTAGAAGCTCCCGGACACGCAAAATGAGGTCACGAGAGGTCAATGACCTTTGTTATCTTCTGAGACGCTCCCGGAAACGCAAAATGAGGTCAGCAGAGGTCAATGACCTTTGCAATCTTCTAAGACGCTCCCGCACACGCAAAATGAGGTCACCAGAGGTCAATCACCTTTGCTACCTTCTAAGACGCTCCCGTACATGCAAAATAAGGTCACCAGAGGTCAATGACATTTGCTATCTTCTAAGAAGTTCCCGGACACGCAAAATGAGGTCACCAGAGGTCAATGACCTTTGCTATCTTCTAAGACGCTCCCGGACACGCAAAATGAGGTCACCAGAGGTCAATGACATTTGCTATCTTCTAAGACGCTCCCGGACACGCAAAATGAGGTCACCAGAGGTCAATGACCTTTGCTATCTTCTAAGACGCTCCCGGACACGGAAAATGAAGTCACCAGAGGTCAATGAACTTTGCTATCTTCTAAGACGCTCCCGGACACGCAAAATGAGGTCACCAGAGGTCAATGACCTTTGCTATCTTCTAAGACGCTCCCGGACACGCAAAATGAGGTCACCAGAGGTCAATGACCTTTGCTATCTTCTAAGACGCTCCCGGACACGCAAAATGAGGTCACCAGAGGTCAATGACCTTTGCTATCTTCTAAGACGCTCCCGGACACGGAAAATGAAGTCACCAGAGGTCAATGAACTTTGCTATCTTCTAAGACGCTCCCGGACACGCAAAATGAGGTCACCAGAGGTCAATGACCTTTGCTATCTTCTAAGACGCTCCCGGACACGCAAAATGAGGTTACCAGAGGTCAATGACATTTGCTATACTCTTAGAAGCTCCCGGACACGCTAAATGAGGTCAGCAGAGGTCAATGACCTTTGCTATCTTCTAAGACGCTCCCGCACACGGAAAATGAGATCACCAGAGGTTAATGACATTTGCTATCTTCTAAGAAGCTCCCGGACACGCAAAATGAGGTCACCAGAGGTCAATGAACTTTGCTATCTTCTAAGACGCTCCCGGACACGCAAAATGAGGTCACCAGAGGTCAATGACCTTTGCTATCTTCTAAGACGCTCCCGGACACGCAAAATGAGGTCACCAGAGGTCAATGACCTTTGCAATCTTCTAAGAAGATGCCGGACACGCAAAATGAGGTCACCAGAGATCAATGACCTTTGCTATCTTCTAAGACGCTCCCGCACACGGAAAATGAGATCACCAGAGGTCAATGACATTTGCTATCTTCTAAGAAGCTCCCGGACACGCAAAATGAGGTCACCAGAGGTCAATGACCTTTGCTATCTTCTAAGAAGTTCCCAGACACAAAATATGAGGTCACCAGAGGTCAATGACCTTTGCTATCTTCTAAGACGCTCCCGGACACGGAAAATGAAGTCACCAGAGGTCAATGAACTTCGCTATCTACTAAGACGCTCCCGGACACGCAAAATGAGGTCACCAGAGGTCAATGACATTTGCTATCTTCTAAGACGCTCCCGGACACGCAAAATGAGGTTACCAGAGGTCAATGACCTTTGCTATACTCTTAGTAGCTCCCGGACACGCTAAATGAGGTCAGCAGAGGTCAATGATCTTTGCTATCTTCTAAGACGCTCCCGCACACGGAAAATGAGATCACCAGAGGTCAATGACATTTGCTATCTTCTAAGAAGCTCCCGGACACGCAAAATGAGCTCACCAGAGGTCAATGACCTTTGCAATCTTCTAAGAAGATCCCGGACACGCAAAATGAGGTCACCAGAGGTCAATGACCTTTGCTATCTTCTAAGAAGCTCCCGGACATGCAAAATGAGGTCACCAGAGGTCAATGACCTTTGCTATCTTCTAAGACGCTCCCGGACACGCAAAATGAGGTCACCAGAGGTCATTGACCTTTGCTATCTTCTAAGAAGCTCCCAGACAAGCAAAATGATGTCACCAGAGGTCAATGACCTTTGCTATCTTGTAAGACGCTCCCGGACACGGAAAATGAGGTCACCATAGGTCAATGACATTTGCTTCCTTCTAAGACGCTCCCGGGCACGCAAAATGAGGTCACCAGAGGTCAATGACCTTTGCTATACTCTTAGAAGCTCTCGGACACGCAAAATGAGGTCAGCAGAGGTCAATGACCTTTGCTACCTTCTAAGAAGTTCGCGGACACGCAAAATGAGGTCACCAGAGGTCAATGACATTTGCTATCTTCTAAGACGCTCCCGGATACGCAAAATGAGGTTACCAGAGGTCAATGACCTTTGCTATACTCTTAGAAGCTCCCGGACACGCAAAATGAGGTCACGAGAGGTCAATGACCTTTGTTATCTTCTGAGACGCTCCCGGAAACGCAAAATGAGGTCAGCAGAGGTCAATGACCTTTGCAATCTTCTAAGACGCTCCCGCACACGCAAAATGAGGTCACCAGAGGTCAATCACCTTTGCTACCTTCTAAGACGCTCCCGTACATGCAAAATAAGGTCACCAGAGGTCAATGACATTTGCTATCTTCTAAGAAGTTCCCGGACACGCAAAATGAGGTCACCAGAGGTCAATGACCTTTGCTATCTTCTAAGACGCTCCCGGACACGCAAAATGAGGTCACCAGAGGTCAATGACATTTGCTATCTTCTAAGACGCTCCCGGACACGCAAAATGAGGTCACCAGAGGTCAATGACCTTTGCTATCTTCTAAGACGCTCCCGGACACGGAAAATGAAGTCACCAGAGGTCAATGAACTTTGCTATCTTCTAAGACGCTCCCGGACACGCAAAATGAGGTCACCAGAGGTCAATGACCTTTGCTATCTTCTAAGACGCTCCCGGACACGCAAAATGAGGTCACCAGAGGTCAATGACCTTTGCTATCTTCTAAGACGCTCCCGGACACGCAAAATGAGGTCACCAGAGGTCAATGACCTTTGCTATCTTCTAAGACGCTCCCGGACACGGAAAATGAAGTCACCAGAGGTCAATGAACTTTGCTATCTTCTAAGACGCTCCCGGACACGCAAAATGAGGTCACCAGAGGTCAATGACCTTTGCTATCTTCTAAGACGCTCCCGGACACGCAAAATGAGGTTACCAGAGGTCAATGACATTTGCTATACTCTTAGAAGCTCCCGGACACGCTAAATGAGGTCAGCAGAGGTCAATGACCTTTGCTATCTTCTAAGACGCTCCCGCACACGGAAAATGAGATCACCAGAGGTTAATGACATTTGCTATCTTCTAAGAAGCTCCCGGACACGCAAAATGAGGTCACCAGAAGTCAATGAACTTTGCTATCTTCTAAGACGCTCCCGGACACGCAAAATGAGGTCACCAGAGGTCAATGACCTTTGCTATCTTCTAAGACGCTCCCGGACACGCAAAATGAGGTCACCAGAGGTCAATGACATTTGCTATCTTCTAAGAAGCTCCCGGACACGCAAAATGAGGTCACCAGAGGTCAATGACTTTTGCTATCTTCTAAGACGCTCCCGCACACGGAAAATGAGATCACCAGAGGTCAATGACCTTTGCTATCTTCTAAGAAGCTCCCAGACAAGCAAAATGATGTCACCAGAGGTCAATGACCTTTGCTATCTTGTAAGACGCTCCCGGACACGCAAAATGAGGTTACCAGAGGTCAATGACCTTTGCTATACTCTTAGAAGCTCCCGGACACGCTAAATGAGGTCAGCAGAGTTCAATGACCTTTGCTATCTTCTAAGACGCTCCCGCACACGAAAAATGAGATCACCAGAGGTCAATGACCTTTGCTATCTTCTAAGACGCTCCCGGACACGCAAAATGAGGTTACAAGAGGTCAATGACCTTTACTATACTCTTAGAAGCTCCCGGACACGCTAAATGAGGTCAGCAGAGTTCAATGACCTTTGCTATCTTCTAAGACGCTCCCGCACACGAAAAATGAGATCACCAGAGGTCAATGACATTTGCTATCTTCTAAGAAGCTCCCGGACACGCAAAATGAGGTCACCAGAGGTCAATGACCTTTGCTATCTTCTAAGACGCTCCCGCACACGCAAAATGAGGTCACCAGAGGTCAATGAACTTTGCTATCTTCTAAGACGCTCCCGCACACGCAAAATGAGGTCACCAGAGGTCAATGACCTTTGCTATCTTGTAAGACGCTCCCGGACACGGAAAATGAGGTCATCATAGGTCAATGACCTTTGCTACCTTCTAAGACGCTCCCGGACACGCAAAATGAGGTCACCAGAAGTCAATGACCTTTGCTATACTCTTAGAAGCTCCCGGACACGCAAAATGAGGTCAGCAGAGGTCAATGACCTTTGCTATCTTCTAAGAAGTTCGCGGACACGCAAAATGAGGTCACCAGAGGTCAATGACCTTTGCTATCTTCTAAGACGCTCCCGGACACGCAAAATGAGGTTACCAGAGGTCAATGACCTTTGCTATACTCTTAGAAGCTCCCGGACACGCTAAATGAGGTCAGCAGAGTTCAATTACCTTTGCTATCTTCTAAGACGCTCCCGCACACGGAAAATGAGATCACCAGAGGTCAATGACATTTGCTATCTTCTAAGAAGCTCCCGGACACGCAAAATGAGGTCACCAGAGGTCAATGACCTTTGCTATCTTCTAAGACGCTCCCGCACACGCAAAATGAGGTCACCAGAGGTCAATGAACTTTGCTATCTTCTAAGACGCTCACGCACACGCAAAATGAGGTCACCAGAGGTCAATGACCTTTGCTATCTTCTAAGACGCTCCCGCATACACAAAATGAGGTCACCAGAGGTCAATGACCTTTGCTATCTTCTAAGAAGCTCCCGGACACCCAAAATGAGGTCACCAGAGGTCAATGACCTTTGCTATCTTCTAAGAAGCTCCCGGACACGCAAAATGAGGTCACCAGAGGTCAATGACCTTTGCTATCATCTAAGACGCTCCCGGACACGCAAAATGAGGTCACCAGAGGTCAATGACCTTTGCTATATTCTAAGAAGCTCCCGGACAAGCAAAATGAGGTCACCAGAGGTCAATGACCTTTGCTATCTTCTAAGACGCTCCCGGACACGGAAAATGAGGTCACCAGAGGTCAATGACCTTTGCTACCTTCTAAGACGCTCCCGGACACGCAAAATGAGGTCACCAGAGGTCAATGACCTTTGCTATACGCTTAGAAGCTCCCGGACACGCAAAATGAGGTCAGCATAGGTCAATGACCTTTGCTATCTTCTAGGAAGTTCCCGGACACGCAAAATGAGGTCACCAGAGGTCACTGACCTTTGCTATCTTCTAAGACGCTCCCGCACACGCAAAATGAGGTCACCAGAGGTCAATGACCTTTGCTATCTTCTAAGACGGTCCCGGACACGCAAAATGGGGTCACCAGAGTTCAATGACCTTTGCTATCTTCTAAGAAGCTCCCGGACACGCAAAATGAGATCACCAGAGGTCAATTACCTTTGCTATCTTCTAAGACGCTCCCGGACACGCAAAATGAGGTCACCAGAGGTCAATGACCTTTGCTATCTTCTAAGACGCTCCCGGACACGCAAAATGAGGTCACCAGAGGTCATTGACCTTTGCTATCTTCTAAGAAGCTCCCAGACAAGCAAAATGATGTCACCAGAGGTCAATGACCTTTGCTATCTTCTAAGACGCTCCCGGACACGGAAAATGAAGTCACCAGAGGTCAATGAACTTTGCTATCTTCTAAGACGCTCCCGGACACGCAAAATGAGGTCACCAGAGGTCAATGACCTTTGCTATCTTCTAAGACGCTCCCGGACACGCAAAATGAGGTTACCAGAGGTCAATGACATTTGCTATACTCTTAGAAGCTCCCGGACACGCTAAATGAGGTCAGCAGAGGTCAATGACCTTTGCTATCTTCTAAGACGCTCCCGCACACGGAAAATGAGATCACCAGAGGTTAATGACATTTGCTATCTTCTAAGAAGCTCCCGGACACGCAAAATGAGGTCACCAGAGGTCAATGAACTTTGCTATCTTCTAAGACGCTCCCGGACACGCAAAATGAGGTCACCAGAGGTCAATGACCTTTGCTATCTTCTAAGACGCTCCCGGACACGCAAAATGAGGTCACCAGAGGTCAATGACCTATTGCAATCTTCTAAGAAGATGCCGGACACGCAAAATGAGGTCACCAGAGATCAATGACCTTTGCTATCTTCTAAGACGCTCCCGCACACGGAAAATGAGATCACCAGAGGTCAATGACATTTGCTATCTTCTAAGAAGCTCCCGGACACGCAAAATGAGGTCACCAGAGGTCAATGACCTTTGCTATCTTCTAAGAAGTTCCCAGACACAAAATATGAGGTCACCAGAGGTCAATGACCTTTGCTATCTTCTAAGACGCTCCCGGACACGGAAAATGAAGTCACCAGAGGTCAATGAACTTCGCTATCTACTAAGACGCTCCCGGACACGCAAAATGAGGTCACCAGAGGTCAATGACATTTGCTATCTTCTAAGACGCTCCCGGACACGCAAAATGAGGTTACCAGAGGTCAATGACCTTTGCTATACTCTTAGTAGCTCCCGGACACGCTAAATGAGGTCAGCAGAGGTCAATGATCTTTGCTATCTTCTAAGACGCTCCCGCACACGGAAAATGAGATCACCAGAGGTCAATGACATTTGCTATCTTCTAAGAAGCTCCCGGACACGCAAAATGAGCTCACCAGAGGTCAATGACCTTTGCAATCTTCTAAGAAGATCCCGGACACGCAAAATGAGATCACCAGAGGTCAATGACCTTTGCTATCTTCTAAGAAGCTCCCGGACATGCAAAATGAGGTCACCAGAGGTCAATGACCTTTGCTATCTTCTAAGACGCTCCCGGACACGCAAAATGAGGTCACCAGAGGTCATTGACCTTTGCTATCTTCTAAGAAGCTCCCAGACAAGCAAAATGATGTCACCAGAGGTCAATGACCTTTGCTATCTTGTAAGACGCTCCCGGACACGGAAAATGAGGTCACCATAGGTCAATGACATTTGCTTCCTTCTAAGACGCTCCCGGACACGCAAAATGAGGTCACCAGAGGTCAATGACCTTTGCTATACTCTTAGAAGCTCTCGGACACGCAAAATGAGGTCAGCAGAGGTCAATGACCTTTGCTACCTTCTAAGAAGTTCGCGGACACGCAAAATGAGGTCACCAGAGGTCAATGACATTTGCTATCTTCTAAGACGCTCCCGGATACGCAAAATGAGGTTACCAGAGGTCAATGACCTTTGCTATACTCTTAGAAGCTCCCGGACACGCAAAATGAGGTCACGAGAGGTCAATGACCTTTGTTATCTTCTGAGACGCTCCCGGAAACGCAAAATGAGGTCAGCAGAGGTCAATGACCTTTGCAATCTTCTAAGACGCTCCCGCACACGCAAAATGAGGTCACCAGAGGTCAATGAACTTTGCTATCTTCTAAGACGCTCCCGGACACGCAAAATGAGGTCACCAGAGGTCAATGACCTTTGCTATCTTCTAAGACGCTCCCGGACACGCAAAATGAGGTCACCAGAGGTCAATGACCTTTGCTATCTTCTAAGACGCTCCCGGACACGCAAAATGAGGTCACCAGAGGTCAATGACCTTTGCTATCTTCTAAGACGCTCCCGGACACGGAAAATGAAGTCACCAGAGGTCAATGAACTTTGCTATCTTCTAAGACGCTCCCGGACACGCAAAATGAGGTCACCAGAGGTCAATGACCTTTGCTATCTTCTAAGACGCTCCCGGACACGCAAAATGAGGTTACCAGAGGTCAATGACATTTGCTATACTCTTAGAAGCTCCCGGACACGCTAAATGAGGTCAGCAGAGGTCAATGACCTTTGCTATCTTCTAAGACGCTCCCGCACACGGAAAATGAGATCACCAGAGGTTAATGACATTTGCTATCTTCTAAGAAGCTCCCGGACACGCAAAATGAGGTCACCAGAGGTCAATGAACTTTGCTATCTTCTAAGACGCTCCCGGACACGCAAAATGAGGTCACCAGAGGTCAATGACCTTTGCTATCTTCTAAGACGCTCCCGGACACGCAAAATGAGGTCACCAGAGGTCAATGACATTTGCTATCTTCTAAGAAGCTCCCGGACACGCAAAATGAGGTCACCAGAGGTCAATGACCTTTGCTATCTTCTAAGACGCTCCCGCACACGGAAAATGAGATCACCAGAGGTCAATGACCTTTGCTATCTTCTAAGAAGCTCCCAGACAAGCAAAATGATGTCACCAGAGGTCAATGACCTTTGCTATCTTGTAAGACGCTCCCGGACACGCAAAATGAGGTTACCAGAGGTCAATGACTTTTGCTATACTCTTAGAAGCTCCCGGACACGCTAAATGAGGTCAGCAGAGTTCAATGACCTTTGCTATCTTCTAAGACGCTCCCGCACACGAAAAATGAGATCACCAGAGGTCAATGACCTTTGCTATCTTCTAAGACGCTCCCGGACACGCAAAATGAGGTTACAAGAGGTCAATGACCTTTACTATACTCTTAGAAGCTCCCGGACACGCTAAATGAGGTCAGCAGAGTTCAATGACCTTTGCTATCTTCTAAGACGCTCCCGCACACGAAAAATGAGATCACCAGAGGTCAATGACATTTGCTATCTTCTAAGAAGCTCCCGGACACGCAAAATGAGGTCACCAGAGGTCAATGACCTTTGCTATCTTCTAAGACGCTCCCGCACACGCAAAATGAGGTCACCAGAGGTCAATGAACTTTGCTATCTTCTAAGACGCTCCCGCACACGCAAAATGAGGTCACCAGAGGTCAATGACCTTTGCTATCTTGTAAGACGCTCCCGGACACGGAAAATGAGGTCATCATAGGTCAATGACCTTTGCTACCTTCTAAGACGCTCCCGGACACGCAAAATGAGGTCACCAGAGGTCAATGACCTTTGCTATACTCTTAGAAGCTCCCGGACACGCAAAATGAGGTCAGCAGAGGTCAATGACCTTTGCTATCTTCTAAGAAGTTCGCGGACACGCAAAATGAGGTCACCAGAGGTCAATGACCTTTGCTATCTTCTAAGACGCTCCCGGACACGCAAAATGAGGTTACCAGAGGTCAATGACCTTTGCTATACTCTTAGAAGCTCCCGGACACGCTAAATGAGGTCAGCAGAGTTCAATTACCTTTGCTATCTTCTAAGACGCTCCCGCACACGGAAAATGAGATCACCAGAGGTCAATGACATTTGCTATCTTCTAAGAAGCTCCCGGACACGCAAAATGAGGTCACCAGAGGTCAATGACCTTTGCTATCTTCTAAGACGCTCCCGCACACGCAAAATGAGGTCACCAGAGGTCAATGAACTTTGCTATCTTCTAAGACGCTCACGCACACGCAAAATGAGGTCACCAGAGGTCAATGACCTTTGCTATCTTCTAAGACGCTCCCGCATACACAAAATGAGGTCACCAGAGGTCAATGACCTTTGCTATCTTCTAAGAAGCTCCCGGACACCCAAAATGAGGTCACCAGAGGTCAATGACCTTTGCTATCTTCTAAGAAGCTCCCGGACACGCAAAATGAGGTCACCAGAGGTGAATGACCTTTGCTATCATCTAAGACGCTCCCGGACACGCAAAATGAGGTCACCAGAGGTCAATGACCTTTGCTATATTCTAAGAAGCTCCCGGACAAGCAAAATGAGGTCACCAGAGGTCAATGACCTTTGCTATCTTCTAAGACGCTCCCGGACACGGAAAATGAGGTCACCAGAGGTCAATGACCTTTGCTACCTTCTAAGACGCTCCCGGACACGCAAAATGAGGTCACCAGAGGTCAATGACCTTTGCTATACGCTTAGAAGCTCCCGGACACGCAAAATGAGGTCAGCATAGGTCAATGACCTTTGCTATCTTCTAGGAAGTTCCCGGACACGCAAAATGAGGTCACCAGAGGTCACTGACCTTTGCTATCTTCTAAGACGCTCCCGCACACGCAAAATGAGGTCACCAGAGGTCAATGACCTTTGCTATCTTCTAAGACGGTCCCGGACACGCAAAATGGGGTCACCAGAGTTCAATGACCTTTGCTATCTTCTAAGAAGCTCCCGGACACGCAAAATGAGATCACCAGAGGTCAATTACCTTTGCTATCTTCTAAGACGCTCCCGGACACGCAAAATGAGGTCACCAGAGGTCAATGACCTTTGCTATCTTCTAAGACGCTCCCGGACACGCAAAATGAGGTCACCAGAGGTCATTGACCTTTGCTATCTTCTAAGAAGCTCCCAGACAAGCAAAATGATGTCACCAGAGGTCAATGACCTTTGCTATCTTGTAAGACGCTCCCGGACACGGAAAATGAGGTCACCATAGGTCAATGATATTTGCTACCTTCTAAGACGCTCCCGGACACGCAAAATGAGGTCACCAGAGGTCAATGACCTTTGCTATACTCTTAGAAGCTCTCGGACACGCAAAATGAGGTCAGCAGAGGTCAATGACCTTTGCTATCTTCTAAGAACTTCGCGGACACGCATAATGAGGTCACCAGAGGTCAATGACATTTGCTATCTTCTAAGACGCTCCCGGATACGCAAAATGAGGTTACCAGAGGTCAATGACCTTTGCTATACTCTTAGAAGCTCCCGGACACGCAAAATGGGGTCACGAGAGGTCAATGACCTTTGTTATCTTCTGAGACGCTCCCGGAAACGCAAAATGAGGTCAGCAGAGGTCAATGACCTTTGCAATCTTCTAAGACGCTCCCGCACACGCAAAATGAGGTCACCAGAGGTCAATCACCTTTGCTATCTTTTAAGACGCTCCTGTACACGCAAAATAAGGTCACCAGAGGTCAATGACATTTGCTATCTTCTAAGAAGTTCCCGGACACGCAAAACGAGGTCACCAGAGGTCAATGACCTTTGCTATCTTCTAAGACGCTCCCGGACACGCAAAATGAGGTCACCAGAGGTCAATGACCTTTGCTATCTTCTAAGATGCTCCCGGACACGCAAAATGAGGTTACCAGAGGTCAATGACCTTTGCTATCTTCTAAGAAGCTCCCAGACAAGCAAAATGATGTCACCAGAGGTCAATGACCTTTGCTATCTTGTAAGACGCTCCCGGACACGGAAAATGAGGTCATCATAGGTCAATGACCTTTGCTACCTTCTAAGACGCTCCCGGACACGCAAAATGAGGTCACCAGAGGTCAATGACCTTTGCTATACTCTTAGAAGCTCCCGGACACGCAAAATGATGTCAGCAGAGGTCAATGACCTTTGCTATCTTCTAAGAAGTTCGCGGACACGCAAAATGAGGTCATCAGAGGTCAATGACCTTTGCTATCTTCTAAGACGCTCCCGGACACGCAGAATGAGGTCACCAGAGGTCAATGACATTTGCTATCTTCTAAGACGCTCCCGGACACGCAAAATGAGGTCACCAGAGGTCAATGACCTTTGCTACCTTCTAAGACGCTCCCGGACACGCAAAATGAGGTCACCAGAGGTCAATGACCTTTGCTATACGCTTAGAAGCTCCCGGACACGCAAAATGAGGTCAGCATAGGTCAATGACCTTTGCTATCTTCTAAGACGGTCCCGGACACGCAAAATGAGGTCACCAGAGGTCACTGACCTTTGCTATCTTCTAAGACGCTCCCGCACACGCAAAATGAGGTCACCAGAGGTCAATGACCTTTGCTATCTTCTAAGACGGTCCCGGACACGCAAAATGGGGTCACCAGAGTTCAATGACC
Source organism: Dolichovespula sylvestris (assembly GCA_918808275.2). Taxonomy (NCBI): domain Eukaryota; kingdom Metazoa; phylum Arthropoda; class Insecta; order Hymenoptera; family Vespidae; genus Dolichovespula; species Dolichovespula sylvestris. The sequence continues at coordinate 217,134 of OU964963.1, read as the reverse complement.
TTTGCTATCTTCTAAGAAGCTCCCGGACACGCAAAATGAGATCACCAGAGGTCAATTACCTTTGCTATCTTCTAAGACGCTCCCGGAAACGCAAAATGAGGTCACCAGAGGTCAATGACCTTTGCTATCTTCTAAGACGCTCCCGGACACGCAAAATTAGGTCACCAGAGGTCAATGACCTTTGCTATCTTCTAAGAAGCACCCGGACACGCAAAATGAGGTTACCAGAGGTCAATGACCTTTGCTATCTTCTAAGACGCTCCCGGACACGCAAAATGAGGTCACCAGAGGTCATTGACGTTTGCTATCTTCTGAGAAGCTCCCAGACAAGCAAAATGATGTCACCAGAGGTCAATGACCTTTGCTATCTTGTAAGACGCTCCCGGACACGGAAAATGAGGTCACCATAGGTCAATGACATTTGCTACCTTCTAAGACGCTCCCGGACACGCAAAATGAGGTCACCAGAGGTCAATGACCTTTGCTATACTCTTAGAAGCTCTCGGACACGCAAAATGAGGTCAGCAGAGGTCAATGACCTTTGCTATCTTCTAAGAAGTTCGCGGACACGCAAAATGAGGTCACCAGAGGTCAATGACATTTGCTATCTTCTAAGACGCTCCCGGATACGCAAAATGAGGTTACCAGAGGTCAATGACCTTTGCTATACTCTTAGAAGCTCCCGGACACGCAAAATGAGGTCACGAGAGGTCAATGACCTTTGTTATCTTCTGAGACGCTCCCGGAAACGCAAAATGAGGTCAGCAGAGGTCAATGACCTTTGCAATCTTCTAAGACGCTCCCGCACACGCAAAATGAGGTCACCAGAGGTCAATCACCTTTGCTATCTTCTAAGACGCTCCCGTACACGCAAAATAAGGTCACCAGAGGTCAATGACATTTGCTATCTTCTAAGAAGTTCCCGGACACGCAAAATGAGGTCACCAGAGGTCAATGACCTTTGCTATCTTCTAAGACGCTCCCGGACACGCAAAATGAGGTCACGAGAGGTCCATGACCTTTGTTATCTTCTGAGACGCTCCCGGAAACGCAAAATGAGGTCAGCAGAGGTCAATGACCTTTGCAATCTTCTAAGACGCTCCCGCACACGCAAAATGAGGTCACCAGAGGTCAATCACCTTTGCTATCTTCTAAGACGCTCCCGTACACGCAAAATAAGGTCACCAGAGGTCAATGACATTTGCTATCTTCTAAGAAGTTCCCGGACACGCAAAATGAGGTCACCAGAGGTCAATGACCTTTGCTATCTTCTAAGACGCTCCCGGACACGCAAAATGAGGTCACCATAGGTCAATGACATTTGCTATCTTCTAAGACGCTCCCGGACACGCAAAATGAGGTTACCAGAGGTCAATGACCTTTGCTATCTTCTAAGACGCTCCCGGACACGCAAAATGAGGTTACCAGAGGTCAATGACCTTTGCTATACTCTTAGAAGCTCCCGGACACGCTAAATGAGGTCAGCAGAGTTCAATGACCTTTGCTATCTTCTAAGACGCTCCCGCACACGGAAAATGAGATCACCAGAGGTCAATGACATTTGCTATCTTCTAAGAAGCTCCCGGACACGCAAAATGAGGTCACCAGAGGTCAATGACCTTTGCTATCTTCTAAGACGCTCCCGCACACGCAAAATGAGGTCACCAGAGGTCAATGAACTTTGCTATCTTCTAAGACGCTCCCGCACACGCAAAATGAGGTCACCAGAGGTCAATGACCTTTGCTATCTTCTAAGACGCTCCCGCATACACAAAATGAGGTCACCAGAGGACAATGACATTTGCTATCTTCTAAGAAGCTCCCGGACAAGCAAAATGAGGTCACCAGAGGTCAATGACCTTTGCTATCTTCTAAGACGCTCCCGGACACGGAAAATGAGGTCACCAGAGGTCAATGACCTTTGCTGCCTTCTAAGACGCTCCGGGACACGCAAAATGAGGTCACCAGAGGTCAATGACTTTTGCTATACGCTTAGAAGCTCCCGGACACGCAAAATGAGGTCAGCATAGGTCAATGACCTTTGCTATCTTCTAGGAAGTTCCCGGACACGCAAAATGAGGTCACCAGAGGTCACTGACCTTTGCTATCTTCTAAGACGCTCCCGCACACGCAAAATGAGGTCACCAGAGGTCAATGACCTTTGCTATCTGCTAAGACGGTCCCGGACACGCAAAATGGGGTAACCAGAGTTCAATGACCTTTGCTATCTTCTAAGAAGCTCCCGGACACGCAAAAAGAGATCACCAGAGGTCAATTACCTTTGCTATCTTCTAAGACGCTCCCGGACACGCAAAATGAGGTCACCAGAGGTCAATGACATTTGCTATCTTCTAAGACGCTCCTGGACACGAAAAATTAGGTCACCAGAGGTCAATGACCTTTGCTATCTTCTAAGAAGCTCCCAGACAAGCAAAATGATGTCACCAGAGGTCAATGACCTTTGCTATCTTGTAAGACGCTCCCGGACACGGAAAATGAGGTCATCATAGGTCAATGACCTTTGCTACCTTCTAAGACGCTCCCGGACCCGCAAAATGAGGTCACCAGAGGTCAATGACCTTTGCTATCTTGTAAGACGCTCCCGGACACGGAAAATGAGGTCACCATAGGTCAATGACATTTGCTACCTTCTAAGACGCTCCCGGACACGCAAAATGAGGTCACCAGAGGTCAATGACCTTTGCTATACTCTTAGAAGCTCTCGGACACGCAAAATGAGGTCAGCAGAGGTCAATGACCTTTGCTATCTTCTAAGAAGTTCGCGGACACGCAAAATGAGGTCACCAGAGGTCAATGACATTTGCTATCTTCTAAGACGCTCCCGGATACGCAAAATGAGGTTACCAGAGGTCAATGACCTTTGCTATACTCTTAGAAGCTCCCGGACACGCAAAATGAGGTCACGAGAGGTCAATGACCTTTGTTATCTTCTGAGACGCTCCCGGAAACGCAAAATGAGGTCAGCAGAGGTCAATGACCTTTGCAATCTTCTAAGACGCTCCCGTACACGCAAAATAAGATCACCAGAGGTCAATGACATTTGCTATCTTCTAAGAAGTTCCCGGACACGCAAAATGAGGTCACCAGAGGTCAATGACCTTTGCTATCTTCTAAGACGCTCCCGGACACGCAAAATGAGGTCACCAGAGGTCAATGACCTTTGCTATCTTCTAAGACGCTCCCGGACACGCAAAATGAGGTCACCAGAGGTCAATGACCTATGCTATCTTCTAAGACGCTCCCGGACACGGAAAATGAAGTCACCAGAGGTCAATGAACTTTGCTATCTTCTAAGACGCTCCCTGACACGCAAAATGAGGTCACCAGAGGTCAATGACCTTTGCTATCTTCTAAGACGCTCCCGGACACGCAAAATGAGGTTACCAGAGGTCAATGACCTTTGCTATACTCTTAGAAGCTCCCGGACACGCTAAATGAGGTCAGCAGAGGTCAATGACCTTTGCTATCTTCTAAGACGCTCCCGCACACGGAAAATGAGATCACCAGAGGTCAATGACCTTTGCTATCTGCTAAGACGGTCCCGGACACGCAAAATGGGGTCACCAGAGTTCAATGACCTTTGCTATCTTCTAAGAAGCTCCCGGACACGCAAAATGAGGTCACCAGAGGTCAATGACCTTTGCTATACGCTTAGAAGCTCCCGGACACGCAAAATGAGGTCAGCATAGGTCAATGACCTTTGCTATCTTCTAGGAAGTTCCCGGACACGCAAAATGAGGTCACCAGAGGTCACTGACCTTTGCTATCTTCTAAGACGCTCCCGCACACGCAAAATGAGGTCACCAGAGGTCAATGACCTTTGCTATCTGCTAAGACGGTCCCGGACACGCAAAATGGGGTCACCAGAGTTCAATGACCTTTGCTATCTTCTAAGAAGCTCCCGGACACGCAAAATGAGATCACCAGAGGTCAATTACCTTTGCTATCTTCTAAGACGCTCCCGGACACGCAAAATGAGGTCACCAGAGGTCAATGACCTTTGCTATCTTCTAAGACGCTCCCGGACACGCAAAATTAGGTCACCAGAGGTCAATGACCTTTGCTATCTTCTAAGAAGCTCCCAGACAAGCAAAATGATGTCACCAGAGGTCAATGACCTTTGCTATCTTGTAAGACGCTCCCGGACACGGAAAATGAGGTCATCATAGGTCAATGACCTTTGCTACCTTCTAAGACGCTCCCGGACACGCAAAATGAGGTCACCAGAGGTCAATGACCTTTGCTATCTTCTAAGACGCTCCCGGACACGCAAAATGAGGTCACCAGAGGTCAATGACCTTTGCTATCTTCTAAGACGCTCCCGGACACGCAAAATGAGGTCACCAGAGGTCAATGACCTATGCTATCTTCTAAGACGCTCCGGGACACGGAAAATGAAGTCACCAGAGGTCAATGAACTTTGCTATCTTCTAAGACGCTCCCTGACACGCAAAATGAGGTCACCAGAGGTCAATGACCTTTGCTATCTTCTAAGACGCTCCCGGACACGCAAAATGAGGTTACCAGAGGTCAATGACCTTTGCTATACTCTTAGAAGCTCCCGGACACGCTAAATGAGGTCAGCAGAGGTCAATGACCTTTGCTATCTTCTAAGACGCTCCCGCACACGGAAAATGAGATCACCAGAGGTTAATGACATTTGCTATCTTCTAAGAAGCTCCCGGACACGCAAAATGAGGTCACCAGAGGTCAATGACCTTTGCAATCTTCTAAGAAGATCCCGGACACGCAAAATGAGGTCACCAGAGGTCAATCACCTTTGCTATCTTCTAAGACGCTCCCGGACACGCAAAATGAGGTCACCAGAGGTCAATGACCTTTGCTATCTTCTAAGACGCTCCCGGACACGCAAAATGAGGTCACCAGAGGTCAATGACCTTTGCTATCTTCTAAGACGCTCCCGGACACGGAAAATGAAGTCACCAGAGGTCAATGAACTTTGCTATCTTTTAAGACGCTCCCGGACACGCTAAATGAGGTCAGCAGAGGTCAATGACCTTTGCTATTTTCTAAGACGCTCCCGCACACGGAAAATGAGATCACCAGAGGTTAATGATATTTGCTATCTTCTAAGAAGCTCCCGGACACGCAAAATGAGGTCACCAGAGGTCAATGACCTTTGCAATCTTCTAAGAAGATCCCGGACACGCAAAATGAGGTCACCAGAGGTCAATGACCTTTGCTATCTTCTAACAAGCTCCCGGACACGCAAAATGAGGTCATCAGAGGTCAATGACCTTTGCTATCTTCTAAGACGCTCCCGGACACGCAAAATGAGGTCACCAGAGGTCAATGACCTTTGCTATCTTCTAAGACGCTCCCGGACACGCAAAATGAGGTCACCAGAGGTCAATGACCTTTGCTATCTTCTAAGAAGCTCCCAGACAAGCAAAATGATGTCACCAGAGGTCAATGACCTTTGCTATCTTGTAAGACGCTCCCGGACACGGAAAATGAGGTCATCATAGGTCAATGACCTTTGCTACCTTCTAAGACGCTCCCGGACACGCAAAATGAGGTCAACAGAGGTCAATGACCTTTGCTATACTCTTAGAAGCTCCCGGACACGCAAAATGAGGTCAGCAGAGGTCAATGACCTTTGCTATCTTCTAAGAAGTTCGCGGACTCGCAAAATGAGGTCACCAGAGGTCAATGACCTTTGCTATCTTCTAAGACGCTCCCGGACACGCAAAATGAGGTTACCAGAGGTCAATGACCTTTGCTATACTCTTAGAAGCTCCCGGACACGCTAAATGAGGTCAGCAGAGTTCAATGACCTTTGCTATCTTCTAAGACGCTCCCGCACACGGAAAATGAGATCACCAGAGGTCAATGACATTTGCTATCTTCTAAGAAGCTCCCGGACACGCAAAATGAGGTCACCAGAGGTCAATGACCTTCGCAATCTTCTAAGAAGATCCCGGACACGCAAAATGAGGTCACCAGAGGTCAATGACCTTTGCTATCTTCTAAGACGCTCCCGCACACGGAAAATGAGATCACCAGAGGTCAATGACATTTGCTATCTTCTAAGAAGCTCCCGGACACGCAAAATGAGGTCACCAGAGGTCAATGACCTTTGCTATCTTCTAAGAAGTTCACAGACACAAAATATGAGGTCACCAGAGGTCAATGACCTTTGCTATCTTCTAAGACGCTCCCGGACACGGAAAATGAAGTCACCAGAGGTCAATGAACTTCGTTATCTACTAAGACGCTCCCGGACACGCAAAATGAGGTCACCAGAGGTCAATGACCTGTGCTATCTTCTAAGACGCTCCCGGACACGCAAAATGAGGTTACCAGAGGTCAATGACCTTTGCTATACTCTTAGAAGCTCCCGGACACGCTAAATGAGGTCAGCAGAGGTCAATGACCTTTGCTATCTTCTAAGACGCTCCCGCACACGGAAAATGAGATCACCAGAGGTCAATGACATTTGCTATCTTCTAAGAAGCTCCCGGACACGCAAAATGAGGTCACCAGAGGTCAATGACCTTTGCTATCTTCTAAGACGCTCCCGGACACGGAAAATGAAGTCACCAGAGGTCAATGAACTTTGCTATCTTCTAAGACGCTCCCTGACACGCAAAATGAGGTCACCAGAGGTCAATGAACTTTGCTATCTTCTAAGACGCTCCCGGACACGCAAAATGAGGTTACCAGAGGTCAATGACCTTTGCTATACTCTTAGAAGCTCCCGGACACGCTAAATGAGGTCAGCAGAGGTCAATGACCTTTGCTATCTTCTAAGACGCTCCCGCACACGGAAAATGAGATCACCAGAGGTTAATGACATTTGCTATCTTCTAAGAAGCTCCCGGACACGCAAAATGAGGTCACCAGAGGTCAATGACCTTTGCAATCTTCTAAGAAGATCCCGGACACGCAAAATGAGGTCACCAGAGGTCAATCACCTTTGCTATCTTCTAAGACGCTCCCGGACACGCAAAATGAGGTCACCAGAGGTCAATGACCTTTGCTATCTTCTAAGACGCTCCCGGACACGCAAAATGAGGTCACCAGAGGTCAATGACCTTTGCTATCTTCTAAGACGCTCCCGGACACGGAAAATGAAGTCACCAGAGGTCAATGAACTTTGCTATCTTTTAATACGCTCCCGGACACGCTAAATGAGGTCAGCAGAGGTCAATGACCTTTGCTATCTTCTAAGACGCTCCCGCACACGGAAAATGAGATCACCAGAGGTTAATGACATTTGCTATCTTCTAAGAAGCTCCCGGACACGCAAAATGAGGTCACCAGAGGTCAATGACCTTTGCAATCTTCTAAGAAGATCCCGGACACGCAAAATGAGGTCACCAGAGGTCAATGACCTTTGCTATCTTCTAACAAGCTCCCGGACACGCAAAATGAGGTCACCAGAGGTCAATGACCTTTGCTATCTTCTAAGACGCTCCCGGACACGCAAAATGAGGTCACCAGAGGTCAATGACCTTTGCTATCTTCTAAGACGCTCCCGGACACGCAAAATGAGGTCACCAGAGGTCAATGACCTTTGCTATCTTCTAAGAAGCTCCCAGACAAGCAAAATGATGTCACCAGAGGTCAATGACCTTTGCTATCTTGTAAGACGCTCCCGGACACGGAAAATGAGGTCATCATAGGTCAATGACCTTTGCTACCTTCTAAGACGCTCCCGGACACGCAAAATGAGGTCAACAGAGGTCAATGACCTTTGCTATACTCTTAGAAGCTCCCGGACACGCAAAATGAGGTCAGCAGAGGTCAATGACCTTTGCTATCTTCTAAGAAGTTCGCGGACACGCAAAATGAGGTCACCAGAGGTCAATGACCTTTGCTATCTTCTAAGACGCTCCCGGACACGCAAAATGAGGTTACCAGAGGTCAATGACCTTTGCTATACTCTTAGAAGCTCCCGGACACGCTAAATGAGGTCAGCAGAGTTCAATGACCTTTGCTATCTTCTAAGACGCTCCCGCACACGGAAAATGAGATCACCAGAGGTCAATGACCTTTGCTATCTTCTAAGACGCTCCCGCACACGGAAAAAGAGATCACCAGAGGTCAATGACATTTGCTATCTTCTAAGAAGCTCCCGGACACGCAAAATGAGGTCACCAGAGGTCAATGACCTTTGCTATCTTCTAAGAAGTTCACAGACACAAAATATGAGGTCACCAGAGGTCAATGACCTTTGCTATCTTCTAAGACGCTCCCGGACACGGAAAATGAAGTCACCAGAGGTCAATGAACTTCGCTATCTACTAAGACGCTCCCGGACACGCAAAATGAGGTCACCAGAGGTCAATGACCTGTGCTATCTTCTAAGACGCTCCCGGACACGCAAAATGAGGTTACCAGAGGTCAATGACCTTTGCTATACTCTTAGAAGCTCCCGGACACGCTAAATGAGGTCAGCAGAGGTCAATGACCTTTGCTATCTTCTAAGACGCTCCCGCACACGCAAAATGAGGTCACCAGAGGTCAATGAACTTTGCTATCTTCTAAGACGCTCCCGCACACGCAAAATGAGGTCACCAGAGGTCAATGACTTTTGCTATCTTCTAAGACGCTCCCGCATACACAAAATGAGGTCACCAGAGGTCAATGACCTTTGCTATCTTCTAAGAAGCTCCCGGACACGCAAAATGAGGTCACCAGAGGTCAATGACCTTTGCTATCTTCTAAGAAGCTCCCGGACACGCAAAATGAGGTCACCAGAGGTCAATGACCTTTGCTATACTCTTAGAAGCTCCCGGACACGCAAAATGATGTCAGCAGAGGTCAATGACCTTTGCTATCTTCTAAGAAGTTCGCGGACACGCAAAATGAGGTCACCAGAGGTCAATGACCTTTGCTATCTTCTAAGACGCTCCCGGACACGCAAAATGAGGTTACCAGAGGTCAATGACCTTTGCTATACTCTTAGAAGCTCCCGGACACGCTAAATGAGGTCAGCAGAGTTCAATGACCTTTGCTATCTTCTAAGACGCTCCCGCACACGGAAAATGAGATCACCAGAGGTCAATGACGTTTGCTATCTTCTAAGAAGCTCCCGGACACGCAAAATGAGGTCACCAGAGGTCAATGACCTTTGCTATCTTCTAAGACGCTCCCGCACACGCAAAATGAGGTCACCAGAGGTCAATGAACTTTGCTATCTTCTAAGACGCTCCCGCACACGCAAAATGAGGTCACCAGAGGTCAATGACCTTTGCTATCTTCTAAGACGCTCCCGCATACACAAAATGAGGTCACCAGAGGTCAATGACATTTGCTATCTTCTAAGAAGCTCCCGGACACGCAAAATGAGGTCACCAGAGGTCAATGACCTTTGCTATCTTCTAAGAAGCTCCCGGACACGCAAAATGAGGTCACCAGAGGTCAATGACCTTTGCTATCTTCTAAGACGCTCCCGGACACGCAAAATGAGGTCACCAGAGGTCAATGACCTTTGCTATCTTCTAAGAAGCTCCCGGACAAGCAAAATGAGGTCACCAGAGGTCAATGACCTTTGCTATCTTCTAAGACGCTCCCGGACACGGAAAATGAGGTCACCAGAGGTCAATGACCTTTGCTACCTTCTAAGACGCTCCCGGACACGCAAAATGAGGTCACCAGAGGTCAATGACCTTTGCTATACGCTTAGAAGCTCCCGGACACGCAAAATGAGGTCAGCATAGGTCAATGACCTTTGCTATCTTCTAGGAAGTTCCCGGACACGCAAAATGAGATCACCAGAGGTCACTGACCTTTGCTATCTTCTAAGACGCTCCCGCACACGCAAAATGAGGTCACCAGAGGTCAATGACCTTTACTATCTTCTAAGACGGGTCCGGACACGCAAAATGGGGTCACCAGAGTTCAATGACCTTTGCTATCTTCTAAGAAGCTCCCGGACACGCAAAATTAGGTCACCAGAGGTCAATGACCTTTGCTATCTTCTAAGAAGCTCCCGGACACGCAAAAAAGGTCACCAGAGGTCAATGACCTTTGCTATCTTCTAAGACGCTCCCGGACACGCAAAATGAGGTCACCAGAGGTCATTGACCTTTGCTATCTTCTAAGAAGCTCCCAGACAAGCAAAATGATGTCACCAGAGGTCAATGACCTTTGCTATCTTGTAAGACGCTCCCGGACACGGAAAATGAGGTCACCATAGGTCAATGACATTTGCTACCTTCTAAGACGCTCCCGGACACGCAAAATGAGGTCACCAGAGGTCAATGACCTTTGCTATACTCTTAGAAGCTCTCGGACACGCAAAATGAGGTCAGCAGAGGTCAATGACCTTTGCTATCTTCTAAGAAGTTCGCGGACACGCAAAATGAGGTCACCAGAGGTCAATGACATTTGCTATACTCTTAGAAGCTCTCGGACACGCAAAATGAGGTCAGCAGAGGTCAATGACCTTTGCTATCTTCTAAGAAGTTCGCGGACACGCAAAATGAGGTCACCAGAGGTCAATGACATTTGCTATCTTCTAAGACGCTCCCGGATACGCAAAATGAGGTTACCAGAGGTCAATGACCTTTGCTATACTCTTAGAAGCTCCCGGACACGCAAAATGAGGTCACGAGAGGTCAATGACCTTTGTTATCTTCTGAGACGCTCCCGGAAACGCAAAATGAGGTCAGCAGAGGTCAATGACCTTTGCAATCTTCTAAGACGCTCCCGCACACGCAAAATGAGGTCACCAGAGGTCAATCACCTTTGCTATCTTCTAAGACGCTCCCGTACACGCAAAATAAGGTCACCAGAGGTCAATGACATTTGCTATCTTCTAAGAAGTTCCCGGACACGCAAAATGAGGTCACCAGAGGTCAATGACCTTTGCTATCTTCTAAGACGCTCCCGGACACGCAAAATGAGGTCACCAGAGGTCAATGACCTTTGCTATCTTCTAAGACGCTCTCGGACACGCAAAATGAGGTCACCAGAGGTCAATGACCTTTGCTATCTTCTAAGACGCTCCCGGACACGGAAAATGAAGTCACCAGAGGTCAATGAACTTTGCTATCTTCTAAGACGCTCCCGGACACGCAAAATCAGGTCACCAGAGGTCAATGACCTTTGCTATCTTCTAAGACGCTCCCGGACACGCAAAATGAGGTTACCAGAGGTCAATGACCTTTGCTATACTCTTAGAAGCTCCCGGACACGCTAAATGAGGTCAGCAGAGGTCAATGACTTTTGCTATCTTCTAAGACGCTCCCGCACACGGAAAATGAGATCACCAGAGGTTAATGACATTTGCTATCTTCTAAGAAGCTCCCGGACACGCAAAATGAGGTCACCAGAGGTCAATGACCTTTGCTATACTCTTAGAAGCTCCCGGACACGCAAAATGAGGTCAGCAGAGGTCAATGACCTTTGCTATCTTCTAAGAAGTTCGCGGACACGCAAAATGAGGTCACCAGAGGTCAATGACCTTTGCTATCTTCTAAGACGCTCCCGGACACGCAAAATGAGGTTACCAGAGGTCAATGACCTTTGCTATACTCTTAGAAGCTCCCGGACACGCTAAATGAGGTCAGCAGAGTTCAATGACCTTTGCTATCTTCTAAGACGCTCCCGCACACGGAAAATGAGATCACCAGAGGTCAATGACATTTGCTATCTTCTAAGAAGCTCCCGGACACGCAAAATGAGGTCACCAGAGGTCAATGACCTTTGCTATCTTCTAAGAAGCTCCCGGACACGCAAAATGAGGTCACCAGAGGTCAATGACCTTTGCTATCTTCTAAGACGCTCCCGGACACGCAAAATGAGGTCACCAGAGGTCAATGACCTTTGCTATCTTCTAAGACGCTCCCGGACACGCAAAATGAGGTCACCAGAGGTCAATGACCTTTGCTATCTTCTAAGAAGCTCCCGGACAAGCAAAATGAGGTCACCAGAGGTCAATGACCTTTGCTATCTTCTAAGACGCTCCCGGACACGGAAAATGAGGTCACCAGAGGTCAATGACCTTTGCTATCTTCTAAGACGCTCCCGGACACGCAAAATGAGGTCACCAGAGGTCAATGACCTTTGCTATCTTCTAAGACGCTCCCGGACACGCAAAATGAGGTCACCAGAGGTCAATGACCTTTGCTATCTTCTAAGACGCTCCCGGACACGGAAAATGAAGTCACCAGAGGTCAATGAACTTTGCTATCTTCTAAGACGCTCCCGGACACGCAAAATGAGGTCACCAGAGGTCAATGACCTTTGCTATCTTCTAAGACGCTCCCGGACACGCAAAATGAGGTTACCAGAGGTCAATGACCTTTGCTATACTCTTAGAAGCTCCCGGACACGCTAAATGAGGTCAGCAGAGGTCAATGACTTTTGCTATCTTCTAAGACGCTCCCGCACACGGAAAATGAGATCACCAGAGGTTAATGACATTTGCTATCTTCTAAGAAGCTCCCGGACACGCAAAATGAGGTCACCAGAGGTCAATGACCTCTGCTATACTCTTAGAAGCTCCCGGACACGCAAAATGAGGTCAGCAGAGGTCAATGACCTTTGCTATCTTCTAAGAAGTTCGCGGACACGCAAAATGAGGTCACCAGAGGTCAATGACCTTTGCTATCTTCTAAGACGCTCCCGGACACGCAAAATGAGGTTACCAGAGGTCAATGACCTTTGCTATACTCTTAGAAGCTCCCGGACACGCTAAATGAGGTCAGCAGAGTTCAATGACCTTTGCTATCTTCTAAGACGCTCCCGCACACGGAAAATGAGATCACCAGAGGTCAATGACATTTGCTATCTTCTAAGAAGCTCCCGGACACGCAAAATGAGGTCACCAGAGGTCAATGACCTTTGCTATCTTCTAAGACGCTCCCGCACACGCAAAATGAGGTCACCAGAGGTCAATGAACTTTGCTATCTTCTAAGACGCTCCCGCACACGCAAAATGAGGTCACCAGAGGTCAATGACCTTTGCTATCTTCTAAGACGCTCCCGCATACACAAAATGAGGTCACCAGAGGTCAATGACCTTTGCTATCTTCTAAGAAGCTCCCGGACATGCAAAATGAGGTCACCAGAGGTCAATGACCTTTGCTATCTTCTAAGAAGCTCCCGGACACGCAAAATGAGGTCACCAGAGGTCAATGACCTTTGCTATCTTCTAAGACGCTCCCGGACACGCAAAATGAGGTCACCAGAGGTCAATGACCTTTGCTATCTTCTAAGAAGTTCGCGGACACGCAAAATGAGGTCACCAGAGGTCAATGACCTTTGCTATCTTCTAAGACGCTCCCGGACACGGAAAATGAGGTCACCAGAGGTCAATGACCTTTGCTACATTCTAAGACGCTCCCTGACACGCAAAATGAGGTCACCAGAGGTCAATGACCTTTGCTATACGCTTAGAAGCTCCCGGACACGCAAAATGAGGTCAGCATAGGTCAATGACCTTTGCTATCTTCTAGGAAGTTCCCGGACACGCAAAATGAGGTCACCAGAGGTCACTGACCTTTGCTATCTTCTAAGACGCTCCCGGACACGCAAAATGAGGTTACCAGAGGTCAATGACCTTTGCTATACTCTTAGAAGCTCCCGGACACGCTAAATGAGGTCAGCAGATTTCAATGACCTTTGCTATCTTCTAAGACGCTCCCGCACACGGAAAATGAGATCACCAGAGGTCAATGACATTTGCTATCTTCTAAGAAGCTCCCGGACACGCAAAATGAGGTCACCAGAGGTCAATGACCTTTGCTATCTTCTAAGACGCTCCCGCACACGCAAAATGAGGTCACCAGAGGTCACTGACCTTTGCTATCTTCTAAGACGCTCCCGCACACGCAAAATGAGATCACCAGAGGTCAATTACCTTTGCTATCTTCTAAGACGCTCCCGGACACGCAAAATGAGGTCACCAGAGGTCAATGACCTTTGCTATCTTCTAAGACGCTCCCGGACACCCAAAATGAGATCACCAGAGGTCAATTACCTTTGCTATCTTCTAAGACGCTCCCGCACACGGAAAATGAGATCACCAGAGGTCAATGACATTTGCTATCTTCTAAGAAGCTCCCGGACACGCAAAATGAGGTCACCAGAGGTCCATGATCTTTGCTATCTTCTAAGACGCTCCCGGACACGCAAAATGAGGTTACCAGAGGTCAATGAACTTTGCTATACTCTTAGAAGCTCCCGGACACGCTAAATGAGGTCAGCAGAGTTCAATGACCTTTGCTATCTTCTAAGACGCTCCCGCACACGGAAAATGAGATCACCAGAGGTCAATGACATTTGCTATCTTCTAAGAAGCTCCCGGACACGCAAAATGAGGTCACCAGAGGTCAATGACCTTTGCTATCTTCTAAGACGCTCCCGCACACGCAAAATGAGGTCACCAGAGGTCAATGAACTTTGCTATACTCTTAGAAGCTCCCGGACACGCTAAATGAGGTCAGCAGAGTTCAATGACCTTTGCTATCTTCTAAGACGCTCCCGCACACGGAAAATGAGATCACCAGAGGTCAATGACATTTGCTATCTTCTAAGAAGCTCCCGGACACGCAAAATGAGGTCACCAGAGGTCAATGACCTTTGCTATCTTCTAAGACGCTCCCGCACCCGCAAAATGAGGTCACCAGAGGTCAATGAACTTTGCTATCTTCTAAGACGCTCCCGCACACGCAAAATGAGGTCACCAGAGGTCAATCACCTTTGCTATCTTCTAAGACGCTCCCGTACACGCAAAATAAGGTCACCAGAGGTCAATGACATTTGCTATCTTCTAAGAAGTTCCCGGACACGCAAAATGAGGTCACCAGAGGTCAATGACCTTTGCTATCTTCTAAGACGCTCCCGGACACGCAAAATGAGGTCACCAGAGGTCAATGACCTTTGCTATCTTCTAAGACGCTCCCGGACACGCAAAATGAGGTCACCAGATGTCAATGACCTTTGCTATCTTCTAAGACGCTCCCGGACACCCAAAATGAGATCACCAGAGGTCAATTACCTTTGCTATCTTCTAAGACGCTCCCGCACACGGAAAATGAGATCACCAGGGGTCAATGACATTTGCTATCTTCTAAGAAGCTCCCGGACACGCAAAATGAGGTCACCAGAGGTCAATGACCTTTGCTATCTTCTAAGACGCTCCCGGACACGCAAAATGAGGTTACCAGAGGTCAATGACCTTTGCTATACTCTTAGAAGCTCCCGGACACGCTAAATGAGGTCAGCAGAGGTCAATGACCTTTGCTATCTTCTAAGACGCTCCCGCACACGGAAAATGAGATCACCAGAGGTTAATGACATTTGCTATCTTCTAAGAAGCTCCCGGACACGCAAAATGAGGTCACCAGAGGTCAATGACCTTTGCAATCTTCTAAGAAGATCCCGGACACGCAAAATGAGATCACCAGAGGTCAATGACCTTTGCTATCATCTAAGAAGCTCCCGGACACGCAAAATGAGGTCACCAGAGGTCAATGACCTTTGCTATCTTCTAAGACGCTCCCGGACACGCAAAATGAGGTCACCAGAGGTCAATGACCTTTGCTATCTTCTAAGACGCTCCCGGACACGCAAAATGAGGTCACCAGAGGTCAATGACCTTTGCTATCTTCTAAGAAGCTCCCAGACAAGCAAAATGATGTCACCAGAGGTCAATGACCTTTGCTATCTTGTAAGACGCTCCCGGACACGGAAAATGAGGTCATCATAGGTCAATGACCTTTGCTACCTTCTAAGACGCTCCCGGACACGCAAAATGAGGTCACCAGAGGTCAATGACCTTTGCTATACTCTTAGAAGCTCCCGGACACGCAAAAAGAGGTCAGCAGAGGTCAATGACCTTTGCTATCTTCTAAGAAGTTCGCGGACACGCAAAATGAGGTCACCAGAGGTCAATGACCTTTGCTATCTTCTAAGACGCTCCCGGACACGCAAAATGAGGTTACCAGAGGTCAATGACCTTTGCTATACTCTTAGAAGCTCCCGGACACGCTAAATGAGGTCAGCAGATTTCAATGACCTTTGCTATCTTCTAAGACGCTCCCGCACACGGAAAATGAGATCACCAGAGGTCAATGACATTTGCTATCTTCTAAGAAGCTCCCGGACACGCAAAATGAGGTCACCAGAGGTCAATGACCTTTGCTATCTTCTAAGACGCTCCCGCACACGCAAAATGAGGTCACCAGAGGTCAATGAACTTTGCTATCTTCTAAGACGCTCCCGCACACGCAAAATGAGGTCACCAGAGGTCAATGACCTTTGCTATCTTCTAAGACGCTCCCGGACACGCAAAATGAGGTCACCAGAGGTCAATGACCTTGGCTATCTTCTAAGAAGCTCCCGGACAAGCAAAATGAGGTCACCAGAGGTCAATGACCTTTGCTATCTTCTAAGACGCTCCCGGACACGGAAAATGAGGTCACCAGAGGTCAATGACCTTTGCTACATTCTAAGACGATCCCGGACACGCAAAATGAGGTCACCAGAGGTCAATGACCTTTGCTATACGCTTAGAAGCTCCCGGACACGCAAAATGAGGTCAGCATAGGTCAATGACCTTTGCTATCTTCTAGGAAGTTCCCGGACACGCAAAATGAGGTCACCAGAGGTCACTGACCTTTGCTATCTTCTAAGACGCTCCCGCACACGCAAAATGAGGTCACCAGAGGTCAATGACCTTTGCTATCTTCTAAGACGGTCCCGGACACGCAAAATGAGATCACCAGAGGTCAATTACCTTTGCTATCTTCTAAGACGCTCCCGGACACGCAAAATGTGGTCACCAGAGGTCAATGACCTTTGCTATCTTCTAAGACGCTCCCGGACACGCAAAATTAGGTCACCAGAGGTCAATGACCTTTGCTATCTTCTAAGAAGCTCCCAGGCAAGCAAAATGATGTCACCAGAGGTCAATGACCTTTGCTATCTTGTAAGACGCTCCCGGACACGTAAAATGAGGTCATCATAGGTCAATGACCTTTGCTACCTTCTAAGACGCTCCCGCACACGGAAAATGAGATCACCAGAGGTCAAGGACATTTGCTATCTTCTAAGAAGCTCCCGGACACGCAAAATGAGGTCACCAGAGGTCAATGACCTTTGCTATCTTCTAAGACGCTCCCGGACACGCAAAATGAGGTTACCAGAGGTCAATGAACTTTGCTATACTCTTAGAAGCTCCCGGACACGCTAAATGAGGTCAGCAGAGTTCAATGACCTTTGCTATCTTCTAAGACGCTCCCGCACACGGAAAATGAGATCACCAGAGGTCAATGACATTTGCTATCTTCTAAGAAGCTCCCGGACATGCAAAATGAGGTCACCAGAGGTCAATGACCTTTGCTATCTTCTAAGACGCTCCCGCACACGCAAAATGAGGTCACCAGAGGTCAATGAACTTTGCTATACTCTTAGAAGCTCCCGGACACGCTAAATGAGGTCAGCAGAGTTCAATGACCTTTGCTATCTTCTAAGACGCTCCCGCACACGGAAAATGAGATCACCAGAGGTCAATGACATTTGCAATCTTCTAAGAAGCTCCCGGACACGCAAAATGAGGTCACCAGAGGTCAATGACCTTTGCTATCTTCTAAGACGCTCCCGCACACGCAAAATGAGGTCACCAGAGGTCAATGAACTTTGCTATCTTCTAAGACGCTCCCGCACACGCAAAATGAGGTCACCAGAGGTCAATGACCTTTGCTATCTTCTTAGACGCTCCCGCATACACAAAATTAGGTCACCAGAGGTCAATGACCTTTGCTATCTTCTAAGAAGCTCCCGGACACACAAAATGAGGTCACCAGAGGTCAATGACCTTTGCTATCTTCTAAGAAGCTCCCGGACACGCAAAATGAGGTCACCAGAGGTCAATTACCTTTGCTATCTTCTAAGACGCTCCCGGACACGCAAAATGAGGTCACCAGAGGTCAATGACCTTTGCTATCTTCTAAGAAGCTCCCGGACAAGCAAAATGAGGTCGCCAGAGGTCAATGACCTTTGCTATCTTCTAAGACGCTCCCGGACACGGAAAATGATGTCACCAGAGGTCAATGACGTTTGCTACCTTCTAAGACGCTCCCGCACACGGAAAATGAGATCACCAGAGGTCAATGACATTTGCTATCTTCTAAGAAGCTCCCGGACACGCAAAATGAGGTCACCAGAGGTCAATGACCTTTGCTATCTTCTAAGACGCTCCCGCACACGCAAAATGAGGTCACCAGAGGTCAATGAACTTTGCTATACTCTTAGAAGCTCCCGGACACGCTAAATGAGGTCAGCAGAGTTCAATGACCTTTGCTATCTTCTAAGACGCTCCCGCACACGGAAAATGAGATCACCAGAGGTCAATGACATTTGCTATCTTCTAAGAAGCTCCCGGACACGCAAAATGAGGTCACCAGAGGTCAATGACCTTTGCTATCTTCTAAGACGCTCCCGCACCCGCAAAATGAGGTCACCAGAGGTCAATGAACTTTGCTATCTTCTAAGACGCTCCCGCACACGCAAAATGAGGTCACCAGAGGTCAATCACCTTTGCTATCTTCTAAGACGCTCCCGTACACGCAAAATAAGGTCACCAGAGGTCAATGACATTTGCTATCTTCTAAGAAGTTCCCGGACACGCAAAATGAGGTCACCAGAGGTCAATGACCTTTGCTATCTTCTAAGACGCTCCCGGACACGCAAAATGAGGTCACCAGAGGTCAATGACCTTTGCTATCTTCTAAGACGCTCCCGGACACGCAAAATGAGGTCACCAGATGTCAATGACCTTTGCTATCTTCTAAGACGCTCCCGGACACCCAAAATGAGATCACCAGAGGTCAATTACCTTTGCTATCTTCTAAGACGCTCCCGCACACGGAAAATGAGATCACCAGGGGTCAATGACATTTGCTATCTTCTAAGAAGCTCCCGGACACGCAAAATGAGGTCACCAGAGGTCAATGACCTTTGCTATCTTCTAAGACGCTCCCGGACACGCAAAATGAGGTTACCAGAGGTCAATGACCTTTGCTATACTCTTAGAAGCTCCCGGACGCGCAAAATGAGGTCAGCAGAGGTCAATGACCTTTGCTATCTTCTAAGATGTTCCCGGACACGCAGAATGAGATCACCAGAGGTCAATGACTTTTCTTATCTTCTAAGAGGCTCCCGGACACGCAAAATGAGGTCACCAGAGGTCAATGACCTTTGCTATCTTCTAAGAAGTTCCCGGACACGCAAAATGAGGTCACCAAAGGTCAATGACCTTTGCTATTCTCTAAGAAGCTCCCGGACACGCAAAATGAGGTCAGCAGAGGTCAATGACCTTTGCTATCTTCTAAGAAGTTCCCGGACACGCAAAATGAGGTCACCACAGGTCAATAACCTTTGCTATCTTCTAAGAGGCTCCCGGACACGCAAAATGAGGTCTCCAGAGGTCAATGACCTTTGCTATCTTCTAAGAAGTTCCCGGACACGCAAAATGAGGTCACCAGAGGTCAATGACCTTTGCTATTCGCTAAGAAGCTCCCGGACACGCAAAATGAGGTCACGAGAGGTCAATGACCTTTGCTATCTTCTAAGACGCTCCCGCACACGCAAAATGAGGTCACCAGAGGTCAATAACCTTTGCTATCTTCTAAGAGGCTCCCGGACACGCAAAATGAGATCACCAGAGGTCAATGACATTTGCTATCTTCTAAGACGCTCCCGGACACGGAAAATGAAGTCACCAGAGGTCAATGAACTTTGCTATATTCTAAGACGCTCCCGGACACGCAAAATGAGGTCACCAGAGGTCAATGACCTTTGCTATCTTCTAAGACGCTCCCGGACACGCAAAATGAGGTTACCAGAGGTCAATGACCTTTGCTATACTCTTAGAAGCTCCCGGACACGCTAAATGAGGTCAGCAGAGGTCAATGACCTTTACTATCTTCTAAGACGCTCCCGCACACGGAAAATGAGATCACCAGAGGTCAATGACATTTGCTATATTCTAAGAAGCTCCCGGACACGCAAAATGAGGTCACCAGAGGTCAATGACCTTTGCAATCTTCTAAGAAGATCCCGGACACGCAAAATGAGGTCACCAGAGGTCAATGACCTTTGCTATCTTCTAAGAAGATCTCGGACACGCAAAATTAGGTCACCAGAGGTCAATGACCTTTGCTATCTTCTAAGACGCTCCCGGACACGCAAAATGAGGTCACCAGAGGTCAATGACCTTTGCTATCTTCTAAGAAGCTCCCAGACAAGCAAAATGATGTCACCAGAGGTCAATGACCTTTGCTATCTTGTAAGACGCTCCCGGACACGGAAAATGAGGTCACCAGAGGTCAATGACCTTTGCTATCTTCTAAGAAGTTCCCGGACACGCAAAATGAGGTCACCAGAGGTCAATGACCTTTGCTATCTTCTAAGAAGCTCCCGGACACGCAAAATGAGATCACCAGAGGTCAATGACCTTTGCTATCTACTAAGAAGCTCCCGGACACGCAAAATGAGGTCACCAGAGGTCAATGAACTTTGCTATCTTCTAAGACGGTCCCGGACACGCAAAATGAGGTCACCAGAGGTCAATAACCTTTGCTATCTTCTAAGAGGCTCGCGGAAACGCAAAATGAGGTCACCAGATTTCAATGACCTTTGCTATCTTCTAAGACGGTCCCGGACACGCAAAATGAGGTCACCAGAGTTCAATGACCTTTGCTATCTTCTAAGAAGCTCCCGGACACGCAAAATGAGATCACCAGAGGTCAATGACCTTTGCTATCTTCTAAGACGCTCCCGGACACGCAAAATAAGGTCACCAGAGGTCAATGACCTTTGCTATCTTCTAAGACGCTCCCGGACACGCAAAATGAGGTCACCAGAGGTCAATGACCTTTGCTATCTTCTAAGAAGCTCCCAGACAAGCAAAATGATGTCACCAGAGGTCAATGACCTTTGCTATCTTGTAAGACGCTCCCGGACACGGAAAATGAGGTCATCATAGGTCAATGACCTTTGCTACCTTCTAAGACGCTCCCGGACACGCAAAATGAGGTCACCAGAGGTCAATGACCTTTGCTATACTCTTAGAAGCTCCCGGACACGCAAAATGAGGTCAGCAGAGGTCAATGACATTTGCTATATTCTAAGAAGTTCGCGGGCACGCAAAATGAAGTCACCAGAGGTCAATGACCTTTGCTATCTTCTAAGACGCTCCCGGTCACGCAAAATAAGGTTACCAGAGGTCAATGACCTTTGCTATACTCTTAGAAGCTCCCGGACACGCTAAATGAGGTCAGCAGAGTTCAATGACCTTTGCTATCTTCTAAGACGCTCCCGCACACGGAAAATGAGATCACCAGAGGTCAATGACATTTGCTATCTTCTAAGAAGCTCCCGGACACGCAAAATGAGGTCACCAGAGGTCAATGACCTTTGCTATCTTCTAAGACGCTCCCGCACACGCAAAATGAGGTCACCAGAGGTAATTGAACTTTGCTATCTTCTAAGACGCTCCCGGACACGGAAAATGATGTCACCAGAGGTCAATGACGTTTGCTACCTTCTAAGACGCTCCCGGACACGGAAAATGAAGTCACCAGAGGTCAATGAACTTTGCTATATTCTAAGACGCTCCCGGACACGCAAAATGAGGTCACCAGAGGTCAATGACCTTTGCTATCTTCTAAGACGCTCCCGGACACGCAAAATGAGGTTACCAGAGGTCAATGACCTTTGCTATACTCTTAGAAGCTCCCGGACACGCTAAATGAGGTCAGCAGAGGTCAATGACCTTTACTATCTTCTAAGACGCTCCCGCACACGGAAAATGAGATCACCAGAGGTCAATGACATTTGCTATCTTCTAAGAAGCTCCCGGACACGCAAAATGAGGTCACCAGTGGTCAATGACCTTTGCAATCTTCTAAGAAGATCCCGGACACGCAAAATGAGGTCACCAGAGGTCAATGACCTTTGCTATACACTTAGAAGCTCCCGGACACGCTAAATGAGGTCAGCAGAGGTCAATGACATTTGCTATCTTCTAAGACGCTCCCGCACACGGAAAATGAGATCACCAGAGGTCAATGACCTTTGCTACCTTCTAAGACGCTCCCGGACACGCAAAATGAGGTCACCAGAGGTCAATGACCTTTGCTATCTTCTAAGACGCTCCCGGACACGGAAAATGAAGTCACCAGAGGTCAATGAACTTTGCTATCTTCTAAGACGCTCCCGGACACGCAAAATGAGATCACCAGAGGTCAATGACCTTTGCTATCTTCTAAGACGCTCCCGGACATGCAAAATGAGGTCACCAGAGGTCAATGACCTTTGCTATCTTCTAAGACGCTCCCGCACACGCAAAATGAGGTCACCAGAGGTCAATGAACTTTGCTATCTTCTAAGACGGTCCCGGACACGCAAAATGAGGTCACCAGAGGTCAATGACCTTTGCTATCTTCTAAGACGCTCCCGCACACGCAAAATGAGGTCACCAGAGGTCAATGACCTTTGCTATCTTCTAAGAAGCTCCCGGACAAGCAAAATGAGGTCACCAGAGGTCAATGACCTTTGCTATCTTCTAAGAAGTTCCCGGACACGCAATATGAGGTCACCAGAGGACAATGACCTTTGCTATCTTCTAAGACGCTCCCGGACACGGAAAATGAAGTCACCAGAGGTCAATGAACTTTGCTATCTTCTAAGACGCTCCCGGACACGCAAAATGAGGTCAACAGAGGTCAATCACCTTTGCTATCTTCTAAGACGCTCCGGTACACGCAAAATAAGGTCACCAGAGGTCAATGACATTTGCTATCTTCTAAGAAGTTCCCGGACACGCAAAATGAGGTCACCAGAGGTCAATGAGCTTTGCTATCTTCTAAGACGCTCCCGGACACGCAAAATGAGGTCACCAGAGGTCAATGACCTTTGCTATCTTCTAAGACGCTCCCGGACACGCAAAATGAGGTCACCAGAGGTCAATGACCTTTGCTATCTTCTAAGACGCACCCGGAAACGCAAAATGAGGTCACCAGAGGTCAATGACCTTTGCTATACACTTAGAAGCTCCCGGACACGCTAAATGAGGTCAGCAGAGGTCAATGACATTTGCTATCTTCTAAGACGCTCCCGCACACGGAAAATGAGATCACCAGAGGTCAATGACCTTTGCTACCTTCTAAGACGCTCCCGGACACGCAAAATGAGGTCACCAGAGGTCAATGACCTTTGCTATCTTCTAAGACGCTCCCGGACACGGAAAATGAAGTCACCAGAGGTCAATGAACTTTGCTATCTTCTAAGACGCTCCCGGACACGCAAAATGAGGTCACCAGAGGTCAATGACCTTTGCTATCTTCTAAGACGCTCCCGGACATGCAAAATGAGGTCACCAGAGGTCAATGACCTTTGCTATCTTCTAAGACGCTCCCGCACACGCAAAATGAGGTCACCAGAGGTCAATGAACTTTGCTATCTTCTAAGACGGTCCCGGACACGCAAAATGAGGTCACCAGAGGTCAATGACCTTTGCTATCTTCTAAGACGCTCCCGCACACGCAAAATGAGGTCACCAGAGGTCAATGACCTTTGCTATCTTCTAAGAAGCTCCCGGACAAGCAAAATGAGGTCACCAGAGGTCAATGACCTTTGCTATCTTCTAAGACGCTCCCGGACACGGAAAATGAGGTCACCAGAGGTCAATGACCTTTGCTACCTTCTAAGACGCTCCCGGACACGCAAAATGAGGTCACCAGAGGTCAATGACCTTTGCTATACGCTTAGAAGCTCCCGGACGTGCAAAATGAGGTCAGCAGAGGTCAATGACCTTTGCTATCTTCTAAGAAGTTCCCGGACACGCAAAATGAGGTCACCAGAGGTCAATGACCTTTCTTATCTTCTAAGAGGCTCCCGGACACGCAAAATGAGGTCACCAGAGGTCAATGACCTTTGCTATCTTCTAAGAAGTTCCCGGACACGCAAAATGAGGTCACCAGAGGTCAATGACCTTTGCTATTCTCTAAGAAGCTCCCGGACACGCAAAATGAGGTCAGCAGAGGTCAATGACCTTTGCTATCTTCTAAGAAGTTCCCGGACACGCAAAATGAGGTCACCAGAGGTCAATGACCTTTGCTATCTTCTAAGAGGCTCCCGGACACGCAAAATGAGGTCACCAGAGGTCAATGACCTTTGCTATCTTCTAAGACGATCCCGGACACGCAAAATGAGGTCACCAGAGTTCAATGACCTTTTCTATCTTCTAAGAAGCTCCCGGACACGCAAAATGAGATCACCAGAGGTCAATGACATTTGCTATCTTCTAAGACGCTCCCGGACACGGAAAATGAAGTCACCAGAGGTCAATGAACTTTGCTATATTCTAAGACGCTCCCGGACACGCAAAATGAGGTCACCAGAGGTCAATGACCTTTGCTATCTTCTAAGACGCTCCCGGACACGCAAAATGAGGTTACCAGAGGTCAATGAACTTTGCTATACTCTTAGAAGCTCCCGGACACGCTAAATGAGGTCAGCAGAGGTCAATGACCTTTGCTATCTTGTAAGACGCTCCCGGACACGGAAAATGAGGTCATCATAGGTCAATGACCTTTGCTACCTTCTAAGACGCTCCCGGACACGCAAAATGAGGTCACCAGAGGTCAATGAACTTTGCTATACGCTTAGAAGCTCCCGGACACGCAAAATGAGGTCAGCAGAGGTCAATGACCTTTGCTATCTTCTAAGAAGTTCCCGGACACGCAAAATGAGGTCACCAGAGGTCAATGACCTTTGCTATCTTCTAAGAAGCTCCCGGAGACGCAAAATGAGATCACCAGAGGTCAATGCCTTTTGCTATCTTCTAAGACGCTCCCGGACACGGAAAATGAAGTCACCAGAGGTCAATGAACTTTGCTATCTTCTAAGACGCTCCCGGACACGCAAAATGAGGTCACCAGAGGTCAATGACCTTTGCTATCTTCTAAGAAGCTCCCGGACACGCAAAATGAGGTCACCAGAGGTCAATGACCTTTGCTATCTTCTAAGACGCTTCCGGACACGGAAAATGAGGTCACCAGAGGACAATGACCTTTGCTATCTTCTAAGACGCTCCCGGACACGCAAAATGAGGTCACCAGAGGTCAATGACCTTTGCTATCTTCTAAGAAGCTCCCAGTCAAGCAAAATGATGACACCAGAGGTCAATGACCTTTGCTATTTTGTAAGACGCTCCCGGACACGGAAAATGAGGTCATCATAGGTCAATGACCTTTGCTACCTTCCAAGACGCTCCCGGACACGCAAAATGAGGTCACCAGAGGTCAATGACCTTTGCTATACTCTTAGAAGCTCCCGGACACGCTAAATGAGGTCAGCAGAGGTCAATGACCTTTGCTATCTTCTAAGAAGTTCCCGGACACGCAAAATGAGGTCACCAGAGGTCAATGACCTTTGCTATTCTCTAAAAAGCTCCCGGACGCAAAATGAGGTCACGAGAGGTCAATGACCTTTGCTATCTTCTAAGACGCTCCCGCACACGCAAAATGAGGTCACCAGAGGTCAATGACCTTTGCTATCTTCTAAGACGGTCCCGGACACGCAAAATGAGGTCACCAGAGTTCAATGACCTTTGCTATCTTCTAAGAAGCTCCCGGACACGCAAAATGAGATCACCAGAGGTCGATGACCTTTGCTATCTTCTAAGACGCACCCGGACACGCAAAATGAGGTAAGCAGAGGTCAATGACATTTGCAATCTTCTAAGACGCTCCCGCACACGCAAAATGAGATCACCAGAAGTCAATGACCTTTGCTATCTTCTAAGAGGCTCCCGGACACGCAAAATGAGGTCACCAGAGGTCAATGACCTTTGCTATCTTCTAAGAAGTTCCCGGACACGCAAAATGAGGACACCAAAGATCAATGACCTTTGCTATTCTCTAAGAAGCTCCCGGACACGCAAAATGAGGTCACGAGAGGTCAATGACCTTTGCTGTCTTCTAAGACGCTCCCGGACACGCAAAATAAGGTCACCAGAGGTCAATGACCTTTGCTATCTTCTAAGAAGTTCCCGGACACGCAATATGAGGTCACCAGAGGTCAATGACCTTTGCTATCTTCTAAGACGCTCCCGGACACGGAAAATGAAGACACCAGAGGTCAATGAACTTTGCTATCTTCTAAGACGCTCCCGGATACGCAAAATGAGGTCACCAGAGGTCAATGACCTTTACTATCTTCTAAGACGCTCCCGGACACGTAAAATAAGGTCACCAGAGGTCAATGACCTTTGCTATCTTCTAAGAAGTTCCCAGACACAAAATATGAGGTCACCAGAGGTCAATGATCTTTGCTATCTTCTAAGACGCTCTCGGACACGGAAAATGAAGTCACCAGAGGTCAATGAACTTTGCTATCTTCTAAGACGCTCCCGCACACGGAAAATGAGATCACCAGAGGTCAATGACATTTGCTATCTTCTAAGAAGCTCCCGGAAACGCAAAATGAGGTCACCAGAGGTCAATGACCTTTGCAATCTTCTAAGAAGATCCCGGACACGCAAAATAAGGTCACCAGAGGTCAATGACCTTTGCTAACTTCTAAGAAGTTCCCAGACACAAAATATGAGGTCACCAGAGGTCAATGACCTTTGCTACCTTCCAAGACGCTCCCGGACACGCAAAATGAGGTCACCAGAGGTCAATGACCTTTGCTATACTCTTAGAAGCTCCCGGACACGCAAAATGAGGTCACCAGAGGTCAATGACCTTTGCTATCTTCTAAGAGGCTCCCGGACACGCAAACAAGGTCACCAGAGGTCAATGACCTTTGCTATCTTCTAAGAAGTTCCCGGACACGGAAAATGAAGTCACCAGAGGTCAATGAACTTTGCTAACTTCTAAGACGCTCCCGGACAGGCAAAATGAGGTCACCAGAGGTCAATGACCTTTGCTATCTTCTAAGACGCTCCCGGACACGCAAAATGAGGTCACGAGAGGTCAATGACCTTTGCTATCTTCTAAGACGCTCTCGGACACGCAAAATAAGGTCACCAGAGGTCAATGACCTTTGCTAACTTCTAAGAAGCTCCCGGACACGCAAAATGAGGTCACCAGAGGTCAATGACCTTTGCTATCTTCTAAGACGCTCCCGGACACGCAAAATGAGGTTACCAGAGGTCAATGACCTTTGCTATCTTCTAAGAAGCTCCCGGACAGTCAAAATGAGGTCACGAGAGGTCAATGACCTTTGCTATATTCTAAGAAGCTCCCGGACACGCAAAATAAGGTCACCAGAGGTCAATGACCTTTGCTATCTTCTAAGAAGCTCCCGGACACGCAAAATGAGGTCACCAGAGGTCAATGACCTTTGCTATCTTCTAAGACGCTTCCGGACACGCAAAATGAGGTCACCAGAGGTCAATGACTTTTGCTATCTTCTAAGACGCTCCCGGACACGCAAAATGAGGTCACCAGAGGTCAATGACCTTTGCTATCTTCTAAGAAGTTCCCAGACACAAAATAAGAGGTCACCAGAGGTCAATGAACTTTGCTATCTTCTAAGAAGCTCCCGGACACGCAAAATGAGGTCACCAGAGATCAATGACCTTTGCTATCTTCTAAGAAGCTCCCGGACACGCAAAATGAGGTCACCAGAGGTCAATGACCTTTGCTATCTTCTAAGACGCTCCCGGACACGCAAACAAGGTCACCAGAGGTCAATGACCTTTGCTATCTTCTAAGAAGTTCCCAGACACAAAATAAGAGGTCACCAGAGGTCAATGAACTTTGCTATCTTCTAAGAAGCTCCCGGACACGCAAAATGAGGTCACCAGAGATCAATGACCTTTGCTATCTTCTAAGAAGCTCCCGGACACGCAAAATGAGGTCACCAGAGGTCAATGACCTTTGCTATCTTCTAAGACGCTCCCGGACACGCAAAATGAGGTCACCAGAGGTCAATGACCTTTGCTATCTTCTAAGAAGCTCCCGCACACGCAAAATGAGGTCACCAGAGGTCAAAGAACTTTGCTATCTTCTAAGACGTTCCCGCACACGCAAAATGAAGTCACCAGAGGTCAATGACCTTTGCTATCTTCTAAGAAGCTCCCGGACACGCAAAATGAGGTCACCAGAGGTCAATGAACTTTGCTATCTTCTAAGACGGTCCCGGACACGCAAAATGAGGTCACCAGAGGTCAATGACCTTTGCTATCTTCTAAGACGCTCACGCACACGCAAAATGAGGTCACCAGAGATCAATGACATTTGCTATCTTCTAAGAAGCTCCCGGACACGCAAAATGAGGTCACCAGAGGTCAATGAACTTTGCTATCTTCTAAGACGGTCTCGGACACGCAAAATGAGGTGACCAGTGGTCAATGAACTTTGCTATCTTCTAAGACGCTCCCGCACACGCAAAATGAGGTCACCAGAGGTCAATGAACTTTGCTATCTTCTAAGACGGTCCCGGATACGCAAAATGAGGTCACCAGAGGTCAATGACCTTTACTATCTTCTAAGACGCTCCCGGACACGCAAAATAAGGTCACCAGAGGTCAATGACCTTTGCTATCTTCTAAGAAGTTCCCAGACACAAAATATGAGGTCACCAGAGGTCAACGACCTTTGCTATCTTCTAAGACGCTCTCGGACACGGAAAATGAAGTCACCAGAGGTCAATGAACTTTGCTATCTTCTAAGACGCTACCGGACACGCAAAATGAGGTCACCAGAGGTCAATGACCTTTGCTATCTTCTAAGACGCTCCCGGACACGCAAAATGAGGTTACCAGAGGTCAATGAACTTTGCTATCTTCTACGAAGTTCCCGGACACGCAAAATGAGGTCACCAGAGGTCAATGACATTTGCTATTCTCTAAGAAGCTGCCGGACACGCAAAATGAGGTCACGAGAGGTCAATGACATTTGCTATTCTCTAAGAAGCTCCCGGACACGCAAAATGAGGTCACGAGAGGTCAATGACCTTTGCTATCTTCTAAGAAGCTCCCGGACACGCAAAATAAGGTCACCAGAGGTCAATGAACTTTGCTATCTTCTAAGAAGCTCCCGGACACGCAAAATGAGGTCACCAGAGTTCAATGACCTTTGCTATCTTCTAAGACGCTCCCGGACACGCAAAATGAGGTCACCAGAGGTCAATGACCTTTGCTATCTTCTAAGACGCTCCCGGACACGCAAAATGAGGTCACCAGAGGTCAATGACCTTTGCTATCTTCTAAGACGCTCCCGGACACGCAAACAAGGTCACCAGAGGTCAATGACCTTTGCTATCTTCTAAGAAGTTCCCAGACACAAAATAAGAGGTCACCAGAGGTCAATGACCTTTGCTATCTTCTAAGACGCTCCCGGACACGGAAAATGAAGTCACCAGAGGTCAATGAACTTTGCTATCTTCTAAGACGCTCCTGGACAGGCAAAATGAGGTCACCAGAGGTCAATGACCTTTGCTATCTTCTAAGACGCTCCCGGACACGCAAAATGAGGTCACCAGAGGTCAATGACCTTTGCTATCTTCTAAGAAGCTCCCAGACAAGCAAAATGATGTCACCAGAGGTCAATGACCTTTGCTATCTTGTAAGACGCTCCCGGACACGGAAAATGAGGTCACCATAGGTCAATGACCTTTGCTACCTTCTAAGACGCTCCCGGACACGCAAAATGTGGTCACCAGAGGTCAATGACCTTTGCTATACTCTTAGAAGCTCTCGGACACGCAAAATGAGGTCAGCAGAGGTCAATGACCTTTGCTATCTTCTAAGAAGTTCGCGGACACGCAAAATGAGGTCACCAGAGGTCAATGACCTTTGCTATCTTCTAAGACGCTCCCGGATACGCAAAATGAGTTTACCAGAGGTCAATGACCTTTGCTATACTCTTAGAAGCTCTCGGACACGCAAAATGAGGTCACCAGAGGTCAATGACCTTTGCTATCTTCTAAGAAGTTCCCAGACACAAAATAAGAGGTCACCAGAGGTCAATGACCTTTGCTATCTTCTAAGACGCTCCCGGACACGGAAAATGAAGTCACCAGAGGTCAATGAACTTTGCTATCTTCTAAGACGCTCCCGGAACCGCAGAATGAGGTCAGCAGAGGTCAATGACATTTGCAATCTTCTAAGACGCTCCCGCACACGCAAAATGAGATCACCAGAGCTCAAAGACCTTTGCTATCTTCTAAGAGGCTCCAGGACACGCAAAATGAGGTCACCAGCGGTCAATGACATTTGCTATCTTCTAAGAAGTTCCCGGACACGCAAAATAGGGTCACCAGAGGTCAATGACCTTTGCTATTCTCTAAGAAGCTCCTGGACACACAAAATGAGGTCACGAGAGGTCAATCACCTTTGCTATCTTCTAAGACGCTCCCGGACACGCAAAATAAGGTCACCAGAGGTCAATGACCTTTGCTATCTTCTAAGAAGTTCCCGGACACGCAAAATGAGGTCACCAGAGGTCAATGACCTTTGCTATCTTCTAAGACGCTCCCGGACACGCAAAATGAGGTCACCAGAGGTCAATGACCTTTGCTATCTTCTAAGACGCTCCCGGACACGCAAAATGAGGTCACCAGAGGTCAATGACTTTTGCTATCTTCTAAGACACTCCCGGAAACGCAAAATGAGGTCACCAGAGGTCAATGACCTTTGCTATACACTTAGAAGCTCCCGGACACGCTAAATGAGGTCAGCAGAGGTCAATGACCTTTGCTATCTTCTAAGAAGCTCCCGAACACGCAAAATGAGGTCACCAGAGGTCAAAGACCTTTGCTATCTTCTAAGACGCTCCCGGACACGCAAAATGAGGTCAGCAGAGGTCAATGACCTTTGCAATCTTCTAAGACGCTCCCGCACACGCAAAATGAGGTCACCAGAGGTTAATCACCTTTGCTATCTTCTAAGATGCACCCGGACACGCAAAATAAGGTCACCAGAGGTCAATGACCTTTGCTATCTTCTAAGAAGTTCCCGGACACGCAAAATGAGGTCACCAGAGGTCAATGACCTTTGTTATCTTCTAAGAGGCTCCCGCACACGCAAAATGAGGTCACCAGAGGTCAATGACCTTCGCTATCTTCTAAGACGGTCCCGGACACGCAAAATGAGGTCACCAGAAGTCAATGACCTTTGTTATCTTCTAAGAAGCTCCCGGACACGCAAAATGAGGTCACCAGAGGTCAAAGACCTTTGCCATCTTCTAAGACGCCCCCGGAACCGCAGAATGAGGTCAGCAGAGGTCAATGACATTTGCAATCTTCTAAGACGCTCCCGCACACGCAAAATGAGATCACCAGAGCTCAAAGACCTTTGCTATCTTCTAAGAGGCTCCAGGACACGCAAAATGAGGTCACCAGCGGTCAATGACCTTTGCTATCTTCTAAGAAGTTCCCGGACACGCAAAATAGGGTCACCAGAGGTCAATGACCTTTGCTATTCTCTAAGAAGCTCCTGGACACGCAAAATGAGGTCACGAGAGGTCAATCACCTTTGCTATCTTCTAAGACGCTCCCGGACACGCAAAATAAGGTCACCAGAGGTCAATGACCTTTGCTATCTTCTAAGAAGTTCCCGGACACGCAAAATGAGGTCACCAGAGGTCAATGACCTTTGCTATCTTCTAAGACGCTCCCGGACACGCAAAATGAGGTCACCAGAGGTCAATGACCTTTGCTATCTTCTAAGACGCTCCCGGACACGCAAAATGAGGTCACCAGAGGTCAATGACTTTTGCTATCTTCTAAGACACTCCCGGACACGCAAAATGAGGTCACCAGAGGTCAATGACCATTGCTATACACTTAGATGCTCCCGGACACGCTAAATGAGGTCAGCAGAGGTCAATGACCTTTGCTATCTTCTAAGACGCTCCCGCACACGGAAAATGAGATCACCAGAGGTCAATGACCTTTGCTATCTTCTAAGAAGCTCCCGGACACGCAAAATGAGGTCACCAGAGGTCAATGACCTTTGCTATCTCCTAAGAAGCTCCCGGACACGCAAAATGAGGTCACCAGAGGTCAAAGACCTTTGCTATCTCCTAAGACGCTCCCGGACACGCAAAATGAGGTCAGCAGAGGTCAATGACCTTTGCAATCTTCTAAGACGCTCCCGCACACGCAAAATGAGGTCACCAGAGGTCAATCACCTTTGCTATCTTCTAAGATGCACCCGTTCACGCAAAATAAGGTCACCAGAGGTCAATGACCTTTGCTATCTTCTAAGAAGTTCCCGGACACGCAAAATGAGGTCACCAGAGGTCAATGACTTTTGCTATTCTCTAAGAAGCTCCCGGACACGCAAAATGAGGTCACGAGAGGTCAATAACCTTTGCTATCTTCTAAGACGCTCCCGGACACGCAAAATAAGGTCACCAGAGGTCAATGAACTTTGCTATCTTCTAAGAAGTTCCCGGACACGCAATATGAGGTCACCAGAGGTCAATGACCTTTGCTATCTTCTAAGACGCTCCCGGACACGGAAAATGAAGTCACCAGAGGTCAATGACCTTTGCTATCTTCTAAGAAGTTCCCGGACACGCAAAATGAGGTCACCAGAGGTCAATGACCTTTGCTATCTTCTAAGACGCTCCCGGACACGCAAAATGAGGTCACCAGAGGTCAATGACCTTTGCTATCTTCTAAGACGCTCCCGGACACGCAAAATGAGTTCACCAGTGGTCAATGACCTTTGCTATCTTCTAAGACGCTTCCGGACACGCAAAATGAGGTCACCAGAGGTCAATGACCTTTGCTATACTCTTAGAAGCTCCCGGACACGCTAAATGAGGTCAGCAGAGGTCAATGACCTTTGCTATCTTCTAAGACGCTCCCGCACACGGAAAATGAGATAACCAGAGGTCAATGATCTTTGCTATCTTCTAAGAAGCTCCCGGACACGCAAAATGAGGTCACCAGAGGTCAATGACCTTTGCTATCTCCTAAGAAGCACCCGGACACGCAAAATGAGGTCACCAGAGGTCAGAGACCTTTGCTATATTCTAAGACGCTCCCGGACACGCAAAATGAGGTCAGCAGAGGTCAATGACCTTTGCAATCTTCTAAGACGCTCCCGCACAAGCAAAATGAGGTCACCAGAGGTCAATCACCTTTGCTATCTTCTAAGATGCACCCGGACATGCAAAATAAGGTCACCAGAGGTCAATGACCTTTGCTATCTTCTAAGAAGTTCCCGGACACGCAAAATGAGGTCACCAGAGGTCAATGACCTTTGTTATCTTCTAAGACGCCCCGCACACGCAAAATGAGGTCACCAGAGGTCAATGACCTTTGCTATCTTATAAGACGGTCCCGGACACGCAAAATGAGGTCACCAGAGGGTCAATGACCTCTGCTATCTTCTAAGAAGCTCCCGGACACGCAAAATGAGGTCACCAGAGGTCAAAGACCTTTGCTATCTTCTAAGACCCTCCCGGACACTCAGAATGAGGTCACTAGAGGTCAATGACCTTTGCTATCGTCTAAGAAGTTCCCGGACACGCAATATGAGGTCACCAGAGGTCAATGAACTTTGCTATCTTCTAAGACGCTCCCGGACACGCAAAATGAAGTCACCAGAGGTCAATAACCTTTGCTATCTTCTAAGAAGTTCCCTGACACGCAAAATGAGGTCACCACAGGTCAATGACCTTTGCTATTCTCTAAGAAGCTCCCGGACACGCAAAATGAGGTCACGAGAGGTCAATCACCTTTGCTATCTTCTAAGACGCTCCCGGACACGCAAAATAAGGTCACTAGAGGTCAATGACCATTGCTATCGTCTAAGAAGTTCCCGGACACGCAATATGAGGTCACCAGAGGTCAATGACCTTTGCTATCTTCTAAGACGCTCCCGGACACGGAAAATGAAGTCACCAGAGGTCAATGAACTTTGCTATCTTCTAAGACGCTCCCGGACACGCAAAATGAAGTCACCAGAGGTCAATGACCTTTGCTATCTTCTAAGACGCTCCCGGACACGCAAAATGAGGTTGCCAGAGATCAATGACCTTTGCTATACTCTTAGAAGCACCCGGACACGCTAAATGAGGTCAGCAGAGGTCAATGACCTTTGCTATCTTCTAAGACGCTCCCGCACACGGAAAATGAGATCACCAGAGGTCAATGACCTTTGCTATCTTCTAAGAAGCTCCCGGACACGCAAAATGAGGTCACCAGAGGTCAATGACCTTTGTTATCTTCTAAGACGCTCCCGCACACGTAAATGAGTTCACCAGAGGTCAATGACCTTTGCTATCTTCTAAGACGGTCCCGGACACGCAAATTGAGGTTACCAGGGGTCAATGACCTCTGCTATCTTCTAAGAAGCTCCCGGACACGCAATATGAGGTCACCAGAGGTCAATGAACTTTGCTATCTTCTAAGACGCTCCCGGACACGCAAAATGAGGTCACCAGAGGTCAATGACCTTTGCTATCTTCTAAGACGCTCCCGGACACGCAAAATGAGTTCACCAGTGGTCAATGACCTTTGCTATCTTCTAAGACGCTTCCGGACACGCAAAATGAGGTCACCAGAGGTCAATGACCTTTGCTATACTCTTAGAAGCTCCCGGACACGCTAAATGAGGTCAGCAGAGGTCAATGACCTTTGCTATCTTCTAAGACGCTCCCGCACACGGAAAATGAGATAACCAGAGGTCAATGATCTTTGCTATCTTCTAAGAAGCTCCCGGACACGCAAAATGAGGTCACCAGAGGTCAATGACCTTTGCTATCTCCTAAGAAGCACCCGGACACGCAAAATGAGGTCACCAGAGGTCAGAGACCTTTGCTATATTCTAAGACGCTCCCGGACACGCAAAATGAGGTCAGCAGAGGTCAATGACCTTTGCAATCTTCTAAGACGCTCCCGCACAAGCAAAATGAGGTCACCAGAGGTCAATCACCTTTGCTATCTTCTAAGATGCACCCGGACATGCAAAATAAGGTCACCAGAGGTCAATGACCTTTGCTATCTTCTAAGAAGTTCCCGGACACGCAAAATGAGGTCACCAGAGGTCAATGACCTTTGTTATCTTCTAAGACGCCCCGCACACGCAAAATGAGGTCACCAGAGGTCAATGACCTTTGCTATCTTCTAAGACGGTCCCGGACACGCAAAATGAGGTCACCAGAGGGTCAATGACCTCTGCTATCTTCTAAGAAGCTCCCGGACACGCAAAATGAGGTCACCAGAGGTCAAAGACCTTTGCTATCTTCTAAGACCCTCCCGGACACTCAGAATGAGGTCACTAGAGGTCAATGACCTTTGCTATCGTCTAAGAAGTTCCCGGACACGCAATATGAGGTCACCAGAGGTCAATGAACTTTGCTATCTTCTAAGACGCTCCCGGACACGCAAAATGAAGTCACCAGAGGTCAATAACCTTTGCTATCTTCTAAGAAGTTCCCTGACACGCAAAATGAGGTCACCACAGGTCAATGACCTTTGCTATTCTCTAAGAAGCTCCCGGACACGCAAAATGAGGTCACGAGAGGTCAATCACCTTTGCTATCTTCTAAGACGCTCCCGGACACGCAAAATAAGGTCACTAGAGGTCAATGACCATTGCTATCGTCTAAGAAGTTCCCGGACACGCAATATGAGGTCACCAGAGGTCAATGACCTTTGCTATCTTCTAAGACGCTCCCGGACACGGAAAATGAAGTCACCAGAGGTCAATGAACTTTGCTATCTTCTAAGACGCTCCCGGACACGCAAAATGAAGTCACCAGAGGTCAATGACCTTTGCTATCTTCTAAGACGCTCCCGGACACGCAAAATGAGGTTGCCAGAGATCAATGACCTTTGCTATACTCTTAGAAGCACCCGGACACGCTAAATGAGGTCAGCAGAGGTCAATGACCTTTGCTATCTTCTAAGACGCTCCCGCACACGGAAAATGAGATCACCAGAGGTCAATGACCTTTGCTATCTTCTAAGAAGCTCCCGGACACGCAAAATGAGGTCACCAGAGGTCAATGACCTTTGTTATCTTCTAAGACGCTCCCGCACACGTAAATGAGTTCACCAGAGGTCAATGACCTTTGCTATCTTCTAAGACGGTCCCGGACACGCAAATTGAGGTTACCAGGGGTCAATGACCTCTGCTATCTTCTAAGAAGCTCCCGGACACGCAATATGAGGTCACCAGAGGTCAATGAACT
Source organism: Dolichovespula sylvestris (assembly GCA_918808275.2). NCBI lineage: Eukaryota > Metazoa > Arthropoda > Insecta > Hymenoptera > Vespidae > Dolichovespula > Dolichovespula sylvestris. The sequence goes on along the minus strand of OU964963.1, from coordinate 180,961 downwards.
TTGCTATCTTCTAAGACGCTCCCGGACACGCAAAATGAAGTCACCAGAGGTCAATGACCTTTGCTATCTTCTAAGAAGTTCCCGGACACGCAAAATGAGGTCACCAGAGGTCAATGACCTTTGCTATCTTCTAAGACGCTCCCGGACACGCAAAATAAGGTCACTAGAGGTCAATGACCTTTGCTATCGTCTAAGAAGTTCCCGGACACGCAATATGAGGTCACCAGAGGTCAATGACCTTTGCTATCTTCTAAGACGCTCCCGGACACGGAAAATGAAGTCACCAGAGGTCAATCAACTTTGCTATCTTCTAAGACGCTCCCGGACACGCAAAATGAAGTCACCAGAGGTCAATGACCTTTGCTATCTTCTCAGACGCTCCCGGACACGCAAAATGAGGTTACCAGAGATCAATGACCTTTGCTATACTCTTAGAAGCTCCCGGACACGCTAAATGAGGTCAGCAGAGGTCAATGACCTTTGCTATCTTCTAAGACGCTCCCGCACACGGAAAATGAGATCACCAGAGGTCAATGACCTTTGCTATCTTCTAAGAAGCTCCCGGACACGCAAAATGAGGTCACCAGAGGTCAATAACCTTTGCTATCTTCTAAGACGCTCCCGGACACGCAAAATGAGGTCACCAGAGGTCAATGACCTTTGCTATCTTCTAAGAAGCTCCCAGACAAGCAAAATGATGTCACCAGAGGTCAATGACCTTTGCTATCTTCTAAGACGCTCCCGGACACGGAAAATGAGGTCACCAGAGGTCAATGACCTTTGCTACCTTCTAAGACGCTCCGGGACACGCAAAATGAGGTCACCAGAGGTCAATGACCTTTGCTATACTCTTAGAAGCTCCCGGACCGCAAAATGAGGTCAGCAGAGGTCAATGACCTTTCCTATCTTCTAAAAAGTTCCCGGACACGCAAAATGAGGTCACCAGAGGTCAATGACCTTTGCTATCTTCTAAGACGCTCCCGAACACGCAAAATGAGGTTACCAGAGGTCAATAACCTTTGCTATACTCTTAGGAGCTCCCGGACACGCAAAATGAGGTCAGCAGAGGTCAATGACCTTTGTTATCTTCTGAGATGCTCCCGGAAACAAAAAATGAGGTCAGCAGAGGTCAATGACCTTTGCTATCTTCTAAGACGCTCCCGGACACGCAAAATGAGGTCACCAGAGGTCAATGACCTTTGCTATCTTCTAAGACGCTCCCGCACACGGAAAATGAGATCAGCAGAGGTCAATGACCTTTGCTATCTTCTAAGAAGCTCCCGGACACGCAAAATGAGGTCACCAGAGGTCAATGACCTTTGCTATCTCCTAAGAAGCTCCCGGACACGCAAAATGAGGTCACCAGAGGTCAAAGACCTTTGCTATCTTCTAAGACGCTCCCGGACACGCAAAATGAGGTCAGCAGAGGTCAATGACCTTTGCAATCTTCTAAGACGCTCCCGCACACGCAAAATGAGGTCACCAGAGGTTAATCACCTTTGCTATCTTCTAAGATGCACCCGGACACGCAAAATAAGGTCACCAGAGGTCAATGACCTTTGCTATCTTCTAAGAAGTTCCCGGACACGCAAAATGAGGTCACCAGAGGTCAATGACATTTGCTATCTTCTAAGAAGTTCCCGGACACGCAAAATGAGGTCACCAGAGGTCAATGACCTTTGCTATCTTCTAAGACGCTCCCGGACACGCAAAATGAGGTCACCAGAGGTCAATGACCTTTGCTATCTTCTAAGAAGCTCCCAGACAAGCAAAATGATGTCACCAGAGGTCAATGACCTTTGCTATCTTCTAAGACGCTCCCGGACACGGAAAATGAGGTCACCAGATGTCAATGACCTTTGCTACCTTCTAAGACGCTCCCGGACACGCAAAATGAGGTCACCAGAGGTCAATGACCTTTGCTATACTCTTAGAAGCTCCCGGACCGCAAAATGAGGTCAGCAGAGGTCAATGACCTTTGCTATCTTCTAAGAAGTTCCCGGACACGCAAAATGAGGTCACCAGAGGTCAATGACCTTTGCTATCTTCTAAGACGCTCCCGGACACGCAAAATGAGGTTACCAGAGGTCAATAACCTTTGCTATACTCTTAGGAGCTCCCGGACACGCAAAATGAGGTCACGAGAGGTCAATGACCTTTGTTATCTTCTGAGACGCTCCCGGAAACGCAAAATGAGGTCAGCAGAGGTCAATGACCTTTGCAATCTTCTAAGACGCTCCCGCACACGCAAAATGAGGTCACCAGAGGTCAAAGACCTTTGCTATCTTCTAAGACGCTCCCGGACACGCAAAATGAGGTCAGCAGAGGTCAATGACCTTTGCAATCTTCTAAGACGCTCCCGCAAACGCAAAATGAGGTCACCAGAGGTTAATGACCTTTGCTATCTTCTAAGATGTACCCGGACACGCAAAATGAGGTCAGCAGAGGTCAATGACCTTTGCAATCTTCTAAGACGCTCCCGCACACGCAAAATGAGGTCACCAGAGGTTAATCACCTTTGCTATCTTCTAAGATGCACCCGGACACGCAAAATAAGGTCACCAGAGGTCAATGACCTTTGCTATCTTCTAAGAAGTTCCCGGACACGCAAAATGAGGTCACCAGAGGTCAATGACCTTTGTTATCTTCTAAGAGGCTCCCGCACACGCAAAATGAGGTCACCAGAGGTCAATGACCTTCGCTATCTTCTAAGACGGTCCCGGACACGCAAAATGAGGTCACCAGAAGTCAATGACCTTTGTTATCTTCTAAGAAGCTCCCGGACACGCAAAATGAGGTCACCAGAGGTCAAAGACCTTTGCCATCTTCTAAGACGCCCCCGGAACCGCAGAATGAGGTCAGCAGAGGTCAATGACATTTGCAATCTTCTAAGACGCTCCCGCACACGCAAAATAAGGTCACTAGAGGTCAATGACCATTGCTATCGTCTAAGAAGTTCCCGGACACGCAATATGAGGTCACCAGAGGTCAATGACCTTTGCTATCTTCTAAGACGCTCCCGGACACGGAAAATGAAGTCACCAGAGGTCAATGAACTTTGCTATCTTCTAAGACGCTCCCGGACACGCAAAATGAAGTCACCAGAGGTCAATGACCTTTGCTATCTTCTAAGACGCTCCCGGACACGCAAAATGAGGTTGCCAGAGATCAATGACCTTTGCTATACTCTTAGAAGCACCCGGACACGCTAAATGAGGTCAGCAGAGGTCAATGACCTTTGCTATCTTCTAAGACGCTCCCGCACACGGAAAATGAGATCACCAGAGGTCAATGACCTTTGCTATCTTCTAAGAAGCTCCCGGACACGCAAAATGAGGTCACCAGAGGTCAATGACCTTTGTTATCTTCTAAGACGCTCCCGCACACGTAAATGAGTTCACCAGAGGTCAATGACCTTTGCTATCTTCTAAGACGGTCCCGGACACGCAAATTGAGGTTACCAGGGGTCAATGACCTCTGCTATCTTCTAAGAAGCTCCCGGACACGCAATATGAGGTCACCAGAGGTCAATGAACTTTGCTATCTTCTAAGACGCTCCCGGACACGCAAAATGAAGTCACCAGAGGTCAATGACCTTTGCTATCTTCTAAGAAGTTCCCGGACACGCAAAATGAGGTCACCAGAGGTCAATGACCTTTGCTATCTTCTAAGACGCTCCCGGACACGCAAAATAAGGTCACTAGAGGTCAATGACCTTTGCTATCGTCTAAGAAGTTCCCGGACACGCAATATGAGGTCACCAGAGGTCAATGACCTTTGCTATCTTCTAAGACGCTCCCGGACACGGAAAATGAAGTCACCAGAGGTCAATCAACTTTGCTATCTTCTAAGACGCTCCCGGACACGCAAAATGAAGTCACCAGAGGTCAATGACCTTTGCTATCTTCTCAGACGCTCCCGGACACGCAAAATGAGGTTACCAGAGATCAATGACCTTTGCTATACTCTTAGAAGCTCCCGGACACGCTAAATGAGGTCAGCAGAGGTCAATGACCTTTGCTATCTTCTAAGACGCTCCCGCACACGGAAAATGAGATCACCAGAGGTCAATGACCTTTGCTATCTTCTAAGAAGCTCCCGGACACGCAAAATGAGGTCACCAGAGGTCAATAACCTTTGCTATCTTCTAAGACGCTCCCGGACACGCAAAATGAGGTCACCAGAGGTCAATGACCTTTGCTATACTCTTAGAAGCTCCCGGACCGCAAAATGAGGTCAGCAGAGGTCAATGACCTTTGCTATCTTCTAAAAAGTTCCCGGACACGCAAAATGAGGTCACCAGAGGTCAATGACCTTTGCTATCTTCTAAGACGCTCCCGAACACGCAAAATGAGGTTACCAGAGGTCAATAACCTTTGCTATACTCTTAGGAGCTCCCGGACACGCAAAATGAGGTCAGCAGAGGTCAATGACCTTTGTTATCTTCTGAGATGCTCCCGGAAACAAAAAATGAGGTCAGCAGAGGTCAATGACCTTTGCTATCTTCTAAGACGCTCCCGGACACGCAAAATGAGGTCACCAGAGGTCAATGACCTTTGCTATCTTCTAAGACGCTCCCGCACACGGAAAATGAGATCAGCAGAGGTCAATGACCTTTGCTATCTTCTAAGAAGCTCCCGGACACGCAAAATGAGGTCACCAGAGGTCAATGACCTTTGCTATCTCCTAAGAAGCTCCCGGACACGCAAAATGAGGTCACCAGAGGTCAAAGACCTTTGCTATCTTCTAAGACGCTCCCGGACACGCAAAATGAGGTCAGCAGAGGTCAATGACCTTTGCAATCTTCTAAGACGCTCCCGCACACGCAAAATGAGGTCACCAGAGGTTAATCACCTTTGCTATCTTCTAAGATGCACCCGGACACGCAAAATAAGGTCACCAGAGGTCAATGACCTTTGCTATCTTCTAAGAAGTTCCCGGACACGCAAAATGAGGTCACCAGAGGTCAATGACATTTGCTATCTTCTAAGAAGTTCCCGGACACGCAAAATGAGGTCACCAGAGGTCAATGACCTTTGCTATCTTCTAAGACGCTCCCGGACACGCAAAATGAGGTCACCAGAGGTCAATGACCTTTGCTATCTTCTAAGAAGCTCCCAGACAAGCAAAATGATGTCACCAGAGGTCAATGACCTTTGCTATCTTCTAAGACGCTCCCGGACACGGAAAATGAGGTCACCAGATGTCAATGACCTTTGCTACCTTCTAAGACGCTCCCGGACACGCAAAATGAGGTCACCAGAGGTCAATGACCTTTGCTATACTCTTAGAAGCTCCCGGACCGCAAAATGAGGTCAGCAGAGGTCAATGACCTTTGCTATCTTCTAAGAAGTTCCCGGACACGCAAAATGAGGTCACCAGAGGTCAATGACCTTTGCTATCTTCTAAGACGCTCCCGGACACGCAAAATGAGGTTACCAGAGGTCAATAACCTTTGCTATACTCTTAGGAGCTCCCGGACACGCAAAATGAGGTCACGAGAGGTCAATGACCTTTGTTATCTTCTGAGACGCTCCCGGAAACGCAAAATGAGGTCAGCAGAGGTCAATGACCTTTGCAATCTTCTAAGACGCTCCCGCACACGCAAAATGAGGTCACCAGAGGTCAAAGACCTTTGCTATCTTCTAAGACGCTCCCGGACACGCAAAATGAGGTCAGCAGAGGTCAATGACCTTTGCAATCTTCTAAGACGCTCCCGCAAACGCAAAATGAGGTCACCAGAGGTTAATGACCTTTGCTATCTTCTAAGATGTACCCGGACACGCAAAATGAGGTCAGCAGAGGTCAATGACCTTTGCAATCTTCTAAGACGCTCCCGCACACGCAAAATGAGGTCACCAGAGGTTAATCACCTTTGCTATCTTCTAAGATGCACCCGGACACGCAAAATAAGGTCACCAGAGGTCAATGACCTTTGCTATCTTCTAAGAAGTTCCCGGACACGCAAAATGAGGTCACCAGAGGTCAATGACCTTTGTTATCTTCTAAGAGGCTCCCGCACACGCAAAATGAGGTCACCAGAGGTCAATGACCTTCGCTATCTTCTAAGACGGTCCCGGACACGCAAAATGAGGTCACCAGAAGTCAATGACCTTTGTTATCTTCTAAGAAGCTCCCGGACACGCAAAATGAGGTCACCAGAGGTCAAAGACCTTTGCCATCTTCTAAGACGCCCCCGGAACCGCAGAATGAGGTCAGCAGAGGTCAATGACATTTGCAATCTTCTAAGACGCTCCCGCACACGCAAAATGAGATCACCAGAGCTCAAAGACCTTTGCTATCTTCTAAGAGGCTCCAGGACACGCAAAATGAGGTCACCAGCGGTCAATGACCTTTGCTATCTTCTAAGAAGTTCCCGGACACGCAAAATAGGGTCACCAGAGGTCAATGACCTTTGCTATTCTCTAAGAAGCTCCTGGACACGCAAAATGAGGTCACGAGAGGTCAATCACCTTTGCTATCTTCTAAGACGCTCCCGGACACGCAAAATAAGGTCACCAGAGGTCAATGACCTTTGCTATCTTCTAAGAAGTTCCCGGACACGCAAAATGAGGTCACCAGAGGTCAATGACCTTTGCTATCTTCTAAGACGCTCCCGGACACGCAAAATGAGGTCACCAGAGGTCAATGACCTTTGCTATCTTCTAAGACGCTCCCGGACACGCAAAATGAGGTCACCAGAGGTCAATGACTTTTGCTATCTTCTAAGACACTCCCGGACACGCAAAATGAGGTCACCAGAGGTCAATGACCATTGCTATACACTTAGATGCTCCCGGACACGCTAAATGAGGTCAGCAGAGGTCAATGACCTTTGCTATCTTCTAAGACGCTCCCGCACACGGAAAATGAGATCACCAGAGGTCAATGACCTTTGCTATCTTCTAAGAAGCTCCCGGACACGCAAAATGAGGTCACCAGAGGTCAATGACCTTTGCTATCTCCTAAGAAGCTCCCGGACACGCAAAATGAGGTCACCAGAGGTCAAAGACCTTTGCTATCTCCTAAGACGCTCCCGGACACGCAAAATGAGGTCAGCAGAGGTCAATGACCTTTGCAATCTTCTAAGACGCTCCCGCACACGCAAAATGAGGTCACCAGAGGTCAATCACCTTTGCTATCTTCTAAGATGCACCCGTTCACGCAAAATAAGGTCACCAGAGGTCAATGACCTTTGCTATCTTCTAAGAAGTTCCCGGACACGCAAAATGAGGTCACCAGAGGTCAATGACTTTTGCTATTCTCTAAGAAGCTCCCGGACACGCAAAATGAGGTCACGAGAGGTCAATAACCTTTGCTATCTTCTAAGACGCTCCCGGACACGCAAAATAAGGTCACCAGAGGTCAATGAACTTTGCTATCTTCTAAGAAGTTCCCGGACACGCAATATGAGGTCACCAGAGGTCAATGACCTTTGCTATCTTCTAAGACGCTCCCGGACACGGAAAATGAAGTCACCAGAGGTCAATGACCTTTGCTATCTTCTAAGAAGTTCCCGGACACGCAAAATGAGGTCACCAGAGGTCAATGACCTTTGCTATCTTCTAAGACGCTCCCGGACACGCAAAATGAGGTCACCAGAGGTCAATGACCTTTGCTATCTTCTAAGACGCTCCCGGACACGCAAAATGAGTTCACCAGTGGTCAATGACCTTTGCTATCTTCTAAGACGCTTCCGGACACGCAAAATGAGGTCACCAGAGGTCAATGACCTTTGCTATACTCTTAGAAGCTCCCGGACACGCTAAATGAGGTCAGCAGAGGTCAATGACCTTTGCTATCTTCTAAGACGCTCCCGCACACGGAAAATGAGATAACCAGAGGTCAATGATCTTTGCTATCTTCTAAGAAGCTCCCGGACACGCAAAATGAGGTCACCAGAGGTCAATGACCTTTGCTATCTCCTAAGAAGCACCCGGACACGCAAAATGAGGTCACCAGAGGTCAGAGACCTTTGCTATATTCTAAGACGCTCCCGGACACGCAAAATGAGGTCAGCAGAGGTCAATGACCTTTGCAATCTTCTAAGACGCTCCCGCACAAGCAAAATGAGGTCACCAGAGGTCAATCACCTTTGCTATCTTCTAAGATGCACCCGGACATGCAAAATAAGGTCACCAGAGGTCAATGACCTTTGCTATCTTCTAAGAAGTTCCCGGACACGCAAAATGAGGTCACCAGAGGTCAATGACCTTTGTTATCTTCTAAGCCGCCCCGCACACGCAAAATGAGGTCACCAGAGGTCAATGACCTTTGCTATCTTCTAAGACGGTCCCGGACACGCAAAATGAGGTCACCAGAGGGTCAATGACCTCTGCTATCTTCTAAGAAGCTCCCGGACACGCAAAATGAGGTCACCAGAGGTCAAAGACCTTTGCTATCTTCTAAGACCCTCCCGGACACTCAGAATGAGGTCACTAGAGGTCAATGACCTTTGCTATCGTCTAAGAAGTTCCCGGACACGCAATATGAGGTCACCAGAGGTCAATGAACTTTGCTATCTTCTAAGACGCTCCCGGACACGCAAAATGAAGTCACCAGAGGTCAATAACCTTTGCTATCTTCTAAGAAGTTCCCTGACAAGCAAAATGAGGTCACCACAGGTCAATGACCTTTGCTATTCTCTAAGAAGCTCCCGGACACGCAAAATGAGGTCACGAGAGGTCAATCACCTTTGCTATCTTCTAAGACGCTCCCGGACACGCAAAATAAGGTCACTAGAGGTCAATGACCATTGCTATCGTCTAAGAAGTTCCCGGACACGCAATATGAGGTCACCAGAGGTCAATGACCTTTGATATCTTCTAAGACGCTCCCGGACACGGAAAATGAAGTCACCAGAGGTCAATGAACTTTGCTATCTTCTAAGACGCTCCCGGACACGCAAAATGAAGTCACCAGAGGTCAATGACCTTTGCTATCTTCTAAGACGCTCCCGGACACGCAAAATGAGGTTGCCAGAGATCAATGACCTTTGCTATACTCTTAGAAGCACCCGGACACGCTAAATGAGGTCAGCAGAGGTCAATGACCTTTGCTATCTTCTAAGACGCTCCCGCACACGGAAAATGAGATCACCAGAGGTCAATGACCTTTGCTATCTTCTAAGAAGCTCCCGGACACGCAAAATGAGGTCACCAGAGGTCAATGACCTTTGTTATCTTCTAAGACGCTCCCGCACACGTAAATGAGTTCACCAGAGGTCAATGACCTTTGCTATCTTCTAAGACGGTCCCGGACACGCAAATTGAGGTTACCAGGGGTCAATGACCTCTGCTATCTTCTAAGAAGCTCCCGGACACGCAATATGAGGTCACCAGAGGTCAATGAACTTTGCTATCTTCTAAGACGCTCCCGGACACGCAAAATGAAGTCACCAGAGGTCAATGACCTTTGCTATCTTCTAAGAAGTTCCCGGACACGCAAAATGAGGTCAGCAGAGGTCAATGACCTTTGCTATCTTCTAAGACGCTCCCGCACACGGAAAATGAGATCACCAGAGGTCAATGACCTTTGCTATCTTCTAAGAAGCTCCCGGACACGCAAAATGAGGTCACCAGAGGTCAATAACCTTTGCTATCTTCTAAGACGCTCCCGGACACGCAAAATGAGGTCACCAGAGGTCAATGACCTTTGCTATCTTCTAAGAAGCTCCCAGACAAGCAAAATGATGTCACCAGAGGTCAATGACCTTTGCTATCTTCTAAGACGCTCCCGGACACGGAAAATGAGGTCACCAGAGGTCAATGACCTTTGCTACCTTCTAAGACGCTCCGGGACACGCAAAATGAGGTCACCAGAGGTCAATGACCTTTGCTATACTCTTAGAAGCTCCCGGACCGCAAAATGAGGTCAGCAGAGGTCAATGACCTTTGCTATCTTCTAAGAAGTTCCCGGACACGCAAAATGAGGTCACCAGAGGTCAATGACCTTTGCTATCTTCTAAGACGCTCCCGAACACGCAAAATGAGGTTACCAGAGGTCAATAACCTTTGCTATACTCTTAGGAGCTCCCGGACACGCAAAATGAGGTCAGCAGAGGTCAATGACCTTTGTTATCTCCTGAGATGCTCCCGGAAACGCAAAATGAGGTCAGCAGAGGTCAATGACCTTTGCTATCTTCTAAGACGCTCCCGGACACGCAAAATGAGGTCACCAGAGGTCAATGACCTTTGCTATCTTCTAAGACGCTCCCGCACACGGAAAATGAGATCAGCAGAGGTCAATGACCTTTGCTATCTTCTAAGAAGCTCCCGGACACGCAAAATGAGGTCACCAGAGGTCAATGACCTTTGCTATCTCCTAAGAAGCTCCCGGACACGCAAAATGAGGTCACCAGAGGTCAAAGACCTTTGCTATCTTCTAAGACGCTCCCGGACACGCAAAATGAGGTCAGCAGAGGTCAATGACCTTTGCAATCTTCTAAGACGCTCCCGCACACGCAAAATGAGGTCACCAGAGGTTAATCACCTTTGCTATCTTCTAAGATGCACCCGGACACGCAAAATAAGGTCACCAGAGGTCAATGACCTTTGCTATCTTCTAAGAAGTTCCCGGACACGCAAAATGAGGTCACCAGAGGTCAATGACATTTGCTATCTTCTAAGAAGTTCCCGGACACGCAAAATGAGGTCACCAGAGGTCAATGACCTTTGCTATCTTCTAAGACGCTCCCGGACACGCAAAATGAGGTCACCAGAGGTCAATGACCTTTGCTATCTTCTAAGAAGCTCCCGGACACGCAAAATGAGGTCACCAGAGGTCAATAACCTTTGCTATCTTCTAAGACGCTCCCGGACACGCAAAATGAGGTCACCAGAGGTCAATGACCTTTGCTATCTTCTAAGAAGCTCCCAGACAAGCAAAATGATGTCACCAGAGGTCAATGACCTTTGCTATCTTCTAAGACGCTCCCGGACACGGAAAATGAGGTCACCAGAGGTCAATGACCTTTGCTACCTTCTAAGACGCTCCGGGACACGCAAAATGAGGTCACCAGAGGTCAATGACCTTTGCTATACTCTTAGAAGCTCCCGGACCGCAAAATGAGGTCAGCAGAGGTCAATGACCTTTGCTATCTTCTAAGAAGTTCCCGGACACGCAAAATGAGGTCACCAGAGGTCAATGACCTTTGCTATCTTCTAAGACGCTCCCGAACACGCAAAATGAGGTTACCAGAGGTCAATAACCTTTGCTATACTCTTAGGAGCTCCCGGACACGCAAAATGAGGTCAGCAGAGGTCAATGACCTTTTTTATCTCCTGAGATGCTCCCGGAAACGCAAAATGAGGTCAGCAGAGGTCAATGACCTTTGCTATCTTCTAAGACGCTCCCGGACACGCAAAATGAGGTCACCAGAGGTCAATGACCTTTGCTATCTTCTAAGACGCTCCCGCACACGGAAAATGAGATCAGCAGAGGTCAATGACCTTTGCTATCTTCTAAGAAGCTCCCGGACACGCAAAATGAGGTCACCAGAGGTCAATGACCTTTGCTATCTCCTAAGAAGCTCCCGGACACGCAAAATGAGGTCACCAGAGGTCAAAGACCTTTGCTATCTTCTAAGACGCTCCCGGACACGCAAAATGAGGTCAGCAGAGGTCAATGACCTTTGCAATCTTCTAAGACGCTCCCGCACACGCAAAATGAGGTCACCAGAGGTTAATCACCTTTGCTATCTTCTAAGATGCACCCGGACACGCAAAATAAGGTCACCAGAGGTCAATGACCTTTGCTATCTTCTAAGAAGTTCCCGGACACGCAAAATGAGGTCACCAGAGGTCAATGACATTTGCTATCTTCTAAGAAGTTCCCGGACACGCAAAATGAGGTCACCAGAGGTCAATGACCTTTGCTATCTTCTAAGACGCTCCCGGACACGCAAAATGAGGTCACCAGAGGTCAATGACCTTTGCTATCTTCTAAGAAGCTCCCAGACAAGCAAAATGATGTCACCAGAGGTCAATGACCTTTGCTATCTTCTAAGACGCTCCCGGACACGGAAAATGAGGTCACCAGATGTCAATGACCTTTGCTACCTTCTAAGACGCTCCCGGACACGCAAAATGAGGTCACCAGAGGTCAATGACCTTTGCTATACTCTTAGAAGCTCCCGGACCGCAAAATGAGGTCAGCAGAGGTCAATGACCTTTGCTATCTTCTAAGAAGTTCCCGGACACGCAAAATGAGGTCACCAGAGGTCAATGACCTTTGCTATCTTCTAAGACGCTCCCGGACACGCAAAATGAGGTTACCAGAGGTCAATAACCTTTGCTATACTCTTAGGAGCTCCCGGACACGCAAAATGAGGTCACGAGAGGTCAATGACCTTTGTTATCTTCTGAGACGCTCCCGGAAACGCAAAATGAGGTCAGCAGAGGTCAATGACCTTTGCAATCTTCTAAGACGCTCCCGCACACGCAAAATGAGGTCACCAGAGGTCAAAGACCTTTGCTATCTTCTAAGACGCTCCCGGACACGCAAAATGAGGTCAGCAGAGGTCAATGACCTTTGCAATCTTCTAAGACGCTCCCGCAAACGCAAAATGAGGTCACCAGAGGTTAATGACCTTTGCTATCTTCTAAGATGTACCCGGACACGCAAAATAAGGTCACCAGAGGTCAATGACCTTTGCTATCTTCTAAGAAGTTCCCGGACACGCAAAATGAGGTCACCACAGGTCAATGACCTTTGTTATCTTCTAATACGCTCCCGCACACGCAAAATGAGGTCACCAGAGGTCAATGACCTTTGCTATCTTCTAAGATGGTCCCGGACACGCAAAATGAGGTCACCAGAGGTCAATGACCTTTGCTATCTTCTAAGACGCTCCCGGACACGCAAAATGAGGTCACCATAGGTCAATGACCTTTGCTATCTTGTAAGACGCTCCCGGACACGCAAAATGAGGTCACCATAGGTCAATGACCTTTGCTACCTTCTAAGACGCTCCCGGACACGCAAAATGAGGTCACCAGAGGTCAATGACCTTTGCTATTCTCTAAGAAACTCCCGGACACGCAAAATGAGGTCACGAGAGGTCAATCACCTTTGCTGTCTTCTAAGACGCTCCCGGACACGCAAAATAAGGTCACAAGAGGTCAATGACATTTGCTATCGTCTAAGAAGTTCCCGGACACGCAATATGAGGTCACCAGAGGTCAATGACCTTTGCTATCTTCTAAGACGCTCCCGGACACGGAAAATGAAGTCACCAGAGGTCAATGAACTTTGCTATCTTCTAAGACGCTCCCGGACACGCAAAATAAGGTCACAAGAGGTCAATGACATTTGCTATCGTCTAAGAAGTTCCCGGACACGCAATATGAGGTCACCAGAGGTCAATGACCTTTGCTATCTTCTAAGACGCTCCCGGACACGGAAAATGAAGTCACCAGAGGTCAATGACCTTTGCTATCTTCTAAGAAGCTCCCGGACACGCAAAATGAGGTCACCAGAGGTCAATGACATTTGCAATCTTCTAAGAAGATCCCGGACACGCAAAATGAGGTCACCAGAGGTCAATGACCTTTGCTATCTTCTAAGAAGCTCCCAGACAAGCAAAATGATGTCACCAGAGGTCAATGACCTTTGTTATCTTCTAAGACGCTCCCGGACACGCAAAATGAGGTCACCAGAGGTCAATGACCTTTGCTATCTGCTAAGAAGCTCCAGGCAAGCAAAATGATGTCACCAGTGGTCAATGACCTTTGCTATCTTCTAAGACGATCCCGGACACGCAAAATGAGGTCACCAGAAGTCAATGACCTTTGCTATACTCTTAGAAGCTCCCGGACACGCTAAATAAAGTCAGCAGAGGTCAATTAACTTTTGCTATCTTCTAAGACGCTCCCGCACACGCAAAATGAGGTCACCAGAGGTCAATGACCTTTGCTATCTTCTAAGACGCTCCCGGACACGGAAAATGAGATCACCAGAGGTCAATGACCTTTGCTATCTTCTAAGAAGCTCCCGGACACGCAAAATGAGGTCACCAGAGGTCAATGACCTTTGCTATCTCCTAAGAAGCTCCCGGACATGCAAAATGAGGTCACCAGAGGTCAAAGACCTTTGCTATCTTCTAAGACGCTCCCGGTCACGCAAAATGAGGTCAGCAGAGGTCAATGACCTTTGCAATCTTCTAAGACGCTCCCGCACACGCAAAATGAGGTCACCAGAGGTTAATCACCTTTGCTATCTTCTAAGATGCACCCGGACACGCAAAATAAGGTCACCAGAGGTCAATGACCTTTGCTATCTTCTAAGAAGTTCCCGGACACGCAAAATGAGGTCACCAGAGGTCAATGACATTTGCTATACTCTTAGGAGCTCCCGGACACGCAAAATGAGGTCACCAGAGGTCAATGACCTTTGCTATCTTCTAAGACGCTCCCGGACACGCAAAATGAGGTCACCAGAGGTCAATGACCTTTGCTATCTTCTAAGAAGCTCCCAGACAAGCAAAATGATGTCACCAGAGGTCAATGACCTTTGCTATCTTCTAAGACGCTCCCGGACACGGAAAATGAGGTCACCAGAGGTCAATGACCTTTGCTACCTTCTAAGACGCTCCCGGACACGCAAAATGAGGTCACCAGAGGTCAATGACCTTTGCTATACTCTTAGAAGCTCCCGGACCGCAAAATGAGGTCAGCAGAGGTCACTGACCTTTGCTATCTTCTAAGAAGTTCCCGGACACGCAAAATGAGGTCACCAGAGGTCAATGACCTTTGCTATCTTCTAAGACGCTCCCGGACACGCAAAATGAGGTTACCAGAGGTCAATAACCTTTGCTATACTCTTAGGAGCTCCCGGACACGCAAAATGAGGTCACGAGAGGTCAATGACCTTTGTTATCTTCTGAGACGCTCCCGGAAACGCAAAATGAGGTCAGCAGAGGTCAATGACCTTTGCAATCTTCTAAGACGCTCCCGCACTCGCAAAATGAGGTCACCAGAGGTCAATCACCTTTGCTATCTTCTAAGACGCTCCCGTACACGCAAAATAAGGTCACCAGAGGTCAATGACATTTGCTATCTTCTAAGAAGTTCCCGGACACGCAAAATGAGGTCACCAGAGGTCAATGACCTTTGCTATCTTCTAAGACGCTCCCGGACACGCAAAATGAGGTCACCAGAGGTCAATGACCTTTGCTATCTTCTAAGACGCTCCCGGACACGCAAAATGAGGTCACGAGAGGTCAATGACCTTTGTTATCTTCTGAGACGCTCCCGGAAACGCAAAATGAGGTCACCAGAGGTCAATCACCTTTGCTATCTTCTAAGACGCTCCCGTACACGCAAAATAAGGTCACCAGAGGTCAATGACCTTTGCTATCTCCTAAGAAGCTCCCGGACATGCAAAATGAGGTCACCAGAGGTCAAAGACCTTTGCTATCTTCTAAGACGCTCCCGGACACGCAAAATGAGGTCAGCAGAGGTCAATGACCTTTGCAATCTTCTAAGACGCTCCCGCACACGCAAAATGAGGTCACCAGAGGTTAATCACCTTTGCTATCTTCTAAGATGCACCCGGACACGCAAAATAAGGTCACCAGAGGTCAATGACCTTTGCTATCTTCTAAGAAGTTCCCGGACACGCAAAATGAGGTCACCAGAGGTCAATGACATTTGCTATCTTCTAAGAAGTTCCCGGACACGCAAAATGAGGTCAACAGAGGTCAATGACCTTTGCTATCTTCTAAGACGCTCCCGGACACGCAAAATGAGGTCACCAGAGGTCAATGACCTTTGCTATCTTCTAAGACGCTCCCGGATACGCAAAATGAGGTCACCAGAGGTCAATGACCTTTGCTATACTCTTAGAAGCTCCCGGACCGCAAAATGAGGTCAGCAGAGGTCAATGACCTTTGCTATCTTCTAAGAAGTTCCCGGACACGCAAAATGAGGTCACCAGAGGTCAATGACCTTTGCTATCTTCTAAGACGCTCCCGGACACGCAAAATGAGGTTACCAGAGGTCAATAACCTTTGCTATACTCTTAGGAGCTCCCGGACACGCAAAATGAGGTCACGAGAGGTCAATGACCTTTGTTATACACTTAGAAGCACCCGGACACGCTAAATGAGGTCAGCAGAGGTCAATGACCTTTGCTATCTTCTAAGACGCTCCCGCACACGGAAAATGAGATCACCAGAGGTCAATGACCTTTGCTATCTTCTAAGAAGCTCCCGGACACGCAAAATGAGGTCACCAGAGGTCAATGACATTTGCTATCTCCTAAGAAGCTCCCGGACACGCAAAATGAGGTCACCAGAGGTCAAAGACCTTTGCTATCACCTAAGACGCTCCCGGACACGCAAAATGAGGTCACCAGAGGTCAATGACCTTTGCTATCTTCTAAGAAGCTCCCGGACACGCAAAATGAGGTCACCAGAGGTCAATGACCTTTGCTATCTTCTAAGACGCTCCCGGACACGCAAAATGAGGTCACCAGAGGTCAATGACCTTTGCTATACACTTAGAAGCACCCGGACACGCTAAATGAGGTCAGCAGAGGTCAATGACCTTTGCTATCTTCTAAGACGCTCCCGCACACGGAAAATGAGATCACCAGAGGTCAATGACCTTTGCTATCTTCTAAGAAGCTCCCGGACACGCAAAATGAGGTCACCAGAGGTCAATGACATTTGCTATCTCCTAAGAAGCTCCCGGACACGCAAAATGAGGTCACCAGAGGTCAAAGACCTTTGCTATCTTCTAAGACGCTCCCGGACACGCAAAATGAGGTCAGCAGAGGTCAATGACCTTTGCAATCTTCTAAGACGCTCCCGCAAACGCAAAATGAGGTCACCAGAGGTTAATCACCTTTGCTATCTTCTAAGATGCACCCGGACACGCAAAATAAGGTCACCAGAGGTCAATGACCTTTGCTATCTTCTAAGAAGTTCCCGGACACGCAAAATGAGGTCACCAGAGGTCAATGACCTTTGTTATCTTCTAAGACGCTCCCGCACACGCAAAATGAGGTCACCAGAGGTCAATGACCTTTGCTATCTTCTAAGACGGTCCCGGACACGCAAAATGAGGTCACCAGAAGTCAATGACATTTGCTATCTTCTAAGAAGCTCCCGGACACGCAAAATGAGGTCACCAGAGGTCAAAGACCTTTGCCATCTTCTAAGACGCCCCCGGAACCGCAGAATGAGGTCAGCAGAGGTCAATGACATTTGCAATCTTCTAAGACGCTCCCGCACACGCAAAATGAGATCACCAGAGCTCAAAGACCTTTGCAATCTTCTAAGAGGCTCCCGGACACGCAAAATGAGGTCACCAGAGGTCAATGACCTTTGCTATCTTCTAAGACGCTCCCGGACACGCAAAATGAGGTCACCAGAGGTCAATGACCTTTGCTATACACTTAGAAGCTCCCGGACACGCTAAATGAGGTCAGCAGAGGTCAATGACCTTTGCTATCTTCTAAGACGCTCCCGCACACGGAAAATGAGATCACCAGAGGTCAATGACCTTTGCTATCTTCTAAGAAGCTCCCGGACACGCAAAATGAGGTCACCAGAGGTCAATGACATTTGCTATCTCCTAAGAAGCTCCCGGACACGCAAAATAAGGTCACAAGAGGTCAATGACATTTGCTATCGTCTAAGAAGTTCCCGGACACGCAATATGAGGTCACCAGAGGTCAAAGACCTTTGCTATCTCCTAAGACGCTCCCAGACACGCAAAATGAGGTCACCAGAGGTCAATGACCTTTGCTATTCTCTAAGAAGCTCCCGGACACGCAAAATGAGGTCACCAGAGGTCAATGACCTTTGCTATCTTCTAAGACGCTCCCGCACACGCAAAATGAGGTCACCAGAGGTCAATGAACTTTGCTATCTTCTAAGACGGTCCCGGACACGCAAAATGAGGTCACCAGAGGTCAATGACCTTTGCTATCTTCTAAGACGCTCCCGGACACGCAAAATGAGGTCACCATAGGTCAATGACCTTTGCTATCTTGTAAGACGCTCCCGGACACGCAAAATGAGGTCACCATAGGTCAATGACCTTTGCTACCTTCTAAGACGCTCCCGGACACGCAAAATGAGGTCACCAGAGGTCAATGACCTTTGCTATTCTCTAAGAAACTCCCGGACACGCAAAATGAGGTCACGAGAGGTCAATCACCTTTGCTATCTTCTAAGACGCTCCCGGACACGCAAAATAAGGTCACAAGAGGTCAATGACATTTGCTATCGTCTAAGAAGTTCCCGGACACGCAATATGAGGTCACCAGAGGTCAATGACCTTTGCTATCTTCTAAGACGCTCCCGGACACGGAAAATGAAGTCACCAGAGGTCAATGAACTTTGCTATCTTCTAAGACGCTCCCGGACACGCAAAATGAGGTCACCAGAGGTCAATGACCTTTGCTATTCTCTAAGAAAATCCCGGACACGCAAAATGAGGTCACGAGAGGTCAATGACCTTTGCTATCTTCTAAGACGCTCCCGGACACGCAAAATGAGGTCACCAGAGGTCAATGACCTTTGCTATCGTCTAAGAAGTTCCCGGACACGCAATATGAGATCACCAGAGGTCAATGACCTTTGCTATCTTCTAAGACGCTTCCGGACACGGAAAATGAAGTCACCAGAGGTCAATGAACTTTGCTATCTTCTAAGACGCTCCCGGACACGCAAAATGAGGTCACCAGAGGTCAATGACCTTTGCTATCTTCTAAGACGCTCCCGGACACGCAAAATGAGGTTACCAGAGATCAATGACCTTTGCTATACTCTTAGAAGATCCCGGACACGCTAAATGAGGTCAGCAGAGGTCAATGACCTTTGCTATCTTCTAAGACGCTCCCGCACACGGAAAATGTGATCACCAGAGGTCAATGACCTTTGCTATCTTCTAAGAAGCTCCCGGACACGCAAAATGAGGTCACCAGAGGTCAATGACATTTGCAATCTTCTAAGAAGATCCCGGACACGCAAAATGAGGTCACGAGAGGTCAATGACATTTGCTATCTTCTAAGAAGCTCCCAGACAAGCAAAATGATGTCACCAGAGGTCAATGACCTTTGCTATCTTCTAAGACGCTCCCGGACACGCAAAATGAGGTCACCAGAGGTCAATGACCTTTGCTATCGTCTAAGAAGTTCCCGGACACGCAATATGAGGTCACCAGAGGTCAATGACCTTTGCTATACTCTTAGAAGCTCCCGGACACGCTAAATGAAGTCAGCAGAGGTCAATGACCTTTGCTATTTTGTAAGACGCTCCCGCACACGGAAAATGAGATCACCAGAGGTCAATGACCTTTGCAATCTTCTAAGACGATCCCGGACTCGGAAAATGAGGTCACCAGAGGTCAATGACCTTTGCTACCTTCTAAGACGCTCCCGGACACGCAAAATGAGGTCACCAGAAGTCAATGACCTTTGCTATACTCTTAGAAGCTCCCGGACACGCTAAATGAAGTCAGCAGAGGTCAATGACCTTTACTATCTTCTAAGACGCTCCCGCACACGGAAAATGAGATCACCAGAGGTCAATGACCTTTGCTATCGTCTAAGAAGTTCCCGGACACGCAATATGAGGTCACCAGAGGTCAATGAACTTTACTATCTTCTAAGACGCTCCCGGACACGCAAAATGAAGTCACCAGAGGTCAATGACCTTTGCTATCTTCTAAGAAGTTCCCGGAC
Source organism: Dolichovespula sylvestris (assembly GCA_918808275.2). Taxonomy (NCBI): domain Eukaryota; kingdom Metazoa; phylum Arthropoda; class Insecta; order Hymenoptera; family Vespidae; genus Dolichovespula; species Dolichovespula sylvestris. The sequence continues at coordinate 161,265 of OU964963.1, read as the reverse complement.
AAGCAAAATGAGGTCACCAGAGGTCAATGACCTTTGCTATTCTCTAAGAAGCTCCCGGACACGCAAAATGAGGTCACGAGAGGTCAATCACCTTTGCTATCTTCTAAGACGCTCCCGGACACGCAAAATAAGGTCACTAGAGGTCAATGACCTTTGCTATCGTCTAAGAAGTTCCCGGACACGCAATATGAGGTCACCAGAGGTCAATGACCTTTGCTATCTTCTAAGACGCTCCCGGACACGGAAAATGAAATCACCAGAGGTCAATGAACTTTGCTATCTTCTAAGACGCTCCCGGACACGCAAAATGAAGTCACCAGAGGTCAAGGACCTTTGCTATCTTCTAAGACGCTCCCGGACACGCAAAATGAGGTTACCAGAGATCAATGACCTTTGCTATACTCTTAGAAGCTCCCGGACACGCTAAATGAGGTCAGCAGAGGTCAATGACCTTTGCTATCTTATAAGACGCTCCCGCACACGGAAAATGAGATCACCAGAGTTCAATGACCTTTGCTATCTTCTAAGAAGCTCCCGGACACGCAAAATGAGGTCACCAGAGGTCAATGACCTTTGCTATCTTCTAAGACGCTCCCGGACACGCAAAATGAGGTCACCAGAGGTCAATGACCTTTGCTATCTTCTAAGAAGTTCCCGGACACGCAATATGAGATCACCAGAGGTCAATGACCTTTGCTATCTTCTAAGACTCTTCCGGACACGGAAAATGAGGTCACCAGAGATCAATGACCTTTGCTACCTTCTAAGACGCTCCCGGACACGCAAAATGAGGTCACCAGAGGTCAATGACCTTTGCTATCTTCTAAGAAGCTCCCAGACAAGCAAAATGATGTCACCAGAGGTCAATGACCTTTGCTATCTTCTAAGACGCTCCCGGACACGGAAAATGAGGTCACCAGAGGTCAATGACCTTTGCTACCTTCTAAGACGCTCCCGGACACGCAAAATGAGGTTACCAGAGATCAATGACCTTTGCTATACTCTTAGAAGCTCCCGGACACGCAAAATGAGGTCACCAGAGGTCAATGACCTTTGCAATCTTCTAAGAAGATCCCGGACACGCAAAATGAGGTCACCAGAGGTCAATGACCTTTGCTATCTTCTAAGAAGCTCCCGGACACGCAAAATGAGGACACCAGAGGTCAATGACCTTTGCTATCTTCTAAGACGCTCCCGGACACGCAAAATGAGGTCACCAGAGGTCAATGACCTTTGCTATCTTCTAAGAAGCTCCCAGACAAGCAAAATGATGTCACCAGAGGTCAATGACCTTTGCTATCTTCTAAGACGCTCCCGGACACGGAAAATGAGGTCACCAGAGGTCAATGACCTTTGCTACCTTCTAAGACGCTCCCGGACACGCAAAATGAGGTCACCAGAGGTCAATGACCTTTGCTATACTCTTAGAAGCTCCCGGACCGCAAAATGAGGTCAGCAGAGGTCAATGACCTTTGCTATCTTCTAAGAAGTTCCCGGACACGCAAAATGAGGTCACCAGAGGTCAATGACATTTGCTATCTTCTAAGACGCTCCCGGACACGCAAAATGAGGTTACCAGAGGTCAATAACCTTTGCTATACTCTTAGGAGCTCCCGGACACGCAAAATGAGGTCACGAGAGGTCAAAGACCTTTGCTATCTTCTGAGACGCTCCCGGACACGCAAAATGAGGTCACCAGAGGTCAATGACCTTTGCTATCTTCTAAGACGCTCCCGGACACGCAAAATGAGGTCACCATAGGTCAATGACCTTTGCTATCTTGTAAGACGCTCCCGGACACGGAAAATGAGGTCACCATAGGTCAATGACCTTTGCTACCTTCTAAGACGCTCCCGGACACGCAAAATGAGGTCACCAGAGGTCAATGACCTTTGCTATTCTCTAAGAAACTCCCGGACACGCAAAATGAGGTCACGAGAGGTCAATCACCTTTGCTATCTTCTAAGACGCTCCCGGACACGCAAAATAAGGTCAATAGAGGTCAATGACATTTGCTATCGCCTAAGAAGTTCCCGGACACGCAATTAGAGGTCACCAGAGGTCAATGACCTTTGCTATCTTCTAAGACGCTCCCGGACACGGAAAATGAAGTCACCAGAGGTCAATGAACTTTGCTATCTTCTAAGACGCTCCCGGACACGCTAAATGAGGTCAGCAGAGGTCAATGACCTTTGCTATCTTCTAAGACGCTCCCGCACACGGAAAATGAGATCACCAGAGGTCAATGACATTTGCTATCTTCTAAGAAGCTCCCGGACACGCAAAATGAGGTCACCAGAGGTCAATGACCTTTGCTATTTTCTAAGAAGCTCCCAGACAAGCAAAATGATGTCACCAGAGGTCAATGACCTTTGCTATCTTCTAAGACGCTCCCGGACACGCAAAATGAGGTCACCAGAGGTCAATGACCTTTGCTATCGTCTAAGAAGTTCCCGGACACGCAAAATGAGGTCACCAGAGGTCAATGACCTTTGCATTCTTCTAAGAAGATCCCGGACACGCAAAATGAGGTCACCAGAGGTCAATGACCTTTGCTATCTTCTAAGAAGCTCCCGGACACGCAAAATGAGGTCACCAGAGGTCAATGACCTTTGCTATCTTCTAAGACGCTCCCGGACACGCAAAATGAGGTCACCAGAGGTCAATGACCTTTGCTATCTTCTAAGAAGCTCCCAGACAAGCAAAATGATGTCACCAGAGGTCAATGACCTTTGCTATCTTCTAAGACGCTCCCGGACACGGAAAATGAGGTCACCAGAGGTCAATGACCTTTGCTACCTTCTAAGACGCTCCCGGACACGCAAAATGAGGTCACCAGAGGTCAATGACCTTTGCTATACTCTTAGAAGCTCCCGGACAAGCTAAATGAAGTCAGCAGAGGTCAATGACCTTTGCTATCTTCTAAGACGCACCCGCACACGGAAAATGAGATCACCAGAGGTCAATGACCTTTGCTATCTTCTAAGAAGCTCCCGGACACGCAAAATGAGGTCACCAGAGGTCAATGACCTTTGCAATCATCTAAGAAGATCCCGGACACGCAAAATGAGGTCACCAGAGGTCAATGACCTTTGCTATCTTCTAAGAAGCTCCAGGACACGCAAAATGAGGTCACCAGAGGTCAATGACCTTTGCTATCTTCTAAGACGCTCCAGGACACGCAAAATGAGGTCACCAGAGGTCAATGACCTTTGCTATCTTCTAAGAAGCTCCCAGACAAGCAAAATGATGTCACCAGAGGTCAATGACCTTTGCTATCTTCTAAGACACTCCCGGACACAGAAAATGAGGTCACCAGAGGTCAATGACCTTTGCTACATTCTAAGACGCTCCCGGACACGTAAAATGAGGTCACCAGAGGTCAATGACCTTTGCTATACTCTTAGAAGCTCCCGGACACGCAAAATGAGGTCAAGAGAGGTCAATCACCTTTGCTATCTTCTAAGACGCTCCCGGACACGCAAAATAAGGTCACTAGAGGTCAATGACCTTTGCTATCGTCTAAGAAGTTCCCGGACACGCAATATGAGGTCACCAGAGGTCAATGACCTTTGCTATCTTCTAAGACGCTCCCGGACACGGAAAATGAAGTCACCAGAGGTCAATGAACTTTGCTATCTTCTAAGATGCTCCCGGACTCGCAAAATGAGGTCACCAGAGGTCAATGACCTTTGCTATCTTCTAAGACGCTCCCGGACACGCAAAATGAGGTTACCAGAGATCAATGACCTTTGCTATACTCTTAGAAGCTCCCCGACACGCTAAATGAGGTCAGCAGAGGTCAATGACCTTTGCTATCTTCTAAGACGCTCCCGCACACGGAAAATGAGATCACCAGAGGTCAATGACCTTTGCTATCTTCTAAGAAGCTCCCGGACACGCAAAACGAGGTCACCAGAGGTCAATGACATTTGCAATCTTCTAAGAGGATCCCGGACACGCAAAATGAGGTCACCAGAGGTCAATGACCTTTGCTATCTTGTAAGACGCTCCCGGACACGGAAAATGAGGTCACCATAGGTCAATGACCTTTGCTACCTTCTAAGACGCTCCCGGACACGCAAAATGAGGTCACCAGAGGTCAATGACCTTTGCTATTCTCTAAGAAACTCCCGGACACGCAATGTGAGGTCACGAGAGGTCAATCACCTTTGCTATCTTCTAACACGCTCCCGACCACGCAAAATAAGGTCACTAGAGGTCAATGACCTTTGCTATCGTCTAATAAGTTCCCGGACACGCAATATGAGGTCACCAGAGGTCAATGACCTTTGCTATCTTCTAAGACGCTCCCGCACACGGAAAATGAGATCACCAGTGGTCAATGACCTTTGCTATCTTCTAAGAAGCTCCCGGACACGCAAAATGAGGTCACCAGAGGTCAATGACCTTTGCTATCTTCTAAGACGCTCCCGGACACGCAAAATGAGGTCACCAGAGGTCAATGACATTTGCTATCTTCTAAAACGCTCCCGGACACGCAAAATGAGTTCACCAGAGGTCAATGACCTTTGCTATCTTCTAAGACGCTTCCGGACACGCAAAATGAGGTCACCACAGGTCAATGACCTTTGCTATACACTTAGAAGCTCCCGGACACGCTAAATGTGTTCAGCAGAGGTCAATGACCTTTGCTATCTTCTAAGACGCTCCCGCACACGGAAAATGAGATCACCAGAGGTCAATGATCTTTGCTATCTTCTAAGAAGCTCCCGGACACGCAAAATGAGGTCACCAGAGGTCAATGACCTTTGCTATCTCCTAAGAAGCTCCCGGACACGCAAAATGAGGTCACCAGAGGTCAGAGACCTTTGCTATCTTCTAAGACGCTCCCGGACACGCAAAATGAGGTCAACAGAGGTCAATGACCTTTGCAATCTTCTAAGACGCTCCCGCACACGCAAAATGAGGTCACCAGAGGTCAAACACCTTTGCTATCTTCTAAGATGCACCCGGACACGCAAAATAAGGTCACCAGAGGTCAATGACTTTTGCAATCTTCTAAGAAGATCCCGGACACGCAAAATGAGGTCACCAGAGGTCAATGACCTTTGCTATCTTCTAAGAAGCTCCCAGACAAGCAAAATGATGTCACCAGATGTCAATGACCTTTGCTATCTTCTAAGACGCTCCCGGACACGCAAAATCAGGTCACCAGAGGTCAATGACCTTTGCTATCTTGTAAGACGCTCCCGGACACGGAAAATGAGGTCACCATAGGTCAATGACCTATGCTACCTTCTAAGACGCTCCCGGACACGCAAAATGAGGTCACCAGAGGTCAATGACCTTTGCTATTCTCTAAGAAACTCTCGGACACGCAAAGAGAGGTCACGAGAGGTCAATCACCTTTGCTATCTTCTAAGACGCTCCCGGACACGGAAAATGAAGTCACCAGAGGTCAATGAACTTTGCTATCTTCTAAGACGCTCCTGGACACGCAAAATGAGGTCACCAGAGGTCAATGACCTTTGCTATCTTCTAAGACGCTCCCGGACACGCAAAATGAGGTTACCAGAGATCAATGACCTTTGCTATACTCTTAGAAGCTCCCGGACACGCTAAATGAGGTCAGCAGAGGTCAATGACCTTTGCTATTCTCTAAGAAACTCCCGGACACGCAAAATGAGGTCACGAGAGGTCAATCACCTTTGCTATCTTCTAAGACGCTCCCGGACACGCTAAATGAGGTCAGCAGAGGTCAATGACCTTTGCTATCTTCTAAGACGCTCCCGCACACGGAAAGTGAGATCACCAGAGGTCAGTGACCTTTGCTATCTTCTAAGAAGCTCCCGGACACGCAAAATGAGGTCACCAGAGGTCAATGACATTTGCAATCTTCTAAGAAGATCCCGGACACGCAAAATGAGGTCACCAGAGTTCAATGACCTTTGCTATCTCCTAAGAAGCTCCCGGAAACGCAAAATGAGGTCACCAGAGGTCAGAGACCTTTCCTATCTTCTAAGACGCTCCCGGACACGCAAAATGAGGTCAGCAGAGGTCAATGACCTTTGCAATCTTCTAAGACGCTCCCGCACACGCAAAATGAGGTCACCAGAGGTCAAACACCTTTGCTATCTTCTAAGATGCACCCGGACACGCAAAATAAGGTCACCAGAGGTCAATGACTTTTGCAATCTTCTAAGAAGATCCCGGACACGCAAAATGAGGTCACCAGAGGTCAATGACCTTTGCTATCTTCTAAGAAGCTCCCAGACAAGCAAAATGATGTCACCAGAGGTCAATGACCTTTGCTATCTTCTAAGACGCTCCCGGACACGCAAAATCAGGTCACCAGAGGTCAATGACCTTTGCTATCTTGTAAGACGCTCCCGGACACGGAAAATGAGGTCACCATAGGTCAATGACCTTTGCTACCTTCTAAGACGCTCCCGGACACGCAAAATGAGGTCACCAGAGGTCAATGACCTTTGCTATTCTCTAAGAAACTCCCGGACACGCAAAGAGAGGTCACGAGAGGTCAATCACCTTTGCTATCTTCTAAGACGCTCCCGGACACGGAAAATGAAGTCACCAGAGGTCAATGAACTTTGCTATCTTCTAAGACGCTCCTGGACACGCAAAATGAGGTCACCAGAGGTCAATGACCTTTGCTATCTTCTAAGACGCTCCCGGACACGCAAAATGAGGTTACCAGAGATCAATGACCTTTGCTATACTCTTAGAAGCTCCCGGACACGCTAAATGAGGTCAGCAGAGGTCAATGACCTTTGCTATTCTCTAAGAAACTCCCGGACACGCAAAATGAGGTCACGAGAGGTCAATCACCTTTGCTATCTTCTAAGACGCTCCCGGACACGCAAAATAAGGTCACTAGAGGTCAATGACATTTGCTATCGTCTAAGAAGTTCCCGGACACGCAATTAGAGGTCACCAGAGGTCAATGACCTTTGCTATCTTCTAAGACGCTCCCGGACACGCTAAATGAGGTCAGCAGAGGTCAATGACCTTTGCTATCTTCTAAGACGCTCCCGCACACGGAAAATGAGATCACCAGAGGTCAATGACCTTTGCTATCTTCTAAGAAGCTCCCGGACACGCAAAATGAGGTCACCAGAGGTCAATGACATTTGCAATCTTCTAAGAAGATCCCGGACACGCAAAATGAGGTCACCAGAGGTCAATGACCTTTGCTATCTTCTAAGAAGCTCCCAGACAAGCAAAATGAAGTAAGCAGAGGTCAATGACCTTTGCTATCTTCTAAGACGCTCCCGCACACGGAAAATGAGATCACCAGAGGTCAATGACCTTTGCTATCTTCTAAGACGCTCCCGGACACGCAAAATCAGGTCACCAGAGGTCAATGACCTTTGCTATCTTGTAAGACGCTCCCGGACACGGAAAATGAGGTCACCATAGGTCAATGACCTTTGCTACCTTCTAAGACGCTCCCGGACACGCAAAATGAGGTCACCAGAGGTCAATGACCTTTGCTATTCTCTAAGAAACTCCCGGACACGCAAAGAGAGGTCACGAGAGGTCAATCACCTTTGCTATCTTCTAAGACGCTCCCGGACACGGAAAATGAAGTCACCAGAGGTCAATGAACTTTGCTATCTTCTAAGACGCTCCTGGACACGCAAAATGAGGTCACCAGAGGTCAATGACCTTTGCTATCTTCTAAGACGCTCCCGGACACGCAAAATGAGGTTACCAGAGATCAATGACCTTTGCTATACTCTTAGAAGCTCCCGGACACGCTAAATGAGGTCAGCAGAGGTCAATGACCTTTGCTATTCTCTAAGAAACTCCCGGACACGCAAAATGAGGTCACGAGAGGTCAATCACCTTTGCTATCTTCTAAGACGCTCCCGGACACGCAAAATAAGGTCACTAGAGGTCAATGACATTTGCTATCGTCTAAGAAGTTCCCGGACACGCAATTAGAGGTCACCAGAGGTCAATGACCTTTGCTATCTTCTAAGACGCTCCCGGACACGGAAAATGAAGTCACCAGAGGTCAATGAACTTTGCTATCTTCTAAGACGCTCCCGGACACGCTAAATGAGGTCAGCAGAGGTCAATGACCTTTGCTATCTTCTAAGACGCTCCCGCACACGGAAAATGAGATCACCAGAGGTCAATGACCTTTGCTATCTTCTAAGAAGCTCCCGGACACGCAAAATGAGGTCACCAGAGGTCAATGACATTTGCAATCTTCTAAGAAGATCCCGGACACGCAAAATGAGGTCACCAGAGGTCAATGACCTTTGCTATCTTCTAAGAAGCTCCCAGACAAGCAAAATGATGTCACCAGAGGTCAATGACCTTTGCTATCTTCTAAGACGCTCCCGGACACGCAAAATGAGGTCACCAGAGGTCAATGACCTTTGCTATCGTCTAAGAAGTTCCCGGACACGCAATATGAGGTCACCAGAGGTCAATGACCTTTGCTATACTCTCAGAAGCTCCCGGACACGCTAAATGAAGTAAGCAGAGGTCAATGACCTTTGCTATCTTCTAAGACGCTCCCGCACACGGAAAATGAGATCACCAGAGGTCAATGACCTTTGCAATCTTCTAAGAAGATGCCGGACACGCAAAATGAGGTCACCAGAGGTCAATGACCTTTGCTATCTTCTAAGAAGCTCCCAGACAAGCAAAATGATGTCACCAGAGGTCAATGACCTTTGCTATCTTCTAAGACGCTCCCGGACGCGGAAAATGAGGTCACCAGAGGTCAATGACCTTTGCTACCTTCTAAGACGCTCCCGGACACGCAAAATGAGGTCACCAGAGGTCAATGACCTTTGCTATACTCTTAGAAGCTCCCGGACTAGCTAAATGAAGTCAGCAGAGGTCAATGACCTTTGCTATCTTCTAAGAAGCACCCGCACACGGAAAATGAGATCACCAGAGGTCAATGACCTTTGCTATCTTCTAAGAAGCTCCCGGACACGCAAAATGAGGTCACCAGAGGTCAATGACCTTTGCAATCATCTAAGAAGATCCCGGACACGCAAAATGAGGTCACCAGAGGTCAATGACCTTTGCTATCTTCTAAGAAGCTCCCGGACACGCAAAATGAGGTCACCAGAGGTCAATGACCTTTGCTATCTTCTAAGACACTCCCGGACACAGAAAATGAGGTCACCAGAGGTCAATGACCTTTGCTACCTTCTAAGACGCTCCCGGACACGTAAAATGAGGTCACCAGAGGTCAATGACCTTTGCTATACTCTTAGAAGCTCCCGGACACGCAAAATGAGGTCAAGAGAGGTCAATCACCTTTGCTATCTTCTAAGACGCTCCCGGACACGCAAAATAAGGCTCACTAGAGGTCAATGACCTTTGCTATCGTCTAAGAAGTTCCCGGACACGCAATATGAGGTCACCAGAGGTCAATGACCTTTGCTATCTTCTAAGACGCTCCCGGACACGGAAAATGAAGTCACCAGAGGTCAATGAACTTTGCTATCTTCTAAGACGCTCCCGGACTCGCAAAATGAGGTCACCAGAGGTCAATGACCTTTGCTATCTTCTAAGACGCTCCCGGACACGCAAAATGAGGTCACCAGAGGTCAATGACATTTGCAATCTTCTAAGAAGATCCCGGACACGCAAAATGTGGTCACCAGAGGTCAATGACCTTTGCTATCTTCTAAGAAGCTCCCAGACAAGCAAAATGATGTCACCAGAGGTCAATGACCTTTGCTATCTTCTAAGACGCTCCCGCACACGGAAAATGAGATCACCAGAGGTCAATGACCTTTGCTATCTTCTAAGAAGCTCCCGGACACGCAAAATGAGGTCACCAGAGGTCAATGACATTTGCAATCTTCTAAGAAGATCCCGGACACGCAAAATGAGGTCACCAGAGGTCAATGACCTTTGCTATCTCCTAAGAAGCTTTCGGACACGCAAAATGAGGTCACCAGAGGTCAGAGACCTTTGCTATCTTCTAAGACGCTCCCGGACACGCAAAATGAGGTCAGCAGAGGTCAATGACCTTTGCAATCTTCTAAGACGCTCCCGCACACGCAAAATGAGGTCACCAGAGGTCAAACACCTTTGCTATCTTCTAAGATGCACCCGGACACGCAAAATAAGGTCACCAGAGGTCAATGACTTTTGCAATCTTCTAAGAAGATCCCGGACACGCAAAATGAGGTCACCAGAGGTCAATGACCTTTGCTATCTTCTAAGAAGCTCCCAGACAAGCAAAATGATGTCACCAGAGGTCAATGACCTTTGCTATCTTCTAAGACGCTCCCGGACACGCAAAATCAGGTCACCAGAGGTCAATGACCTTTGCTATCTTGTAAGACGCTCCCGGACACGGAAAATGAGGTCACCATAGGTCAATGACCTTTGCTACCTTCTAAGACGCTCCCGGACACGCAAAATGAGGTCACCAGAGGTCAATGACCTTTGCTATTCTCTAAGAAACTCCCGGACACGCAAAGAGAGGTCACGAGAGGTCAATCACCTTTGCTATCTTCTAAGACGCTCCCGGACACGGAAAATGAAGTCACCAGAGGTCAATGAACTTTGCTATCTTCTAAGACGCTCCTGGACACGCAAAATGAGGTCACCAGAGGTCAATGACCTTTGCTATCTTCTAAGACGCTCCCGGACACGCAAAATGAGGTTACCAGAGATCAATGACCTTTGCTATACTCTTAGAAGCTCCCGGACACGCTAAATGAGGTCAGCAGAGGTCAATGACCTTTGCTATTCTCTAAGAAACTCCCGGACACGCAAAATGAGGTCACGAGAGGTCAATCACCTTTGCTATCTTCTAAGACGCTCCCGGACACGCAAAATAAGGTCACTAGAGGTCAATGACATTTGCTATCGTCTAAGAAGTTCCCGGACACGCAATTAGAGGTCACCAGAGGTCAATGACCTTTGCTATCTTCTAAGACGCTCCCGGACACGGAAAATGAAGTCACCAGAGGTCAATGAACTTTGCTATCTTCTAAGACGCTCCCGGACACTCTAAATGAGGTCAGCAGAGGTCAATGACCTTTGCTATCTTCTAAGACGCTCCCGCACACGGAAAATGAGATCACCAGAGGTCAATGACCTTTGCTATCTTCTAAGACGCTGCCGGACACGCAAAATGAGGTTACCAGAGATCAATGACCTTTGCTATACTCTTAGAAGCTCCCGGACACGCTAAATGAGGTCAGCAGAGGTCAATGACCTTTGCTATTCTCTAAGAAACTCCCGGTCACGCAAAATGAGGTCACGAGAGGTCAATCACCTTTGCTATCTTCTAAGACGCTCCCGGACACGCAAAATAAGGTCACTAGAGGTCAATGACATTTGCTATCGTCTAAGAAGTTCCCGGACACGCAATTAGAGGTCACCAGAGGTCAATGACCTTTGCTATCTTCTAAGACGCTCCCGGACACGGAAAATGAAGTCACCAGAGGTCAATGAACTTTGCTATCTTCTAAGACGCTCCCGGACACGCTAAATGAGGTCAGCAGAGGTCAATGACCTTTGCTATCTTCTAAGACGCTCCCGCACACGGAAAATGAGATCACCAGAGGTCAATGACCTTTGCTATCTTCTAAGAAGCTCCCGGACACGCAAAATGAGGTCACCAGAGGTCAATGACATTTGCAATCTTCTAAGAAGATCCCGGACACGCAAAATGAGGTCACCAGAGGTCAATGACCTTTGCTATCTTCTAAGAAGCTCCCAGACAAGCAAAATGATGTCACCAGAGGTCAATGACCTTTGCTATCTTCTAAGACGCTCCCGGACACGCAAAATGAGGTCACCAGAGGTCAATGACCTTTGCTATCGTCTAAGAAGTTCCCGGACACGCAATATGAGGTCAGCAGAGGTCAATGACCTTTGCTATCTTCTAAGACGCTCCCGGACACGCAAAATGAGGTCAAGAGAGGTCAATCACCTTTGCTATCTTCTAAGACGCTCCCGGACACGCAAAATAAGGTCACTAGAGGTCAATGACCTTTGCTATCGTCTAAGAAGTTCCCGGACACGCAATATGAGGTCACCAGAGGTCAATGAACTTTGCTATCTTCTAAGACGCTCCCGGACTCGCAAAATGAGGTCACCAGAGGTCAATGACCTTTGCTATCTTCTAAGACGCTCCCGGACACCCAAAATGAGGTTACCAGAGATCAATGACCTTTGCTATACTCTTAGAAGCTCCCGGACACGCAAAATGAGGTCACCAGAGGTCAATGACATTTGCAATCTTCTAAGAAGATCCGGACACGCAAAATGAGGTCACCAGAGGTCAATGACCTTTGCTATCTTGTAAGACGCTCCCGGACACGGAAAATGAGGTCACCATAGGTCAATGACCTTTGCTACCTTCTAAGACGCTCCCGGACACGCAAAATGAGGTCACCAGAGGTCAATGACCTTTGCTATTCTCTAAGAAACTCCCGGACACGCAATGTGAGGTCACGAGAGGTCAATCACCTTTGCTATCTTCTAAGACGCTCCCGACCACGCAAAATAAGGTCACTAGAGGTCAATGACCTTTGCTATCGTCTAATAAGTTCCCGGACACGCAATATGAGGTCACCAGAGGTCAATGACCTTTGCTATCTTCTAAGACGCTCCCGCACACGGAAAATGAGATCACCAGAGGTCAATGACCTTTGCTATCTTCTAAGAAGCTCCCGGACACGCAAAATGAGGTCACCAGAGGTCAATGACCTTTGCTATCTTCTAAGACGCTCCCGGACACGCAAAATGAGGTCACCAGAGGTCAATGACATTTGCTATCTTCTAAAACGCTCCCGGACACGCAAAATGAGTTCACCAGAGGTCAATGACCTTTGCTATCTTCTAAGACGCTTCCGGACACGCAAAATGAGGTCACCAGAGGTCAATGACCTTTGCTATACACTTAGAAGCTCCCGGACACGCTAAATGTGTTCAGCAGAGGTCAATGACCTTTGCTATCTTCTAAGACGCTCCCGCACACGGAAAATGAGATCACCAGAGGTCAATGATCTTTGCTATCTTCTAAGAAGCTCCCGGACACGCAAAATGAGGTCACCAGAGGTCAATGACCTTTGCTATCTCCTAAGAAGCTCCCGGACACGCAAAATGAGGTCACCAGAGGTCAGAGACCTTTGCTATCTTCTAAGACGCTCCCGGACACGCAAAATGAGGTCAGCAGAGGTCAATGACCTTTGCAATCTTCTAAGACGCTCCCGCACACGCAAAATGAGGTCGCCAGAGGTCAAACACCTTTGCTATCTTCTAAGATGCACCCGGACACGCAAAATAAGGTCACCAGAGGTCAATGACTTTTGCAACCTTCTAAGAAGATCCCGGACACGCAAAATGAGGTCACCAGAGGTCAATGACCTTTGCTATCTTCTAAGAAGCTCCCAGACAAGCAAAATGATGTCACCAGAGGTCAATGACCTTTGCTATCTTCTAAGACGCTCCCGGACACGCAAAATCAGGTCACCAGAGGTCAATGACCTTTGCTATCTTGTAAGACGCTCCCGGACACGGAAAATGAGGTCACCATAGGTCAATGACCTTTGCTACCTTCTAAGACGCTCCCGGACACGCAAAATGAGGTCACCAGAGGTCAATGACCTTTGCTATTCTCTAAGAAACTCCCGGACACGCAAAGAGAGGTCACGAGAGGTCAATCACCTTTGCTATCTTCTAAGACGCTCCCGGACACGGAAAATGAAGTCACCAGAGGTCAATGAACTTTGCTATCTTCTAAGACGCTCCTGGACACGCAAAATGAGGTCACCAGAGGTCAATGACCTTTGCTATCTTCTAAGACGCTCCCGGACACGCAAAATGAGGTTACCAGAGATCAATGACCTTTGCTATACTCTTAGAAGCTCCCGGACACGCTAAATGAGGTCAGCAGAGGTCAATGACCTTTGCTATCTTCTAAGACGCTCCCGCACACGGAAAATGAGATCACCAGAGGTCAATGGCCTTTGCTATCTTCTAAGATGCTCCCGGACACGCAAAATGAGGTCACCAGAGGTCAATGACATTTGCTATCTTCTAAGACGCTCCCGGACACGCAAAATGAGTTCACCAGAGGTCAATGACCTTTGCTATCTTCTAAGACGCTTCCGGACACGCAACATGAGGTCACCAGAGGTCAATGACCTTTGCTATACACTTAGAAGCTCCCGGACACGCTAAATGAGGTCAGCAGAGGTCAATGACCTTTGCTATCTTCTAAGACGCTCCCGCACACGGAAAATGAGATCACCAGAGGTCAATGATCTTTGCTATCTTTTAAGAAGCTCCCGGACACGCAAAATGAGGTCACCAGAGGTCAATGACCTTTGCTATCTCCTAAGAAGCTCCCGGACACGCAAAATGAGGTCACCAGAGGTCAGAGACCTTTGCTATCTTCTAAGACGCTCCCGGACACGCAAAATGAGGTCAGCAGAGGTCAATGACCTTTGCAATCTTCTAAGACGCTCCCGCACACCCAAAATGAGGTCACCAGAGGTCAAACACCTTTGCTATCTTCTAAGATGCACCCGGACACGCAAAATAAGGTCACCAGAGGTCAATGACCTTTGCTATCTTCTATGAAGTTCCCGTACACGCAAAATGAGGTCACCAGAGGTCAAAGACCTTTGCTATCTTCTAAGACGCTCCCGGACACTCAGAATGAGGTCAGCAGAGGTCAATGACCTTTGCTATCATCTAAGACGGTCCCGGACACGCAAAATGAGGTCACCAGAGGTCAATGACCTTTGCTATCTTCTAAGAAGCTCCCGGACACGCAAAATGAGGTCACCAGAGGTCAAAGACCTTTGCTATCTTCTAAGACGCTCCCGGACACTCAGAATGAGGTCAGCAGAGGTCAATGACATTTGCAATCTTCTAAGACGCTCCCGCACACGCAAAATGAGATCACCAGAGGTCAAAGACCTTTGTTATCTTCTAAGAGGCTCCCGGACACGCAAAATGAGGTCACCAGAGGTCAAAGACCTTTGCTATCTTCTAAGACGCTCCCGGACACGCAAAATGAGGTCAGCAGATGTCAATGACCTTTGCAATCTTCTAAGACGCTCCCGCACACGCAATATGAGGTTACCAGAGGTCAATGACCTTTGCTATCTTCTAAGAAGCTCCCAGACAAGCAAAATGATGTTACCAGAGGTCAATGACCTTTGCTATCTTCTAAGACGCTCCCGGACACGGAAAATGAGGTCACCAGAGGTCAATGACCTTTGCTACCTTCTAAGACGCTCCCGGACACGCAAAATGAGGTCACCAGAGGTCAATAAACTTTGCTATCTTCTAAGACGCTCCCGGACACGCAAAATGTGGTCACCAGAGGTCAATGACATTTGCTATCTTCTAAGACGCTCCCGGACACGCAAAATGAGTTCACCAGAGGTCAATGACCTTTGCTATCTTCTAAGACGCTCCCGGACACGCAAAATCAGGTCACCAGAGGTCAATGACCTTTGCTATCTTGTAAGACGCTCCCGGACACGGAAAATGAGGTCACCATAGGTCAATGACCTTTGCTACCTTCTAAGACGCTCCCGGACACGCAAAATGAGGTCACCTGAGGTCAATGACCTTTGCTATTCTCTAAGAAACTCCCGGACACGCAAAGAGAGGTCACGAGAGGTCAATCACCTTTGCTATCTTCTAAGACGCTCCCGGACACGGAAAATGAAGTCACCAGAGGTCAATGAACTTTGCTATCTTCTAAGACGCTCCTGGACACGCAAAATGAGGTCACCAGAGGTCAATGACCTTTGCTATCATCTAAGACGCTCCCGGACACGCAAAATGAGGTTACCAGAGATCAATGACCTTTGCTATACTCTTAGAAGCTCCCGGACACGCTAAATGAGGTCAGCAGAGGTCAATGACCTTTGCTATCTTCTAAGACGCTCCCGCACACGGAAAATGAGATCACCAGAGGTCAATGACCTTTGCTATCTTCTAAGAAGCTCCCGGACACGCAAAATGAGGTCACCAGAGGTCAATGACATTTGCTATCTTCTAAGACGCTCCCGGACACGCAAAATGAGTTCACCAGAGGTCAATGACCTTTGCTATCTTCTAAGACGCTTCCGGACACGCAAAATGAGGTCACCAGAGGTCAATGACCTTTGCTATACACTTAGAAGCTCCCGGACACGCTAAATGAGGTCAGCAGAGGTCAATGACCTTTGCTATCTTCTAAGACGCTCCCGCACACGGAAAATGAGATCACCAGAGGTCAATGATCTTTGCTATCTTCTAAGAAGCTCCCGGACACGCAAAATGAGGTCACCAGAGGTCAATGACCTTTGCTATACTCTTAGAAGCTCCCGGACACGCAAAATGAGGTCAAGAGAGGTCAATCACCTTTGCTATCTTCTAAGACGCTCCCGGACACGCAAAATAAGGTCACTAGAGGTCAATGACCTTTGCTATCGTCTAAGAAGTTCCCGGACACGCAATATGAGGTCACCAGAGGTCAATGACCTTTGCTATCTTCTAAGACGCTCCCGGACACGGAAAATGAAGTCACCAGAGGTCAATGAACTTTGCTATCTTCTAAGACGCTCCCGGACTCGCAAAATGAGGTCACCAGAGGTCAATGACCTTTGCTATCTTCTAAGACGCTCCCGGACACGCAAAATGAGGTTATCAGAGATCAGTGACCTTTGCTATACTCTTAGAAGCTCCCGGACACGCTAAATGAGGTCAGCAGAGGTCAATGACCTTTGCTATCTTCTAAGACGCTCCCGCACACGGAAAATGAGATCACCAGAGGTCAATGACATTTGCTATCTTCTAAGAAGCTCCCGGACACGCAAAATGTTGTCACCAGAGGTCAATGACATTTGCTATCTTCTAAGACGCTCCCGGACACGCAAAATGAGTTCACCAGAGGTCAATGACCTTTGCTATCTTCTAAGACGCTTCCGGACACGCAAAATGAGGTCACCAGAGGTCAATGACCTTTGCTATACACTTAGAAGCTCCCGGACACGCTAAATGAAGTCAGCAGAGGTCAATGACCTTTGCTATCTTCTAAGACGCTCCCGCACACGGAAAATGAGATCACCAGAGGTCAATGATCTTTGCTATCTTCTAAGATGCTCCCGGACACGCAAAATGAGGTCACCAGAGGTCAATGACCTTTGCTATCTTCTAAGACACTCCCGGACACAGAAAATGAGGTCACCAGAGGTCAATGACCTTTGCTACCTTCTAAGACGCTCCCGGACACGTAAAATGAGGTCTCCAGAGGTCAATGACCTTTGCTATACTCTTAGAAGCTCCCGGACACGCAAAATGAGGTCAAGAGAGGTCAATCACCCTTGCTATCTTCTAAGACGCTCCCGGACACGCAAAATAAGGTCACTAGAGGTCAATGACCTTTGCTATCGTCTAAGAAGTTCCCGGACACGCAATATGAGGTCACCAGAGGTCAATGACCTTTGCTATCTTCTAAGACGCTCCCGGACACGGAAAATGAAGTCACCAGAGGTCAATGAACTTTGCTATCTTCTAAGACGCTCCCGGACTCGCAAAATGAGGTCACCAGAGGTCAATGACCTTTGCTATCTTCTAAGACGCTCCCGGACACGCAAAATGAGGTTATCAGAGATCAATGACCTTTGCTATACTCTTAGAAGCTCCCGGACACGCTAAATGAGGTCAGCAGAGGTCAATGATCTTTGCTATCTTCTAAGACGCTCCCGCACACGGAAAATGAGATCACCAGAGGTCAATGACCTTTGCTATCTTCTAAGAAGCTCCCGGACACGCAAAATGAGGTCACCAGAGGTCAATGACGTTTGCAATCTTCTAAGAAGATCCCGGACACGCAAAATGAGGTCACCAGAGGTCAATGACCTTTGCTATCTTGTAAGACGCTCCCGGACACGGAAAATGAGGTCACCATAGGTCAATCACCTTTGCTATCTTCTAAGACGCTCCCGACCACGCAAAATAAGGTCACTAGAGGTCAATGACCTTTGCTATCGTCTAATAAGTTCCCGGACACGCAATATGAGGTCACCAGAGGTCAATGACCTTTGCTATCTTCTAAGACGCTCCCGCACACGGAAAATGAGATCACCAGAGGTCAATGACCTTTGCTATCTTCTAAGAAGCTCCCGGACACGCAAAATGAGGTCACCAGAGGTCAATGACCTTTGCTATCTTCTAAGACGCTCCCGGACACGCAAAATGAGGTCACCAGAGGTCAATGACATTTGCTATCTTCTAAAACGCTCCCGGACACGCAAAATGAGTTCACCAGAGGTCAATGACCTTTGCTATCTTCTAAGAAGCTCCCGGACACGCAAAATGAGGTCACCAGAGGTCAATGACCTTTGCTATCTTCTAAGACGCTCCCGCACACGCAAAATGAGGTCACCAGAGGTCAGAGACCTTTGCTATCTTCTAAGACGCTCCCGGACACGCAAAATGAGGTCAGCAGAGGTCAATGACCTTTGCAATCTTCTAAGACGCTCCCGCACACGCAAAATGAGGTCACCAGAGGTCAATGACCTTTGCTATTCTCTAAGAAACTCCCGGACACGCAAAGAGAGGTCACGAGAGGTCAATCACCTTTGCTATCTTCTAAGACGCTCCCGGACACGGAAAATGAAGTCACCAGAGGTCAATGAACTTTGCTATCTTCTAAGACGCTCCTGGACACGCAAAATGAGGTCACCAGAGGTCAATGACCTTTGCTATCTTCTAAGACGCTCCCGGACACGCAAAATCAGGTCACCAGAGGTCAATGACCTTTGCTATCTTGTAAGACGCTCCCGGACACGGAAAATGAGGTCACCATAGGTCAATGACCTTTGCTACCTTCTAAGACGCTCCCGGACACGCAAAATGAGGTCACCAGAGGTCAATGACCTTTGCTATTCTCTAAGAAACTCCCGGACACGCAAAGAGAGGTCACGAGAGGTCAATCACATTTGCTATCTTCTAAGACGCTCCCGGACACGGAAAATGAAGTCACCAGAGGTCAATGAACTTTGCTATCTTCTAAGACGCTCCTGGACACGCAAAATGAGGTCACCAGAGGTCAATGACCTTTGCTATCTTCTAAGACGCTCCCGGACACGCAAAATGAGGTTACCAGAGATCAATGACCTTTGCTATACTCTTAGAAGCTCAAGGACACGCTAAATGAGGTCAGCAGAGGTCAATGACCTTTGCTATCTTCTAAGACGCTCCCGCACACGGAAAATGAGATCACCAGAGGTCAATGACCTTTGCTATCTTCTAAGAAGCTCCCGGACACGCAAAATGAGGTCACCAGAGGTCAATGACATTTGCTATCTTCTAAGACGCTCCCGGACACGCAAAATGAGTTCACCAGAGGTCAATGACCTTTGCTATCTTCTAAGACGCTTCCGGACACGCAAAATGAGGTCACCAGAGGTCAATGACCTTTGCTATACACTTAGAAGCTCCCGGACACGCTAAATGAGGTCAGCAGAGGTCAATGACCTTTGCTATCTTCTAAGACGCTCCCGCACACGGAAAATGAGATCACCAGAGGTCAATGACCTTTGCTATACTCTTAGAAGCTCCCGGACACGCAAAATGAGGTCAAGAGAGGTCAATCACCTTTGCTATCTTCTAAGACGCTCCCGGACACGCAAAATAAGGTCACTAGAGGTCAATGACCTTTGCTATCGTCTAAGAAGTTCCCGGACACGCAATATGAGGTCACCAGAGGTCAATGACCTTTGCTATCTTCTAAGACGCTCCCGGACACGGAAAATGAAGTCACCAGAGGTCAATGAACTTTGCTATCTTCTAAGACGCTCCCGGACTCGCAAAATGAGGTCACCAGAGGTCAATGACCTTTGCTATCTTCTAAGACGCTCCCGGACACGCAAAATGAGGTTATCAGAGATCAATGACCTTTGCTATACTCTTAGAAGCTCCCGGACACGCTAAATGAGGTCAGCAGAGGTCAATGACCTTTGCTATCTTCTAAGACGCTCCCGCACACGGAAAATGAGATCACCAGAGGTCAATGACATTTGCTATCTTCTAAGAAGCTCCCGGACACGCAAAATGTTGTCACCAGAGGTCAATGACATTTGCTATCTTCTAAGACGCTCCCGGACACGCAAAATGAGTTCACCAGAGGTCAATGACCTTTGCTATCTTCTAAGACGCTTCCGGACACGCAAAATGAGGTCACCAGAGGTCAATGACCTTTGCTATACACTTAGAAGCTCCCGGACACGCTAAATGAAGTCAGCAGAGGTCAATGACCTTTGCTATCTTCTAAGACGCTCCCGCACACGGAAAATGAGATCTCCAGAGGTCAATGATCTTTGCTATCTTCTAAGAAGCTCCCGGACACGCAAAATGAGGTCACCAGAGGTCAATGACCTTTGCTATCTTCTAAGACACTCCCGGACACAGAAAATGAGGTCACCAGAGGTCAATGACCTTTGCTACCTTCTAAGACGCTCCCGGACACGTAAAATGAGGTCTCCAGAGGTCAATGACCTTTGCTATACTCTTAGAAGCTCCCGGACACGCAAAATGAGGTCAAGTGAGGTCAATCACCTTTGCTATCTTCTAAGACGCTCCCGGACACGCAAAATAAGGTCACTAGAGGTCAATGACCTTTGCTATCGTCTAAGAAGTTCCCGGACACGCAATATGAGGTCACCAGAGGTCAATGACCTTTGCTATCTTCTAAGACGCTCCCGGACACGGAAAATGAAGTCACCAGAGGTCAATGAACTTTGCTATCTTCTAAGACGCTCCCGGACTCGCAAAATGAGGTCACCAGAGGTCAATGACCTTTGCTATCTTCTAAGACGCTCCCGGACACGCAAAATGAGGTTATCAGAGATCAATGACCTTTGCTATACTCTTAGAAGCTCCCGGACACGCTAAATGAGGTCAGCAGAGGTCAATGACCTTTGCTATCTTCTAAGACGCTCCCGCACACGGAAAATGAGATCACCAGAGGTCAATGACCTTTGCTATCTTCTAAGAAGCTCCCGGACACGCAAAATGAGGTCACCAGAGGTCAATGACGTTTGCAATCTTCTAAGAAGATCCCGGACACGCAAAATGAGGTCACCAGAGGTCAATGACCTTTGCTATCTTGTAAGACGCTCCCGGACACGGAAAATGAGGTCACCATAGGTCAATCACCTTTGCTATCTTCTAAGACGCTCCCGACCACGCAAAATAAGGTCACTAGAGGTCAATGACCTTTGCTATCGTCTAATAAGTTCCCGGACACGCAATATGAGGTCACCAGAGGTCAATGACCTTTGCTATCTTCTAAGACGCTCCCGCACACGGAAAATGAGATCACCAGAGGTCAATGACCTTTGCTATCTTCTAAGAAGCTCCCGGACACGCAAAATGAGGTCACCAGAGGTCAATGACCTTTGCTATCTTCTAAGACGCTCCCGGACACGCAAAATGAGGTCACCAGAGGTCAATGACATTTGCTATCTTCTAAAACGCTCCCGGACACGCAAAATGAGTTCACCAGAGGTCAATGACCTTTGCTATCTTCTAAGAAGCTCCCGGACACGCAAAATGAGGTCACCAAAGGTCAATGACCTTTGCTATCTTCTAAGACGCTCCCGCACACGCAAAATGAGGTCACCAGAGGTCAGAGACCTTTGCTATCTTCTAAGACGCTCCCGGACACGCAAAATGAGGTCAGCAGAGGTCAATGACCTTTGCAATCTTCTAAGACGCTCCCGCACACGCAAAATGAGGTCACCAGAGGTCAATGACCTTTGCTATTCTCTAAGAAACTCCCGGACACGCAAAGAGAGGTCACGAGAGGTCAATCACCTTTGCTATCTTCTAAGACGCTCCCGGACACGGAAAATGAAGTCACCAGAGGTCAATGAACTTTGCTATCTTCTAAGACGCTCCTGGACACGCAAAATGAGGTCACCAGAGGTCAATGACCTTTGCTATCTTCTAAGACGCTCCCGGACACGCAAAATCAGGTCACCAGAGGTCAATGACCTTTGCTATCTTGTAAGACGCTCCCGGACACGGAAAATGAGGTCACCATAGGTCAATGACCTTTGCTACCTTCTAAGACGCTCCCGGACACGCAAAATGAGGTCACCAGAGGTCAATGACCTTTGCTATTCTCTAAGAAACTCCCGGACACGCAAAGAGAGGTCACGAGAGGTCAATCACCTTTGCTATCTTCTAAGACGCTCCCGGACACGGAAAATGAAGTCACCAGAGGTCAATGAACTTTGCTATCTTCTAAGACGCTCCTGGACACGCAAAATGAGGTCACCAGAGGTCAATGACCTTTGCTATCTTCTAAGACGCTCCCGGACACGCAAAATGAGGTTACCAGAGATCAATGACCTTTGCTATACTCTTAGAAGCTCAAGGACACGCTAAATGAGGTCAGCAGAGGTCAATGACCTTTGCTATCTTCTAAGACGCTCCCGCACACGGAAAATGAGATCACCAGAGGTCAATGACCTATGCTATCTTCTAAGAAGCTCCCGGACACGCAAAATGAGGTCACCAGAGGTCAATGACGTTTGCAATCTTCTAAGAAGATCCCGGACACGCAAAATGAGGTCACCAGAGGTCAATGACCTTTGCTATCTTGTAAGACGCTCCCGGACACGGAAAATGAGGTCACCATAGGTCAATCACCTTTGCTATCTTCTAAGACGCTCCCGACCACGCAAAATAAGGTCACTAGAGGTCAATGACCTTTGCTATCGTCTAATAAGTTCCCGGACACGCAATATGAGGTCACCAGAGGTCAATGACCTTTGCTATCTTCTAAGACGCTCCCGCACACGGAAAATGAGATCACCAGAGGTCAATGACCTTTGCTATCTTCTAAGAAGCTCCCGGACACGCAAAATGAGGTCACCAGAGGTCAATGACCTTTGCTATCTTCTAAGACGCTCCCGGACACGCAAAATGAGGTCACCAGAGGTCAATGACATTTGCTATCTTCTAAAACGCTCCCGGACACGCAAAATGAGTTCACCAGAGGTCAATGACCTTTGCTATCTTCTAAGAAGCTCCCGGACACGCAAAATGAGGTCACCAAAGGTCAATGACCTTTGCTATCTTCTAAGACGCTCCCGCACACGCAAAATGAGGTCACCAGAGGTCAGAGACCTTTGCTATCTTCTAAGACGCTCCCGGACACGCAAAATGAGGTCAGCAGAGGTCAATGACCTTTGCAATCTTCTAAGACGCTCCCGCACACGCAAAATGAGGTCACCAGAGGTCAATGACCTTTGCTATTCTCTAAGAAACTCCCGGACACGCAAAGAGAGGTCACGAGAGGTCAATCACCTTTGCTATCTTCTAAGACGCTCCCGGACACGGAAAATGAAGTCACCAGAGGTCAATGAACTTTGCTATCTTCTAAGACGCTCCTGGACACGCAAAATGAGGTCACCAGAGGTCAATGACCTTTGCTATCTTCTAAGACGCTCCCGGACACGCAAAATCAGGTCACCAGAGGTCAATGACCTTTGCTATCTTGTAAGACGCTCCCGGACACGGAAAATGAGGTCACCATAGGTCAATGACCTTTGCTACCTTCTAAGACGCTCCCGGACACGCAAAATGAGGTCACCAGAGGTCAATGACCTTTGCTATTCTCTAAGAAACTCCCGGACACGCAAAGAGAGGTCACGAGAGGTCAATCACCTTTGCTATCTTCTAAGACGCTCCCGGACACGGAAAATGAAGTCACCAGAGGTCAATGAACTTTGCTATCTTCTAAGACGCTCCTGGACACGCAAAATGAGGTCACCAGAGGTCAATGACCTTTGCTATCTTCTAAGACGCTCCCGGACACGCAAAATGAGGTTACCAGAGATCAATGACCTTTGCTATACTCTTAGAAGCTCAAGGACACGCTAAATGAGGTCAGCAGAGGTCAATGACCTTTGCTATCTTCTAAGACGCTCCCGCACACGGAAAATGAGATCACCAGAGGTCAATGACCTTTGCTATCTTCTAAGAAGCTCCCGGACACGCAAAATGAGGTCACCAGAGGTCAATGACATTTGCTATCTTCTAAGACGCTCCCGGACACGCAAAATGAGTTCACCAGAGGTCAATGACCTTTGCTATCTTCTAAGACGCTTCCGGACACGCAAAATGAGGTCACCAGAGGTCAATGACCTTTGCTATAGACTTAGAAGCTCCCGGACACGCTAAATGAGGTCAGCAGAGGTCAATGACCTTTGCTATCTTCTAAGACGCTCCCGTACACGCAAAATGAGGTCACCAGAGGTCAATGACCTTTGTTATCTTCTAAGACGCTCCCGCACACGCAAAATGAGGTCACCAGAGGTCAATGACCTTTGCTATCTTCTAAGACGGTCCCGGACACGCAAAATGAGGTCACCAGAGGTCAATGACCTTTGCTATCTTCTAAGAAGCTCCCGGACACGCAAAATGAGGTCACCAGAGGTCAAAGACCTTTGCTATCTTCTAAGACGCTCCCGGACACTCAGAATGAGGTCAGCAGAGGTCAATGACATTTGCAATCTTCTAAGACGCTCCCGCACACGCAAAATGAGATCACCAGAGGTCAAAGACCTTTGCTATCTTCTAAGAGGCTCCCGGACACGCAAAATGAGGTCACCAGAGGTCAAAGACCTTTGCTATCTTCTAAGACGCTCCCGGACACGCAAAATGAGGTCAGCAGATGTCAATGACCTTTGCAATCTTCTAAGACGCTCCCGCACACGCAATATGAGGTCACCAGAGGTCAATGACCTTTGCTATCTTCTAAGAAGCTCCCAGACAAGCAAAATGATGTCACCAGAGGTCAATGACCTTTGCTATCTTCTAAGACGCTCCCGGACACGGAAAATGAGGTCACCAGAGGTCAATGACCTTTGCTACCTTCTAAGACGCTCCCGGACACGCAAAATGAGGTCACCAGAGGTCAATGACCTTTGCTATCTTCTAAGACGCTCCCGGACACGCAAAATGAGGTCACCAGAGGTCAATGACATTTGCTATCTTCTAAGACGCTCCCGGACACGCAAAATGAGTTCACCAGAGGTCAATGACCTTTGCTATCTTCTTAGACGCTCCCGGACACGCAAAATCAGGTCACCAGAGGTCAATGACCTTTGCTATCTTGTAAGACGCTCCCGGACACGGAAAATGAGGTCACCATAGGTCAATGACCTTTGCTACCTTCTAAGACGCTCCCGGACACGCAAAATGAGGTCACCAGAGGTCAATGACCTTTGCTATTCTCTAAGAAACTCCCGGACACGCAAAGAGAGGTCACGAGAGGTCAATCACCTTTGCTATCTTCTAAGACGCTCCCGGACACGGAAAATGAAGTCACCAGAGGTCAATGAACTTTGCTATCTTCTAAGACGCTCCTGGACACGCAAAATGAGGTCACCAGAGGTCAATGACCTTTGCTATCTTCTAAGACGCTCCCGGACACGCAAAATGAGGTTACCAGAGATCAATGACCTTTGCTATAATCTTAGAAGCTCCCGGACACGCTAAATGAGGTCAGCAGAGGTCAATGACCTTTGCTATCTTCTAAGACGCTCCCGCACACGGAAAATGAGATCACCAGAGGTCAATGACCTTTGCTATCTTCTAAGAAGCTCCCGGACACGCAAAATGAGGTCACCAGAGGTCAATGACATTTGCTATCTTCTAAGACGCTCCCGGACACGCAAAATGATTCCCCAGAGGTCAATGACCTTTGCTATCTTCTAAGACGCTTCCGGACACGCAAAATGAGGTCACCAGAGGTCAATGACCTTTGCTATACACTTAGAAGCTCCCGGACACGCTAAATGAGGTCAGCAGAGGTCAATGACCTTTGCTATCTTCTAAGACGCTCCCGCACACGGAAAATGAGATCACCAGAGGTCAATGATCTTTGCTATCTTCTAAGAAGCTCCCGGACACGCAAAATGAGGTCACCAGAGGTCAATGACCTTTGCTATCTCCTAAGAAGCTCCCGGTCACGCAAAATGAGGTCACCAGAGGTCAGAGACCTTTGCTATCTTCTAAGACGCTCCCGGACACGCAAAATGAGGTCAGCAGAGGTCAATGACCTTTGCAATCTTCTAAGACGCTCCCGCACACGCAAAATGAGGTCACCAGAGGTCAAAGACCTTTGCTATCTTCTAAGACGCTCCCGGACACTCAGAATGAGGTCAGCAGAGGTCAATGACATTTGCAATCTTCTAAGACGCTCCCGCACACGCAAAATGAGATCACCAGAGGTCAAAGACCTTTGCTATCTTCTAAGAGGCTCCCGGACACGCAAAATGAGGTCACCAGAGGTCAAAGACCTTTGCTATCTTCTAAGACGCTCCCGGACACGCAAAATGAGGTCAGCAGATGTCAATGACCTTTGCAATCTTCTAAGACGCTCCCGCACACGCAATATGAGGTCACCAGAGGTCAATGACCTTTGCTATCTTCTAAGAAGCTCCCAGACAAGCAAAATGATGTCACCAGAGGTCAATGACCTTTGCTATCTTCTAAGACGCTCCCGGACACGGAAAATGAGGTCACCAGAGGTCAATGACCTTTGCTACCTTCTAAGACGCTCCCGGACACGCAAAATGAGGTCACCAGAGGTCAATGACCTTTGCTATCTTCTAAGACGCTCCTGGACACGCAAAATGAGGTCACCAGAGGTCAATGACATTTGCTATCTTCTAAGACGCTCCCGGACACGCAAAATGAGTTCACCAGAGGTCAATGACCTTTGCTATCTTCTAAGACGCTCCCGGACACGCAAAATCAGGTCACCAGAGGTCAATGACCTTTGCTATCTTGTAAGACGCTCCCGGACACGGAAAATGAGGTCACCATAGGTCAATGACCTTTGCTACCTTCTAAGACGCTCCCGGACACGCAAAATGAGGTCACCAGAGGTCAATGACCTTTGCTATTCTCTAAGAAACTCCCGGACACGCAAAGAGAGGTCACGAGAGGTCAATCACCTTTGCTATCTTCTAAGACGCTCCCGGACACGGAAAATGAAGTCACCAGAGGACAATGAACTTTGCTATCTTCTAAGACGCTCCTGGACAAGCAAAATGAGGTCACCAGAGGTCAATGACCTTTGCTATCTTCTAAGACGCTCCCGGACACGCAAAATGAGGTTACCAGAGATCAATGACCTTTGCTATACTCTTAGAAGCTCCCGGACACGCTAAATGAGGTCAGCAGAGGTCAATGACCTTTGCTATCTTCTAAGACGCTCCCGCACACGGAAAATGAGATCACCAGAGGTCAATGACCTTTGCTATCTTCTAAGAAGCTCCCGGACACGCAAAATGAGGTCACCAGAGGTCAATGACATTTGCTATCTTCTATGACGCTCCCGGACACGCAAAATGAGTTCACCAGAGGTCAATGACCTTTGCTATCTTCTAAGACGCTTCCGGACACGCAAAATGAGGTCACCAGAGGTCAATGACCTTTGCTATACACTTAGAAGCTCCCGGACACGCTAAATGAGGTCAGCAGAGGTCAATGACCTTTGCTATCTTCTAAGACGCTCCCGCACACGGAAAATGAGATCACCAGAGGTCAATGATCTTTGCTATCTTCTAAGAAGCTCCCGGACACGCAAAATGAGGTCACCAGAGGTCAATGACCTTTGCTATCTCCTAAGAAGCTCCCGGACACGCAAAATGAGGTCACCAGAGGTCAGAGACCTTTGCTATCTTCTAAGACGCTCCCGGACACGCAAAATGAGGTCAGCAGAGGTCAATGACCTTTGCAATCTTCTAAGACGCTCCCGGACACGCAAAATCAGGTCACCAGAGGTCAATGACCTTTGCTATCTTGTAAGACGCTCCCGGACACGGAAAATGAGGTCACCATAGGTCAATGACCTTTGCTACCTTCTAAGACGCTCCCGGACACGCAAAATGAGGTCACCAGAGGTCAATGACCTTTGCTATTCTCTAAGAAACTCCCGGACACGCAAAGAGAGGTCACGAGAGGTCAATCACCTTTGCTATCTTCTAAGACGCTCCCGGACACGGAAAATGAAGTCACCAGAGGACAATGAACTTTGCTATCTTCTAAGACGCTCCTGGACACGCAAAATGAGGTCACCAGAGGTCAATGACCTTTGCTATCTTCTAAGACGCTCCCGGACACGCAAAATGAGGTTACCAGAGATCAATGACCTTTGCTATACTCTTAGAAGCTCCCGGACACGCTAAATGAGGTCAGCAGAGGTCAATGACCTTTGCTATCTTCTAAGACGCTCCCGCACACGGAAAATGAGATTACCAGAGGTCAATGACCTTTGCTATCTTCTAAGAAGCTCCCGGACACGCAAAATGAGGTCACCAGAGGTCAATGACATTTGCTATCTTCTAAGACGCTCCCGGACACGCAAAATGAGTTCACCAGAGGTCAATGACCTTTGCTATCTTCTAAGACGCTTCCGGACACGCAAAATGAGGTCACCAGAGGTCAATGACCTTTGCTATACACTTAGAAGCTCCCGGACACGCTAAATGAGGTCAGCAGAGGTCAATGACCTTTGCTATCTTCTAAGACGCTCCCGCACACGGAAAATGAGATCACCAGAGGTCAATGATCTTTGCTATCTTCTAAGAAGCTCCCGGACACGCAAAATGAGGTCACCAGAGGTCAATGACCTTTGCTATCTCCTAAGAAGCTCCCGGACACGCAAAATGAGGTCACCAGAGGTCAGAGACCTTTGCTATCTTCTAAGACGCCCCCGGACACGCAAAATGAGGTCAGCAGAGGTCAATGACCTTTGCAATCTTCTAAGACGCTCCCGCACACGCAAAATGAGGTCACCAGAGGTCAAAGACCTTTGCTATCTTCTAAGACGCTCCCGGACACGCAAAATGAGGTCAGCAGATGTCAATGACCTTTGCAATCTTCTAAGACGCTCCCGCACACGCAATATGAGGTCACCAGAGGTCAATGACCTTTGCTATCTTCTAAGAAGCTCCCAGACAAGCAAAATGATGTCACCAGAGGTCAATGACCTTTGCTATCTTCTAAGACGCTCCCGGACACGGAAAATGAGGTCACCAGAGGTCAATGACCTTTGCTACCTTCTAAGACGCTCCCGGACACGCAAAATGAGGTCACCAGAGGTCAATGACCTTTGCTATCTTCTAAGACGCTCCCGGACACGCAAAATGAGGTCACCAGAGGTCAATGACATTTGCTATCTTCTAAGACGCTCCCGGACACGCAAAATGAGTTCACCAGAGGTCAATGACCTTTGCTATCTTCTTAGACGCTCCCGGACACGCAAAATCAGGTCACCAGAGGTCAATGACCTTTGCTATCTTGTAAGACGCTCCCGGACACGGAAAATGAGGTCACCATAGGTCAATGACCTTTGCTACCTTCTAAGACGCTCCCGGACACGCAAAATGAGGTCACCAGAGGTCAATGACCTTTGCTATTCTCTAAGAAACTCCCGGACACGCAAAGAGAGGTCACGAGAGGTCAATCACCTTTGCTATCTTCTAAGACGCTCCCGGACACGGAAAATGAAGTCACCAGAGGTCAATGAACTTTGCTATCTTCTAAGACGCTCCTGGACACGCAAAATGAGGTCACCAGAGGTCAATGACCTTTGCTATCTTCTAAGACGCTCCCGGACACGCAAAATGAGGTTACCAGAGATCAATGACCTTTGCTATAATCTTAGATGCTCCCGGACACGCTAAATGAGGTCAGCAGAGGTCAATGACCTTTGCTATCTTCTAAGACGCTCCCGCACACGGAAAATGAGATCACCAGAGGTCAATGACCTTTGCTATCTTCTAAGAAGCTCCCGGACACGCAAAATGAGGTCACCAGAGGTCAATGACATTTGCTATCTTCTAAGACGCTCCCGGACACGCAAAATGATTCCCCAGAGGTCAATGACCTTTGCTATCTTCTAAGACGCTTCCGGACACGCAAAATGAGGTCACCAGAGGTCAATGACCTTTGCTATACACTTAGAAGCTCCCGGACACGCTAAATGAGGTCAGCAGAGGTCAATGACCTTTGCTATCTTCTAAGACGCTCCCGCACACGGAAAATGAGATCACCAGAGGTCAATGATCTTTGCTATCTTCTAAGAAGCTCCCGGACACGCAAAATGAGGTCACCAGAGGTCAATGACCTTTGCTATCTCCTAAGAAGCTCCCGGTCACGCAAAATGAGGTCACCAGAGGTCAGAGACCTTTGCTATCTTCTAAGACGCTCCCGGACACGCAAAATGAGGTCAGCAGAGGTCAATGACCTTTGCAATCTTCTAAGACGCTCCCGCACACGCAAAATGAGGTCACCAGAGGTCAAAGACCTTTGCTATCTTCTAAGACGCTCCCGGACACTCAGAATGAGGTCAGCAGAGGTCAATGACATTTGCAATCTTCTAAGACGCTCCCGCACACGCAAAATGAGATCACCAGAGGTCAAAGACCTTTGCTATCTTCTAAGAGGCTCCCGGACACGCAAAATGAGGTCACCAGAGGTCAAAGACCTTTGCTATCTTCTAAGACGCTCCCGGACACGCAAAATGAGGTCAGCAGATGTCAATGACCTTTGCAATCTTCTAAGACGCTCCCGCACACGCAATATGAGGTCACCAGAGGTCAATGACCTTTGCTATCTTCTAAGAAGCTCCCAGACAAGCAAAATGATGTCACCAGAGGTCAATGACCTTTGCTATCTTCTAAGACGCTCCCGGACACGGAAAATGAGGTCACCAGAGGTCAATGACCTTTGCTACCTTCTAAGACGCTCCCGGACACGCAAAATGAGGTCACCAGAGGTCAATGACCTTTGCTATCTTCTAAGACGCTCCTGGACACGCAAAATGAGGTCACCAGAGGTCAATGACATTTGCTATCTTCTAAGACGCTCCCGGACACGCAAAATGAGTTCACCAGAGGTCAATGACCTTTGCTATCTTCTAAGACGCTCCCGGACACGCAAAATCAGGTCACCAGAGGTCAATGACCTTTGCTATCTTGTAAGACGCTCCCGGACACGGAAAATGAGGTCACCATAGGTCAATGACCTTTGCTACCTTCTAAGACGCTCCCGGACACGCAAAATGAGGTCACCAGAGGTCAATGACCTTTGCTATTCTCTAAGAAACTCCCGGACACGCAAAGAGAGGTCACGAGAGGTCAATCACCTTTGCTATCTTCTAAGACGCTCCCGGACACGGAAAATGAAGTCACCAGAGGACAATGAACTTTGCTATCTTCTAAGACGCTCCTGGACAAGCAAAATGAGGTCACCAGAGGTCAATGACCTTTGCTATCTTCTAAGACGCTCCCGGACACGCAAAATGAGGTTACCAGAGATCAATGACCTTTGCTATACTCTTAGAAGCTCCCGGACACGCTAAATGAGGTCAGCAGAGGTCAATGACCTTTGCTATCTTCTAAGACGCTCCCGCACACGGAAAATGAGATCACCAGAGGTCAATGACCTTTGCTATCTTCTAAGAAGCTCCCGGACACGCAAAATGAGGTCACCAGAGGTCAATGACATTTGCTATCTTCTATGACGCTCCCGGACACGCAAAATGTGTTCACCAGAGGTCAATGACCTTTGCTATCTTCTAAGACGCTTCCGGACACGCAAAATGAGGTCACCAGAGGTCAATGACCTTTGCTATACACTTAGAAGCTCCCGGACACGCTAAATGAGGTCAGCAGAGGTCAATGACCTTTGCTATCTTCTAAGACGCTCCCGCACACGGAAAATGAGATCACCAGAGGTCAATGATCTTTGCTATCTTCTAAGAAGCTCCCGGACACGCAAAATGAGGTCACCAGAGGTCAATGACCTTTGCTATCTCCTAAGAAGCTCCCGGACACGCAAAATGAGGTCACCAGAGGTCAGAGACCTTTGCTATCTTCTAAGACGCTCCCGGACACGCAAAATGAGGTCAGCAGAGGTCAATGACCTTTGCAATCTTCTAAGACGCTCCCGCACACGCAAAATGAGGTCACCAGAGGTCAAACACCTTTGCTATCTTCTAAGATGCACCCGGACACGCAAAATAAGGTCACCAGAGGTCAATGACCTTTGCTATCTTCTAAGACGCTCCCGGACACGCAAAATGAGGTCAGCAGATGTCAATGACCTTTGCAATCTTCTAAGACGCTCCCGGACACGCAAAATCAGGTCACCAGAGGTCAATGACCTTTGCTATCTTGTAAGACGCTCCCGGACACGGAAAATGAGGTCACCATAGGTCAATGACCTTTGCTACCTTCTAAGACGCTCCCGGACACGCAAAATGAGGTCACCAGAGGTCAATGACCTTTGCTATTCTCTAAGAAACTCCCGGACACGCAAAGAGAGGTCACGAGAGGTCAATCACCTTTGCTATCTTCTAAGACGCTCCCGGACACGGAAAATGAAGTCACCAGAGGACAATGAACTTTGCTATCTTCTAAGACGCTCCTGGACACGCAAAATGAGGTCACCAGAGGTCAATGACCTTTGCTATCTTCTAAGACGCTCCCGGACACGCAAAATGAGGTTACCAGAGATCAATGACCTTTGCTATACTCTTAGAAGCTCCCGGACACGCTAAATGAGGTCAGCAGAGGTCAATGACCTTTGCTATCTTCTAAGACGCTCCCGCACACGGAAAATGAGATTACCAGAGGTCAATGACCTTTGCTATCTTCTAAGAAGCTCCCGGACACGCAAAATGAGGTCACCAGAGGTCAATGACATTTGCTATCTTCTAAGACGCTCCCGGACACGCAAAATGAGTTCACCAGAGGTCAATGACCTTTGCTATCTTCTAAGACGCTTCCGGACACGCAAAATGAGGTCACCAGAGGTCAATGACCTTTGCTATACACTTAGAAGCTCCCGGACACGCTAAATGAGGTCAGCAGAGGTCAATGACCTTTGCTATCTTCTAAGACGCTCCCGCACACGGAAAATGAGATCACCAGAGGTCAATGATCTTTGCTATCTTCTAAGAAGCTCCCGGACACGCAAAATGAGGTCACCAGAGGTCAATGACCTTTGCTATCTCCTAAGAAGCTCCCGGACACGCAAAATGAGGTCACCAGAGGTCAGAGACCTTTGCTATCTTCTAAGACGCCCCCGGACACGCAAAATGAGGTCAGCAGAGGTCAATGACCTTTGCAATCTTCTAAGACGCTCCCGCACACGCAAAATGAGGTCACCAGAGGTCAAACACCTTTGCTATCTTCTAAGATGCACCCGGACACGCAAAATAAGGTCACCAGAGGTCAATGACCTTTGCTATCTTCTAAGAAGTTCCCGTACACGCAAAATGAGGTCACCAGAGGTCAATGACCTTTGTTATCTTCTAAGACGCTCCCGCACACGCAAAATGAGGTCACCAGAGGTCAATGACCTTTGCTATCTTCTAAGACGGTCCCGGACACGCAAAATGAGGTCACCAGAGGTCAATGACCTTTGCCATCTTCTAAGAAGCTCCCGGACACGCAAAATGAGGTCACCAGAGGTCAAAGACCTTTGCTATCTTCTAAGACGCTCCAGGACACTCAGAATGAGGTCAGCAGAGGTCAATGACATTTGCAATCTTCTAAGACGCTTCCGGACACGCAAAATGAGGTCACCAGAGGTCAATGACCTTTGCTATACACTTAGAAGCTCCCGGACACGCTAAATGAGGTCAGCAGAGGTCAATGACCTTTGCTATCTTCTAAGACGCTCCCGCACACGGAAAATGAGATCACCAGAGGTCAATGATCTTTGCTATCTTCTAAGACGCTCCCGGACACGCAAAATGAGGTCAGCAGAGGTCAATGACATTTGCTATCTTCTAAGACGCTCCCGGACACGCAAAATGAGTTCACCAGAGGTCAATGACCTTTGCTATAGTCTTAGAAGCTCCCGGACACGCAAAATGAGGTCACTAGAGGTCAATGACATTTGCTATCTTCTAAGACGCTCCCGGACACGCAAAATGAGGTCACCAGAGGTCAATGACATTTGCTATCTTCTAAGACGCTTCCGGACACGCAAAATGAGGTCACCAGAGGTCAATGACCTTTGCTATACACTTAAAAGCTCCCGGACACGCTAAATGAGGTCAGCAGAGGTGAATGACCTTTGCTATCTTGTAAGACGCTCCCGCACACGGAAAATGAGATCACCAGAGGTCAATGATCTTTGCTATCTTCTAAGAAGCTCCCGGACACGCAAAATGAGGTCACCAGAGGTCAATGACCTTTGCTAGCTCCTAAGAAGCTCCCGGACACGCAAAATGAGGTCACCAGAGGTCAATGACCTTTGCTATTCTCTAAGAAGCTCCCGGACACGCAAAATGAGGTCACGAGAGGTCAATCACATTTGCTATCTTCTAAGACGCTCCCGGACACGCAAAATAAGGTCACTAGAGGTCAATGACCTTTGCTATCGTCTAAGAAGTTCCCGGACACGCAATATGAGGTCACCAGAGGTCATTGACCTTTGCTATCTTCTAGGACGCTCCCGGACACGCAAAATGAGGTTACCAGAGATCAATGACCTTTGCTATACTCTTAGAAGCTCCCGGACACGCTAAATGAGGTCAGCAGAGGTCAATGACCTTTGCTATCTTCTAAGACGCTCCCGCACACGGAAAATGAGATCACCAGAGGTCAATGATCTTTGCTATCTTCTAAGAAGCTCCTGGACACGCAAAATGAGGTCACCAGAGGTCAATGACCTTTGCTACCTTCTAAGACGCTCCCGGACACGCAAAATGAGGTCACCAGAGGTCAATGACCTTTGCTATTCTCTAAGAAACTCCCGGACACGCAATGTGAGGTCACGAGAGGTCAATCACCTTTGCTATCTTCTAAGACGCTCCCGGACACGCAAAATAAGGTCACCAGAGGTCATTGACCTTTGATATCTTCTAAGACGCTCCCGGGCACGCAAAATGAGGTTACCAGAGATCAATGACCTTTGCTATACTCTTAGAAGCTCCCGGACACGCAAAATGAGGTCACCAGAGGTCAATGACCTTTGCTATTCTCTAAGAAGCTCCCGGACACGCAAAATGAGGTCACGAGAGGTCAATCACATTTGCTATCTTCTAAGACGCTCCCGGACACGCAAAATAAGGTCACTAGAGGTCAATGACCTTTGCTATCGTCTAAGAAGTTCCCGGACACGCAATATGAGGTCACCAGAGGTCATTGACCTTTGCTATCTTCTAGGACGCTCCCGGACACGCAAAATGAGGTTACCAGAGATCAATGACCTTTGCTATACTCTTAGAAGCTCCCGGACACGCTAAATGAGGTCAGCAGAGGTCAATGACCTTTGCTATCTTCTAAGACGCTCCCGCACACGGAAAATGAGATCACCAGAGGTCAATGATCTTTGCTATCTTCTAAGAAGCTCCTGGACACGCAAAATGAGGTCACCAGAGGTCAATGACCTTTGCTACCTTCTAAGACGCTCCCGGACACGCAAAATGAGGTCACCAGAGGTCAATGACCTTTGCTATTCTCTAAGAAACTCCCGGACACGCAATGTGAGGTCACGAGAGGTCAATCACCTTTGCTATCTTCTAAGACGCTCCCGGACACGCAAAATAAGGTCACCAGAGGTCATTGACCTTTGATATCTTCTAAGACGCTCCCGGGCACGCAAAATGAGGTTACCAGAGATCAATGACCTTTGCTATACTCTTAGAAGCTCCCGGACACGCAAAATGAGGTCACCAGAGGTCAATGACCTTTGCTATTCTCTAAGAAGCTCCCGGACACGCAAAATGAGGTCACGAGAGGTCAATCACATTTGCTATCTTCTAAGACGCTCCCGGACACGCAAAATAAGGTCACTAGAGGTCAATGACCTTTGCTATCGTCTAAGAAGTTCCCGGACACGCAATATGAGGTCACCAGAGGTCATTGACCTTTGCTATCTTCTAAGACGCTCCCGGACACGCAAAATGAGGTTACCAGAGATCAATGACCTTTGCTATACTCTTAGAAGCTCCCGGACACGCTAAATGAGGTCAGCAGAGGTCAATGACCTTTGCTATCTTCTAAGACGCTCCCGCACACGGAAAATGAGATCACCAGAGGTCAATGACCTTTGCTATCTTCTAAGAAGCTCCCGGACACGCAAAATGAGGTCACCAGAGGTCAATGACATTTGCAATCTTCTAAGAAGATCCCGGACACGCAAAATGAGGTCACCAGAGGTCAATGACCTTTGCTATCTTCTAAGACGCTCCCGGACACGCAAAATGAGGTCACCAGAGGTCAATGACCTTTGCTATCTTCTAAGACGCTCCCGGAAACGCAAAATGAGGTCACCAGAGGTCAATGACCTTTGCTATACACTTAGAAGCTCCCGGACACGCTAAATGAGGTCAGCAGAGATCAATGACCTTTGCTATCTTCTAAGACGCTCCCGCACACGGAAAATGAGATCACCAGAGGTCAATGACCTTTGCTATCTTCTAAGAAGCTCCCGGACACGCAAAATGAGGTCACCAGATGTCAATGACCTTTGCTATCTCCTAAGAAGCTCCCGGACACGCAAAATGAGGTCACCAGAGGTCAAAGACCTTTGCTATCTTCTAAGACGCTCCCGGACACGCAAAATGAGGTCAGCAGAGGTCAATGACCTTTGCAATCTTCTAAGACGCTCCCGCACACGCAAAATGAGGTCACCAGAGGTTAATCACCTTTGTTATCTTCTAAGATGCACCCGGACACGCAAAATAAGGTCACCAGAGGTCAATGACCTTTGCTATCTTCTAAGAAGTTCCCGGACACGCAAAATGAGGTCACCAGAGGTCAAAGACCTTTGCCATCTTCTAAGACGCACCCGGAACCGCAGAATGAGGTCAGCAGAGGTCAATGACATTTGCAATCTTCTAAGACGCTCCCGCACACGCAAAATGAGATCACCAGAGCTCAAAGACCTTTGCTATCTTCTAAGAGGCTCCCGGACACGCAAAATGAGGTCACCAGCGGTCAATGACCTTTGCTATCTTCTAAGAAGTTCCCGGACACGCAAAATGAGGTCACCAGAGGTCAATGACCTTTGCTATTCTCTAAGAAGCTCCTGGACACGCAAAAAGAGGTCACGAGAGGTCAATCACCTTTGCTATCTTCTAAGACGCTCCCGGACACGCAAAATAAGGTCACCAGAGGTCAATGACCTTTGCTATCTTCTAAGGAGTTCCCGGACACGCAAAATGAGGTCACCAGAGGTCAATGACCTTTGCTATCTTCTAAGAGGCTCCCGGACACGCAAAATGAGTTCACCAGAGGTCAATAACCTTTGCTATCTTCTAAGACGCTCCCGGACACGCAAAATGAGGTCACCAGAGGTCAATGACCTTTGCTATACATTTAGAAGCTCCCGGACACGCTAAATGAGGTCAGCAGAGGTCAATGACCTTTGCTATCTTCTAAGACGCTCCCGGACACGCAAAATGAGGTCACCAGAGGTCAATGACCTTTGCTATTCTCTAAGAAACTCCCGGACACGCAAAATGAGGTCACGAGAGGTCAATGACCTTTGCTATCTTCTAAGACGCTCCCGGACACGCAAAATGAGGTCACCAGAGGTCAATGACCTTTGCTATCGTCTAAGAAGTTCCCGGACACGCAATATGAGGTCAGAAGAGGTCAATGACCTTTGCTATCGTCTAAGAAGTTCCCGGACACGCAATATGAGGTCACCAGAGGTCAATGACATTTGCTATCTTCTAAGACGCTTCCGGACACGGAAAATGAAGTCACCAGAGGTCAATGAACTTTGCTATCTTCTAAGACGCTCCCGGACACGCAAGATGAGGTCACCAGAGGTCAATGACCTTTGCTATCTTCTAAGACGCTCCCGGTCACGCAAAATGAGGTTACCAGAGATCAATGACCTTTGCTATACTCTTAGAAGCTCCCGGACACGCTAAATGAGGTTAGCAGAGGTCAATGACCTTTGCTATCTTCTAAGACGCTCCCGCACACGGAAAATGAGATCACCAGAGGTCAATGACCTTTGCTATCTTCTAAGAAGCTCCCGGACACGCAAAATGAGGTCACCAGAGGTCAATGACATTTGCAATCTTCTAAGAAGATCCCGGACACGCAAAATGAGGTCACCAGAGGTCAATGACCTTTGCTATCTTCTAAGAAGCTCCCAGACAAGCAAAATGATGTCACCAGAGGTCAATGACCTTTGCTATCTTCTAAGACGCTCCCGGACACGCAAAATGAGGTCACCAGAGGTCAATGACCTTTGCTATCGTCTAAGAAGTTCCCGGTCACGCAATATGAGGTCACCAGAGGTCAATGACCTTTGCTATACTCTTAGAAGCTCCCGGACACGCTAAATGAAGTCAGCAGAGGTCAATGACCTTTGCTATCTTCTAAGACGCTCCCGCACACGGAAAATGAGATCACCAGAGGTCAATGACCTTTGCAATCTTCTAAGAAGATCCCGGACACGCAAAATGAAGTCACCAGAGGTCAATGACCTTTGCTATCTTCTAAGAAGCTCCCAGACAAGCAAAATGATGTCACCAGAGGTCAATGACCTTTGCTATCTTCTAAGACGATACCGGACTCGGAAAATGAGGTCACCAGAGGTCAATGACCTTTGCTACCTTCTAAGACGCTCCCGGACACGCAAAATGAGGTCACCAGAGGTCAATGACTATTGCTATACTCTTAGAAGCTCCCGGACACGCTAAATGAAGTCAACAGAGGTCAATGACCTTTGCTATCTTCTAAGACGCTCCCGCACACGGAAAATGAGATCACCAGAGGTCAATGACCTTTGCTATCGTCTAAGAAGTTCCCGGACACGCAATATGAGGTCACCAGAGGTCAATGAACTTTGCTATCTTCTAAGACGCTCCCGGACACGCAAAATGAAGTCACCAGAGGTCAATGACCTTTGCTATCTTCTAAGATGTTCCCGGACACGCAAAATGAGGTCACCAGAGGTCAATGACCTTTGCTATTCTCTAAGAAGCTCCCGGACACGCAAAATGAGGTCACGAGAGGTCAATCACCTTTGCTATCTTCTAAGACGCTCCCGGACACGCAAAATAAGGTCACTAGAGGTCAATGACCTTTGCTATCGTCTAAGAAGTTCCCGGACACGCAATATGAGGTCACCAGATGTCAATGACCTTTGCTATCTTCTAAGACGCTCCCGGACACGGAAAATGAAATCACCAGAGGTCAATGAACTTTGCTATCTTCTAAGACGCTCCCGGACACGCAAAATGAAGTCACCAGAGGTCAATGACCTTTGCTATCTTCTAAGACGCTCCCGGACACGCAAAATGAGGTTACCAGAGATCAATGACCTTTGCTATACTCTTAGAAGCTCCCGGACACGCTAAATGAGGTCAGCAGAGGTCAATGACCTTTGCTATCTTCTAAGACGCTCCCGCACACGGAAAATGAGATCACCAGAGGTCAATGACCTTTGCTATCTTCTAAGAAGCTCCCGGACACGCAAAATGAGGTCACCAGAGGTCAATGACATTTGCAATCTTCTAAGAAGATCCCGGACACGCAAAATGAGGTCACCAGAGGCCAATGACCTTTGCTATCTTCTAAGAAGCTCCCTGACAAGAAAAATGATGTCACCAGAGGTCAATGATCTTTGCTATCTTCTAAGACGCTCCCGGACACGGAAAATGAGGTCACCAGAGGTCAATGACCTTTGCTACCTTCTAAGAAGCTCCCGGACACGCAAAATGAGGTCACCAGAGGTCAATGACCTTTGCTATACTCTTAGAAGCTCCCGGACACGCTAAATGAAGTCAGCAGAGGACAATGACCTTTGCTATCTTCTAAGACGCTCCCGCACACGGAAAATGAGATCACCAGAGGTCAATGACCTTTGCTATCTTCTAAGAAGCTCCCGGACACGCAAAATGAGGTCACCAGAGGTCAATGACCTTTGCAATCTTCTAAGAAGATCCCGGACACGCAAAATGAGGTCACCAGAGGTCAATGACCTTTGCTATCTTCTAAGAAGCTCCCGGACACGCAAAATGAGGTCACCAGAGGTCAATGACCTTTGCTATCTTCTAAGACGCTCCCGGACACGGAAAATGAGGTCACCAGAGGTCAATGAACTTTGCTATCTTCTAAGACGCTCCCGGACACGCAAAATGAGGTCACCAGAGGTCAATGACCTTTGCTATCTTCTAAGACGCTCACGGACACGCAAAATAAGGTTACCAGAGATCAATGACCTTTGCTATACTCTTAGAAGCTCCCGGACACGCTAAATGAGGTCAGCAGAGGTCAATAACCTTTGCTATCTTCTAAGACGCTCCCGCACACGGAAAATGAGATCACCAGAGGTCAATGACCTTTGCTATCTTCTAAGAAGCTCCCGGACACGCAAAATGAGGTCACCAGAGGTCAATGACATTTGCAATCTTCTAAGAAGATCCCGGACACGCAAAATGAGGTCACCAGAGGTCAATGACCTTTGCTATCTTCTAAGAAGCTCCCAGACAAGCAAAATGATGTCACCAGAGGACAATGACCTTTGCTATCTTCTAAGACGCTCCCGGACACGCAAAATGAGGTCACCAGAGGGCAATGACCTTTGCTATCGTCTAAGAAGTTCCCGGTCACGCAATATGAGGTCACCAGAGGTCAATGACCTTTGCTATACTCTTAGAAGCTCCCGGACACGCTAAATGAAGTCAGCAGAGGTCAATGACCTTTGCTATCTTCTAAGACGCTCCCGCACACGGAAAATGAGATCACCAGAGGTCAATGACTTTTGCAATCTTCTAAGAAGATCCCGGACACGCAAAATGAGGTCACCAGAGGTCAATGACCTTTGCTATCTTCTAAGAAGCTCCCAGACAAGCAAAATGATGTCACCAGAGGTCAATGACCTTTGCTATCTTCTAAGACGCTCCCGGACACGCAAAATGAGGTCACCAAAGGTCAATGAACTTTGCTATCGTCTAAGAAGTTCCCGGTCACGCAATATGAGGTCACCAGAGGTCAATGAACTTTGCTATACTCTTAGAAGCTCCCGGACACGCTAAATGAAGTCAGCAGAGGTCAATGACCTTTGCTATCTTCTAAGACGCTCCCGCACACGGAAAATGAGATCACCAGAGGTCAATGACCTTTGCAATCTTCTAAGAAGATCCCGGACACGCAAAATGAGGTCACCAGAGGTCAATGACCTTTGCTATCTTCTAAGAAGCTCCCAGACAAGCAAAATGATGTCACCAGAGGTCAATGACCTTTGCTATCTTCTAAGACGATCCCGGACTCGGAAAATGAGGTCACCAGAGGTCAATGACCTTTGCTACCTACTAAGACGCTCCCGGACACGCAAAATGAGGTCACCAGAGGTCAATGACCGTTGCTATACTCTTAGAACCTCCCGGACACGCTAAATGAAGTCAGCAGAGGTCAATGACCTTTGCTATCTTCTAAGACGCTCCCGCACACGGAAAATGAGATCACCAGAGGACAATGACCTTTGCTATCGTCTAAGAAGTTCCCGGACACGCAATATGAGGTCACCAGAGGTCAATGAACTTTGCTATCTTCTAAGACGCTCCCGGACACGCAAAATGAAGTCACCAGAGGTCAATGACCTTTGCTATCTTCTAAGAAGTTCCCGGACACGCAAAATGAGGTCACCAGAGGTCAATGACCTTTGCTATTCTCTAAGAAGCTCCCGGACACGCAAAATGAGGTCACGAGAGGTCAATCACCTTTGCTATCTTCTAAGACGCTCCCGGACACGCAAAATAAGGTCACTAGAGTTCAATGACCTTTGCTATCGTCTAAGAAGTTCCCGGACACGCAATATGAGGTCACCAGATGTCAATGACCTTTGCTATCATCTAAGACGCTCCCGGACACGGAAAATGAAATCACCAGAGGTCAATGAACTTTGCTATCTTCTAAGACGCTCCCGGACACACAAAATGAAGTCACCAGAGGTCAATGACCTTTGCTATCTTCTAAGACGCTCCCGGACACGCAAAATGAGGTTACCAGAGATCAATGACCTT
Source organism: Dolichovespula sylvestris (assembly GCA_918808275.2). Taxonomy (NCBI): domain Eukaryota; kingdom Metazoa; phylum Arthropoda; class Insecta; order Hymenoptera; family Vespidae; genus Dolichovespula; species Dolichovespula sylvestris. The sequence continues at coordinate 119,234 of OU964963.1, read as the reverse complement.
TGCTATACTCTTAGAAGCTCCCGAACACGCTAAATGAGGTCAGCAGAGGTCAATGACCTTTGCTATCTTCTAAGACGCTCCCGCACACGGAAAATGAGATCACCAGAGGTCAATGACCTTTGCTATCTTCTAAGAAGCTCCCGTACACGCAAAATGAGGTCACCAGAGGTCAATGACATTTGCAATCTTCTAAGAGGCTCCCGGACACGCAAAATGAGGTCACCAGAGGTCAATGACCTTTGCTATACTCTTAGAAGCTCCCGGACACGCTAAATGAAGTCAGCTGAGGTCAATGACCTTTGCTATCTTCTAAGACGCTCCCGCACACGGAAAATGAGATCACCAGAGGTCAATGACCTTTGCTATCTTCTAAGAAGCTCCCGGACACGCAAAATGAGGTCACCAGAGGTCAATGACTTTTGCAATCTTCTAAGAAGATCCCGGACACGCAAAATGAGGTCACCAGAGGTCAATGACCTTTGCTATCTTCTAAGAAGCTCCCGGACACGCAAAATGAGGTCACCAGAGGTCAATGACCTTTGCTATCTTCTAAGACGCTCCCGGACACGGAAAATGAGGTCACCAGAGGTCAATGACATTTGCTACCTTCTAAGACGATCCCGGACACGCAAAATGAGGTCACCAGAGGTCAATGACCTTTGCTATACTCTTAGAAGCTCCCGGACCGCAAAATGAGGTCAGCAGAGGTCAATGACCTTTGCTATCTTCTAAGAAGTTCCCGGACACGCAAAATGAGGTCACCAGAGGTCAATGACCTTTGCTATCTTCTAAGACGCTCCCGGACACGCAAAATGAGGTTACCAGAGGTCAATGACCTTTGCAATTCTCTAAGAAACTCCCGGACACGCAAAATGAGGTCACGAGAGGTCAATGACATTTGCTACCTTCTAAGACGATCCCGGACACGCAAAATGAGGTCACCAGAGGTCAATGACCTTTGCTATACTCTTAGAAGCTCCCGGACCGCAAAATGAGGTCAGCAGAGGTCAATGACCTTTGCTATCTTCTAAGAAGTTCCCGGACACGCAAAATGAGGTCACCAGAGGTCAATGACCTTTGCTATCTTCTAAGACGCTCCCGGACACGCAAAATGAGGTTACCAGAGGTCAATGACCTTTGCAATTCTCTAAGAAACTCCCGGACACGCAAAATGAGGTCACGAGAGGTCAATCATCTTTGCTATCTTCTAAGACGCTCCCGGACACGCAAAATAAGGTCACTAGAGGTCAATGACATTTGCTATCGTCTAAGAAGTTCCCGGACACGCAATTAGAGGTCACCAGAGGTCAATGACCTTTGCTATCTTCTAAGACGCTCCCGGACACGGAAGATGAAGTCACCAGAGGTCAATGAACTTTGCTATCTTCTAAGACGCTCCCGGACACGCAAAATGAGGTCACCAGAGGTCAATGACCTTTGCTATTCTCTAAGAAACTCCCGGACACGCAAAATGAGGTCACGAGAGGTCAATGACCTTTGCTATCTTCTAAGACGCTCCCGGACACGCAAAATGAGGTCACCAGAGGTCAATGACCTTTGCTATCGTCTAAGAAGTTCCCGGACACGCAATATGAGGTCACCAGAGGTCAATGACCTTTGCTATCTTCTAAGACGCTCCCGGACACGGAAAATGAAGTCACCAGAGGTCAATGAACTTTGCTATCTTCTAAGACGCTCCCGGACACGCAAAATGAGGTCACCACAGGTCAATGACCTTTGCTATCTTCTAAGACGCTCCCGGACACGCAAAATGAGCTTACCAGAGATCAATGACCTTTGCTATACTCTTAGAAGCTCTCGGACACGCTAAATGAGGTCAGCAGAGGTCAATGACCTTTGCTATCTTCTAAGACGCTCCCGCACACGGAAAATGAGATCACCAGAGGTCAATGAACTTTGCTATCTTCTAAGAAGCTCCCGGACACGCAAAATGAGGTCACCAGAGGTCAATGACATTTGCAATCTTCTAAGAAGATCCCGGACACGCAAAATGAGGTCACCAGAGGTCAATGACCTTTGCTATCTTCTAAGAAGCTCCCAGACAAGCAAAATGATGTCACCAGAGGTCAATGACCTTTGCTATCATCTAAGACGCTCCCGGACACGCAAAATGAGGTCACCAGAGGTCAATGACCTTTGCTATCGTCTAAGAAGTTCCGGACACGCAATATGAGGTCACCAGAGGTCAATGACCTTTGCTATACTCTTAGAAGCTCCCGGACACGCTAAATGAAGTCAGCAGAGGTCAATGACCTTTGCTATCTTCTAAGACGCTCCCGCACACGGAAAATGAGATCACCAGAGGTCAATGACCTTTGCAATCTTCTAAGAAGATCCCGGACACGCAAAATGAGGTCACCAGAGGTCAATGACCTTTGCTATCTTCTAAGAAGCTCCCAGACAAGCAAAATGATGTCACCAGAGGTCGATGACCTTTGCTATCTTCTAAGACGCTCCCGGACTCGGAAAATGAGGTCACCAGAGGTCAATGACCTTTGCTACCTTCTAAGACGCTCCCGGACACGCAAAATGAGGTCACCAGAGGTCAATGACCTTTGCTATACTCTTAGAAGCTCCCGGACACGCTAAATGAAGTCAGCAGAGGTCAATGACCTTTGCTATCTTCTAAGACGCTCCCGGACACGCAAAATGAGGTTACCAGAGGTCAATGACCTTTGCAATTCTCTAAGAAACTCCCGGACACGCAAAATGAGGTCACGAGAGGTCAATCATCTTTGCTATCTTCTAAGACGCTCCCGGACACGCAAAATAAGGTCACTAGAGGTCAATGACATTTGCTATCGTCTAAGAAGTTCCCGGACACGCAATTAGAGGTCACCAGAGGTCAATGACCTTTGCTATCTTCTAAGAAGCTCCCGGACACGCAAAATGAGGTCACCAGAGGTCAATGACCTTTGCTATCTTCTAAGACGCTCCCGGACACGGAAAATGAGGTCACCAGAGGTCAATGACATTTGCTACCTTCTAAGACGATCCCGGACACGCAAAATGAGGTCACCAGAGGTCAATGACCTTTGCTATACTCTTAGAAGCTCCCGGACCGCAAAATGAGGTCAGCAGAGGTCAATGACCTTTGCTATCTTCTAAGAAGTTCCCGGACACGCAAAATGAGGTCACCAGAGGTCAATGACCTTTGCTATCTTCTAAGACGCTCCCGGACACGCAAAATGAGGTTACCAGAGGTCAATGACCTTTGCAATTCTCTAAGAAACTCCCGGACACGCAAAATGAGGTCACGAGAGGTCAATCATCTTTGCTATCTTCTAAGACGCTCCCGGACACGCAAAATAAGGTCACTAGAGGTCAATGACATTTGCTATCGTCTAAGAAGTTCCCGGACACGCAATTAGAGGTCACCAGAGGTCAATGACCTTTGCTATCTTCTAAGACGCTCCCGGACACGGAAGATGAAGTCACCAGAGGTCAATGAACTTTGCTATCTTCTAAGACGCTCCCGGACACGCAAAATGAGGTCACCAGAGGTCAATGACCTTTGCTATTCTATAAGAAACTCCCGGACACGCAAAATGAGGTCACGAGAGGTCAATGACCTTTGCTATCTTCTAAGACGCTCCCGGACACGCAAAATGAGGTCACCAGAGGTCAATGACCTTTGCTATCGTCTAAGAAGTTCCCGGACACGCAATATGAGGTCACCAGAGGTCAATGACCTTTGCTATCTTCTAAGACGCTCCCGGACACGGAAAATGAAGTCACCAGAGGTCAATGAACTTTGCTATCTTCTAAGACGCTCCCGGACACGCAAAATGAGGTCACCACAGGTCAATGACCTTTGCTATCTTCTAAGACGCTCCCGGACACGCAAAATGAGCTTACCAGAGATCAATGACCTTTGCTATACTCTTAGAAGCTCTCGGACACGCTAAATGAGGTCAGCAGAGGTCAATGACCTTTGCTATCTTCTAAGACGCTCCCGCACACGGAACATGAGATCACCAGAGGTCAATGAACTTTGCTATCTTCTAAGAAGCTCCCGGACACGCAAAATGAGGTCACCAGAGGTCAATGACATTTGCAATCTTCTAAGAAGATCCCGGACACGCAAAATGAGGTCACCAGAGGTCAATGACCTTTGCTATCTTCTAAGAAGCTCCCAGACAAGCAAAATGATGTCACCAGAGGTCAATGACCTTTGCTATCATCTAAGACGCTCCCGGACACGCAAAATGAGGTCACCAGAGGTCAATGACCTTTGCTATCGTCTAAGAAGTTCCGGACACGCAATATGAGGTCACCAGAGGTCAATGACCTTTGCTATACTCTTAGAAGCTCCCGGACACGCTAAATGAAGTCAGCAGAGGTCAATGACCTTTGCTATCTTCTAAGACGCTCCCGCACACGGAAAATGAGATCACCAGAGGTCAATGACCTTTGCAATCTTCTAAGAAGATCCCGGACACGCAAAATGAGGTCACCAGAGGTCAATGACCTTTGCTATCTTCTAAGAAGCTCCCAGACAAGCAAAATGATGTCACCAGAGGTCGATGACTTTTGCTATCTTCTAAGACGCTCCCGCACACGGAAAATGAGATCACCAGAGGTCAATGACCTTTGCTATCTTCTAAGAAGCTCCCGGACACGCAAAATGAGGTCACCAGAGGTCAATGACATTTGCTATCTTCTAAGAAGATCCCGGACACGCAAAATGAGGTCACCAGTGGTCAATGACCTTTGCTATTCTCTAAGTAACTCCCGGACACGCAATGTGAGGTCACGAGAGGTCAATCACCTTTGCTATCTTCTAAGACGCTCCCGGACACGCAAAATAAGGTCACTAGAGGTCAATGACCTTTGCTATCGTCTAATAAGTTCCCGGACACGCAATATGAGGTCACCAGAGGTCAATGACCTTTGCTATCTTCTAAGACGCTCCCGCACAAGGAAAATGAGATCACCAGAGGTCAATGACCTTTGCTATCTTCTAAGAAGCTCCCGGACACGCAAAATGAGGTCACCATAGGTCAATAACCTTTGCTACCTTCTAAGACGCTCCCGGACACGCAAAATGAGGTCACCAGAGGTCAATGACCTTTGCTATTCTCTAAGAAACTCCCGGACACGCAATGTGAGGTCACGAGAGGTCAATCACCTTTGCTATCTTCTAAGACGCTCCCGGACACGCAAAATAAGGTCACTAGAGGTCAATGATCTTTGCTATCGTCTAATAAGTTCCCGGACACGCAATATGAGGTCACCAGAGGTCAATGACCTTTGCTATCTTCTAAGACGCTCCCGCACAAGGAAAATGAGATCACCAGAGGTCAATGACCTTTGCTATCTTCTAAGAAGCTCCCGGACACGCAAAATGAGGTCACCAGAGGTCAATGACTTTTGCAATCTTCTAAGAAGATCCCGGACACGCAAAATGAGGTCACCAGAGGTCAATGACCTTTGCTATCTTCTAAGAAGCTCCCGGACACGCAAAATGAGGTCACCAGAGGTCAATGACCTTTGCTATCTTCTAAGACGCTCCTGGACACGGAAAATGAGGTCACCAGAGGTCAATGACCTTTGCTACCTTCTAAGACGATCCCGGACACGCAAAATGAGGTCACCAGAGGTCAATGACCTTCGCTATACTCTTAGAAGCTCCCGGACCGCAAAATGAGGTCAGCAGAGGTCAATGACCTTTGCTATCTTCTAAGAAGTTCCCGGACACGCAAAATGAGGTCACCAGAGGTCAATGACCTTTGCTATCTTCTAAGACGCTCCCGGACACGCAAAATGAGGTTACCAGAGGTCAATAACCTTTGCTATACTCTTAGGAGCTCCCGGACACGCAAAATGAGGTCACGAGAGGTCAAAGACCTTTGCTATCTTCTGAGACGCTCCCGGACACGCAAAATGAGGTCACCAGAGGTCAATGACCTTTGCTATCTTCTAAGACGCTCCCGGACACGCAAAATGAGGTCACCATAGGTCAATGACCTTTGCTATCTTGTAAGACGCTCCCGGACACGCAAAATGAGGTCACCAGAGGTCAATGACCTTTGCAATTCTCTAAGAAACTCCCGGACACGCAAAATGAGGTCACGAGAGGTCAATCATCTTTGCTATCTTCTAAGACGCTCCCGGACACGCAAAATGAGGTCACCAGAGGTCAATGACCTTTGCAATCTTCTAAGAAGATCCCGGACACGCAAAATGAGATCACCAGAGGTCAATGACCTTTGCTATCTTCTAAGAAGCTCCCGGACACGCAAAATGAGGTCACCAGAGGTCAATGACCTTTGCTATCTTCTAAGACGCTCCAGGACACGCAAAATGAGGTCACCAGAGGTCAATGACCTTTGCTATCTTCTAAGAAGCTCCCAGACAAGCAAAATGATGTCACCAGAGGTCAATGACCTTTGCTATCTTCTAAGACACTCCCGGACACGGAAAATGAGGTCACCAGAGGTCAATGACCTTTGCTACCTTCTAAGACGCTCCCGTACACGTAAAATGAGGTCACCAGATGTCAATGACCTTTGCTATACTCTTAGAAGCTCCCGGACACGCAAAATGAGGTCAAGAGAGGTCAATCACCTTTGCTATCTTCTAAGACGCTCCCGGACACGCAAAATAAGGTCACTAGAGGTCAATGACCTTTGCTATCGTCTAAGAAGTTCCCGGACACGCAATATGAGGTCACCAGAGGTCAATGACCTTTGCTATCTTCTAAGACGCTCCCGGACACGGAAAATGAAGTCACCAGAGGTCAATGAACTTTGCTATCTTCTAAGACGCTCCCGGACTCGCAAAATGAGGTCACCAGAGGTCAATGACCTTTGCTATCTTCTAAGACGCTCCCGGACACGCAAAATGAGGTTACCAGAGATCAATGACCTTTGCTATACTCTTAGAAGCTCCCGGACACGCTAAATGAGGTCAGCAGAGGTCAATGACTTTTGCTATCTTCTAAGACGCTCCCGCACACGGAAAATGAGATCACCAGAGGTCAATGACCTTTGCTATCTTCTAAGAAGCTCCCGGACACGCAAAATGAGGTCACCAGAGGTCAATGACATTTGCAATCTTCTAAGAAGATCCCGGACACGCAAAATGAGGTCACCAGTGGTCAATGACCTTTGCTATTCTCTAAGTAACTCCCGGACACGCAATGTGAGGTCACGAGAGGTCAATCACCTTTGCTATCTTCTAAGACGCTCCCGGACACGCAAAATAAGGTCACTAGAGGTCAATGACCTTTGCTATCGTCTCATAAGTTCCCGGACACGCAATATGAGGTCACCAGAGGTCAATGACCTTTGCTATCTTCTAAGACGCTCCCGCACAAGGAAAATGAGATCACCAGAGGTCAATGACCTTTGCTATCTTCTAAGAAGCTCCCGGACACGCAAAATGAGGTCACCATAGGTCAATAACCTTTGCTACATTCTAAGACGCTCCCGGACACGCAAAATGAGGTCACCAGAGGTCAATGACCTTTGCTATTCTCTAAGAAACTCCCGGACACGCAATGTGAGGTCACGAGAGGTCAATCACCTTTGCTATCTTCTAAGACGCTCCCGGACACGCAAAATAAGGTCACTAGAGGTCAATGACCTTTGCTATCGTCTAATAAGTTCCCGGACACGCAATATGAGGTCACCAGAGGTCAATGACCTTTGCTATCTTCTAAGACGCTCCCGCACAAGGAAAATGAGATCACCAGAGGTCAATGACCTTTGCTATCTTCTAAGAAGCTCCCGGACACGCAAAATGAGGTCACCAGAGGTCAATGACTTTTGCAATCTTCTAAGAAGATCCCGGACACGCAAAATGAGGTCACCAGAGGTCAATGACCTTTGCTATCTTCTAAGAAGCTCCCGGACACGCAAAATGAGGTCACCAGAGGTCAATGACCTTTGCTATCTTCTAAGACGCTCCTGGACACGGAAAATGAGGTCACCAGAGGTCAATGACCTTTGCTACCTTCTAAGACGATCCCGGACACGCAAAATGAGGTCACCAGAGGTCAATGACCTTCGCTATACTCTTAGAAGCTCCCGGACCGCAAAATGAGGTCAGCAGAGGTCAATGACCTTTGCTATCTTCTAAGAAGTTCCCGGACACGCAAAATGAGGTCACCAGAGGTCAATGACCTTTGCTATCTTCTAAGACGCTCCCGGACACGCAAAATGAGGTTACCAGAGGTCAATAACCTTTGCTATACTCTTAGGAGCTCCCGGACACGCAAAATGAGGTCACGAGAGGTCAAAGACCTTTGCTATCTTCTGAGACGCTCCCGGACACGCAAAATGAGGTCACCAGAGGTCAATGACCTTTGCTATCTTCTAAGACGCTCCCGGACACGCAAAATGAGGTCACCATAGGTCAATGACCTTTGCTATCTTGTAAGACGCTCCCGGACACGCAAAATGAGGTCACCAGAGGTCAATGACCTTTGCAATTCTCTAAGAAACTCCCGGACACGCAAAATGAGGTCACGAGAGGTCAATCATCTTTGCTATCTTCTAAGACGCTCCCGGACACGCAAAATAAGGTCTCTAGAGGTCAATGACATTTGCTATCGTCTAAGAAGTTCCCGGACACGCAATTAGAGGTCACCAGAGGTCAATGACCTTTGCTATCTTCTAAGACGCTCCCGGACACGGAAAATGAAGTCACCAGAGGTCAATGAACTTTGCTATCTTCTAAGACGCTCCCGGACACGCAAAATGAGGTCACCAGAGGTCAATGACCTTTGCTATTCTCTAAGAAACTCCCGGACACGCAAAATGAGGTCGCGAGAGGTCAATGACCTTTGCTATCTTCTAAGACGCTCCCGGACACGCAAAATGAGGTCACCAGAGGTCAATGACCTTTGCTATCGTCTAAGAAGTTCCCGGACACGCAATATGAGGTCACCAGAGGTCAATGACCTTTGCTATCTTCTAAGACGCTCCCGGACACGAAAATGAAGTCACCAGAGGTCAATGAACTTTGCTATCTTCTAAGACGCTCCCGGACACGCAAAATGAGGTCACCACAGGTCAATGACCTTTGCTATCTTCTAAGACGCTCCCGGACACGCAAAATGAGCTTACCAGAGATCAATGACCTTTGCTATACTCTTAGAAGCTCTCGGACACGCTAAATGAGGTCAGCAGAGGTCAATGACCTTTGCTATCTTCTAAGACGCTCCCGCACACGGAAAATGAGATCACCAGAGGTCAATGAACTTTGCTATCTTCTAAGAAGCTCCCGGACAAGCAAAATGAGGTCACCAGAGGTCAATGACATTTGCAATCTTCTAAGAAGATCCCGGACACGCAAAATGAGGTCACCAGAGGTCAATGACCTTTGCTATCTTCTAAGAAGCTCCCAGACAAGCAAAATGATGTCACCAGAGGTCAATGACCTTTGCTATCATCTAAGACGCTCCCGGACACGCAAAATGAGGTCACCAGAGGTCAATGACCTTTGCTATCGTCTAAGAAGTTCCCGGACACGCAATATGAGGTCACCAGAGGTCAATGACCTTTGCTATACTCTTAGAAGCTCCCGGACACGCTAAATGAAGTCAGCAGAGGTCAATGACCTTTGCTATCTTCTAAGACGCTCCCGCACACGGAAAATGAGATCACCAGAGGTCAATGACCTTTGCAATCTTCTAAGAAGATCCCGGACACGCAAAATGAGGTCACCAGAGGTCAATGACCTTTGCTATCTTCTAAGAAGCTCCCAGACAAGCAAAATGATGTCACCAGAGGTCGATGACCTTTGCTATCTTCTAAGACGCTCCCGGACTCGGAAAATGAGGTCACCAGAGGTCAATGACATTTGCTATCGTCTAAGAAGTTCCCGGACACGCAATTAGAGGTCACCAGAGGTCAATGACCTTTGCTATCTTCTAAGACGCTCCCGGACACGGAAAATGAAGTCACCAGAGGTCAATGAACTTTGCCATCTTCTAAGACGCTCCCGGACACGCAAAATGAGGTCACCAGAGGTCAATGACCTTTGCTATTCTCTAAGAAACTCCCGGACACGCAAAATGAGGTCGCGAGAGGTCAATGACCTTTGCTATCTTCTAAGACGCTCCCGGACACGCAAAATGAGGTCACCAGAGGTCAATGACCTTTGCTATCGTCTAAGAAGTTCCCGGACACGCAATATGAGGTCACCAGAGGTCAATGACCTTTGCTATCTTCTAAGACGCTCCCGGACACGGAAAATGAAGTCACCAGAGGTCAATGAACTTTGCTATCTTCTAAGACGCTCCCGGACACGCAAAATGAGGTCACCACAGGTCAATGACCTTTGCTATCTTCTAAGACGCTCCCGGACACGCAAAATGAGCTTACCAGAGATCAATGACCTTTGCTATACTCTTAGAAGCTCTCGGACACGCTAAATGAGGTCAGCAGAGGTCAATGACCTTTGCTATCTTCTAAGACGCTCCCGCACACGGAAAATGAGATCACCAGAGGTCAATGAACTTTGCTATCTTCTAAGAAGCTCCCGGACACGCAAAATGAGGTCACCAGAGGTCAATGACATTTGCAATCTTCTAAGAAGATCCCGGACACGCAAAATGAGGTCACCAGAGGTCAATGACCTTTGCTATCTTCTAAGAAGCTCCCAGACAAGCAAAATGATGTCACCAGAGGTCAATGACCTTTGCTATCATCTAAGACGCTCCCGGACACGCAAAATGAGGTCACCAGAGGTCAATGACCTTTGCTATCGTCTAAGAAGTTCCCGGACACGCAATATGAGGTCACCAGAGGTCAATGACCTTTGCTATACTCTTAGAAGCTCCCGGACACGCTAAATGAAGTCAGCAGAGGTCAATGACCTTTGCTATCTTCTAAGACGCTCCCGCACACGGAAAATGAGATCACCAGAGGTCAATGACCTTTGCAATCTTCTAAGAAGATCCCGGACACGCAAAATGAGGTCACCAGAGGTCAATGACCTTTGCTATCTTCTAAGAAGCTCCCAGACAAGCAAAATGATGTCACCAGAGGTCGATGACCTTTGCTATCTTCTAAGACGCTCCCGGACTCGGAAAATGAGGTCACCAGAGGTCAATGACCTTTGCTACCTTCTAAGACGCTCCCGGACACGCAAAATGAGGTCACCAGAGGTCAATGACCTTTGCTATACTCTTAGAAGCTCCCGGACACGCTAAATGAAGTCAGCAGACTTCAATGACCTTTGCTATCTTCTAAGACGCACCCGCACACGGAAAATGAGATCACCAGAGGTCAATGACCTTTGCTATCTTCTAAGAAGCTCCCGGACACGCAAAATGAGGTCACCAGAGGTCAATGACCTTTGCAATCTTCTAAGAAGATCCCGGACACGCAAAATGAGGTCACCAGAGGTCAATGACCTTTGCTATCTTCTAAGAAGCTCCCGGACACGCAAAATGAGGTCACCAGAGGTCAATGACCTTTGCTATCTTCTAAGACGCTCCAGGACACGCAAAATGAGGTCACCAGAGGTCAATGACCTTTGCTATCTTCTAAGAAGCTCCCAGACAAGCAAAATGATGTCACCAGAGGTCAATGACCTTTGCTATCTTCTAAGACACTCCCGGACACGGAAAATGAGGTCACCAGAGGTCAATGACCTTTGCTACCTTCTAAGACGCTCCCGTACACGTAAAATGAGGTCACCAGATGTCAATGACCTTTGCTATACTCTTAGAAGCTCCCGGACACGCAAAATGAGGTCAAGAGAGGTCAATCACCTTTGCTATCTTCTAAGACGCTCCCGGACACGCAAAATAAGGTCACTAGAGGTCAATGACCTTTGCTATCGTCTAAGAAGTTCCCGGACACGCAATATGAGGTCACCAGAGGTCAATGACCTTTGCTATCTTCTAAGACGCTCCCGGACACGGAAAATGAAGTCACCAGAGGTCAATGAACTTTGCTATCTTCTAAGACGCTCCCGGACTCGCAAAATGAGGTCACCAGAGGTCAATGACCTTTGCTATACACTTAGAAGCTCCCGGACACGCTAAATGAGGTCAGCAGAGGTCAATGACCTTTGCTATCTTCTAAGACGCTCCCGCACACGGAAAATGAGATCACCAGAGGTCAATGATCTTTGCTATCTTCTAAGAAGCTCCCGGACACGCAAAATGAGGTCACCAGAGGTCAATGACCTTTGCTATCTCCTAAGAAGCTCCCGGACACGCAAAATGAGGTCACCAGAGGTCAGAGACCTTTGCTATCTTCTAAGACGCTCCCGGACACGCAAAATGAGGTCAGCAGAGGTCAATGACCTTTGCAATCTTCTAAGACGCTCCCGCACACGCAAAATGAGGTCACCAGAGGTCAAACACCTTTGCTATCTTCTAAGATGCACCCGGACACGCAAAATAAGGTCACCAGAGGTCCATGACCTTTGCTATCTACTAAGAAGTTCCCGTACACGCAAAATGAGGTCACCAGAGGTCAATGACATTTGTTATCTTCTAAGACGCTCCCGCACACGCAAAATGATGTCACCAGAGGTCAATGACCTTTGCTATCTTCTAAGACGGTCCCGGACACGCAAAATGTGGTCACCAGAGGTCAATGACCTTTGCTATCTTCTAAGAAGCTCCCGGACACGCAAAATGAGGTCACCAGAGGTCAAAGACCTTTGCTATCTTCTAAGACGCTCCCGGACACTCAGAATGAGGTCAGCAGAGGTCAATGACCTTTGCAATCTTCTAAGACGCTCCCGCACACGCAATATGAGGTCACCAGAGGTCAATGACCTTTGCTATCTTCTAAGAAGCTCTCAGACAAGCAAAATGATGTCACCAGAGGTCAATGACCTTTGCTATCTTCTAAGACGCTCCCGGACACGCAAAATGAGGTCACCAGAGGTCAAAGACCTTTGCTATCTTCTAAGACGCTCCCGGACACTCAGAATGAGGTCAGCAGAGGTCAATGACCTTTGCAATCTTCTAAGACGCTCCCGCACACGCAATATGAGGTCACCAGAGGTCAATGACCTTTGCTATCTTCTAAGAAGCTCCCAGACAAGCAAAATGATGTCACCAGAGGTCAATGACCTTTGCTATCTTCTAAGACGCTCCCGGACACGGAAAATGAGGTCACCAGAGGTCAATGACCTTTGCTACCTTCTAAGACGCTCCCGGACACGCAAAATGAGGTCACCAGAGGTCAATGACCTTTGCTATCTTCTAAAACGCTCCCGGACACGCAAAATGAGGTCACCAGAGGTCAATGACATTTGCTATCTTCTAAGACGCTCCCGGACACGCAAAATGAGTTCACCAGAGGTCAATGACCTTTGCTATCTTCTAAGACGCTTCCGGACACGCAAAATGAGGTCACCAGAGGTCAATGACCTTTGCTATACACTTAGAAGCTCCCGGACACGCTAAATGAGGTCAGCGGAGGTCAATGACCTTTGCTATCTTCTAAGACGCTCCCGCACACGGAAAATGAGATCACCAGAGGTCAATGATCTTTGCTATCTTCTAAGACGCTCCCGGACACGCAAAATGAGGTCAGCGGAGGTCAATGACATTTGCTATCTTCTAAGACGCTCCCGGACACGCAAAATGAGTTCACCAGAGGTCAATGACCTTTGCTATACTCTTAGAAGCTCCCGGACACGCAAAATGAGGTCACTAGAGGTCAATGACATTTGCTATCTTCTAAGACGCTCCCGGACACGCAAAATGAGGTCACCAGAGGTCAATGACATTTGCTATCTTCTAAGACGCTCCCGGACACGCAAAATGAGGTCAGCAGAGGTCAATGACCTTTGCTATCGTCTAAGAAGTTCCCGGACACGCAATATGAGGTCACCAGATGTCAATGACCTTTGCTATACACTTAGAAGCTCCCGGACACGCTAAATGAGGTCAGCAGAGGTCAATGACCTTTGCTATCTTCTAAGACGCTCCCGCACACGGAAAATGAGATCACCAGAGGTCAATGATCTTTGCTATCTTCTAAGAAGCTCCCGGACACGCAAAATGAGGTCACCAGAGGTCAATGACCTTTGCTATCTCCTAAGAAGCTCCCGGACACGCAAAATGAGGTCACCAGAGGTCAATGACCTTTGCAATCTTCTAAGAAGATCCCGGACACGCAAAATGAGGTCACCAGAGGTCAATGACCTTTGCTATCTTCTAAGAAGCTCCCGGACACGCAAAATGAGGTCACCAGAGGTCAATGACCTTTGCTATCTTCTAAGACGCTCCCGGCCACGGAAAATGAGGTCACCAGAGGTCAATGACCTTTGCTACCTTCTAAGACGCTCCCGGACACGCAAAATGAGGTCACCAGAGGTCAATGACCTTTGCTATACTCTTAGAAGCTCCCGGACCGCAAAATGAGGTCAGCAGAGGTCAATGACCTTTGCTATCTTCTAAGAAGTTCCCGGACACGCAAAATGAGGTCACCAGAGGTCAATGACCTTTGCTATCTTCTAAGACGCTCCCGGACACGCAAAATGAGGTTACCAGAGGTCAATAACCTTTGCTATACTCTTAGGAGCTCCCGGACACGCAAAATGAGGTCACGAGAGGTCAAAGACCTTTGCTATCTTCTGAGACGCTCCCGGACACGCAAAATGAGGTCACCAGAGGTCAATGACCTTTGCTATCTTCTAAGACGCTCCCGGACACGCAAAATGAGGTCACCATAGGTCAATGACCTTTGCTACCTTCTAAGACGCTCCCGGACACGGAAAATGAGGTCACCATAGGTCAATGACCTTTGCTACCTTCTAAGACGCTCCCGGACACGCAAAATGAGGTCACCAGAGGTCAATGACCTTTGCTATTCTCTAAGAAACTCCCGGACACGCTAAATGAAGTCAGCAGACTTCAATGACCTTTGCTATCTTCTAAGACGCACCCGCACACGGAAAATGAGATCACCAGAGGTCAATGACCTTTGCTATCTTCTAAGAAGCTCCCGGACACGCAAAATGAGGTCACCAGAGGTCAATGACCTTTGCAATCTTCTAAGAAGATCCCGGACACGCAAAATGAGGTCACCAGAGGTCAATGACCTTTGCTATCTTCTAAGAAGCTCCCGGACACGCAAAATGAGGTCACCAGAGGTCAATGACCTTTGCTATCTTCTAAGACGCTCCAGGACACGCAAAATGAGGTCACCAGAGGTCAATGACCTTTGCTATCTTCTAAGAAGCTCCCAGACAAGCAAAAGGATGTCACCAGAGGTCAATGACCTTTGCTATCTTCTAAGACACTCCCGGACACGGAAAATGAGGTCACCAGAGGTCAATGACCTTTGCTACCTTCTAAGAAGTTCCCGTACACGCAAAATGAGGTCACCAGAGGTCAATGACATTTGTTATCTTCTAAGACGCTCCCGCACACGCAAAATGATGTCACCAGAGGTCAATGACCTTTGCTATCTTCTAAGACGGTCCCGGACACGCAAAATGTGGTCACCAGAGGTCAATGACCTTTGCTATCTTCTAAGAAGCTCCCGGACACGCAAAATGAGGTCACCAGAGGTCAAAGACCTTTGCTATCTTCTAAGACGCTCCCGGACACTCAGAATGAGGTCAGCAGAGGTCAATGACCTTTGCAATCTTCTAAGACGCTCCCGCACACGCAATATGAGGTCACCAGAGGTCAATGACCTTTGCTATCTTCTAAGAAGCTCTCAGACAAGCAAAATGATGTCACCAGAGGTCAATGACCTTTGCTATCTTCTAAGACGCTCCCGGACACGCAAAATGAGGTCACCAGAGGTCAAAGACCTTTGCTATCTTCTAAGACGCTCCCGGACACTCAGAATGAGGTCAGCAGAGGTCAATGACCTTTGCAATCTTCTAAGACGCTCCCGCACACGCAATATGAGGTCACCAGAGGTCAATGACCTTTGCTATCTTCTAAGAAGCTCCCAGACAAGCAAAATGATGTCACCAGAGGTCAATGACCTTTGCTATCTTCTAAGACGCTCCCGGACACGGAAAATGAGGTCACCAGAGGTCAATGACCTTTGCTACCTTCTAAGACGCTCCCGGACACGCAAAATGAGGTCACCAGAGGTCAATGACCTTTGCTATCTTCTAAAACGCTCCCGGACACGCAAAATGAGGTTACCAGAGGTCAATGACATTTGCTATCTTCTAAGACGCTCCCGGACACGCAAAATGAGTTCACCAGAGGTCAATGACCTTTGCTATCTTCTAAGACGCTTCCGGACACGCAAAATGAGGTCACCAGAGGTCAATGACCTTTGCTATACACTTAGAAGCTCCCGGACACGCTAAATGAGGTCAGCGGAGGTCAATGACCTTTGCTATCTTCTAAGACGCTCCCGGACACGCAAAATGAGGTCACCATAGGTCAATGACCTTTGCTACCTTCTAAGACGCTCCCGGACACGGAAAATGAGGTCACCATAGGTCAATGACCTTTGCTACCTTCTAAGACGCTCCCGGACACGCAAAATGAGGTCACCAGAGGTCAATGACCTTTGCTATTCTCTAAGAAACTCCCGGACACGCTAAATGAAGTCAGCAGACTTCAATGACCTTTGCTATATTCTAAGACGCACCCGCACACGGAAAATGAGATCACCAGAGGTCAATGACCTTTGCTATCTTCTAAGAAGCTCCCGGACACGCAAAATGAGGTCACCAGAGGTCAATGACCTTTGCAATCTTCTAAGAAGATCCCGGACACGCAAAATGAGGTCACCAGAGGTCAATGACCTTTGCTATCTTCTAAGAAGCTCCCGGACACGCAAAATGAGGTCACCAGAGGTCAATGACCTTTGCTATCTTCTAAGACGCTCCAGGACACGCAAAATGAGGTCACCAGAGGTCAATGACCTTTGCTATCTTCTAAGAAGCTCCCAGACAAGCAAAATGATGTCACCAGAGGTCAATGACCTTTGCTATCTTCTAAGACACTCCCGGACACGGAAAATGAGGTCACCAGAGGTCAATGACCTATGCTACCTTCTAAGAAGTTCCCGTACACGCAAAATGAGGTCACCAGAGGTCAATGACATTTGTTATCTTCTAAGACGCTCCCGCACACGCAAAATGATGTCACCAGAGGTCAATGACCTTTGCTATCTTCTAAGACGGTCCCGGACACGCAAAATGTGGTCACCAGAGGTCAATGACCTTTGCTATCTTCTAAGAAGCTCCCGGACACGCAAAATGAGGTCACCAGAGGTCAAAGACCTTTGCTATCTTCTAAGACGCTCCCGGACACGGAAAATGAAGTCACCAGAGGTCAATGAACTTTGCTATCTTCTAAGACGCTCCCGGACACGCAAAATGAGGTCACCAGAGGTCAATGACCTTTGCTATTCTCTAAGAAACTCCCGGACACGCAAAATGAGGTCGCGAGAGGTCAATGACCTTTGCTATCTTCTAAGACGCTCCCGGACACGCAAAATGAGGTCACCAGAGGTCAATGACCTTTGCTATCGTCTAAGAAGTTCCCGGACACGCAATATGAGGTCACCAGAGGTCAATGACCTTTGCTATCTTCTAAGACGCTCCCGGACACGGAAAATGAAGTCACCAGAGGTCAATGAACTTTGCTATCTTCTAAGACGCTCCCGGACACGCAAAATGAGGTCACCACAGGTCAATGACCTTTGCTATCTTCTAAGACGCTCCCGGACACGCAAAATGAGCTTACCAGAGATCAATGACCTTTGCTATACTCTTAGAAGCTCTCGGACACGCTAAATGAGGTCAGCAGAGGTCAATGACCTTTGCTATCTTCTAAGACGCTCCCGCACACGGAAAATGAGATCACCAGAGGTCAATGAACTTTGCTATCTTCTAAGAAGCTCCCGGACACGCAAAATGAGGTCACCAGAGGTCAATGACATTTGCAATCTTCTAAGAAGATCCCGGACACGCAAAATGAGGTCACCAGAGGTCAATGACCTTTGCTATCTTCTAAGAAGCTCCCAGACAAGCAAAATGATGTCACCAGAGGTCAATGACCTTTGCTATCATCTAAGACGCTCCCGGACACGCAAAATGAGGTCACCAGAGGTCAATGACCTTTGCTATCGTCTAAGAAGTTCCCGGACACGCAATATGAGGTCACCAGAGGTCAATGACCTTTGCTATACTCTTAGAAGCTCCCGGACACGCTAAATGAAGTCAGCAGAGGTCAATGACCTTTGCTATCTTCTAAGACGCTCCCGCACACGGAAAATGAGATCACCAGAGGTCAATGACCTTTGCAATCTTCTAAGAAGATCCCGGACACGCAAAATGAGGTCACCAGAGGTCAATGACCTTTGCTATCTTCTAAGAAGCTCCCAGACAAGCAAAATGATGTCACCAGAGGTCGATGACCTTTGCTATCTTCTAAGACGCTCCCGGACTCGGAAAATGAGGTCACCAGAGGTCAATGACCTTTGCTACCTTCTAAGACGCTCCCGGACACGCAAAATGAGGTCACCAGAGGTCAATGACCTTTGCTATACTCTTAGAAGCTCCCGGACACGCTAAATGAAGTCAGCAGACTTCAATGACCTTTGCTATCTTCTAAGACGCACCCGCACACGGAAAATGAGATCACCAGAGGTCAATGACCTTTGCTATCTTCTAAGAAGCTCCCGGACACGCAAAATGAGGTCACCAGAGGTCAATGACCTTTGCAATCTTCTAAGAAGATCCCGGACACGCAAAATGAGGTCACCAGAGGTCAATGACCTTTGCTATCTTCTAAGAAGCTCCCGGACACGCAAAATGAGGTCACCAGAGGTCAATGACCTTTGCTATCTTCTAAGACGCTCCAGGACACGCAAAATGAGGTCACCAGAGGTCAATGACCTTTGCTATCTTCTAAGAAGCTCCCAGACAAGCAAAATGATGTCACCAGAGGTCAATGACCTTTGCTATCTTCTAAGACACTCCCGGACACGGAAAATGAGGTCACCAGAGGTCAATGACCTTTGCTACCTTCTAAGACGCTCCCGTACACGTAAAATGAGGTCACCAGATGTCAATGACCTTTGCTATACTCTTAGAAGCTCCCGGACACGCAAAATGAGGTCAAGAGAGGTCAATCACCTTTGCTATCTTCTAAGACGCTCCCGGACACGCAAAATAAGGTCACTAGAGGTCAATGACCTTTGCTATCGTCTAAGAAGTTCCCGGACACGCAATATGAGGTCACCAGAGGTCAATGACCTTTGCTATCTTCTAAGACGCTCCCGGACACGGAAAATGAAGTCACCAGAGGTCAATGAACTTTGCTATCTTCTAAGACGCTCCCGGACTCGCAAAATGAGGTCACCAGAGGTCAATGACCTTTGCTATACACTTAGAAGCTCCCGGACACGCTAAATGAGGTCAGCAGAGGTCAATGACCTTTGCTATCTTCTAAGACGCTCCCGCACACGGAAAATGAGATCACCAGAGGTCAATGATCTTTGCTATCTTCTAAGAAGCTCCCGGACACGCAAAATGAGGTCACCAGAGGTCAATGACCTTTGCTATCTCCTAAGAAGCTCCCGGACACGCAAAATGAGGTCACCAGAGGTCAGAGACCTTTGCTATCTTCTAAGACGCTCCCGGACACGCAAAATGAGGTCAGCAGAGGTCAATGACCTTTGCAATCTTCTAAGACGCTCCCGCACACGCAAAATGAGGTCACCAGAGGTCAAACACCTTTGCTATCTTCTAAGATGCACCCGGACACGCAAAATAAGGTCACCAGAGGTCCATGACCTTTGCTATCTACTAAGAAGTTCCCGTACACGCAAAATGAGGTCACCAGAGGTCAATGACATTTGTTATCTTCTAAGACGCTCCCGCACACGCAAAATGATGTCACCAGAGGTCAATGACCTTTGCTATCTTCTAAGACGGTCCCGGACACGCAAAATGTGGTCACCAGAGGTCAATGACCTTTGCTATCTTCTAAGAAGCTCCCGGACACGCAAAATGAGGTCACCAGAGGTCAAAGACCTTTGCTATCTTCTAAGACGCTCCCGGACACTCAGAATGAGGTCAGCAGAGGTCAATGACCTTTGCAATCTTCTAAGACGCTCCCGCACACGCAATATGAGGTCACCAGAGGTCAATGACCTTTGCTATCTTCTAAGAAGCTCTCAGACAAGCAAAATGATGTCACCAGAGGTCAATGACCTTTGCTATCTTCTAAGACGCTCCCGGACACGCAAAATGAGGTCACCAGAGGTCAAAGACCTTTGCTATCTTCTAAGACGCTCCCGGACACTCAGAATGAGGTCAGCAGAGGTCAATGACCTTTGCAATCTTCTAAGACGCTCCCGCACACGCAATATGAGGTCACCAGAGGTCAATGACCTTTGCTATCTTCTAAGAAGCTCCCAGACAAGCAAAATGATGTCACCAGAGGTCAATGACCTTTGCTATCTTCTAAGACGCTCCCGGACACGGAAAATGAGGTCACCAGAGGTCAATGACCTTTGCTACCTTCTAAGACGCTCCCGGACACGCAAAATGAGGTCACCAGAGGTCAATGACCTTTGCTATCTTCTAAAACGCTCCCGGACACGCAAAATGAGGTCACCAGAGGTCAATGACATTTGCTATCTTCTAAGACGCTCCCGGACACGCAAAATGTGTTCACCAGAGGTCAATGACCTTTGCTATCTTCTAAGACGCTTCCGGACACGCAAAATGAGGTCACCAGAGGTCAATGACCTTTGCTATACACTTAGAAGCTCCCGGACACGCTAAATGAGGTCAGCGGAGGTCAATGACCTTTGCTATCTTCTAAGACGCTCCCGCACACGGAAAATGAGATCACCAGAGGTCAATGATCTTTGCTATCTTCTAAGACGCTCCCGGACACGCAAAATGAGGTCAGCGGAGGTCAATGACATTTGCTATCTTCTAAGACGCTCCCGGACACGCAAAATGAGTTCACCAGAGGTCAATGACCTTTGCTATACTCTTAGAAGCTCCCGGACACGCAAAATGAGGTCACTAGAGGTCAATGACATTTGCTATCTTCTAAGACGCTCCCGGACACGCAAAATGAGGTCACCAGAGGTCAATGACATTTGCTATCTTCTAAGACGCTCCCGGACACGCAAAATGAGGTCAGCAGAGGTCAATGACCTTTGCTATCGTCTAAGAAGTTCCCGGACACGCAATATGAGGTCACCAGATGTCAATGACCTTTGCTATACACTTAGAAGCTCCCGGACACGCTAAATGAGGTCAGCAGAGGTCAATGACCTTTGCTATCTTCTAAGACGCTCCCGCACACGGAAAATGAGATCACCAGAGGTCAATGATCTTTGCTATCTTCTAAGAAGCTCCCGGACACGCAAAATGAGGTCACCAGAGGTCAATGACCTTTGCTATCTCCTAAGAAGCTCCCGGACACGCAAAATGAGGTCACCAGAGGTCAATGACCTTTGCAATCTTCTAAGAAGATCCCGGACACGCAAAATGAGGTCACCAGAGGTCAATGACCTTTGCTATCTTCTAAGAAGCTCCCGGACACGCAAAATGAGGTCACCAGAGGTCAATGACCTTTGCTATCTTCTAAGACGCTCCCGGACACGGAAAATGAGGTCACCAGAGGTCAATGACCTTTGCTACCTTCTAAGACGCTCCCGGACACGCAAAATGAGGTCACCAGAGGTCAATGACCTTTGCTATACTCTTAGAAGCTCCCGGACCGCAAAATGAGGTCAGCAGAGGTCAATGACCTTTGCTATCTTCTAAGAAGTTCCCGGACACGCAAAATGAGGTCACCAGAGGTCAATGACCTTTGCTATCTTCTAAGACGCTCCCGGACACGCAAAATGAGGTTACCAGAGGTCAATAACCTTTGCTATACTCTTAGGAGCTCCCGGACACGCAAAATGAGGTCACGAGAGGTCAAAGACCTTTGCTATCTTCTGAGACGCTCCCGGACACGCAAAATGAGGTCACCAGAGGTCAATGACCTTTGCTATCTTCTAAGACGCTCCCGGACACGCAAAATGAGGTCACCATAGGTCAATGACCTTTGCTACCTTCTAAGACGCTCCCGGACACGGAAAATGAGGTCACCATAGGTCAATGACCTTTGCTACCTTCTAAGACGCTCCCGGACACGCAAAATGAGGTCACCAGAGGTCAATGACCTTTGCTATTCTCTAAGAAACTCCCGGACACGCTAAATGAAGTCAGCAGACTTCAATGACCTTTGCTATCTTCTAAGACGCACCCGCACACGGAAAATGAGATCACCAGAGGTCAATGACCTTTGCTATCTTCTAAGAAGCTCCCGGACACGCAAAATGAGGTCACCAGAGGTCAATGACCTTTGCAATCTTCTAAGAAGATCCCGGACACGCAAAATGAGGTCACCAGAGGTCAATGACCTTTGCTATCTTCTAAGAAGCTCCCGGACACGCAAAATGAGGTCACCAGAGGTCAATGACCTTTGCTATCTTCTAAGACGCTCCAGGACACGCAAAATGAGGTCACCAGAGGTCAATGACCTTTGCTATCTTCTAAGAAGCTCCCAGACAAGCAAAATGATGTCACCAGAGGTCAATGACCTTTGCTATCTTCTAAGACACTCCCGGACACGGAAAATGAGGTCACCAGAGGTCAATGACCTTTGCTACCTTCTAAGAAGTTCCCGTACACGCAAAATGAGGTCACCAGAGGTCAATGACATTTGTTATCTTCTAAGACGCTCCCGCACACGCAAAATGATGTCACCAGAGGTCAATGACCTTTGCTATCTTCTAAGACGGTCCCGGACACGCAAAATGTGGTCACCAGAGGTCAATGACCTTTGCTATCTTCTAAGAAGCTCCCGGACACGCAAAATGAGGTCACCAGAGGTCAAAGACCTTTGCTATCTTCTAAGACGCTCCCGGACACTCAGAATGAGGTCAGCAGAGGTCAATGACCTTTGCAATCTTCTAAGACGCTCCCGCACACGCAATATGAGGTCACCAGAGGTCAATGACCTTTGCTATCTTCTAAGAAGCTCCCAGACAAGCAAAATGATGTCACCAGAGGTCAATGACCTTTGCTATCTTCTAAGACGCTCCCGGACACGGAAAATGAGGTCACCAGAGGTCAATGACCTTTGCTACCTTCTAAGACGCTCCCGGACACGCAAAATGAGGTCACCAGAGGTCAATGACCTTTGCTATCTTCTAAAACGCTCCCGGACACGCAAAATGAGGTCACCAGAGGTCAATGACATTTGCTATCTTCTAAGACGCTCCCGGACACGCAAAATGAGTTCACCAGAGGTCAATGACCTTTGCTATCTTCTAAGACGCTTCCGGACACGCAAAATGAGGTCACCAGAGGTCAATGACCTTTGCTATACACTTAGAAGCTCCCGGACACGCTAAATGAGGTCAGCGGAGGTCAATGACCTTTGCTATCTTCTAAGACGCTCCCGGACACGCAAAATGAGGTCACCATAGGTCAATGACCTTTGCTACCTTCTAAGACGCTCCCGGACACGGAAAATGAGGTCACCATAGGTCAATGACCTTTGCTACCTTCTAAGACGCTCCCGGACACGCAAAATGAGGTCACCAGAGGTCAATGACCTTTGCTATTCTCTAAGAAACTCCCGGACACGCTAAATGAAGTCAGCAGACTTCAATGACCTTTGCTATCTTCTAAGACGCACCCGCACACGGAAAATGAGATCACCAGAGGTCAATGACCTTTGCTATCTTCTAAGAAGCTCCCGGACACGCAAAATGAGGTCACCAGAGGTCAATGACCTTTGCAATCTTCTAAGAAGATCCCGGACACGCAAAATGAGGTCACCAGAGGTCAATGACCTTTGCTATCTTCTAAGAAGCTCCCGGACACGCAAAATGAGGTCACCAGAGGTCAATGACCTTTGCTATCTTCTAAGACGCTCCAGGACACGCAAAATGAGGTCACCAGAGGTCAATGACCTTTGCTATCTTCTAAGAAGCTCCCAGACAAGCAAAATGATGTCACCAGAGGTCAATGACCTTTGCTATCTTCTAAGACACTCCCGGACACGGAAAATGAGGTCACCAGAGGTCAATGACCTTTGCTACCTTCTAAGAAGTTCCCGTACACGCAAAATGAGGTCACCAGAGGTCAATGACCTTTGCTATCTTCTAAGAAGCTCCCGGACACGCAAAATGAGGTCACCAGAGGTCAAAGACCTTTGCTATCTTCTAAGACGCTCCCGGACACTCAGAATGAGGTCAGCAGAGGTCAATGACCTTTGCAATCTTCTAAGACGCTCCCGCACACGCAATATGAGGTCACCAGAGGTCAATGACCTTTGCTATTCTCTAAGAAACTCCCGGACACGCAAAATGAGGTCACGAGAGGTCAATCACCTTTGCTATCTTCTAAGACGCTCCCGGACACGCAAAATAAGGTCACTAGAGGTCAATGACATTTGCTATCGTCTAAGAAGTTCCCGGACACGCAATTAGAGGTCACCAGAGGTCAATGACCTTTGCTATCTTCTAAGACGCTCCCGGACACGGAAAATGAAGTCATCAGAGGTCAATGAACTTTGCTATCTTCTAAGACGCTCCCGGACACGCAAAATGAGGTCACCAGAGGTCAATGACCTTTGCTATTCTCTAAGAAACTCCCGGACACGCAAAATGAGGTCACGAGAGGTCAATGACCTTTGCTATCTTCTAAGACGCTCCCGCACACGCAAAATGAGGTCACCAGAGGTCAAACACCTTTGCTATCTTCTAAGATGCACCCGGACACGCAAAATAAGGTCACCAGAGGTCCATGACCTTTGCTATCTACTAAGAAGTTCCCGTACACGCAAAATGAGGTCACCAGAGGTCAATGACATTTGTTATCTTCTAAGACGCTCCCGCACACGCAAAATGATGTCACCAGAGGTCAATGACCTTTGCTATCTTCTAAGACGGTCCCGGACACGCAAAATGTGGTCACCAGAGGTCAATGACCTTTGCTATCTTCTAAGAAGCTCCCGGACACGCAAAATGAGGTCACCAGAGGTCAAAGACCTTTGCTATCTTCTAAGACGCTCCCGGACACTCAGAATGAGGTCAGCAGAGGTCAATGACCTTTGCTATCTACTAAGAAGTTCCCGTACACGCAAAATGAGGTCACCAGAGGTCAATGACATTTGTTATCTTCTAAGACGCTCCCGCACACGCAAAATGATGTCACCAGAGGTCAATGACCTTTGCTATCTTCTAAGACGGTCCCGGACACGCAAAATGTGGTCACCAGAGGTCAATGACCTTTGCTATCTTCTAAGAAGCTCCCGGACACGCAAAATGAGGTCACCAGAGGTCAAAGACCTTTGCTATCTTCTAAGACGCTCCCGGACACTCAGAATGAGGTCAGCAGAGGTCAATGACCTTTGCAATCTTCTAAGACGCTCCCGCACACGCAATATGAGGTCACCAGAGGTCAATGACCTTTGCTATCTTCTAAGAAGCTCCCAGACAAGCAAAATGATGTCACCAGAGGTCAATGACCTTTGCTATCTTCTAAGACGCTCCCGGACACGGAAAATGAGGTCACCAGAGGTCAATGACCTTTGCTACCTTCTAAGACGCTCCCGGACACGCAAAATGAGGTCACCAGAGGTCAATGACCTTTGCTATCTTCTAAAACGCTCCCGGACACGCAAAATGAGGTCACCAGAGGTCAATGACATTTGCTATCTTCTAAGACGCTCCCGGACACGCAAAATGAGTTCACCAGAGGTCAATGACCTTTGCTATCTTCTAAGACGCTTCCGGACACGCAAAATGAGGTCACCAGAGGTCAATGACCTTTGCTATACACTTAGAAGCTCCCGGACACGCTAAATGAGGTCAGCGGAGGTCAATGACCTTTGCTATCTTCTAAGACGCTCCCGCACACGGAAAATGAGATCACCAGAGGTCAATGATCTTTGCTATCTTCTAAGACGCTCCCGGACACGCAAAATGAGGTCAGCGGAGGTCAATGACATTTGCTATCTTCTAAGACGCTCCCGGACACGCAAAATGAGTTCACCAGAGGTCAATGACCTTTGCTATACTCTTAGAAGCTCCCGGACACGCAAAATGAGGTCACTAGAGGTCAATGACATTTGCTATCTTCTAAGACGCTCCCGGACACGCAAAATGAGGTCACCAGAGGTCAATGACATTTGCTATCTTCTAAGACGCTCCCGGACACGCAAAATGAGGTCAGCAGAGGTCAATGACCTTTGCTATCGTCTAAGAAGTTCCCGGACACGCAATATGAGGTCACCAGATGTCAATGAACTTTGCTATACACTTAGAAGCTCCCGGACACGCTAAATGAGGTCAGCAGAGGTCAATGACCTTTGCTATCTTCTAAGACGCTCCCGCACACGGAAAATGAGATCACCAGAGGTCAATGATCTTTGCTATCTTCTAAGAAGCTCCCGGACACGCAAAATGAGGTCACCAGAGGTCAATGACCTTTGCTATCTCCTAAGAAGCTCCCGGACACGCAAAATGAGGTCACCAGAGGTCAATGACCTTTGCAATCTTCTAAGAAGATCCCGGACACGCAAAATGAGGTCACCAGAGGTCAATGACCTTTGCTATCTTCTAAGAAGCTCCCGGACACGCAAAATGAGGTCACCAGAGGTCAATGACCTTTGCTATCTTCTAAGACGCTCCCGGACACGGAAAATGAGGTCACCAGAGGTCAATGACCTTTGCTACCTTCTAAGACGCTCCCGGACACGCAAAATGAGGTCACCAGAGGTCAATGACCTTTGCTATACTCTTAGAAGCTCCCGGACCGCAAAATGAGGTCAGCAGAGGTCAATGACCTTTGCTATCTTCTAAGAAGTTCCCGGACACGCAAAATGAGGTCACCAGAGGTCAATGACCTTTGCTATCTTCTAAGACGCTCCCGGACACGCAAAATGAGGTTACCAGAGGTCAATAACCTTTGCTATACTCTTAGGAGCTCCCGGACACGCAAAATGAGGTCACGAGAGGTCAAAGACCTTTGCTATCTTCTGAGACGCTCCCGGACACGCAAAATGAGGTCACCAGAGGTCAATGACCTTTGCTATCTTCTAAGACGCTCCCGGACACGCAAAATGAGGTCACCAGAGGTCAATGACCTTTGCTACCTTCTAAGAAGTTCCCGTACACGCAAAATGAGGTCACCAGAGGTCAATGACATTTGTTATCTTCTAAGACGCTCCCGCACACGCAAAATGAGGTCACCAGAGGTCAATGACATTTGTTATCTTCTAAGACGCTCCCGCACACGCAAAATGATGTCACCAGAGGTCAATGACCTTTGCTATCTTCTAAGACGGTCCCGGACACGCAAAATGTGGTCACCAGAGGTCAATGACCTTTGCTATCTTCTAAGAAGCTCCCGGACACGCAAAATGAGGTCACCAGAGGTCAAAGACCTTTGCTATCTTCTAAGACGCTCCCGGACACTCAGAATGAGGTCAGCAGAGGTCAATGACCTTTGCAATCTTCTAAGACGCTCCCGCACACGCAATATGAGGTCACCAGAGGTCAATGACCTTTGCTATCTTCTAAGAAGCTCTCAGACAAGCAAAATGATGTCACCAGAGGTCAATGACCTTTGCTATCTTCTAAGACGCTCCCGGACACGCAAAATGAGGTCACCAGAGGTCAAAGACCTTTGCTATCTTCTAAGACGCTCCCGGACACTCAGAATGAGGTCAGCAGAGGTCAATGACCTTTGCAATCTTCTAAGACGCTCCCGCACACGCAATATGAGGTCACCAGAGGTCAATGACCTTTGCTATCTTCTAAGAAGCTCCCAGACAAGCAAAATGATGTCACCAGAGGTCAATGACCTTTGCTATCTTCTAAGACGCTCCCGGACACGGAAAATGAGGTCACCAGAGGTCAATGACCTTTGCTACCTTCTAAGACGCTCCCGGACACGCAAAATGAGGTCACCAGAGGTCAATGACCTTTGCTATCTTCTAAAACGCTCCCGGACACGCAAAATGAGGTCACCAGAGGTCAATGACATTTGCTATCTTCTAAGACGCTCCCGGACATGCAAAAAGAGTTCACCAGAGGTCAATGACCTTTGCTATCTTCTAAGACGCTTCCGGACACGCAAAATGAGGTCACCAGAGGTCAATGACCTTTGCTATACACTTAGAAGCTCCCGGACACGCTAAATGAGGTCAGCGGAGGTCAATGACCTTTGCTATCTTCTAAGACGCTCCCGGACACGCAAAATGAGGTCACCATAGGTCAATGACCTTTGCTACCTTCTAAGACGCTCCCGGACACGGAAAATGAGGTCACCATAGGTCAATGACCTTTGCTACCTTCTAAGACGCTCCCGGACACGCAAAATGAGGTCACCAGAGGTCAATGACCTTTGCTATTCTCTAAGAAACTCCCGGACACGCTAAATGAAGTCAGCAGACTTCAATGACCTTTGCTATCTTCTAAGACGCACCCGCACACGGAAAATGAGATCACCAGAGGTCAATGACCTTTGCTATCTTCTAAGAAGCTCCCGGACACGCAAAATGAGGTCACCAGAGGTCAATGACCTTTGCTATCTTCTAAGACGCTCCAGGACACGCAAAATGAGGTCACCAGAGGTCAATGACCTTTGCTATCTTCTAAGAAGCTCCCAGACAAGCAAAATGATGTCACCAGAGGTCAATGACCTTTGCTATCTTCTAAGACACTCCCGGACACGGAAAATGAGGTCACCAGAGGTCAATGACCTTTGCTACCTTCTAAGAAGTTCCCGTACACGCAAAATGAGGTCACCAGAGGTCAATGACATTTGTTATCTTCTAAGACGCTCCCGCACACGCAAAATGATGTCACCAGAGGTCAATGACCTTTGCTATCTTCTAAGACGGTCCCGGACACGCAAAATGTGGTCACCAGAGGTCAATGACCTTTGCTATCTTCTAAGAAGCTCCCGGACACGCAAAATGAGGTCACCAGAGGTCAAAGACCTTTGCTATCTTCTAAGACGCTCCCGGACACTCAGAATGAGGTCAGCAGAGGTCAATGACCTTTGCAATCTTCTAAGACGCTCCCGCACACGCAATATGAGGTCACCAGAGGTCAATGACCTTTGCTATTCTCTAAGAAACTCCCGGACACGCAAAATGAGGTCACGAGAGGTCAATCACCTTTGCTATCTTCTAAGACGCTCCCGGACACGCAAAATAAGGTCACTAGAGGTCAATGACATTTGCTATCGTCTAAGAAGTTCCCGGACACGCAATTAGAGGTCACCAGAGGTCAATGACCTTTGCTATCTTCTAAGACGCTCCCGGACACGGAAAATGAAGTCATCAGAGGTCAATGAACTTTGCTATCTTCTAAGACGCTCCCGGACACGCAAAATGAGGTCACCAGAGGTCAATGACCTTTGCTATTCTCTAAGAAACTCCCGGACACGCAAAATGAGGTCACGAGAGGTCAATGACCTTTGCTATCTTCTAAGACGCTCCCGGACACGCAAAATGAGGTCACCAGAGGTCAATGACCTTTGCTATCGTCTAAGAAGTTCCCGGACACGCAATATGAGGTCACCAGAGGTCAATGACCTTTGCTATCTTCTAAGACGCTCCCGGACACGGAAAATGAAGTCACCAGAGGTCAATGAACTTTGCTATCTTCTAAGACGCTCCCGGACACGCAAAATGAGGTCACCAGAGGTCCATGACCTTTGCTATCTTCTAAGACGCTCCCGGACACGCAAAATGAGGTTACCAGAGATCAATGACCTTTGCTATACACTTAGAAGCTCCCGGACACGCTAAATGAGGTCAGCAGAGGTCAATGACCTTTGCTATCTTCTAAGAAGTTCCCGGACACGCAAAATGAGGTCACCAGAGGTCAATGACCTTTGCTATCTTCTAAGACGCTCCCGGACACGCAAAATGAGGTTACCAGAGGTCAATAACCTTTGCTATACTCTTAGGAGCTCCCGGACACGCAAAATGAGGTCACGAGAGGTCAAAGACCTTTGCTATCTTCTGAGACGCTCCCGGACACGCAAAATGAGGTCACCAGAGGTCAATGACCTTTGCTACCTTCTAAGACGCTCCCGGACACGCAAAATGAGGTCACCATAGGTCAATGACCTTTGCTACCTTCTAAGACGCTCCCGGACACGCAAAATGAGGTCACCAGAGGTCAATGACCTTTGCTATTCTCTAAGAAACTCCCGGACACGCAAAATGAGGTCACGAGAGGTCAATCACCTTTGCTATCTTCTAAGACGCTCCCGGACACGCAAAATAAGGTCACTAGAGGTCAATGACATTTGCTATCGTCTAAGAAGTTCCCGGACACGCAATTAGAGGTCACCAGAGGTCAATGACCTTTGCTATCTTCTAAGACGCTCCCGGACACGGAAAATGAAGTCACCAGAGGTCAATGAACTTTGCTATCTTCTAAGACGCTCCCGGACACGCAAAATGAGGTCACCAGAGGTCAATGACCTTTGCTATTCTCTAAGAAACTCCCGGACACGCAAAATGAGGTCACGAGAGGTCAATGACCTTTGCTATCTTCTAAGACGCTCCCGGACACGCAAAATGAGGTCACCAGAGGTCAATGACCTTTGCTATCGTCTAAGAAGTTCCCGGACACGCAATATGAGGTCACCAGAGGTCAATGACCTTTGCTATCTTCTAAGACGCTCCCGGACACGGAAAATGAAGTCACCAGAGGTCAATGAACTTTGCTATCTTCTAAGACGCTCCCGGACACGCAAAATGAGGTCACCAGAGGTCAATGACCTTTGCTATCTTCTAAGACGCTCCCGGACACGCAAAATGAGGTTACCAGAGATCAATGACCTTTGCTATACACTTAGAAGCTCCCGGACACGCTAAATGAGGTCAGCAGAGGTCAATGACCTTTGCTATCTTCTAAGACGCTCCCGCACACGGAAAATGAGATCACCAGAGGTCAATGAACTTTGCTATCTTCTAAGAAGCTCCAGGACACGCAAAATGAGGTCACCAGAGGTCAATGACATTTGCAATCTTCTAAGAAGATCCCGGACACGCAAAATGAGGTCACCAGAGGTCAATGACCTTTGCTATCTTCTAAGAAGCTCCCAGACAAGCAAAATGATGTCACCAGAGGTCAATGACCTTTGCTATCATCTAAGACGCTCCCGGACACGCAAAATGAGGTCACCAGAGGTCAATGACCTTTGCTATCGTCTAAGAAGTTCCCGGACACGCAATATGAGGTCACCAGAGGTCAATGACCTTTGCTATACTCTTAGAAGCTCCCGGACACGCTAAATGAATTCAGCAGAGGTCAATGACCTTTGCTATCTTCTAAGACGCTCCCGCACACGGAAAATGAGATCACCAGAGGTCAATGACCTTTGCAATCTTCTAAGAAGATCCCGGACACGCAAAATGAGGTCACCAGAGGTCAATGACCTTTGCTATCTTCTAAGAAGCTCCCAGACAAGCAAAATGATGTCACCAGAGGTCAATGACCTTTGCTATCTTCTAAGACGCTCCCGGACTCGGAAAATGAGGTCACCAGAGGTCAATGACCTTTGCTACCTTCTAAGACGCTCCCGGACACGCAAAATGAAGTCACCAGAGGTCAATAACCTTTGCTATACTCTTAGGAGCTCCCGGACACGGAAAATGAGGTCACCAGAGGTCAATGACCTTTGCTACCTTCTAAGACGCTCCCGGACACGCAAAATGAGGTCACCAGAGGTCAATGACCTTTGCTATCTTCTAAAACGCTCCCGGACACGCAAAATGAGGTCACCAGAGGTCAATGACATTTGCTATCTTCTAAGACGCTCCCGGACACGCAAAATGAGTTCACCAGAGGTCAATGACCTTTGCTATCTTCTAAGACGCTTCCGGACACGCAAAATGAGGTCACCAGAGGTCAATGACCTTTGCTATACACTTAGAAGCTCCCGGACACGCTAAATGAGGTCAGCGGAGGTCAATGACCTTTGCTATCTTCTAAGACGCTCCCGCACACGGAAAATGAGATCACCAGAGGTCAATGATCTTTGCTATCTTCTAAGACGCTCCCGGACACGCAAAATGAGGTCAGCGGAGGTCAATGACATTTGCTATCTTCTAAGACGCTCCCGGACACGCAAAATGAGTTCACCAGAGGTCAATGACCTTTGCTATACTCTTAGAAGCTCCCGGACACGCAAAATGAGGTCACTAGAGGTCAATGACATTTGCTATCTTCTAAGACGCTCCCGGACACGCAAAATGAGGTCACCAGAGGTCAATGACATTTGCTATCTTCTAAGACGCTCCCGGACACGCAAAATGAGGTCAGCAGAGGTCAATGACCTTTGCTATCGTCTAAGAAGTTCCCGGACACGCAATATGAGGTCACCAGATGTCAATGACCTTTGCTATACACTTAGAAGCTCCCGGACACGCAAAATGAGGTCACCAGAGGTCAATGACCTTTGCTATCTTCTAAGACGCTCCCGGACACGCAAAATGAGGTTACCAGAGGTCAATAACCTTTGCTATACTCTTAGGAGCTCCCGGACACGCAAAATGAGGTCACGAGAGGTCAAAGACCTTTGCTATCTTCTGAGACGCTCCCGGACACGCAAAATGAAATCACCAGAGGTCAATGACCTTTGCTATCTTCTAAGACGCTCCCGGACACGCAAAATGAGGTCACCATAGGTCAATGACCTTTGCTACCTTCTAAGACGCTCCCGGACACGGAAAATGAGGTCACCATAGGTCAATGACCTTTGCTACCTTCTAAGACGATCCCGGACACGCAAAATGAGGTCACCAGAGGTCAATGACCTTTGCTATTCTCTAAGAAACTCCCGGACACGCAAAATGAGGTCACGAGAGGTCAATCACCTTTGCTATCTTCTAAGACGCTCCCGGACACGCAAAATAAGGTCACCAGAGGTCAATGACCTTTGCTATCGTCTAAGAAGTTCCCGGACACGCAATTAGAGGTCACCAGAGGTCAATGACCTTTGCTATCTTCTAAGACGCTCCCGGACACGGAAAATGAAGTCACCAGAGGTCAATGAACTTTGCTATCTTCTAAGACGCTCCCGGACACGCAAAATGAGGTCACCAGAGGTCAATGACCTTTGCTATTCTCTAAGAAACTCCCGGACACGCAAAATGAGGTCACGAGAGGTCAATGACCTCTGCTATCTTCTAAGACGCTCCCGGACACGCAAAATGAGGTCACCAGAGGTCAATGACCTTTGCTATCGTCTAAGAAGTTCCCGGACACGCAATATGAGGTCACCAGAGGTCAATGACCTTTGCTATCTTCTAAGACGCTCCCGGACACGGAAAATGAAGTCACCAGAGGTCAATGAACTTTGCTCTCTTCTAAGACGCTCCCGGACACGCAAAATGAGGTCACCAGAGGTCAATGACCTTTGCTATCTTCTAAGACGCTCCCGGACACGCAAAATGAGGTTACCAGAGATCAATGACCTTTGCTATACACTTAGAAGCTCCCGGACACGCTAAATGAGGTCAGCAGAGGTCAATGACCTTTGCTATCTTCTAAGACGCTCCCGCACACGGAAAATGAGATCACCAGAGGTCAATGAACTTTGCTATCTTCTAAGAAGCTCCCGGACACGCAAAATGAGGTCACCAGAGGTCAA
This sequence comes from Dolichovespula sylvestris, assembly GCA_918808275.2. Classification (NCBI taxonomy): domain Eukaryota; kingdom Metazoa; phylum Arthropoda; class Insecta; order Hymenoptera; family Vespidae; genus Dolichovespula; species Dolichovespula sylvestris. The sequence goes on along the minus strand of OU964963.1, from coordinate 85,592 downwards.
TGACATTTGCAATCTTCTAAGAAGATCCCGGACACGCAAAATGAGGTCACCAGAGGTCAATGACCTTTGCTATCTTCTAAGAAGCTCCCAGACAAGCAAAATGATGTCACCAGAGGTCAATGACCTTTGCTATCATCTAAGACGCTCCCGGACACGCAAAATGAGGTCACCAGAGGTCAATGACCTTTGCTATCGTCTAAGAAGTTCCCGGACACGCAATATGAGGTCACCAGAGGTCAATGACCTTTGCTATACTCTTAGAAGTTCCCGGACACGCTAAATGAAGTCAGCAGAGGTCAATGACCTTTGCTATCTTCTAAGACGCTCCCGCACACGGAAAATGAGATCACCAGAGGTCAATGACCTTTGCAATCTTCTAAGAAGATCCCGGACACGCAAAATGAGGTCACCAGAGGTCAATGACCTTTGCTATCTTCTAAGAAGCTCCCAGACAAGCAAAATGATGTCACCAGAGGTCAATGACCTTTGCTATCTTCTAAGACGCTCCCGGACTCGGAAAATGAGGTCACCAGAGGTCAATGACCTTTGCTATCTTCTAAGACGCTCCCGGACACGCAAAATGAGGTTACCAGAGATCAATGACCTTTGCTATACACTTAGAAGCTCCCGGACACGCTAAATGAGGTCAGCAGAGGTCAATGACCTTTGCTATCTTCTAAGACGCTCCCGCACACGGAAAATGAGATCATCAGAGGTCAATGAACTTTGCTATCTTCTAAGAAGCTCCCGGACACGCAATATGAGGTCACCAGAGGTCAATGACCTTTGCTATACTCTTAGAAGTTCCCGGACACGCTAAATGAAGTCAGCAGAGGTCAATGACCTTTGCTATCTTCTAAGACGCTCCCGCACACGGAAAATGAGATCACCAGAGGTCAATGACCTTTGCAATCTTCTAAGAAGATCCCGGACACGCAAAATGAGGTCACCAGAGGTCAATGACCTTTGCTATCTTCTAAGACGCTCCCGGACACGGAAAATGAAGTCACCAGAGGTCAATGAACTTTGCTCTCTTCTAAGACGCTCCCGGACACGCAAAATGAGGTCACCAGAGGTCAATGACCTTTGCTATCTTCTAAGACGCTCCCGGACACGCAAAATGAGGTTACCAGAGATCAATGACCTTTGCTATACACTTAGAAGCTCCCGGACACGCTAAATGAGGTCAGCAGAGGTCAATGACCTTTGCTATCTTCTAAGACGCTCCCGCACACGGAAAATGAGATCACCAGAGGTCAATGAACTTTGCTATCTTCTAAGAAGCTCCCGGACACGCAAAATGAGGTCACCAGAGGTCAATGACATTTGCAATCTTCTAAGAAGATCCCGGACACGCAAAATGAGGTCACCAGAGGTCAATGACCTTTGCTATCTTCTAAGACGCTCCCGGACACGCAAAATGAGGTCACCATAGGTCAATGACCTTTGCTACCTTCTAAGACGCTCCCGGACACGGAAAATGAGGTCACCATAGGTCAATGACCTTTGCTACCTTCTAAGACGATCCCGGACACGCAAAATGAGGTCACCAGAGGTCAATGACCTTTGCTATTCTCTAAGAAACTCCCGGACTCGGAAAATGAGGTCACCAGAGGTCAATGACCTTTGCTATCTTCTAAGACGCTCCCGGACACGCAAAATGAGGTTACCAGAGATCAATGACCTTTGCTATACACTTAGAAGCTCCCGGACACGCTAAATGAGGTCAGCAGAGGTCAATGACCTTTGCTATCTTCTAAGACGCTCCCGCACACGGAAAATGAGATCATCAGAGGTCAATGAACTTTGCTATCTTCTAAGAAGCTCCCGGACACGCAATATGAGGTCACCAGAGGTCAATGACCTTTGCTATACTCTTAGAAGTTCCCGGACACGCTAAATGAAGTCAGCAGAGGTCAATGACCTTTGCTATCTTCTAAGACGCTCCCGCACACGGAAAATGAGATCACCAGAGGTCAATGACCTTTGCAATCTTCTAAGAAGATCCCGGACACGCAAAATGAGGTCACCAGAGGTCAATGACCTTTGCTATCTTCTAAGACGCTCCCGGACACGGAAAATGAAGTCACCAGAGGTCAATGAACTTTGCTCTCTTCTAAGACGCTCCCGGACACGCAAAATGAGGTCACCAGAGGTCAATGACCTTTGCTATCTTCTAAGAAGCTCCCGGACACGCAAAATGAGGTTACCAGAGATCAATGACCTTTGCTATACACTTAGAAGCTCCCGGACACGCTAAATGAGGTCAGCAGAGGTCAATGACCTTTGCTATCTTCTAAGACGCTCCCGCACACGGAAAATGAGATCACCAGAGGTCAATGAACTTTGCTATCTTCTAAGAAGCTCCCGGACACGCAAAATGAGGTCACCAGAGGTCAATGACATTTGCAATCTTCTAAGAAGATCCCGGACACGCAAAATGAGGTCACCAGAGGTCAATGACCTTTGCTATCTTCTAAGAAGCTCCCAGACAAGCAAAATGATGTCACCAGAGGTCAATGACCTTTGCTATCATCTAAGACGCTCCCGGACACGCAAAATGAGGTCACCAGAGTTCAATGACCTTTGCTATCGTCTAAGAAGTTCCCGGACACGCAATATGAGGTCACCAGAGGTCAATGACCTTTGTTATACTCTTAGAAGTTCCCGGACACGCTAAATGAAGTCAGCAGAGGTCAATGACCTTTGCTATCTTCTAAGACGCACCCGCACACGGAAAATGAGATCACCAGAGGTCAATGACCTTTGCAATCTTCTAAGAAGATCCCGGACACGCAAAATGAGGTCACCAGAGGTCAATGACCTTTGCTATCTTCTAAGAAGCTCCCAGACAAGCAAAATGATGTCACCAGAGGTCAATGACCTTTGCTATCTTCTAAGACGCTCCCGGACTCGGAAAATGAGGTCACCAGAGGTCAATGACCTTTGCTACCTTCTAAGACGCTCCCGGACACGCAAAATGAGGTCACCAGAGGTCAATGACCTTTGCTATACTCTTAGAAGCTCCCGGACACGCTAAATGAAGTCAGCAGAGGTCAATAACCTTTGCTATCTTCTAAAACGCACCCGCACACGGAAAATGAGATCACCAGAGGTCAATGACCTTTGCTATCTTCTAAGAAGGTCCCGGACACGCAAAATGAGGTCACCAGAGGTCAATGACCTTTGCAATCTTCTAAGACGCTCCCGCACACGCAAAATGAGGTCACCAGAGGTCAATGACCTTTGCTATCTTCTAAGACGTTCCCGGACACGCAAAATGAGGACACCAGAGGTCAATGACCTTTGCTATCTTCTAAGACGCTCCAGGACACGCAAAATGAGGTCACCAGAGGTCAATGACCTTTGCTATCTTCTAAGACGCTCCAGGACACTCAGAATGAGGTCAGCAGAGGTCAATGACCTTTGCAATCTTCTAAGACGCTCCCGCACACGCAATATGAGGTCACCAGAGGTCAATGACCTTTGCTATCTTCTAAGATGCACCCGGACACGCAAAATAAGGTCACCAGAGGTCCATGACCTTTGCTATCTTCTAAGACGCTCCCGGACACGGAAAATGAGGTCACCAGAGGTCAATGACCTTTGCTACCTTCTAAGACGCTCCCGGACACGCAAAATGAGGTCACCAGAGGTCAATGACTTTGCTATCTTCTAAGACGCTCCCGGACACGCAAAATGAGGTCACCAGAGGTCAATGACATTTGCTATCTTCTAAGACGCTCCCGGACACGCAAAATGAGGTCACTAGAGGTCAATGACATTTGCTATCTTCTAAGACGCTCCCGGACACGCAAAATGAGGTCACCAGAGGTCAATGACATTTGCTATCTTCTAAGACGCTCCCGGACACGCAAAATGAGGTCAGCAGAGGTCAATGACCTTTGCTATCGTCTAAGAAGTTCCCGGACACGCAATATGAGGTCACCAGATGTCAATGACCTTTGCTATACACTTAGAAGCTCCCGGACACGCTAAATGAGGTCAGCAGAGGTCAATGACCTTTGCTATCTTCTAAGACGCTCCCGCAAACGGAAAATGAGATCACCAGAGGTCAATGATCTTTGCTATCTTCTAAGAAGCTCCCGGACACGCAAAATGAGGTCACCAGAGGTCAATGACCTTTGCTATCTCCTAAGAAGCTCCCGGACACGCAAAATGAGGTCACCAGAGGTCAATGACCTTTGCAATCTTCTAAGAAGATCCCGGAAACGCAAAATGAGGTCACCAGAGGTCAATGACCTTTGCTATCTTCTAAGACGCTCCAGGACACGCAAAATGAGGTCACCAGAGGTCAATGACCTTTGCTATCTTCTAAGAAGCTCCCAGACAAGCAAAATGATGTCACCAGAGGTCAATGACCTTTGCTATCTTCTAAGACGCTCCCGGACTCGGAAAATGAGGTCACCAGAGGTCAATGACCTTTGCTACCTTCTAAGACGCTCCCGGACACGCAAAATGAGGTCACCAGAGGTCAATGACCTTTGCTATACTCTTAGAAGCTCCCGGACACGCTAAATGAAGTCAGCAGAGGTCAATAACCTTTGCTATCTTCTAAAACGCACCCGCACACGGAAAATGAGATCACCAGAGGTCAATGACCTTTGCTATCTTCTAAGAAGGTCCCGGACACGCAAAATGAGGTCACCAGAGGTCAATGACCTTTGCAATCTTCTAAGACGCTCCCGCACACGCAAAATGAGGTCACCAGAGGTCAATGACCTTTGCTATCTTCTAAGACGTTCCCGGACACGCAAAATGAGGACACCAGAGGTCAATGACCTTTGCTATCTTCTAAGACGCTCCAGGACACGCAAAATGAGGTCACCAGAGGTCAATGACCTTTGCTATCTTCTAAGACGCTCCAGGACACTCAGAATGAGGTCAGCAGAGGTCAATGACCTTTGCAATCTTCTAAGACGCTCCCGCACACGCAATATGAGGTCACCAGAGGTCAATGACCTTTGCTATCTTCTAAGATGCACCCGGACACGCAAAATAAGGTCACCAGAGGTCCATGACCTTTGCTATCTTCTAAGACGCTCCCGGACACGGAAAATGAGGTCACCAGAGGTCAATGACCTTTGCTACCTTCTAAGACGCTCCCGGACTCGCAAAATGAGGTCACCAGAGGTCAATGACTTTGCTATCTTCTAAGACGCTCCCGGACACGCAAAATGAGGTCACCAGAGGTCAATGACATTTGCTATCTTCTAAGACGCTCCCGGACACGCAAAATGAGGTCACTAGAGGTCAATGACATTTGCTATCTTCTAAGACGCTCCCGGACACGCAAAATGAGGTCACCAGAGGTCAATGACATTTGCTATCTTCTAAGACGCTCCCGGACACGCAAAATGAGGTCAGCAGAGGTCAATGACCTTTGCTATCGTCTAAGAAGTTCCCGGACACGCAATATGAGGTCACCAGATGTCAATGACCTTTGCTATACACTTAGAAGCTCCCGGACACGCTAAATGAGGTCAGCAGAGGTCAATGACCTTTGCTATCTTCTAAGACGCTCCCGCACACGGAAAATGAGATCACCAGAGGTCAATGATCTTTGCTATCTTCTAAGAAGCTCCCGGACACGCAAAATGAGGTCACCAGAGGTCAATGACCTTTGCTATCTCCTAAGAAGCTCCCGGACACGCAAAATGAGGTCACCAGAGGTCAATGACCTTTGCAATCTTCTAAGAAGATCCCGGAAACGCAAAATGAGGTCACCAGAGGTCAATGACCTTTGCTATCTTCTAAGACGCTTCCGGACACGCAAAATGAGGTCACCAGAGGTCAATGACCTTTGCTATACACTTAGAAGCTCCCGGACACGCTAAATGAGGTCAGCAGAGGTCAATGACCTTTGCTATCTTCTAAGACGCTCCCGCACACGGAAAATGAGATCACCAGAGGTCAATGATCTTTGCTATCTTCTAAGACGCTCCCGGACACGCAAAATGAGGTCAGCAGAGGTCAATGACATTTGCTATCTTCTAAGACGCTCCCGGACACGCAAAATGAGGTCACCAGAGGTCAATGTCCTTTGCTACCTTCTAAGACGCTCCCGGACACGCAAAATGAGGTCATCAGAGGTCAATGACCTTTGCTATACTCTTAGAAGCTCCCGGACACGCAAAATGAGGTCAAGAGAGGTCACTCACCTTTGCTATCTTCTAAGACGCTCCCGGACACGCAAAATAAGGTCACCAGAGGTCAATGACCTTTGCTACCTTCTAAGACGCTCCCGGACACGCAAAATGAGGTCACCAGAGGTCAATGACCTTTGCTATACTCTTAGAAGCTCCCGGACACGCTAAATGAAGTCAGCAGAGGTCAATAACCTTTGCTATCTTCTAAAACGCACCCGCACACGGAAAATGAGATCACCAGAGGTCAATGACCTTTGCTATCTTCTAAGAAGGTCCCGGACACGCAAAATGAGGTCACCAGAGGTCAATGACCTTTGCAATCTTCTAAGACGCTCCCGCACACGCAAAATGAGGTCACCAGAGGTCAATGACCTTTGCTATCTTCTAAGACGTTCCCGGACACGCAAAATGAGGACACCAGAGGTCAATGACCTTTGCTATCTTCTAAGACGCTCCAGGACACGCAAAATGAGGTCACCAGAGGTCAATGACCTTTGCTATCTTCTAAGACGCTCCAGGACACTCAGAATGAGGTCAGCAGAGGTCAATGACCTTTGCAATCTTCTAAGACGCTCCCGCACACGCAATATGAGGTCACCAGAGGTCAATGACCTTTGCTATCTTCTAAGATGCACCCGGACACGCAAAATAAGGTCACCAGAGGTCCATGACCTTTGCTATCTTCTAAGACGCTCCCGGACACGGAAAATGAGGTCACCAGAGGTCAATGACCTTTGCTACCTTCTAAGACGCTCCCGGACACGCAAAATGAGGTCACCAGAGGTCAATGACTTTGCTATCTTCTAAGACGCTCCCGGACACGCAAAATGAGGTCACCAGAGGTCAATGACATTTGCTATCTTCTAAGACGCTCCCGGACACGCAAAATGAGGTCACTAGAGGTCAATGACATTTGCTATCTTCTAAGACGCTCCCGGACACGCAAAATGAGGTCACCAGAGGTCAATGACATTTGCTATCTTCTAAGACGCTCCCGGACACGCAAAATGAGGTCAGCAGAGGTCAATGACCTTTGCTATCGTCTAAGAAGTTCCCGGACACGCAATATGAGGTCACCAGATGTCAATGACCTTTGCTATACACTTAGAAGCTCCCGGACACGCTAAATGAGGTCAGCAGAGGTCAATGACCTTTGCTATCTTCTAAGACGCTCCCGCACACGGAAAATGAGATCACCAGAGGTCAATGATCTTTGCTATCTTCTAAGAAGCTCCCGGACACGCAAAATGAGGTCACCAGAGGTCAATGACCTTTGCTATCTCCTAAGAAGCTCCCGGACACGCAAAATGAGGTCACCAGAGGTCAATGACCTTTGCAATCTTCTAAGAAGATCCCGGAAACGCAAAATGAGGTCACCAGAGGTCAATGACCTTTGCTATCTTCTAAGAAGCTCCCGGACACGCAAAATGAGGTCACCAGAGGTCAATGACCTTTGCTATCTTCTAAGACGCTCCCGGACACGGAAAATGAGGTCACCAGAGGTCAATGACCTTTGCTACCTTCTAAGACGCTCCCGGACACGCAAAATGAGGTCACCAGAGGTCAATGACCTTTGCTATACTCTTAGAAGCTCCCGGACCGCAAAATGAGGTCAGCAGAGGTCAATGACCTTTGCTATCTTCTAAGAAGTTCCCGGACACGCAAAATGAGGTCACCAGAGGTCAATGACCTTTGCTATCTTCTAAGACGCTCCCGGACACGCAAAATGAGGTTACCAGAGGTCAATAACCTTTGCTATACTCTTAGGAGCTCCCGGACACGCAAAATGAGGTCACGAGAGGTCAAAGACCTTTGCTATCTTCTGAGACGCTCCCGGACACGCAAAATGAGGTCACCAGAGGTCAATGACCTTTGCTATCTTCTAAGACGCTCCCGGACACGCAAAATGAGGTCACCATAGGTCAATGACCTTTGCTACCTTCTAAGACGCTCCCGGACACGGAAAATGAGGTCACCATAGGTCAATGACCTTTGCTACCTTCTAAGACGCTCCCGGACACGCAAAATGAGGTCACCAGAGGTCAATGACCTTTGCTATTCTCTAAGAAACTCCCGGACACGCAAAATGAGGTCACGAGAGGTCAATCACCTTTGCTATCTTCTAAGACGCTCCCGGACACGCAAAATAAGGTCACTAGAGGTCAATGACATTTGCTATCGTCTAAGAAGTTCCCGGACACGCAATTAGAGGTCACCAGAGGTCAATGACCTTTGCTATCTTCTAAGACGCTCCCGGACACGGAAAATGAAGTCACCAGAGGTCAATGAACTTTGCTATCTTCTAAGACGCTCCCGGACACGCAAAATGAGGTCACCAGAGGTCAATGACCTTTGCTATTCTCTAAGAAACTCCCGGACACGCAAAATGAGGTCACGAGAGGTCAATGACCTTTGCTATCTTCTAAGACGCTCCCGGACACGCAAAATGAGGTCACCAGAGGTCAATGACCTTTGCTATCGTCTAAGAAGTTCCCGGACACGCAATATGAGGTCACCAGAGGTCAATGACCTTTGCTATCTTCTAAGACGCTCCCGGACACGGAAAATGAAGTCACCAGAGGTCAATGAACTTTGCTCTCTTCTAAGACGCTCCCGGACACGCAAAATGAGGTCACCAGAGGTCAATGACCTTTGCTATCTTCTAAGACGCTCCCGGACACGCAAAAGGAGGTTACCAGAGATCAATGACCTTTGCTATACACTTAGAAGCTCCCGGACACGCTAAATGAGGTCAGCAGAGGTCAATGACCTTTGCTATCTTCTAAGACGCTCCCGCACACGGAAAATGAGATCACCAGAGGTCAATGAACTTTGCTATCTTCTAAGAAGCTCCCGGACACGCAAAATGAGGTCACCAGAGGTCAATGACATTTGCAATCTTCTAAGAAGATCCCGGACACGCAAAATGAGGTCACCAGAGGTCAATGACCTTTGCTATCTTCTAAGAAGCTCCCAGACAAGCAAAATGATGTCACCAGAGGTCAATGACCTTTGCTATCATCTAAGACGCTCCCGGACACGCAAAATGAGGTCACCAGAGGTCAATGACCTTTGCTATCGTCTAAGAAGTTCCCGGACACGCAATATGAGGTCACCAGAGGTCAATGACCTTTGCTATACTCTTAGAAGTTCCCGGACACGCTAAATGAAGTCAGCAGAGGTCAATGACCTTTGCTATCTTCTAAGACGCTCCCGCACACGGAAAATGAGATCACCAGAGGTCAATGACCTTTGCAATCTTCTAAGAAGATCCCGGACACGCAAAATGAGGTCACCAGAGGTCAATGACCTTTGCTATCTTCTAAGAAGCTCCCAGACAAGCAAAATGATGTCACCAGAGGTCAATGACCTTTGCTATCTTCTAAGACGCTCCCGGACTCGGAAAATGAGGTCACCAGAGGTCAATGACCTTTGCTACCTTCTAAGACGCTCCCGGACACGCAAAATGAGGTCACCAGAGGTCAATGACCTTTGCTATACTCTTAGAAGCTCCCGGACACGCTAAATGAAGTCAGCAGAGGTCAATAACCTTTGCTATCTTCTAAAACGCACCCGCACACGGAAAATGAGATCACCAGAGGTCAATGACCTTTGCTATCTTCTAAGAAGGTCCCGGACACGCAAAATGAGGTCACCAGAGGTCAATGACCTTTGCAATCTTCTAAGACGCTCCCGCACACGCAAAATGAGGTCACCAGAGGTCAATGACCTTTGCTATCTTCTAAGACGGTCCCGGACACGCAAAATGAGGACACCAGAGGTCAATGACCTTTGCTATCTTCTAAGACGCTCCAGGACACGCAAAATGAGGTCACCAGAGGTCAATGACCTTTGCTATCTTCTAAGACGCTCCAGGACACTCAGAATGAGGTCAGCAGAGGTCAATGACCTTTGCAATCTTCTAAGACGCTCCCGCACACGCAATATGAGGTCACCAGAGGTCAATGACCTTTGCTATCTTCTAAGATGCACCCGGACACGCAAAATAAGGTCACCAGAGGTCCATGACCTTTGCTATCTTCTAAGACGCTCCCGGACACGGAAAATGAGGTCACCAGAGGTCAATGACCTTTGCTACCTTCTAAGACGCTCCCGGACACGCAAAATGAGGTCACCAGAGGTCAATGACTTTGCTATCTTCTAAGACGCTCCCGGACACGCAAAATGAGGTCACCAGAGGTCAATGACATTTGCTATCTTCTAAGACTCTCCCGGACACGCAAAATGAGTTCACGAGAGGTCAATGACCTTTGCTATCTTCTAAGACGCTTCCGGACAGGCAAAATGAGGTCACCAGAGGTCAATGACCTTTGCTATACACTTAGAAGCTCCCGGACACGCTAAATGAGGTCAGCAGAGGTCAATGACCTTTGCTATCTTCTAAGACGCTCCCGCACACGGAAAATGAGATCACCAGAGGTCAATGATCTTTGCTATCTTCTAAGACACTCCCGGACACGCAAAATGAGGTCAGCAGAGGTCAATGACATTTGCTATCTTCTAAGACGCTCCCGGACACGCAAAATGAGTTCACCAGAGGTCAATGACCTTTGCTATACTCTTAGAAGCTCCCGGACACGCAAAATGAGGTCACTAGAGGTCAATGACCTTTGCTATCTTGTAAGACGCTCCCGGACACGGAAAATGAGGTCACCATAGGTCAATGACCTTTGCTACCTTCTAAGACGCTCCCGGACACACAAAATGAGGTCACCAGAGGTCATTGACCTTTGCTATTCTCTAAGAAACTCCCGGACACGCAATGTGAGGTCACGAGAGGTCAATCACCTTTGCTATCTTCTAAGACGCTCCCGGACACGCAAAATAAGGTCACTAGAGGTCAATGACCTTTGCTATCGTCTAATAAGTTCCCGGACACGCAATATGAGGTCACCAGAGGTCAATGACCTTTGCTATCTTCTAAGACGCTCCCGCACAAGGAAAATGAGATCACCAGAGGTCAATGACCTTTGCTATCTTCTAAGAAGCTCCCGGACACGCAAAATGAGGTCACCAGAGGTCAATGACCTTTGCTATCTTCTAAGACGCTCCCGGACACGCAAAATGAGGTCACCAGAGGTCAATGACATTTGCTATCTTCTAAGACGCTCCCGGACACGCAAAATGAGTTCACCAGATGTCAATGACCTTTGCTATCTTCTAAGACGCTTCCGGACACGCAAAATGAGGTCACCAGAGGTCAATGACCTTTGCTATACACTTAGAAGCTCCCGGACACGCTAAATGAGGTCAGCAGAGGTCAATGACCTTTGCTATCTTCTAAGACGCTCCCGCACACGGAAAATGAGATCACCAGAGGTCAATGATCTTTGCTATCTTCTAAGAAGCTCCCGGACACGCAAAATGAGGTCACCAGAGGTCAATGACCTTTGCTATCTCCTAAGAAGCTCCCGGACACGCAAAATGAGGTCACCAGAGATCAGAGACCTTTGCTATCTTCTAAGACGCTCCCGGACACGCAAAATGAGGTCAGCAGAGGTCAATGACCTTTGCAATCTTCTAAGACGCTCCCGCACACGCAAAATGAGGTCACCAGAGGTCAAACACCTTTGCTATCTTCTAAGATGCACCCGGACACGCAAAATAAGGTCACCAGAGGTCCATGACCTTTGCTATCTTCTAAGAAGTTCCCGTACACGCAAAATGAGGTCACCAGAGGTCAATGACATTTGTTATCTTCTAAGACGCTCCCGCACACGCAAAATGAGGTCACCAGAGGTCAATGACCTTTGCTATCTTCTAAGACGGTCCCGGACACGCAAAATGAGGTCACCAGAGGTCAATGACCTTTGCTATCTTCTAAGAAGCTCCCGGACACGCAAAATGAGGTCACCAGAGGTCAAAGACCTTTGCTATCTTCTAAGACGCTCCCGGACACTCAGAATGAGGTCAGCAGAGGTCAATGACCTTTGCAATCTTCTAAGACGCTCCCGCACACGCAATATGAGGTCACCAGAGGTCAATGACCTTTGCTATCTTCTAAGAAGCTCCCAGACAAGCAAAATGATGTCACCAGAGGTCAATGACCTTTGCTATCTTCTAAGACGCTCCCGGACACGGAAAATGAGGTCACCAGAGGTCAATGACCTTTGCTACCTTCTAAGACGCTCCCGGACACGCAAAATGAGGTCACCAGAGGTCAATGACCTTTGCTATCTTCTAAGACGCTCCCGGACACGCAAAATGAGGTCACCAGAGGTCAATGACATTTGCTATCTTCTAAGACGCTCCCGGACACGCAAAATGAGTTCACCAGAGGTCAATGACCTTTGCTATCTTCTAAGACGCTTCCGGACACGCAAAATGAGGTCACCAGAGGTCAATGACCTTTGCTATACACTTAGAAGCTCCCGGACACGCTAAATGAGGTCAGCAGAGGTCAATGACCTTTGCTATCTTCTAAGACGCTCCCGCAAACGGAAAATGAGATCACCAGAGGTCAATGATCTTTGCTATCTTCTAAGACGCTCCCGGACACGCAAAATGAGGTCAGCAGAGGTCAATGACATTTGCTATCTTCTAAGACGCTCCCGGACACGCAAAATGAGTTCACCAGAGGTCAATGACCTTTGCTATACTCTTAGAAGCTCCCGGACACGCAAAATGAGGTCACTAGAGGTCAATGACATTTGCTATCTTCTAAGACGCTCCCGGACACGCAAAATGAGGTCACCAGAGGTCAATGACCTTTGCTATACACTTAGAAGTTCCCGGACACGCTAAATGAGGTCAGCAGAGGTCAATGACCTTTGCTATCTTCTAAGACGCTCCCGCACACGGAAAATGAGATCACCAGAGGTCAATGATCTTTGCTATCTTCTAAGAAGCTCCCGGACACGCAAAATGAGGTCACCAGAGGTCAATGACCTTTGCTATCTCCTAAGAAGCTCCCGGACACGCAAAATGAGGTCACCAGAGGTCAATGACCTTTGCTATCTTGTAAGATGCTCCCGGACACGGAAAATGAGGTCACCATAGGTCAATGACCTTTGCAACCTTCTAAGACGCTCCCGGACACGCAAAATGAGGTCACCAGAGGTCAATGACCTTTGCTATCTTCTAAGAAGCTCCCAGACAAGCAAAATGATGTCACCAGAGGTCAATGACCTTTGCTATCTTCTAAGACGCTCCCGGACTCGGAAAATGAGGTCACCAGAGGTCAATGACCTTTGCTACCTTCTAAGACGCTCCCGGACACGCAAAATGAGGTCACCAGAGGTCAATGACCTTTGCTATACTCTTAGAAGCTCCCGGACACGCTAAATGAAGTCAGCAGAGGTCAATAACCTTTGCTATCTTCTAAAACGCACCCGCACACGGAAAATGAGATCACCAGAGGTCAATGACCTTTGCTATCTTCTAAGAAGCTCCCGGACACGCAAAATGAGGTCACCAGAGGTCAATGACCTTTGCAATCTTCTAAGAAGATCCCGGACACGCAAAATGAGGTCACCAGAGGTCAATGACCTTTGCTATCTTCTAAGAAGCTCCCGGACACGCAAAATGAGGACACCAGAGGTCAATGACCTTTGCTATCTTCTAAGACGCTCCAGGACACGCAAAATGAGGTCACCAGAGGTCAATGACCTTTGCTATCTTCTAAGAAGCTCCCAGACAAGCAAAATGATGTCACCAGAGGTCAATGACCTTTGCTATCTTCTAAGACACTCCCGGACACGGAAAATGAGGTCACCAGAGGTCAATGACCTTTGCTACCTTCTAAGACGCTCCCGGACACGTAAAATGAGGTCACCAGATGTCAATGACCTTTGCTATACTCTTAGAAGCTCCCGGACACGCAAAATGAGGTCAAGATAGGTCAATCACCTTTGCTATCTTCTAAGACGCTCCCGGACACGCAAAATAAGGTCACTAGAGGTCAATGACCTTTGCTATCGTCTAAGAAGTTCCCGGACACGCAATATGAGGTCACGAGAGGTCAATGACCTTTGCTATCTTCTAAGACGCTCCCTGACACGCAAAATGAGGTTACCAGAGATCAATGACCTTTGCTATACTCTTAGAAGCTCCCGGACACGCTAAATGAGGTCAGCAGAGGTCAATGACTTTTGCTATCTTCTAAGACGCTCCCGCACACGGAAAATGAGATCACCAGAGGTCAATGACCTTTGCTATCTTCTAAGAAGCTCCCGGACACGCAAAATGAGGTCACCAGAGGTCAATGACATTTGCAATCTTCTAAGAAGATCCCGGACACGCAAAATGAGGTCACCAGTGGTCAATGACCTTTGCTATCTTGTAAGACGCTCCCGGACACGGAAAATGAGGTCACCATAGGTCAATGACCTTTGCTATCTTCTAAGAAGCTCCCGGACACGCAAAATGAGGTCACCAGAGGTCAATGACCTTTGCAATCTTCTAAGAAGATCCCGGACACGCAAAATGAGGTCACCAGAGGTCAATGACCTTTGCTATCTTCTAAGAAGCTCCCGGACACGCAAAATGAGGACACCAGAGGTCAATGACCTTTGCTATCTTCTAAGACGCTCCAGGACACGCAAAATGAGGTCACCAGAGGTCAATGACCTTTGCTATCTTCTAAGAAGCTCCCAGACAAGCAAAATGATGTCACCAGAGGTCAATGACCTTTGCTATCTTCTAAGACACTCCCGGACACGGAAAATGAGGTCACCAGAGGTCAATGACCTTTGCTACCTTCTAAGACGCTCCCGGACACGTAAAATGAGGTCACCAGATGTCAATGACCTTTGCTATACTCTTAGAAGCTCCCGGACACGCAAAATGAGGTCAAGATAGGTCAATCACCTTTGCTATCTTCTAAGACGCTCCCGGACACGCAAAATAAGGTCACTAGAGGTCAATGACCTTTGCTATCGTCTAAGAAGTTCCCGGACACGCAATATGAGGTCACCAGAGGTCAATGACCTTTGCTATCTTCTAAGACGCTCCCTGACACGCAAAATGAGGTTACCAGAGATCAATGACCTTTGCTATACTCTTAGAAGCTCCCGGACACGCTAAATGAGGTCAGCAGAGGTCAATGACCTTTGCTATACACTTAGAAGCTCCCGGACACGCTAAATGAGGTCAGCAGAGGTCAATGACCTTTGCTATCTTCTAAGACGCTCCCGCACACGGAAAATGAGATCACCAGAGGTCAATGATCTTTGCTATCTTCTAAGACACTCCCGGACACGCAAAATGAGGTCAGCAGAGGTCAATGACATTTGCTATCTTCTAAGACGCTCCCGGACACGCAAAATGAGTTCACCAGAGGTCAATGACCTTTGCTATACACTTAGAAGCTCCCGGACACGCAAAATGAGGTCACTAGAGGTCAATGACATTTGCTATCTTCTAAGACGCTCCCGGACACGCAAAATGAGGTCACCAGAGGTCAATGACCTTTGCTATCTTGTAAGACGCTCCCGGACACGGAAAATGAGGTCACCATAGGTCAATGACCTTTGCTACCTTCTAAGACGCTCCCGGACACACAAAATGAGGTCACCAGAGGTCATTGACCTTTGCTATTCTCTAAGAAACTCCCGGACACGCAATGTGAGGTCGCGAGAGGTCAATCACCTTTGCTATCTTCTAAGACGCTCCCGGACACGCAAAATAAGGTCACTAGAGGTCAATGACCTTTGCTATCGTCTAATAAGTTCCCGGACACGCAATATGAGGTCACCAGAGGTCAATGACCTTTGCTATCTTCTAAGACGCTCCCGCACAAGGAAAATGAGATCACCAGAGGTCAATGACCTTTGCTATCTTCTAAGAAGCTCCCGGACACGCAAAATGAGGTCACCAGAGGTCAATGACCTTTGCTATCTTCTAAGACGCTCCCGGACACGCAAAATGAGGTCACCAGAGGTCAATGACATTTGCTATCTTCTAAGACGCTCCCGGACACGCAAAATGAGTTCACCAGATGTCAATGACCTTTGCTATCTTCTAAGACGCTTCCGGACACGCAAAATGAGGTCACCAGAGGTCAATGACCTTTGCTATACACTTAGAAGCTCCCGGACACGCTAAATGAGGTCAGCAGAGGTCAATGACCTTTGCTATCTTCTAAGACGCTCCCGCACACGGAAAATGAGATCACCAGAGGTCAATGATCTTTGCTATCTTCTAAGAAGCTCCCGGACACGCAAAATGAGGTCACCAGAGGTCAATGACCTTTGCTATCTCCTAAGAAGCTCCCGGACACGCAAAATGAGGTCACCAGAGATCAGAGACCTTTGCTATCTTCTAAGACGCTCCCGGACACGCAAAATGAGGTCAGCAGAGGTCAATGACCTTTGCAATCTTCTAAGACGCTCCCGCACACGCAAAATGAGGTCACCAGAGGTCAAACACCTTTGCTATCTTCTAAGATGCACCCGGACACGCAAAATAAGGTCACCAGAGGTCCATGACCTTTGCTATCTTCTAAGAAGTTCCCGTACACGCAAAATGAGGTCACCAGAGGTCAATGACATTTGTTATCTTCTAAGACGCTCCCGCACACGCAAAATGAGGTCACCAGAGGTCAATGACCTTTGCTATCTTCTAAGACGGTCCCGGACACGCAAAATGAGGTCACCAGAGGTCAATGACCTTTGCTATCTTCTAAGAAGCTCCCGGACACGCAAAATGAGGTCACCAGAGGTCAAAGACCTTTGCTATCTTCTAAGACGCTCCCGGACACTCAGAATGAGGTCAGCAGAGGTCAATGACCTTTGCAATCTTCTAAGACGCTCCCGCACACGCAATATGAGGTCACCAGAGGTCAATGACCTTTGCTATCTTCTAAGAAGCTCCCAGACAAGCAAAATGATGTCACCAGAGGTCAATGACCTTTGCTATCTTCTAAGACGCTCCCGGACACGGAAAATGAGGTCACCAGAGGTCAATGACCTTTGCTACCTTCTAAGACGCTCCCGGACACGCAAAATGAGGTCACCAGAGGTCAATGACCTTTGCTATCTTCTAAGACGCTCCCGGACACGCAAAATGAGGTCACCAGAGGTCAATGACATTTGCTATCTTCTAAGACGCTCCCGGACACGCAAAATGAGTTCACCAGAGGTCAATGACCTTTGCTATCTTCTAAGACGCTTCCGGACACGCAAAATGAGGTCACCAGAGGTCAATGACCTTTGCTATACACTTAGAAGCTCCCGGACACGCTAAATGAGGTCAGCAGAGGTCAATGACCTTTGCTATCTTCTAAGACGCTCCCGCAAACGGAAAATGAGATCACCAGAGGTCAATGATCTTTGCTATCTTCTAAGACGCTCCCGGACACGCAAAATGAGGTCAGCAGAGGTCAATGACATTTGCTATCTTCTAAGACGCTCCGGGACACGCAAAATGAGTTCACCAGAGGTCAATGACCTTTGCTATACTCTTAGAAGCTCCCGGACACGCAAAATGAGGTCACTAGAGGTCAATGACATTTGCTATCTTCTAAGACGCTCCCGGACACGCAAAATGAGGTCACCAGAGGTCAATGACCTTTGCTATACACTTAGAAGTTCCCGGACACGCTAAATGAGGTCAGCAGAGGTCAATGACCTTTGCTATCTTCTAAGACGCTCCCGCACACGGAAAATGAGATCACCAGAGGTCAATGATCTTTGCTATCTTCTAAGAAGCTCCCGGACACGCAAAATGAGGTCACCAGAGGTCAATGACCTTTGCTATCTCCTAAGAAGCTCCCGGACACGCAAAATGAGGTCACCAGAGGTCAATGACCTTTGCTATCTTGTAAGACGCTCCCGGACACGGAAAATGAGGTCACCATAGGTCAATGACCTTTGCAACCTTCTAAGACGCTCCCGGACACGCAAAATGAGGTCACCAGAGGTCAATGACCTTTGCTATCTTCTAAGAAGCTCCCAGACAAGCAAAATGATGTCACCAGAGGTCAATGACCTTTGCTATCTTCTAAGACGCTCCCGGACTCGGAAAATGAGGTCACCAGAGGTCAATGACCTTTGCTACCTTCTAAGACGCTCCCGGACACGCAAAATGAGGTCACCAGAGGTCAATGACCTTTGCTATACTCTTAGAAGCTCCCGGACACGCTAAATGAAGTCAGCAGAGGTCAATAACCTTTGCTATCTTCTAAAACGCACCCGCACACGGAAAATGAGATCACCAGAGGTCAATGACCTTTGCTATCTTCTAAGAAGCTCCCGGACACGCAAAATGAGGTCACCAGAGGTCAATGACCTTTGCAATCTTCTAAGAAGATCCCGGACACGCAAAATGAGGTCACCAGAGGTCAATGACCTTTGCTATCTTCTAAGAAGCTCCCGGACACGCAAAATGAGGACACCAGAGGTCAATGACCTTTGCTATCTTCTAAGACGCTCCAGGACACGCAAAATGAGGTCACCAGAGGTCAATGACCTTTGCTATCTTCTAAGAAGCTCCCAGACAAGCAAAATGATGTCACCAGAGGTCAATGACCTTTGCTATCTTCTAAGACACTCCCGGACACGGAAAATGAGGTCACCAGAGGTCAATGACCTTTGCTACCTTCTAAGACGCTCCCGGACACGTAAAATGAGGTCACCAGATGTCAATGACCTTTGCTATACTCTTAGAAGCTCCCGGACACGCAAAATGAGGTCAAGATAGGTCAATCACCTTTGCTATCTTCTAAGACGCTCCCGGACACGCAAAATAAGGAAACTAGAGGTCAATGACCTTTGCTATCGTCTAAGAAGTTCCCGGACACGCAATATGAGGTCACGAGAGGTCAATGACCTTTGCTATCTTCTAAGACGCTCCCTGACACGCAAAATGAGGTTACCAGAGATCAATGACCTTTGCTATACTCTTAGAAGCTCCCGGACACGCTAAATGAGGTCAGCAGAGGTCAATGACTTTTGCTATCTTCTAAGACGCTCCCGCACACGGAAAATGAGATCACCAGAGGTCAATGACCTTTGCTATCTTCTAAGAAGCTCCCGGACACGCAAAATGAGGTCACCAGAGGTCAATGACATTTGCAATCTTCTAAGAAGATCCCGGACACGCAAAATGAGGTCACCAGTGGTCAATGACCTTTGCTATCTTGTAAGACGCTCCCGGACACGGAAAATGAGGTCACCATAGGTCAATGACCTTTGCTACCTTCTAAGACGCTCCCGGACACACAAAATGAGGTCACCAGAGGTCATTGACCTTTGCTATTCTCTAAGAAACTCCCGGACACGCAATGTGAGGTCACGAGAGGTCAATCACCTTTGCTATCTTCTAAGACGCTCCCGGACACGCAAAATAAGGTCACTAGAGGTCAATGACCTTTGCTATCGTCTAATAAGTTCCCGGACACGCAATATGAGGTCACCAGAGGTCAATGACCTTTGCTATCTTCTAAGACGCTCCCGCACAAGGAAAATGAGATCACCAGAGGTCAATGACCTTTGCTATCTTCTAAGAAGCTCCCGGACACGCAAAATGAGGTCACCAGAGGTCAATGACCTTTGCTATCTTCTAAGACGCTCCCGGACACGCAAAATGAGGTCACCAGAGGTCAATGACATTTGCTATCTTCTAAGACGCTCCCGGACACGCAAAATGAGTTCACCAGATGTCAATGACCTTTGCTATCTTCTAAGACGCTTCCGGACACGCAAAATGAGGTCACCAGAGGTCAATGACCTTTGCTATACACTTAGAAGCTCCCGGACACGCAAAATGAGGTCACCAGAGGTCAAACACCTTTGCTATCTTCTAAGATGCACCCGGACACGCAAAATAAGGTCACCAGAGGTCCATGACCTTTGCTATCTTCTAAGAAGTTCCCGTACACGCAAAATGAGGTCACCAGAGGTCAATGACATTTGTTATCTTCTAAGACGCTCCCGCACACGCAAAATGAGGTCACCAGAGGTCAATGACCTTTGCTATCTTCTAAGACGGTCCCGGACACGCAAAATGAGGTCACCAGAGGTCAATGACCTTTGCTATCTTCTAAGAAGCTCCCGGACACGCAAAATGAGGTCACCAGAGGTCAAAGACCTTTGCTATCTTCTAAGACGCTCCCGGACACTCAGAATGAGGTCAGCAGAGGTCAATGACCTTTGCAATCTTCTAAGACGCTCCCGCACACGCAATATGAGGTCACCAGAGGTCAATGACCTTTGCTATCTTCTAAGAAGCTCCCAGACAAGCAAAATGATGTCACCAGAGGTCAATGACCTTTGCTATCTTCTAAGACGCTCCCGGACACGGAAAATGAGGTCACCAGAGGTCAATGACCTTTGCTACCTTCTAAGACGCTCCCGGACACGCAAAATGAGGTCACCAGAGGTCAATGACCTTTGCTATCTTCTAAGACGCTCCCGGACACGCAAAATGAGGTCACCAGAGGTCAATGACATTTGCTATCTTCTAAGACGCTCCCGGACACGCAAAATGAGTTCACCAGAGGTCAATGACCTTTGCTATCTTCTAAGACGCTTCCGGACACGCAAAATGAGGTCACCAGAGGTCAATGACCTTTGCTATACACTTAGAAGCTCCCGGACACGCTAAATGAGGTCAGCAGAGGTCAATGACCTTTGCTATCTTCTAAGACGCTCCCGCAAACGGAAAATGAGATCACCAGAGGTCAATGATCTTTGCTATCTTCTAAGACGCTCCCGGACACGCAAAATGAGGTCAGCAGAGGTCAATGACATTTGCTATCTTCTAAGACGCTCCCGGACACGCAAAATGAGTTCACCAGAGGTCAATGACCTTTGCTATACTCTTAGAAGCTCCCGGACACGCAAAATGAGGTCACTAGAGGTCAATGACATTTGCTATCTTCTAAGACGCTCCCGGACACGCAAAATGAGGTCACCAGAGGTCAATGACCTTTGCTATACACTTAGAAGTTCCCGGACACGCTAAATGAGGTCAGCAGAGGTCAATGACCTTTGCTATCTTCTAAGACGCTCCCGCACACGGAAAATGAGATCACCAGAGGTCAATGATCTTTGCTATCTTCTAAGAAGCTCCCGGACACGCAAAATGAGGTCACCAGAGGTCAATGACCTTTGCTATCTCCTAAGAAGCTCCCGGACACGCAAAATGAGGTCACCAGAGGTCAATGACCTTTGCTATCTTGTAAGACGCTCCCGGACACGGAAAATGAGGTCACCATAGGTCAATGACCTTTGCAACCTTCTAAGACGCTCCCGGACACGCAAAATGAGGTCACCAGAGGTCAATGACCTTTGCTATCTTCTAAGAAGCTCCCAGACAAGCAAAATGATGTCACCAGAGGTCAATGACCTTTGCTATCTTCTAAGACGCTCCCGGACTCGGAAAATGAGGTCACCAGAGGTCAATGACCTTTGCTACCTTCTAAGACGCTCCCGGACACGCAAAATGAGGTCACCAGAGGTCAATGACCTTTGCTATACTCTTAGAAGCTCCCGGACACGCTAAATGAAGTCAGCAGAGGTCAATAACCTTTGCTATCTTCTAAAACGCACCCGCACACGGAAAATGAGATCACCAGAGGTCAATGACCTTTGCTATCTTCTAAGAAGCTCCCGGACACGCAAAATGAGGTCACCAGAGGTCAATGACCTTTGCAATCTTCTAAGAAGATCCCGGACACGCAAAATGAGGTCACCAGAGGTCAATGACCTTTGCTATCTTCTAAGAAGCTCCCGGACACGCAAAATGAGGACACCAGAGGTCAATGACCTTTGCTATCTTCTAAGACGCTCCAGGACACGTAAAATGAGGTCACCAGAGGTCAATGACCTTTGCTATCTTCTAAGAAGCTCCCAGACAAGCAAAATGATGTCACCAGAGGTCAATGACCTTTGCTATCTTCTAAGACACTCCCGGACACGGAAAATGAGGTCACCAGAGGTCAATGACCTTTGCTACCTTCTAAGACGCTCCCGGACACGTAAAATGAGGTCACCAGATGTCAATGACCTTTGCTATACTCTTAGAAGCTCCCGGACACGCAAAATGAGGTCAAGATAGGTCAATCACCTTTGCTATCTTCTAAGACGCTCCCGGACACGCAAAATAAGGAAACTAGAGGTCAATGACCTTTGCTATCGTCTAAGAAGTTCCCGGACACGCAATATGAGGTCACGAGAGGTCAATGACCTTTGCTATCTTCTAAGACGCTCCCTGACACGCAAAATGAGGTTACCAGAGATCAATGACCTTTGCTATACTCTTAGAAGCTCCCGGACACGCTAAATGAGGTCAGCAGAGGTCAATGACTTTTGCTATCTTCTAAGACGCTCCCGCACACGGAAAATGAGATCACCAGAGGTCAATGACCTTTGCTATCTTCTAAGAAGCTCCCGGACACGCAAAATGAGGTCACCAGAGGTCAATGACATTTGCAATCTTCTAAGAAGATCCCGGACACGCAAAATGAGGTCACCAGTGGTCAATGACCTTTGCTATCTTGTAAGACGCTCCCGGACACGGAAAATGAGGTCACCATAGGTCAATGACCTTTGCTATCTTCTAAGAAGCTCCCGGACACGCAAAATGAGGTCACCAGAGGTCAATGACCTTTGCAATCTTCTAAGAAGATCCCGGACACGCAAAATGAGGTCACCAGAGGTCAATGACCTTTGCTATCTTCTAAGAAGCTCCCGGACACGCAAAATGAGGACACCAGAGGTCAATGACCTTTGCTATCTTCTAAGACGCTCCAGGACACGCAAAATGAGGTCACCAGAGGTCAATGACCTTTGCTATCTTCTAAGAAGCTCCCAGACAAGCAAAATGATGTCACCAGAGGTCAATGACCTTTGCTATCTTCTAAGACACTCCCGGACACGGAAAATGAGGTCACCAGAGGTCAATGACCTTTGCTACCTTCTAAGACGCTCCCGGACACGTAAAATGAGGTCACCAGATGTCAATGACCTTTGCTATACTCTTAGAAGCTCCCGGACACGCAAAATGAGGTCAAGATAGGTCAATCACCTTTGCTATCTTCTAAGACGCTCCCGGACACGCAAAATAAGGTCACTAGAGGTCAATGACCTTTGCTATCGTCTAAGAAGTTCCCGGACACGCAATATGAGGTCACCAGAGGTCAATGACCTTTGCTATCTTCTAAGACGCTCCCTGACACGCAAAATGAGGTTACCAGAGATCAATGACCTTTGCTATACTCTTAGAAGCTCCCGGACACGCTAAATGAGGTCAGCAGAGGTCAATGACTTTTGCTATCTTCTAAGACGCTCCCGCACACGGAAAATGAGATCACCAGAGGTCAATGACCTTTGCTATCTTCTAAGAAGCTCCCGGACACGCAAAATGAGGTCACCAGAGGTCAATGACATTTGCAATCTTCTAAGAAGATCCCGGACACGCAAAATGAGGTCACCAGTGGTCAATGACCTTTGCTATCTTGTAAGACGCTCCCGGACACGGAAAATGAGGTCACCATAGGTCAATGACCTTTGCTACCTTCTAAGACGCTCCCGGACACACAAAATGAGGTCACCAGAGGTCAATGACCTTTGCTATTCTCTAAGAAACTCCCGGACACGCAATGTGAGGTCACGAGAGGTCAATCACCTTTGCTATCTTCTAAGACGCTCCCGGACACGCAAAATAAGGTCACTAGAGGTCAATGACCTTTGCTATCGTCTAATAAGTTCCCGGACACGCAATATGAGGTCACCAGAGGTCAATGACCTTTGCTATCTTCTAAGACGCTCCCGCACAAGGAAAATGAGATCACCAGAGGTCAATGACCTTTGCTATCTTCTAAGAAGCTCCCGGACACGCAAAATGAGGTCACCAGAGGTCAATGACATTTGCTATCTTCTAAGACGCTCCCGGACACGCAAAATGAGTTCACCAGAGGTCAATGACCTTTGCTATCTTCTAAGACGCTTCCGGACACGCAAAATGAGGTCACCAGAGGTCAATGACCTTTGCTATACACTTAGAAGCTCCCGGACACGCTAAATGAGTTCAGCAGAGGTCAATGACCTTTGCTATCTTCTAAGACGCTCCCGCACACGGAAAATGAGATCACCAGAGGTCAATGATCTTTGCTATCTTCTAAGAAGCTCCCGGACACGCAAAATGAGGTCACCAGAGGTCAATGACCTTTGCTATCTCCTAAGAAGCTCCCGGACACGCAAAATGAGGTCACCAGAGGTCAGAGACCTTTGCTATCTTCTAAGACGCTCCCGGACACGCAAAATGAGGTCAGCAGAGGTCAATGACCTTTGCAATCTTCTAAGACGCTCCCGCACACGCAAAATGAGGTCACCAGAGGTCAAACACCTTTGCTATCTTCTAAGATGCACCCGGACACGCAAAATAAGGTCACCAGAGGTCCATGACCTTTGCTATCTTCTAAGAAGTTCCCGTACACGCAAAATGAGGTCACCAGAGGTCAATGACATTTGTTATCTTCTAAGACGCTCCCGCACACGCAAAATGAGGTCACCAGAGGTCAATGACCTTTGCTATCTTCTAAGACGGTCCCGGACACGCAAAATGAGGTCACCAGAGGTCAATGACCTTTGCTATCTTCTAAGAAGCTCCCGGACACGCAAAATGAGGTCACCAGAGGTCAAAGACCTTTGCTATCTTCTAAGACGCTCCCGGACACTCAGAATGAGGTCAGCAGAGGTCAATGACCTTTGCAATCTTCTAAGACGCTCCCGCACACGCAATATGAGGTCACCAGAGGTCAATGACCTTTGCTATCTTCTAAGAAGCTCCCAGACAAGCAAAATGATGTCACCAGAGGTCAATGACCTTTGCTATCTTCTAAGACGCTCCCGGACACGGAAAATGAGGTCACCAGAGGTCAATGACCTTTGCTACCTTCTAAGACGCTCCCGGACACGCAAAATGAGGTCACCAGAGGTCAATGACCTTTGCTATCTTCTAAGACGCTCCCGGACACGCAAAATGAGGTCACCAGAGGTCAATGACATTTGCTATCTTCTAAGACGCTCCCGGACACGCAAAATGAGTTCACCAGAGGTCAATGACCTTTGCTATCTTCTAAGACGCTTCCGGACACGCAAAATGAGGTCACCAGAGGTCAATGACCTTTGCTATACACTTAGAAGCTCCCGGACACGCTAAATGAGGTCAGCAGAGGTCAATGACCTTTGCTATCTTCTAAGACGCTCCCGCACACGGAAAATGAGATCACCAGAGGTCAATGATCTTTGCTATCTTCTAAGACGCTCCCGGACACGCAAAATGAGGTCAGCAGAGGTCAATGACATTTGCTATATTCTAAGACGCTCCCGGACACGCAAAATGAGTTCACCAGAGGTCAATGACTTTTGCTATACTCTTAGAAGCTCCCGGACACGCAAAATGAGGTCACTAGAGGTCAATGACATTTGCTATCTTCTAAGACGCTCCCGGACACGCAAAATGAGGTCACCAGAGGTCAATGACATTTGCTATCTTCTAAGACGCTCCCGGACACGCAAAATGAGTTCACCAGAGGTCAATGAACTTTGCTATCTTCTAAGACGCTTCCGGACACGCAAAATGAGGTCACCAGATGTCAATGACCTTTGCTATACACTTAGAAGCTCCCGGACACGCTAAATGAGGTCAGCAGAGGTCAATGACCTTTGCTATCTTCTAAGACGCTCCCGCACACGGAAAATGAGATCACCAGAGGTCAATGATCTTTGCTATCTTCTAAGAAGCTCCCGGACACGCAAAATGAGGTCACCAGAGGTCAATGACCTTTGCTTTCTCCTAAGAAGCTCCCGGACACGCAAAATGAGGTCACCAGAGGTCAATGACCTTTGCTATCTTGTAAGACGCTCCCGGACACGGAAAATGAGGTCACCATAGGTCAATGACCTTTGCAACCTTCTAAGACGCTCCCGGACACGCAAAATGAGGTCACCAGAGGTCAATGACCTTTGCTATTTTCTAAGAAGCTCCCAGACAAGCAAAATGATGTCACCAGAGGTCAATGACCTTTGCTATCTTCTAAGACGCTCCCGGACACGCAAAATGAGGTCACCAGAGGTCAATGACCTTTGCTATCGTCTAAGAAGTTCCCGGACACGCAATATGAGGTCACCAGAGGTCAATGACCTTTGCTATACTCTTAGAAGCTCCCGGACACGCTTAATGAAGTCAGCAGAGGTCAATGACCTTTGCTATCTTCTAAGACGCTCCCGCACACGGAAAATGAGATCACCAGAGGTCAATGACCTTTGCAATCTTCTAAGAAGATCCCGGACACGCAAAATGAGGTCACCAGAGGTCAATGACCTTTGCTATCTTCTAAGAAGCTCCCAGACAAGCAAAATGATGTCACCAGAGGTCAATGACCTTTGCTATCTTCTAAGACGCTCCCGGACTCGGAAAATGAGGTCACCAGAGGTCAATGACCTTTGCTACCTTCTAAGACGCTCCCGGACACGCAAAATGAGGTCACCAGAGGTGAATGACCTTTGCTATACTCTTAGAAGCTCCCGGACACGCTAAATGAAGTCAGCAGAGGTCAATGACCTTTGCTATCTTCTAAGACGCACCCGCACACGGAAAATGAGATCACCAGAGGTCAATGACCTTTGCTATCTTCTAAGAAGCTCCCGGACACGCAAAATGAGGTCACCAGAGGTCAATGACCTTTGCAATCTTCTAAGAAGATCCCGGACACGCAAAATGAGGTCACCAGAGGTCAATGACCTTTGCTATCTTCTAAGAAGCTCCCGGACACGCAAAATGAGGTCACCAGAGGTCAATGACCTTTGCTATCTTCTAAGACGCTCCAGGACACGCAAAATGAGGTCACCAGAGGTCAATGACCTTTGCTATCTTCTAAGAAGCTCCCAGACAAGCAAAATGATGTCACCAGAGGTCAATGACCTTTGCTATCTTCTAAGACGCTCCCGGACACGCAAAATGAGGTCACCAGAGGTCAATGACCTTTGCTATCTTGTAAGACGCTCCCGGACACGGAAAATGAGGTCACCATAGGTCAATGTCCTTTGCTACCTTCTAAGACGCTCCCGGACACGCAAAATGAGGTCACCAGAGGTCAATGACCTTTGCTATCTTCTAAGACACTCCCGGACACGGAAAATGAGGTCACCAGAGGTCAATGACCTTTGCTACCTTCTAAGACGCTCCCGGACACGTAAAATGAGGTCACCAGAGGTCAATGACCTTTGCTATACTCTTAGAAGCTCCCGGACACGCAAAATGAGGTCAAGAGAGGTCACTCACCTTTGCTATCTTCTAAGACGCTCCCGGACACGCAAAATAAGGTCACTAGAGGTCAATGACATATGCTATCGTCTAAGAAGTTCCCGGACACGCAATATGAGGTCACCAGAGGTCAATGACCTTTGCTATCTTCTAAGACGCTCCCGGACACGGAAAATGAAGTCACCAGAGGTCAATGAACTTTGCTATCTTCTAAGACGCTCCCGGACTCGCAAAATGAGGTCACCAGAGGTCAATGACCTTTGCTATCTTCTAAGACGCTCCCGGACACGCAAAATGAGGTTACCAGAGATCAATGACCTTTGCTATACTCTTAGAAGCTCCCGGACACGCTAAATGAGGTCAGCAGAGGTCAATGACCTTTGCTATCTTCTAAGACGCTCCCGCACACGGAAAATGAGATCACCAGAGGTCAATGACCTTTGCTATCTTCTAAGAAGCTCCCGGACACGCAAAATGAGGTCACCAGAGGTCAATGACATTTGCAATCTTCTAAGAAGATCCCGGACACGCAAAATGAGGTCACCAGAGGTCAATGACATTTGCTATCTTGTAAGACGCTCCCGGACACGGAAAATGAGGTCACCATAGGTCAATGACCTTTGCTACCTTCTAAGACGCTCCCGGACACGCAAAATGAGGTCACCAGAGGTCAATGACCTTTGCTATTCTCTAAGAAACTCCCGGACACGCAATGTGAGGTCACGAGAGGTCAATCACCTTTGCTATCTTCTAAGACGCACCCGGACACGCAAAATAAGGTCACTAGAGGTCAATGACCTTTGCTATCGTCTAATAAGTTCTCGGACACGCAATATGAGGTCACCAGAGGTCAATGACCTTTGCTATCTTCTAATACGCTCCCGCACACGGAAAATGAGATCACCAGAGGTCAATGACCTTTGCTATCTTCTAAGAAGCTCCCGGACACGCAAAATGAGGTCACCAGAGGTCAATGACCTTTGCTATCTTCTAAGACGCTCCCGGACACGCAAAATGAGGTCACCAGAGGTCAATGACATTTGCTATCTTCTAAGACGCTCCCGGACACGCAAAATGAGTTCACCAGAGGTCAATGACCTTTGCTATCTTCTAAGACGCTTCCGGACACGCAAAATGAGGTCACCAGAGGTCAATGACCTTTGCTATACACTTAGAAGCTCCCGGACACGCTAAATGAGGTCAGCAGAGGTCAATGACCTTTGCTATCTTCTAAGACGCTCCCGCACACGGAAAATGAGATCACCAGAGGTCAATGATCTTTGCTATCTTCTAAGAAGCTCCCGGACACGCAAAATGAGTTCACCAGAGGTCAATGACCTTTGCTATCTCCTAAGAAGCTCCCGGACACGCAAAATGAGGTCACCAGAGGTCAGAGACCTTTGCTATCTTCTAAGACGCTCCCGGACACGCAAAATGAGGTCAGCAGAGGTCAATGACCTTTGCAATCTTCTAAGACGCTCCCGCACACGCAAAATGAGGTCACCAGAGGTCAATGACCTTTGCTATCGTCTAAGAAGTTCCCGGACACGCAATATGAGGTCACCAGAGGTCAATGACCTTTGCTATCTTCTAAGACGCTCCCGGACACGGAAAATGAAATCACCAGAGGTCAATGAACTTTGCTATCTTCTAAGACGCTCCCGGACTCGCAAAATGAGGTCACCAGAGGTCAATGACCTTTGCTATCTTCTAAGACGCTCCCGGACACGCAAAATGAGGTTACCAGAGATCAATGACCTTTGCTATACTCTTAGAAGCTCCCGGACACGCTAAATGAGGTCAGCAGAGGTCAATGACCTTTGCTATCTTCTAAGACGCTCCCGGACACGGAAAATGAGGTCACCATAGGTCAATGACCTTTGCTACCTTCTAAGACGCTCCCGGACACGCAAAATGAGGTCACCAGAGGTCAATGACCTTTGCTATTCTCTAAGAAACTCCCGGACACGCAATGTGAGGTCACGAGAGGTCAATCACCTTTGCTATCTTCTAAGACGCTCCCGGACACGCAAAATAAGGTCACTAGAGGTCAATGACCTTTGCTATCGTCTAATAAGTTCCCGGACACGCAAAATGAGTTCACCAGAGGTCAATGACCTTTGCTATCTTCTAAGACGCTTCCGGACACGCAAAATGAGGTCACCAGAGGTCAATGACCTTTGCTATACACTTAGAAGCTCCCGGACACGCTAAATGAGGTCAGCAGAGGTCAATGACCTTTGCTATCTTCTAAGACGCTCCCGCACACGGAAAATGAGATCACCAGAGGTCAATGATCTTTGCTATCTTCTAAGACGCTCCCGGACACGCAAAATGAGGTCAGCAGAGGTCAATGACATTTGCTATCTTCTAAGACGCTCCCGGACACGCAAAATGAGGTCACCAGAGGTCAATGTCCTTTGCTACCTTCTAAGACGCTCCCGGACACGCAAAATGAGGTCATCAGAGGTCAATGACCTTTGCTATACTCTTAGAAGCTCCCGGACACGCAAAATGAGGTCAAGAGAGGTCACTCACCTTTGCTATCTTCTAAGACGCTCCCGGACACGCAAAATAAGGTCACTAGAGGTCAATGACCTTTGCTATCGTCTAAGAAGTTCCCGGACACGCAATATGAGGTCACCAGAGGTCAATGACCTTTGCTATCTTCTAAGACGCTCCCGGACACGGAAAATGAAGTAACCAGAGGTCAATGAACTTTGCTATCTTCTAAGACGCTCCCGGACTCGCAAAATGAGGTCACCAGAGGTCAATGACCTTTGCTATCTTCTAAGACGCTCCCGGACACGCAAAATGAGGTTACCAGAGATCAATGACCTTTGCTATACTCTTAGAAGCTCCCGGACACGCTAAATGAGGTCAGCAGAGGTCAATGACCTTTGCTATCTTCTAAGACGCTCCCGCACACGGAAAATGAGATCACCAGAGGTCAATGACCTTTGCTATCTTCTAAGAAGCTCCCGGACACGCAAAATGAGGTCACCAGAGGTCAATGACATTTGCAATCTTCTAAGAAGATCCCGGACACGCAAAATGAGGTCACCAGAGGTCAATGACCTTTGCTACCTTCTAAGACGCTCCCGGACACGCAAAATGAGGTCACCAGAGGTCAATGACCTTTGCTATTCTCTAAGAAACTCCCGGACACGCAATGTGAGGTCACGAGAGGTCAATCACCTTTGCTATCTTCTAAGACGCTCCCGGACACGCAAAATAAGGTCACTAGAGGTCAATGACCTTTGCTATCGTCTAATAAGTTCTCGGACACGCAATATGAGGTCACCAGAGGTCAATGACCTTTGCTATCTTCTAATACGCTCCCGCACACGGAAAATGAGATCACCAGAGGTCAATGACCTTTGCTATCTTCTAAGAAGCTCCCGGACACGCAAAATGAGGTCACCAGAGGTCAATGACCTTTGCTATCTTCTAAGACGCTCCCGGACACGCAAAATGAGGTCACCAGAGGTCAATGACATTTGCTATCTTCTAAGACGCTCCCGGACACGCAAAATGAGTTCACCAGAGGTCAATGACCTTTGCTATCTTCTAAGACGCTTCCGGACACGCAAAATGAGGTCACCAGAGGTCAATGACCTTTGCTATACACTTAGAAGCTCCCGGACACGCTAAATGAGGTCAGCAGAGGTCAATGACCTTTGCTATCTTCTAAGACGCTCCCGCACACGGAAAATGAGATCACCAGAGGTCAATGATCTTTGCTATCTTCTAAGAAGCTCCCGGACACGCAAAATGAGTTCACCAGAGGTCAATGACCTTTGCTATCTCCTAAGAAGCTCCCGGACACGCAAAATGAGGTCACCAGAGGTCAGAGACCTTTGCTATCTTCTAAGACGCTCCCGGACACGCAAAATGAGGTCAGCAGAGGTCAATGACCTTTGCAATCTTCTAAGACGCTCCCGCACACGCAAAATGAGGTCACCAGAGGTCAATGACCTTTGCTATCGTCTAAGAAGTTCCCGGACACGCAATATGAGGTCACCAGAGGTCAATGACCTTTGCTATCTTCTAAGACGCTCCCGGACACGGAAAATGAAATCACCAGAGGTCAATGAACTTTGCTATCTTCTAAGACGCTCCCGGACTCGCAAAATGAGGTCACCAGAGGTCAATGACCTTTGCTATCTTCTAAGACGCTCCCGGACACGCAAAATGAGGTTACCAGAGATCAATGACCTTTGCTATACTCTTAGAAGCTCCCGGACACGCTAAATGAGGTCAGCAGAGGTCAATGACCTTTGCTATCTTCTAAGACGCTCCCGGACACGGAAAATGAGGTCACCATAGGTCAATGACCTTTGCTACCTTCTAAGACGCTCCCGGACACGCAAAATGAGGTCACCAGAGGTCAATGACCTTTGCTATTCTCTAAGAAACTCCCGGACACGCAATGTGAGGTCACGAGAGGTCAATCACCTTTGCTATCTTCTAAGACGCTCCCGGACACGCAAAATAAGGTCACTAGAGGTCAATGACCTTTGCTACCTTCTAAGACGCCCCGGAAACGCAAAATGAGGTCACTAGGGGTCAATGACCTTTCTTATCTTCTAAGACGCCCCGGACACGCAAAATGAGATCACCAGAGGTCAATGACCTTTGCTAACATCTAAGACGCCCCGGACACGCAAAATGAAATCATCAGAGGTCAATGACCTTTGCTACCTTCTAAGACGCCCCGAACACGCAAATCGAGGTCACCTGAGGTCAATGACCTTTGCTACCTTCTAAGACGCCCCGGACACGCAAAATGAGGTCACCAGAGGTCAATGACCTTTGGTATCTTCTAAGACGCACCGGACTCGCAAAATGAGGTCACCAGAGGTCAATGACCTTTGCTACCTTCTAAGACGGCCCGGACACGCAAAATGAGGTCACCAGAGGTCAATGACCTTTGCTACCTTCTAAGACGCCCCGGACACGCAAAATGAGGTCACCAGAGGTCAATGAACTTTGCTACCTTCTAAGACGCCCCGGACACGCAAAATGAGGTCACTAGGGGTCAATGACCTTTCTTATCTTCTAAGACGCCCCGGACACGCAAAATGAGGTCACCAGAGGTCAATGACCTTTGCTACCATCTAAGACGCCCCGGACACGCAAAATGAGGTCACCAGAGGTCAATGACCTTTGCTACCTTCTAAGACGCCCCGGACACGCAAAATGAGGTCACCAGAGGTCAATGACCTTTGCTACCTTCTAAGACGCCCCGGAAACGCAAAATGAGGTCATCAGAGGTCAATGACCTTTGCTACCTTCTAAGACGCCCCGAACACGCAAATCGAGGTCACCTGAGGTCAATGACCTTTGCTACCTTCTAAGACGCCCCGGACACGCAAAATGAGGTCACCAGAGGTCAATGACCTTTGGTATCTTCTAAGACGCACCGGACTCGCAAAATGAGGTCACCAGAGGTCAATGACCTTTGCTACCTTCTAAGACGGCCCGGACACGCAAAATGAGGTCACCAGAGGTCAATGACCTTTGCTACCTTCTAAGACGCCCCGGACACGCAAAATGAGGTCACCAGAGGTCAATGAACTTTGCTACCTTCTAAGACGCCCCGGACACGCAAAATGAGGTCACTAGGGGTCAATGACCTTTCTTATCTTCTAAGACGCCCCGGACACGCAAAATGAGGTCACCAGAGGTCAATGACCTTTGCTACCATCTAAGACGCCCCGGACACGCAAAATGAGGTCACCAGAGGTCAATGACCTTTGCTACCTTCTAAGACGCCCCGGACACGCAAAATGAGGTCACCAGAGGTCAATGACCTTTGCTACCTTCTAAGACGCCCCGGAAACGCAAAATGAGGTCACCAGAGGTCAATTACCTTTGCTACCTTCTAAGACGCCCCGGACACGCAAAATGAGGTCACCTGAGGTCAATGACCTTTGCTACCTTCTAAGACGCCCCGGACACGCAAAATGAGGTCACCAGAGGTCAATGACCTTTGCTATCTTCTAAGACGCCCCGAACACGCAAAATGAGGTCACCAGAGGTCAATGACCTTTGCTACCATCTAAGACGCCCCGGACACGCAAAATGAGGTCATCAGAGGTCAATGACCTTTGCTACCTTCTAAGACGCCCCGGACACGCAAAATGAGGTCACCAGAGGTCAATGACCTTTGCTATCTTCTAAGACGCCCCGGACACGCAAAATGAGGTCACCAGAGGTCAATGACCTTTGCTACCTTCTAAGACGCCCCGGACACGCAAAATGAGGTCACCACAGGTCAATGACCTTTGCTACCTTCTAAGACGCCCCGGACACGCAAAATGAGATCACCAGAGGTCAATGACCTTTGCTACCTTCTAAGACGCCCCGGACACGCAAAATGAGGTCACCACAGGTCAATGACCTTTGCTACCTTCTAAGACGCCCCGGACACGCAAAATGAGATCACCAGAGGTCAATGACCTTTGCTAACATCTAAGACGCCCCGGACACGCAAAATGAGGTCATCAGAGGTCAATGACCTTTGCTACCTTCTAAGACGCACCGGACACGCAAAATGAGGTCACCAGAGGTCAATGACCTTTGCTATCTTCTAAGACGCCCCGAACACGCAAAATGAGGTCACCAGAGGTCAATGACCTTTGCTATCTTCTAAGACGCACCGGACTCGCAAAATGAGGTCACCAGAGGTCAATGACCTTTGCTACCTTCTAAGACGGCCCGGACACGCAAAATGAGGTCACCAGAGGTCAATGACCTTTGCTACCTTCTAAGACGCCCCGGACACGCAAAATGAGGTCACCAGAGGTCAATGACCTTTGCTACCTTCTAAGACGCCCCGGACACGCAAAATGAGGTCACTAGGAGTCAATGACCTTTCTTATCTTCTAAGACGCCCCGGACACGCAAAATGAGGTCACCAGAGGTCAATGACCTTTGCTACCATCTAAGACGCCCCGGACACGCAAAATGAGGTCACCAGAGGTCAATGACCTTTGCTACCTTCTAAGACGCCCCGGACACGCAAAATGAGGTCACCAGAGGTCAATGACCTTTGCTACCTTCTAAGACGCCCCGGAAACGCAAAATGAGGTCACCAGAGGTCAATTACCTTTGCTACCTTCTAAGACGCCCCGGACACGCAAAATGAGGTCACCTGAGGTCAATGACCTTTGCTACCTTCTAAGACGCCCCGGACACGCAAAATGAGGTCACCAGAGGTCAATGACCTTTGCTATCTTCTAAGACGCCCCGAACGCGCAAAATGCGGTCACCAGAGGTCAATGACCTTTGCTACCATCTAAGACGCCCCGGACACGCAAAATGAGGTCATCAGAGGTCAATGACCTTTGCTACCTTCTAAGACGCCCCGGACACGCAAAATGAGGTCACCTGAGGTCAATGACCTTTGCTATCTTCTAAGACGCCCCGAACGCGCAAAATGCGGTCACCAGAGGTCAATGACCTTTGCTACCATCTAAGACGCCCCGGACACGCAAAATGAGGTCATCAGAGGTCAATGACCTTTGCTACCTTCTAAGACGCCCCGGACACGCAAAATGAGGTCACCTGAGGTCAATGACCTTTGCTACCTTCTAAGACGCCCCGGACACGCAAAATGAGGTCACCAGAGGTCAATGACCTTTGCTATTTTCTAAGACGCCCGAACGCGCAAAATGCGGTCACCAGAGGTCAATGACCTTTGCTACCTTCTAAGACGCCCCGGACACGCAAAATGAGGTCACCAGAGGTCAATGACCTTTGCTACCTTCTAAGACGCCCCGGACACGCAAAATGAGGTCACCAGGGGTCAATGATCTTTCTTATCTTCTAAGACGCACCGGACTCGCAAAATGAGGTCACCAGAGGTCAATGACCTTTGCTACCTTCTAAGACGCCCCGGACACGCAAAATGAGGTCACCATGGGTCAATGACCTTTCTTATCTTCTAAGACGCACCGGACTCGCAAAATGAGGTCACCAGAGGTCAATGACCTTTGCTACCTTCTAAGACGGCCCGGACACGCAAAATGAGGTCACCAGAGGTCAATGACCTTTGCTACCTTCTAAGACGCCCCGGACACGCAAAATGAGGTCACCAGAGGTCAATGAACTTTGCTACCTTCTAAGACGCCCCGGACACGCAAAATGAGGTCACTAGGGGTCAATGACCTTTCTTATCTTCTAAGACGCCCCGGACACGCAAAATGAGGTCACCAGAGGTCAATGACCTTTGCTACCATCTAAGACGCCCCGGACACGCAAAATGAGGTCACCAGAGGTCAATGACCTTTGCTACCTTCTAAGACGCCCCGGACACGCAAAATGAGGTCACCAGAGGTCAATGACCTTTGCTACCTTCTAAGACTCCCCGGAAACGCAAAATGAGGTCACCAGAGGTCAATTACCTTTGCTACCTTCTAAGACGCCCCGGACACGCAAAATGAGGTCACCTGAGGTCAATGACCTTTGCTACCTTCTAAGACGCCCCGGACACGCAAAATGAGGTCACCAGAGGTCAATGACCTTTGCTATCTTCTAAGACGCCCCGAACGCGCAAAATGCGGTCACCAGAGGTCAATGACCTTTGCTACCATCTAAGACGCCCCGGACACGCAAAATGAGGTCATCAGAGGTCAATGACCTTTGCTACCTTCTAAGACGCCCCGGACACGCAAAATGAGGTCACCAGAGGTCAATGACCTTTGCTATCTTCTAAGACGCCCCGGACACGCAAAATGAGGTCACCAGAGGTCAATGACCTTTGCTACCTTCTAAGACGCCCCGGACACGCAAAATGAGGTCACCACAGGTCAATGACCTTTGCTACCTTCTAAGACGCCCCGGACACGCAAAATGAGATCACCAGAGGTCAATGACCTTTGCTACCTTCTAAGACGCCCCGGACACGCAAAATGAGGTCACCACAGGTCAATGACCTTTGCTACCTTCTAAGACGCCCCGGACACGCAAAATGAGATCACCAGAGGTCAATGACCTTTGCTAACATCTAAGACGCCCCGGACACGCAAAATGAGGTCATCAGAGGTCAATGACCTTTGCTACCTTCTAAGACGCACCGGACACGCAAAATGAGGTCACCAGAGGTCAATGACCTTTGCTATCTTCTAAGACGCCCCGAACACGCAAAATGAGGTCACCAGAGGTCAATGACCTTTGGTATCTTCTAAGACGCACCGGACTCGCAAAATGAGGTCACCAGAGGTCAATGACCTTTGCTACCTTCTAAGACGGCCCGGACACGCAAAATGAGGTCACCAGAGGTCAATGACCTTTGCTACCTTCTAAGACGCCCCGGACACGCAAAATGAGGTCACCAGAGGTCAATGAACTTTGCTACCTTCTAAGACGCCCCGGACACGCAAAATGAGGTCACTAGGAGTCAATGACCTTTCTTATCTTCTAAGACGCCCCGGACACGCAAAATGAGGTCACCAGAGGTCAATGACCTTTGCTACCATCTAAGACGCCCCGGACACGCAAAATGAGGTCACCAGAGGTCAATGACCTTTGCTACCTTCTAAGACGCCCCGGACACGCAAAATGAGGTCACCAGAGGTCAATGACCTTTGCTACCTTCTAAGACGCCCCGGAAACGCAAAATGAGGTCACCAGAGGTCAATTACCTTTGCTACCTTCTAAGACGCCCCGGACACGCAAAATGAGGTCACCTGAGGTCAATGACCTTTGCTACCTTCTAAGACGCCCCGGACACGCAAAATGAGGTCACCAGAGGTCAATGACCTTTGCTATCTTCTAAGACGCCCCGAACACGCAAAATGAGGTCACCAGAGGTCAATGACCTTTGCTACCATCTAAGACGCCCCGGACACGCAAAATGAGGTCATCAGAGGTCAATGACCTTTGCTACCTTCTAAGACGCCCCGGACACGCAAAATGAGGTCACCAGAGGTCAATGAACTTTGCTACCTTCTAAGACGCCCCGGACACGCAAAATGAGGTCACTAGGGGTCAATGACCTTTCTTATCTTCTAAGACGCCCCGGACACGCAAAATGAGGTCACCAGAGGTCAATGACCTTTGCTACCATCTAAGACGCCCCGGACACGCAAAATGAGGTCACCAGAGGTCAATGACCTTTGCTACCTTCTAAGACGCCCCGGACACGCAAAATGAGGTCACCAGAGGTCAATGACCTTTGCTACCTTCTAAGACGCCCCGGAAACGCAAAATGAGGTCACCAGAGGTCAATTACCTTTGCTACCTTCTAAGACGCCCCGGACACGCAAAATGAGGTCACCTGAGGTCAATGACCTTTGCTACCTTCTAAGACGCCCCGGACACGCAAAATGAGGTCACCAGAGGTCAATGACCTTTGCTATCTTCTAAGACGCCCCGAACGCGCAAAATGCGGTCACCAGAGGTCAATGACCTTTGCTACCATCTAAGACGCCCCGGACACGCAAAATGAGGTCATCAGAGGTCAATGACCTTTGCTACCTTCTAAGACGCCCCGGACACGCAAAATGAGGTCACCTGAGGTCAATGACCTTTGCTATCTTCTAAGACGCCCCGAACACGCAAAATGAGGTCACCAGAGGTCAATGACCTTTGCTACCATCTAAGACGCCCCGGACACGCAAAATGAGGTCATCAGAGGTCAATGACCTTTGCTACCTTCTAAGACGCCCCGGACACGCAAAATGAGGTCACCTGAGGTCAATGACCTTTGCTACCTTCTAAGACGCCCCGGACACGCAAAATGAGGTCACCAGAGGTCAATGACCTTTGCTATTTTCTAAGACGCCCGAACGCGCAAAATGCGGTCACCAGAGGTCAATGACCTTTGCTACCTTCTAAGACGCCCCGGACACGCAAAGTGAGGTCACCAGAGGTCAATGACCTTTGCTACCTTCTAAGACGCCCCGGACACGCAAAATGAGGTCACCAGGGGTCAATGATCTTTCTTATCTTCTAAGACGCACCGGACTCGCAAAATGAGGTCACCAGAGGTCAATGACCTTTGCTACCTTCTAAGACGCCCCGGACACGCAAAATGAGGTCACCATGGGTCAATGACCTTTCTTATCTTCTAAGACGCACCGGACTCGCAAAATGAGGTCACCAGAGGTCAATGACCTTTGCTACCTTCTAAGACGCCCCGGACACGCAAAATGAGGTCACCAGAGGTCAATGACCTTTGCTACCTTCTAAGACGCCCCGGACACGCAAAATGAGATCACCAGAGGTCAATGACCTTTGCTACCTTCTAAGACGCCCCGGACACGCAAAATGAGGTCACCTGAGGTCAATGACCTTTGCTACCTTCTAAGACGCTCCCGGACACGCAAAATGAGGTCACCAGAGGTCAATGACCTTTGCTATTCTCTAAGAAACTCCCGGACACGCAATGTGAGGTCACGAGAGGTCAATCACCTTTGCTATCTTCTAAGACGCTCCCGGACACGCAAAATAAGGTCACTAGAGGTCAATGACCTTTGCTATCGTCTAATAAGTTCTCGGACACGCAATATGAGGTCACCAGAGGTCAATGACCTTTGCTATCTTCTAATACGCTCCCGCACACGGAAAATGAGATCACCAGAGGTCAATGACCTTTGCTATCTTCTAAGAAGCTCCCGGACACGCAAAATGAGGTCACCAGAGGTCAATGACCTTTGCTATCTTCTAAGACGCTCCCGGACACGCAAAATGAGGTCACCAGAGGTCAATGACATTTGCTATCTTCTAAGACGCTCCCGGACACGCAAAATGAGTTCACCAGAGGTCAATGACCTTTGCTATCTTCTAAGACGCTCCCGGACACGCAAAATGAGGTCACCAGAGGTCAGAGACCTTTGCTATCTTCTAAGACGCTCCCGGACACGCAAAATGAGGTCAGCAGAGGTCAATGACCTTTGCAATCTTCTAAGACGCTCCCGCACACGCAAAATGAGGTCACCAGAGGTCAATGACCTTTGCTATCGTCTAAGAAGTTCCCGGACACGCAATATGAGGTCACCAGAGGTCAATGACCTTTGCTATCTTCTAAGACGCTCCCGGACACGGAAAATGAAATCACCAGAGGTCAATGAACTTTGCTATCTTCTAAGACGCTCCCGGACTCGCAAAATGAGGTCACCAGAGGTCAATGACCTTTGCTATCTTCTAAGACGCTCCCGGACACGCAAAATGAGGTTACCAGAGATCAATGACCTTTGCTATACTCTTAGAAGCTCCCGGACACGCTAAATGAGGTCAGCAGAGGTCAATGACCTTTGCTATCTTCTAAGACGCTCCCGGACACGGAAAATGAGGTCACCATAGGTCAATGACCTTTGCTACCTTCTAAGACGCTCCCGGACACGCAAAATGAGGTCACCAGAGGTCAATGACCTTTGCTATTCTCTAAGAAACTCCCGGACACGCAATGTGAGGTCACGAGAGGTCAATCACCTTTGCTATCTTCTAAGACGCTCCCGGACACGCAAAATAAGGTCACTAGAGGTCAATGACCTTTGCTACCTTCTAAGACGCCCCGGAAACGCAAAATGAGGTCACCAGAGGTCAATTACCTTTGCTACCTTCTAAGACGCCCCGGACACGCAAAATGAGGTCACCTGAGGTCAATGACCTTTGCTACCTTCTAAGACGCCCCGGACACGCAAAATGAGATCACCAGAGGTCAATGACCTTTGCTAACATCTAAGACGCCCCGGACACGCAAAATGAGGTCATCAGAGGTCAATGACCTTTGCTACCTTCTAAGACGCCCCGAACACGCAAATCGAGGTCACCTGAGGTCAATGACCTTTGCTACCTTCTAAGACGCCCCGGACACGCAAAATGAGGTCACCAGAGGTCAATGACCTTTGCTATCTTCTAAGACGCACCGGACTCGCAAAATGAGGTCACCAGAGGTCAATGACCTTTGCTACCTTCTAAGACGGCCCGGACACGAAAAATGAGGTCACCAGAGGTCAATGACCTTTGCTACCTTCTAAGACGCCCCGGACACGCAAAATGAGGTCACCAGAGGTCAATGAACTTTGCTACCTTCTAAGACGCCCCGGACACGCAAAATGAGGTCACTAGGGGTCAATGACCTTTCTTATCTTCTAAGACGCCCCGGACACGCAAAATGAGGTCACCAGAGGTCAATGACCTTTGCTACCTTCTAAGACGCCCCGAACACGCAAATCGAGGTCACCTGAGGTCAATGACCTTTGCTACCTTCTAAGACGCCCCGGACACGCAAAATGAGGTCACCAGAGGTCAATGACCTTTGCTATCTTCTAAGACGCACCGGACTCGCAAAATGAGGTCACCAGAGGTCAATGACCTTTGCTACCTTCTAAGACGGCCCGGACACGCAAAATGAGGTCACCAGAGGTCAATGACCTTTGCTACCTTCTAAGACGCCCCGGACACGCAAAATGAGGTCACCAGAGGTCAATGACCTTTGCTACCTTCTAAGACGCCCCGGACACGCAAAATGAGGTCATCAGAGGTCAATGACCTTTGCTACCTTCTAAGACGCCCCGGACACGCAAAATGAGGTCACCTGAGGTCAATGACCTTTGCTACCTTCTAAGACGCCCCGGACACGCAAAATGAGGTCACCACAGGTCAATGACCTTTGCTACCTTCTAAGACGCCCCGGACACGCAAAATGAGATCACCAGAGGTCAATGACCTTTGCTACCTTCTAAGACGCCCCGGACACGCAAAATGAGGTCACCAGGGGTCAATGATCTTTCTTATCTTCTAAGACGCACCGGACTCGCAAAATGAGGTCACCAGAGGTCAATGACCTTTGCTACCTTCTAAGACGCCCCGGACACGCAAAATGAGGTCACCATGGGTCAATGACCTTTCTTATCTTCTAAGACGCACCGGACTCGCAAAATGAGGTCACCAGAGGTCAATGACCTTTGCTACCTTCTAAGACGGCCCGGACACGCAAAATGAGGTCACCAGAGGTCAATGACCTTTGCTACCTTCTAAGACGCCCCGGACACGCAAAATGAGATCACCAGAGGTCAATGACCTTTGCTACCTTCTAAGACGCCCCGGACACGCAAAATGAGGTCACCTGAGGTCAATGACCTTTGCTACCTTCTAAGACGCTCCCGGACACGCAAAATGAGGTCACCAGAGGTCAATGACCTTTGCTATTCTCTAAGAAACTCCCGGACACGCAATGTGAGGTCACGAGAGGTCAATCACCTTTGCTATCTTCTAAGACGCTCCCGGACACGCAAAATAAGGTCACTAGAGGTCAATGACCTTTGCTATCGTCTAATAAGTTCTCGGACACGCAATATGAGGTCACCAGAGGTCAATGACCTTTGCTATCTTCTAATACGCTCCCGCACACGGAAAATGAGATCACCAGAGGTCAATGACCTTTGCTATCTTCTAAGAAGCTCCCGGACACGCAAAATGAGGTCACCAGAGGTCAATGACCTTTGCTATCTTCTAAGACGCTCCCGGACACGCAAAATGAGGTCACCAGAGGTCAATGACATTTGCTATCTTCTAAGACGCTCCCGGACACGCAAAATGAGTTCACCAGAGGTCAATGACCTTTGCTATCTTCTAAGACGCTCCCGGACACGCAAAATGAGGTCACCAGAGGTCAGAGACCTTTGCTATCTTCTAAGACGCTCCCGGACACGCAAAATGAGGTCAGCAGAGGTCAATGACCTTTGCAATCTTCTAAGACGCTCCCGCACACGCAAAATGAGGTCACCAGAGGTCAATGACCTTTGCTATCGTCTAAGAAGTTCCCGGACACGCAATATGAGGTCACCAGAGGTCAATGACCTTTGCTATCTTCTAAGACGCTCCCGGACACGGAAAATGAAATCACCAGAGGTCAATGAACTTTGCTATCTTCTAAGACGCTCCCGGACTCGCAAAATGAGGTCACCAGAGGTCAATGACCTTTGCTATCTTCTAAGACGCTCCCGGACACGCAAAATGAGGTTACCAGAGATCAATGACCTTTGCTATACTCTTAGAAGCTCCCGGACACGCTAAATGAGGTCAGCAGAGGTCAATGACCTTTGCTATCTTCTAAGACGCTCCCGGACACGGAAAATGAGGTCACCATAGGTCAATGACCTTTGCTACCTTCTAAGACGCTCCCGGACACGCAAAATGAGGTCACCAGAGGTCAATGACCTTTGCTATTCTCTAAGAAACTCCCGGACACGCAATGTGAGGTCACGAGAGGTCAATCACCTTTGCTATCTTCTAAGACGCTCCCGGACACGCAAAATAAGGTCACTAGAGGTCAATGACCTTTGCTACCTTCTAAGACGCCCCGGAAACGCAAAATGAGGTCACCAGAGGTCAATTACCTTTGCTACCTTCTAAGACGCCCCGGACACGCAAAATGAGGTCACCTGAGGTCAATGACCTTTGCTACCTTCTAAGACGCCCCGGACACGCAAAATGAGATCACCAGAGGTCAATGACCTTTGCTAACATCTAAGACGCCCCGGACACGCAAAATGAGGTCATCAGAGGTCAATGACCTTTGCTACCTTCTAAGACGCCCCGAACACGCAAATCGAGGTCACCTGAGGTCAATGACCTTTGCTACCTTCTAAGACGCCCCGGACACGCAAAATGAGGTCACCAGAGGTCAATGACCTTTGGTATCTTCTAAGACGCACCGGACTCGCAAAATGAGGTCACCAGAGGTCAATGACCTTTGCTACCTTCTAAGACGGCCCGGACACGAAAAATGAGGTCACCAGAGGTCAATGACCTTTGCTACCTTCTAAGACGCCCCGGACACGCAAAATGAGGTCACCAGAGGTCAATGAACTTTGCTACCTTCTAAGACGCCCCGGACACGCAAAATGAGGTCACTAGGGGTCAATGACCTTTCTTATCTTCTAAGACGCCCCGGACACGCAAAATGAGGTCACCAGAGGTCAATGACCTTTGCTACCTTCTAAGACGCCCCGAACACGCAAATCGAGGTCACCTGAGGTCAATGACCTTTGCTACCTTCTAAGACGCCCCGGACACGCAAAATGAGGTCACCAGAGGTCAATGACCTTTGCTATCTTCTAAGACGCACCGGACTCGCAAAA
This sequence comes from Dolichovespula sylvestris, assembly GCA_918808275.2. Classification (NCBI taxonomy): domain Eukaryota; kingdom Metazoa; phylum Arthropoda; class Insecta; order Hymenoptera; family Vespidae; genus Dolichovespula; species Dolichovespula sylvestris. The sequence goes on along the minus strand of OU964963.1, from coordinate 42,094 downwards.
TGAGGTCACCAGAGGTCAATGACCTTTGCTACCTTCTAAGACGGCCCGGACACGCAAAATGAGGTCACCAGAGGTCAATGACCTTTGCTACCTTCTAAGACGCCCCGGACACGCAAAATGAGGTCACCAGAGGTCAATGACCTTTGCTACCTTCTAAGACGCCCCGGACACGCAAAATGAGGTCATCAGAGGTCAATGACCTTTGCTACCTTCTAAGACGCCCCGGACACGCAAAATGAGGTCACCAGAGGTCAATGACCTTTGCTATCTTCTAAGACGCCCCGGACACGCAAAATGAGGTCACCAGAGGTCAATGACCTTTGCTACCTTCTAAGACGCCCCGGACACGCAAAATGAGGTCACCACAGGTCAATGACCTTTGCTACCTTCTAAGACGCCCCGGACACGCAAAATGAGATCACCAGAGGTCAATGACCTTTGCTACCTTCTAAGACGCCCCGGACACGCAAAATGAGGTCACCACAGGTCAATGACCTTTGCTACCTTCTAAGACGCCCCGGACACGCAAAATGAGATCACCAGAGGTCAATGACCTTTGCTAACATCTAAGACGCCCCGGACACGCAAAATGAGGTCATCAGAGGTCAATGACCTTTGCTACCTTCTAAGACGCACCGGACACGCAAAATGAGGTCACCAGAGGTCAATGACCTTTGCTATCTTCTAAGACGCCCCGAACACGCAAAATGAGGTCACCAGAGGTCAATGACCTTTGCTATCTTCTAAGACGCACCGGACTCGCAAAATGAGGTCACCAGAGGTCAATGACCTTTGCTACCTTCTAAGACGGCCCGGACACGCAAAATGAGGTCACCAGAGGTCAATGACCTTTGCTACCTTCTAAGACGCCCCGGACACGCAAAATGAGGTCACCAGAGGTCAATGAACTTTGCTACCTTCTAAGACGCCCCGGACACGCAAAATGAGGTCACTAGGAGTCAATGACCTTTCTTATCTTCTAAGACGCCCCGGACACGCAAAATGAGGTCACCAGAGGTCAATGACCTTTGCTACCATCTAAGACGCCCCGGACACGCAAAATGAGGTCACCAGAGGTCAATGACCTTTGCTACCTTCTAAGACGCCCCGGACACGCAAAATGAGGTCACCAGAGGTCAATGACCTTTGCTACCTTCTAAGACGCCCCGGAAACGCAAAATGAGGTCACCAGAGGTCAATTACCTTTGCTACCTTCTAAGACGCCCCGGACACGCAAAATGAGGTCACCTGAGGTCAATGACCTTTGCTACCTTCTAAGACGCCCCGGACACGCAAAATGAGGTCACCAGAGGTCAATGACCTTTGCTATCTTCTAAGACGCCCCGAACGCGCAAAATGCGGTCACCAGAGGTCAATGACCTTTGCTACCATCTAAGACGCCCCGGACACGCAAAATGAGGTCATCAGAGGTCAATGACCTTTGCTACCTTCTAAGACGCCCCGGACACGCAAAATGAGGTCACCAGAGGTCAATGAACTTTGCTACCTTCTAAGACGCCCCGGACACGCAAAATGAGGTCACTAGGGGTCAATGACCTTTCTTATCTTCTAAGACGCCCCGGACACGCAAAATGAGGTCACCAGAGGTCAATGACCTTTGCTACCATCTAAGACGCCCCGGACACGCAAAATGAGGTCACCAGAGGTCAATGACCTTTGCTACCTTCTAAGACGCCCCGGACACGCAAAATGAGGTCACCAGAGGTCAATGACCTTTGCTACCTTCTAAGACGCCCCGGAAACGCAAAATGAGGTCACCAGAGGTCAATTACCTTTGCTACCTTCTAAGACGCCCCGGACACGCAAAATGAGGTCACCTGAGGTCAATGACCTTTGCTACCTTCTAAGACGCCCCGGACACGCAAAATGAGGTCACCAGAGGTCAATGACCTTTGCTATCTTCTAAGACGCCCCGAACACGCAAAATGAGGTCACCAGAGGTCAATGACCTTTGCTACCATCTAAGACGCCCCGGACACGCAAAATGAGGTCATCAGAGGTCAATGACCTTTGCTACCTTCTAAGACGCCCCGGACACGCAAAATGAGGTCACCTGAGGTCAATGACCTTTGCTATCTTCTAAGACGCCCCGAACGCGCAAAATGCGGTCACCAGAGGTCAATGACCTTTGCTACCATCTAAGACGCCCCGGACACGCAAAATGAGGTCATCAGAGGTCAATGACCTTTGCTACCTTCTAAGACGCCCCGGACACGCAAAATGAGGTCACCTGAGGTCAATGACCTTTGCTACCTTCTAAGACGCCCCGGACACGCAAAATGAGGTCACCAGAGGTCAATGACCTTTGCTATTTTCTAAGACGCCCGAACGCGCAAAATGCGGTCACCAGAGGTCAATGACCTTTGCTACCTTCTAAGACGCCCCGGACACGCAAAATGAGGTCACCAGAGGTCAATGACCTTTGCTACCTTCTAAGACGCCCCGGACACGCAAAATGAGGTCACCAGGGGTCAATGATCTTTCTTATCTTCTAAGACGCACCGGACTCGCAAAATGAGGTCACCAGAGGTCAATGACCTTTGCTACCTTCTAAGACGCCCCGGACACGCAAAATGAGGTCACCATGGGTCAATGACCTTTCTTATCTTCTAAGACGCACCGGACTCGCAAAATGAGGTCACCAGAGGTCAATGACCTTTGCTACCTTCTAAGACGGCCCGGACACGCAAAATGAGGTCACCAGAGGTCAATGACCTTTGCTACCTTCTAAGACGCCCCGGACACGCAAAATGAGATCACCAGAGGTCAATGACCTTTGCTACCTTCTAAGACGCCCCGGACACGCAAAATGAGGTCACCAGAGGTCAATGACATTTGCTATCTTCTAAGACGCACCGGACACGCAAAATGAGGTCACCAGAGGTCAATGACCTTTGCTATCTTCTAAGACGCCCCGAACACGCAAAATGAGGTCACCAGAGGTCAATGACCTTTGCTACCTTCTAAGACGCCCCGGACACGCAAAATGAGGTCACCAGAGGTCAATGACATTTGCTATCTTCTAAGACGCCCCGGACACGCAAAATGAGGTCACCAGAGGTCAATGACCTTTGCTACCTTCTAAGACGCCCCGGACACGCAAAATGAGGTCACCAGGGGTCAATGAACTTTCTTATCTTCTAAGACGCACCGGACTCGCAAAATGAGGTCACCAGAGGTCAATGACCTTTGCTACCTTCTAAGACGGCCCGGACACGCAAAATGAGGTCACCAGAGGTCAATGACCTTTGCTACCTTCTAAGACGCCCCGGACACGCAAAATGAGATCACCAGAGGTCAATGACCTTTGCTACCTTCTAAGACGCCCCGGACACGCAAAATGAGATCACCAGAGGTCAATGACCTTTGCTATCTTCTTAGACGCCCCGAACGCGCAAAATGCGGTCACCAGAGGTCAATGACCTTTGCTACCATCTAAGACGCCCCGGACACGCAAAATGAGGTCATCAGAGGTCAATGACCTTTGCTACCTTCTAAGACGCCCCGGACACGCAAAATGAGGTCACCTGAGGTCAATGACCTTTGCTATCTTCTAAGACGCCCCGAACGCGCAAAATGCGGTCACCAGAGGTCAATGACCTTTGCTACCATCTAAGACGCCCCGGACACGCAAAATGAGGTCATCAGAGGTCAATGACCTTTCTTATCTTCTAAGACGCACCGGACTCGCAAAATGAGGTCACCAGAGGTCAATGACCTTTGCTACCTTCTAAGACGGCCCGGACACGCAAAATGAGGTCACCAGAGGTCAATGACCTTTGCTACCTTCTAAGACGCCCCGGACACGCAAAATGAGATCACCAGAGGTCAATGACCTTTGCTACCTTCTAAGACGCCCCGGACACGCAAAATGAGGTCACCAGAGGTCAATGACATTTGCTATCTTCTAAGACGCACCGGACACGCAAAATGAGATCACCAGAGGTCAATGACCTTTGCTACCTTCTAAGACGCCCCGGACACGCAAAATGAGGTCACCAGAGGTCAATGACATTTGCTATCTTCTAAGACGCACCGGACACGCAAAATGAGGTCACCAGAGGTCAATGACCTTTGCTACCTTCTAAGACGCCCCGGACACGCAAAATGAGGTCACCAGGGGTCAATGAACTTTCTTATCTTCTAAGACGCACCGGACTCGCAAAATGAGGTCACCAGAGGTCAATGACCTTTGCTACCTTCTAAGACGGCCCGGACACGCAAAATGAGGTCACCAGAGGTCAATGACCTTTGCTACCTTCTAAGACGCCCCGGACACGCAAAATGAGATCACCAGAGGTCAATGACCTTTGCTACCTTCTAAGACGCCCCGGACACGCAAAATGAGGTCACCAGAGGTCAATGACATTTGCTATCTTCTAAGACGCACCGGACACGCAAAATGAGGTCACCAGAGGTCAATGACCTTTGCTATCTTCTAAGACGCCCCGAACACGCAAAATGAGGTCACCAGAGGTCAATGACCTTTGCTACCTTCTAAGACGCCCCGGACACGCAAAATGAGGACACCAGAGGTCATTGACCTTTGCTACCTTCTAAGACGCACCGGACACGCAAAATGAGATCACCAGAGGTCAATGACCTTTGCTACCTTCTAAGACGCCCCGGACACGCAAAATGAGGTCACCAGAGGTCAATGACATTTGCTATCTTCTAAGACGCACCGGACACGCAAAATGAGGTCACCAGAGGTCAATGACCTTTGCTACCTTCTAAGACGCCCCGGACACGCAAAATGAGGTCACCAGGGGTCAATGAACTTTCTTATCTTCTAAGACGCACCGGACTCGCAAAATGAGGTCACCAGAGGTCAATGACCTTTGCTACCTTCTAAGACGGCCCGGACACGCAAAATGAGGTCACCAGAGGTCAATGACCTTTGCTACCTTCTAAGACGCCCCGGACACGCAAAATGAGATCACCAGAGGTCAATGACCTTTGCTACCTTCTAAGACGCCCCGGACACGCAAAATGAGGTCACCAGAGGTCAATGACATTTGCTATCTTCTAAGACGCACCGGACACGCAAAATGAGGTCACCAGAGGTCAATGACCTTTGCTATCTTCTAAGACGCCCCGAACACGCAAAATGAGGTCACCAGAGGTCAATGACCTTTGCTACCTTCTAAGACGCCCCGGACACGCAAAATGAGGTCACCAGAGGTCAATGACCTTTGCTACCTTCTAAGACGCCCCGGACACGCAAAATGAGGTCACCAGAGGTCAATGACCTTTGCTATCTTCTAAGACGCCCCGGACACGCAAAATGAGGTCACCAGAGGTCAATGACCTTTGCTATCTTCTAAGACGCCCCGAACACGCAAAATGAGGTCACCAGAGGTCAATGACCTTTGCTACCTTCTAAGACGCCCCGGACACGCAAAATGAGATCACCAGAGGTCAATGACCTTTGCTACCATCTAAGACGCCCCGGACACGCAAAATGAGGTCATCAGAGGTCAATGACCTTTGCTACCTTCTAAGACGCCCCGAACACGCAAATCGAGGTCACCTGAGGTCAATGACCTTTGCTACCTTCTAAGACGCCCCGGACACGCAAAATGAGGTCACCAGAGGTCAATGACCTTTGGTATCTTCTAAGACGCACCGGACTCGCAAAATGAGGTCACCAGAGGTCAATGACCTTTGCTACCTTCTAAGACGGCCCGGACACGCAAAATGAGGTCACCAGAGGTCAATGACCTTTGCTACCTTCTAAGACGCCCCGGACACGCAAAATGAGGTCACCAGAGGTCAATGAACTTTGCTACCTTCTAAGACGCCCCGGACACGCAAAATGAGGTCACTAGGGGTCAATGACCTTTCTTATCTTCTAAGACGCCCCGGACACGCAAAATGAGGTCAGCAGAGGTCAATGACCTTTGCTACCATCTAAGACGCCCCGGACACGCAAAATGAGGTCACCAGAGGTCAATGACCTTTGCTACCTTCTAAGACGCCCCGGACACGCAAAATGAGGTCACCAGAGGTCAATGACCTTTGCTACCTTCTAAGACGCCCCGGAAACGCAAAATGAGGTCACCAGAGGTCAATTACCTTTGCTACCTTCTAAGACGCCCCGGACACGCAAAATGAGGTCACCTGAGGTCAATGACCTTTGCTACCTTCTAAGACGCCCCGGACACGCAAAATGAGGTCACCAGAGGTCAATGACCTTTGCTATCTTCTAAGACGCCCCGAACGCGCAAAATGCGGTCACCAGAGGTCAATGACCTTTGCTACCATCTAAGACGCCCCGGACACGCAAAATGAGGTCATCAGAGGTCAATGACCTTTGCTACCTTCTAAGACGCCCCGGACACGCAAAATGAGGTCACCAGAGGTCAATGAACTTTGCTACCTTCTAAGACGCCCCGGACACGCAAAATGAGGTCACTAGGGGTCAATGACCTTTCTTATCTTCTAAGACGCCCCGGACACGCAAAATGAGGTCACCAGAGGTCAATGACCTTTGCTACCATCTAAGACGCCCCGGACACGCAAAATGAGGTCACCAGAGGTCAATGACCTTTGCTACCTTCTAAGACGCCCCGGACACGCAAAATGAGGTCACCAGAGGTCAATGACCTTTGCTATCTTCTAAGACGCCCCGAACGCGCAAAATGCGGTCACCAGAGGTCAATGACCTTTGCTACCATCTAAGACGCCCCGGACACGCAAAATGAGGTCATCAGAGGTCAATGACCTTTGCTACCTTCTAAGACGCCCCGGACACGCAAAATGAGGTCACCTGAGGTCAATGACCTTTGCTATCTTCTAAGACGCCCCGAACGCGCAAAATGCGGTCACCAGAGGTCAATGACCTTTGCTACCATCTAAGACGCCCCGGACACGCAAAATGAGGTCATCAGAGGTCAATGACCTTTGCTACCTTCTAAGACGCCCCGGACACGCAAAATGAGGTCACCTGAGGTCAATGACCTTTGCTACCTTCTAAGACGCCCCGGACACGCAAAATGAGGTCACCAGAGGTCAATGACCTTTGCTATCTTCTAAGACGCCCGAACGCGCAAAATGCGGTCACCAGAGGTCAATGACCTTTGCTACCATCTAAGACGCCCCGGACACGCAAAATGAGGTCACCAGAGGTCAATGACCTTTGCTACCTTCTAAGACGCCCCGGACACGCAAAATGAGGTCACCAGGGGTCAATGACCTTTCTTATCTTCTAAGACGCACCGGACTCGCAAAATGAGGTCACCAGAGGTCAATGACCTTTGCTACCTTCTAAGACGCCCCGGACACGCAAAATGAGGTCACCAGGGGTCAATGACCTTTCTTATCTTCTATGACGCACCGGACTCGCAAAATGAGGTCACCAGAGGTCAATGACCTTTGCTACCTTCTAAGACGGCCCGGACACGCAAAATGAGGTCACCAGAGGTCAATGACCTTTGCTACCTTCTAAGACGCCCCGGACACGCAAAATGAGATCACCAGAGGTCAATGACCTTTGCTACCTTCTAAGACGCCCCGGACACGCAAAATGAGGTCACCAGAGGTCAATGACCTTTGCTACCTTCTAAGACGCCCCGGACACGCAAAATGAGGTCACCAGAGGTCAATGACATTTGCTATCTTCTAAGACGCACCGGACACGCAAAATGAGATCACCAGAGGTCAATGACCTTTGCTACCTTCTAAGACGCCCCGGACACGCAAAATGAGGTCACCAGAGGTCAATGACATTTGCTATCTTCTAAGACGCACCGGACACGCAAAATGAGGTCACCAGAGGTCAATGACCTTTGCTACCTTCTAAGACGCCCCGGACACGCAAAATGAGGTCACCAGGGGTCAATGAACTTTCTTATCTTCTAAGACGCACCGGACTCGCAAAATGAGGTCACCAGAGGTCAATGACCTTTGCTACCTTCTAAGACGGCCCGGACACGCAAAATGAGGTCACCAGAGGTCAATGACCTTTGCTACCTTCTAAGACGCCCCGGACACGCAAAATGAGATCACCAGAGGTCAATGACCTTTGCTACCTTCTAAGACGCCCCGGACACGCAAAATGAGGTCACCAGAGGTCAATGACATTTGCTATCTTCTAAGACGCACCGGACACGCAAAATGAGGTCACCAGAGGTCAATGACCTTTGCTATCTTCTAAGACGCCCCGAACACGCAAAATGAGGTCACCAGAGGTCAATGACCTTTGCTACCTTCTAAGACGCCCCGGACACGCAAAATGAGGACACCAGAGGTCATTGACCTTTGCTACCTTCTAAGACGCACCGGACACGCAAAATGAGATCACCAGAGGTCAATGACCTTTGCTACCTTCTAAGACGCCCCGGACACGCAAAATGAGGTCACCAGAGGTCAATGACATTTGCTATCTTCTAAGACGCACCGGACACGCAAAATGAGGTCACCAGAGGTCAATGACCTTTGCTACCTTCTAAGACGCCCCGGACACGCAAAATGAGGTCACCAGGGGTCAATGACCTTTGCTATCTTCTAAGACGCCCCGGACACGCAAAATGAGGTCACCAGAGGTCAATGACCTTTGCTACCTTCTAAGACGCCCCGGACACGCAAAATGAGGCCACCACAGGTCAATGACCTTTGCTACCTTCTAAGACGCCCCGGACACGCAAAATGAGATCACCAGAGGTCAATGACCTTTGCTACCTTCTAAGACGCCCCGGACACGCAAAATGAGGTCACCAGAGGTCAATGACATTTGCTATCTTCTAAGACGCACCGGACACGCAAAATGAGGTCACCAGAGGTCAATGACCTTTGCTATCTTCTAAGACGCCCCGAACACGCAAAATGAGGTCACCAGAGGTCAATGACCTTTGCTACCTTCTAAGACGCCCCGGACACGCAAAATGAGATCACCAGAGGTCAATGACCTTTGCTACCATCTAAGACGCCCCGGACACGCAAAATGAGGTCATCAGAGGTCAATGACCTTTGCTACCTTCTAAGACGCCCCGAACACGCAAATCGAGGTCACCTGAGGTCAATCACCTTTGCTACCTTCTAAGACGCCCCGGTCACGCAAAATGAGGTCACCAGAGGTCAATGACCTTTGGTATCTTCTAAGACGCACCGGACTCGCAAAATGAGGTCACCAGAGGTCAATGACCTTTGCTACCTTCTAAGACGGCCCGGACACGCAAAATGAGGTCACCAGAGGTCAATGACCTTTGCTACCTTCTAAGACGCCCCGGACACGCAAAATGAGGTCACCAGAGGTCAATGAACTTTGCTACCTTCTAAGACGCCCCGGACACGCAAAATGAGGTCACTAGGGGTCAATGACCTTTCTTATCTTCTAAGACGCCCCGGACACGCAAAATGAGGTCAGCAGAGGTCAATGACCTTTGCTACCATCTAAGACGCCCCGGACACGCAAAATGAGGTCACCAGAGGTCAATGACCTTTGCTACCTTCTAAGACGCCCCGGACACGCAAAATGAGGTCACCAGAGGTCAATGACCTTTGCTACCTTCTAAGACGCCCCGGAAACGCAAAATGAGGTCACCAGAGGTCAATTACCTTTGCTACCTTCTAAGACGCCCCGGACACGCAAAATGAGGTCACCTGAGGTCAATGACCTTTGCTACCTTCTAAGACGCCCCGGACACGCAAAATGAGGTCACCAGAGGTCAATGACCTTTGCTATCTTCAAAGACGCCCCGAACGCGCAAAATGCGGTCACCAGAGGTCAATGACCTTTGCTACCATCTAAGACGCCCCGGACACGCAAAATGAGGTCATCAGAGGTCAATGACCTTTGCTACCTTCTAAGACGCCCCGGACACGCAAAATGAGGTCACCTGAGGTCAATGACCTTTGCTATCTTCTAAGACGCCCCGAACGCGCAAAATGCGGTCACCAGAGGTCAATGACCTTTGCTACCATCTAAGACGCCCCGGACACGCAAAATGAGGTCATCAGAGGTCAATGACCTTTGCTACCTTCTAAGACGCCCCGGACACGCAAAATGAGGTCACCTGAGGTCAATGACCTTTGCTACCTTCTAAGACGCCCCGGACACGCAAAATGAGGTCACCAGAGGTCAATGACCTTTGCTATCTTCTAAGACGCCCGAACGCGCAAAATGCGGTCACCAGAGGTCAATGACCTTTGCTACCATCTAAGACGCCCCGGACACGCAAAATGAGGTCACCAGAGGTCAATGACCTTTGCTACCTTCTAAGACGCCCCGGACACGCAAAATGAGGTCACCAGGGGTCAATGACCTTTCTTATCTTCTAAGACGCACCGGACTCGCAAAATGAGGTCACCAGAGGTCAATGACCTTTGCTACCTTCTAAGACGCCCCGGACACGCAAAATGAGGTCACCAGGGGTCAATGACCTTTCTTATCTTCTAAGACGCACCGGACTCGCAAAATGAGGTCACCAGAGGTCAATGACCTTTGCTACCTTCTAAGACGGCCCGGACACGCAAAATGAGGTCACCAGAGGTCAATGACCTTTGCTACCTTCTAAGACGCCCCGGACACGCAAAATGAGATCACCAGAGGTCAATGACCTTTGCTACCTTCTAAGACGCCCCGGACACGCAAAATGAGGTCACCAGAGGTCAATGACATTTGCTATCTTCTAAGACGCACCGGACACGCAAAATGAGGTCACCAGAGGTCAATGACCTTTGCTATCTTCTAAGACGCCCCGAACACGCAAAATGAGGTCACCAGAGGTCAATGACCTTTGCTACCTTCTAAGACGCCCCGGACACGCAAAATGAGGTCACCAGAGGTCAATGACCTTTGCTACCTTCTAAGACGCCCCGGACACGCAAAATGAGGTCACCAGAGGTCAATGACCTTTGCTATCTTCTAAGACGCCCCGGACACGCAAAATGAGGTCACCAGAGGTCAATGACCTTTGCTACCTTCTAAGACGCCCCGGACACGCAAAATGAGGTCACCACAGGTCAATGACCTTTGCTACCTTCTAAGACGCCCCGGACACGCAAAATGAGATCACCAGAGGTCAATGACCTTTGCTACCTTCTAAGACGCCCCGGACACGCAAAATGAGGTCACCAGAGGTCAATGACATTTGCTATCTTCTAAGACGCACCGGACACGCAAAATGAGGTCACCAGAGGTCAATGACCTTTGCTATCTTCTAAGACGCCCCGAACACGCAAAATGAGGTCACCAGAGGTCAATGACCTTTGCTACCTTCTAAGACGCCCCGGACACGCAAAATGAGATCACCAGAGGTCAATGACCTTTGCTACCATCTAAGACGCCCCGGACACGCAAAATGAGGTCATCAGAGGTCAATGACCTTTGCTATCTTCTAAGACGCCCCGAACGCGCAAAATGCGGTCACCAGAGGTCAATGACCTTTGCTACCATCTAAGACGCCCCGGACACGCAAAATGAGGTCATCAGAGGTCAATGACCTTTGCTACCTTCTAAGACGCCCCGGACACGCAAAATGAGGTCACCAGAGGTCAATGAACTTTGCTACCTTCTAAGACGCCCCGGACACGCAAAATGAGGTCACTAGGGGTCAATGACCTTTCTTATCTTCTAAGACGCCCCGGACACGCAAAATGAGGTCACCAGAGGTCAATGACCTTTGCTACCATCTAAGACGCCCCGGACACGCAAAATGAGGTCACCAGAGGTCAATGACCTTTGCTATCTTCTAAGACGCCCCGAACGCGCAAAATGCGGTCACCAGAGGTCAATGACCTTTGCTACCATCTAAGACGCCCCGGACACGCTAAATGAGGTCATCAGAGGTCAATGACCTTTGCTACCTTCTAAGACGCCCCGGACACGCAAAATGAGGTCACCTGTGGTCAATGACCTTTGCTATCTTCTAAGACGCCCCGAACGCGCAAAATGCGGTCACCAGAGGTCAATGACCTTTGCTACCATCTAAGACGCCCCGGACACGCAAAATGAGGTCATCAGAGGTCAATGACCTTTGCTACCTTCTAAGACGCCCCGGACACGCAAAATGAGGTCACCTGAGGTCAATGACCTTTGCTACCTTCTAAGACGCCCCGGACACGCAAAATGAGGTCACCAGAGGTCAATGACCTTTGCTATCTTCTAAGACGCCCGAACGCGCAAAATGCGGTCACCAGAGGTCAATGACCTTTGCTACCATCTAAGACGCCCCGGACACGCAAAATGAGGTCACCAGAGGTCAATGACCTTTGCTACCTTCTAAGACGCCCCGGACACGCAAAATGAGGTCACCAGGGGTCAATGACCTTTCTTATCTTCTAAGACGCACCGGACTCGCAAAATGAGGTCACCAGAGGTCAATGACCTTTGCTACCTTCTAAGACGCCCCGGACACGCAAAATGAGGTCACCAGAGGTCAATGACCTTTGCTATCTTCTAAGAAGCTCCCGGACACGCAAAATGAGGTCACCAGAGGTCAATGACCTTTGCTATCTTCTAAGACGCCCCGAACGCGCAAAATGCGGTCACCAGAGGTCAATGACCTTTGCTACCATCTAAGACGCCCCGGACACGCAAAATGAGGTCATCAGAGGTCAATGACCTTTGCTACCTTCTAAGACGCCCCGGACACGCAAAATGAGGTCACCTGAGGTCAATGACCTTTGCTATCTTCTAAGACGCCCCGAACGCGCAAAATGCGGTCACCAGAGGTCAATGACCTTTGCTACCATCTAAGACGCCCCGGACACGCAAAATGAGGTCATCAGAGGTCAATGACCTTTGCTACCTTCTAAGACGCCCCGGACACGCAAAATGAGGTCACCTGTGGTCAATGACCTTTGCTATCTTCTAAGACGCCCCGAACGCGCAAAATGCGGTCACCAGAGGTCAATGACCTTTGCTACCATCTAAGACGCCCCGGACACGCAAAATGAGGTCATCAGAGGTCAATGACCTTTGCTACCTTCTAAGACGCCCCGGACACGCAAAATGAGGTCACCTGAGGTCAATGACCTTTGCTACCTTCTAAGACGCCCCGGACACGCAAAATGAGGTCACCAGAGGTCAATGACCTTTGCTATCTTCTAAGACGCCCGAACGCGCAAAATGCGGTCACCAGAGGTCAATGACCTTTGCTACCATCTAAGACGCCCCGGACACGCAAAATGAGGTCACCAGAGGTCAATGACCTTTGCTACCTTCTAAGACGCCCCGGACACGCAAAATGAGGTCACCTGAGGTCAATGACCTTTGCTACCTTCTAAGACGCCCCGGACACGCAAAATGAGGTCACCAGAGGTCAATGACCTTTGCTATCTTCTAAGACGCCCCGAACGCGCAAAATGCGGTCACCAGAGGTCAATGACCTTTGCTACCATCTAAGACGCCCCGGACACGCTAAATGAGGTCATCAGAGGTCAATGACCTTTGCTACCTTCTAAGACGCCCCGGACACGCAAAATGAGGTCACCTGTGGTCAATGACCTTTGCTATCTTCTAAGACGCCCCGAACGCGCAAAATGCGGTCACCAGAGGTCAATGACCTTTGCTACCATCTAAGACGCCCCGGACACGCAAAATGAGGTCATCAGAGGTCAATGACCTTTGCTACCTTCTAAGACGCCCCGGACACGCAAAATGAGGTCACCTGAGGTCAATGACCTTTGCTACCTTCTAAGACGCCCCGGACACGCAAAATGAGGTCACCAGAGGTCAATGACCTTTGCTATCTTCTAAGACGCCCGAACGCGCAAAATGCGGTCACCAGAGGTCAATGACCTTTGCTACCATCTAAGACGCCCCGGACACGCAAAATGAGGTCACCAGAGGTCAATGACCTTTGCTACCTTCTAAGACGCCCCGGACACGCAAAATGAGGTCACCAGGGGTCAATGACCTTTCTTATCTTCTAAGACGCACCGGACTCGCAAAATGAGGTCACCAGAGGTCAATGACCTTTGCTACCTTCTAAGACGCCCCGGACACGCAAAATGAGGTCACCAGAGGTCAATGACCTTTGCTATCTTCTAAGAAGCTCCCGGACACGCAAAATGAGGTCACCAGAGGTCAATGACCTTTGCTATCTTCTAAGACGCCCCGAACACGCAAAATGCGGTCACCAGAGGTCAATGACCTTTGCTACCATCTAAGACGCCCCGGACACGCAAAATGAGGTCATCAGAGGTCAATGACCTTTGCTACCTTCTAAGACGCCCCGGACACGCAAAATGAGGTCACCTGAGGTCAATGACCTTTGCTATCTTCTAAGACGCCCCGAACGCGCAAAATGCGGTCACCAGAGGTCAATGACCTTTGCTACCATCTAAGACGCCCCGGACACGCAAAATGAGGTCATCAGAGGTCAATGACCTTTGCTACCTTCTAAGACGCCCCGGACACGCAAAATGAGGTCACCTGTGGTCAATGACCTTTGCTATCTTCTAAGACGCCCCGAACGCGCAAAATGCGGTCACCAGAGGTCAATGACCTTTGCTACCATCTAAGACGCCCCGGACACGCAAAATGAGGTCATCAGAGGTCAATGACCTTTGCTACCTTCTAAGACGCCCCGGACACGCAAAATGAGGTCACCTGAGGTCAATGACCTTTGCTACCTTCTAAGACGCCCCGGACACGCAAAATGAGGTCACCAGAGGTCAATGACCTTTGCTATCTTCTAAGACGCCCGAACGCGCAAAATGCGGTCACCAGAGGTCAATGACCTTTGCTACCATCTAAGACGCCCCGGACACGCAAAATGAGGTCACCAGAGGTCAATGACCTTTGCTACCTTCTAAGACGCCCCGGACACGCAAAATGAGGTCACCAGGGGTCAATGACCTTTCTTATCTTCTAAGACGCACCGGACTCGCAAAATGAGGTCACCAGAGGTCAATGACCTTTGCTACCTTCTAAGACGCCCCGGACACGCAAAATGAGGTCACCAGAGGTCAATGACCTTTGCTATCTTCTAAGAAGCTCCCGGACACGCAAAATGAGGTCACCAGAGGTCAATGACCTTTGCTATCTTCTAAGACGCCCCGAACGCGCAAAATGCGGTCACCAGAGGTCAATGACCTTTGCTACCATCTAAGACGCCCCGGACACGCAAAATGAGGTCATCAGAGGTCAATGACCTTTGCTACCTTCTAAGACGCCCCGGACACGCAAAATGAGGTCACCTGAGGTCAATGACCCTTGCTACCTTCTAAGACGCCCCGGACACGCAAAATGAGGTCACCAGAGGTCAATGACCTTTGCTATCTTCTAAGACGCCCGAACGCGCAAAATGCGGTCACCAGAGGTCAATGACCTTTGCTACCATCTAAGACGCCCCGGACACGCAAAATGAGGTCACCAGAGGTCAATGACCTTTGCTACCTTCTAAGACGCCCCGGACACGCAAAATGAGGTCACCAGGGGTCAATGACCTTTCTTATCTTCTAAGACGCACCGGACTCGCAAAATGAGGTCACCAGAGGTCAATGACCTTTGCTACCTTCTAAGACGCCCCGGACACGCAAAATGAGGTCACCAGGGGTCAATGACCTTTCTTATCTTCTAAGACGCACCGGACTCGCAAAATGAGGTCACCAGAGGTCAATGACCTTTGCTACCTTCTAAGACGGCCCGGACACGCAAAATGAGGTCACCAGAGGTCAATGACCTTTGCTACCTTCTAAGACGCCCCGGACACGCAAAATGAGGTCACCTGAGGTCAATGACCTTTGCTACCTTCTAAGACGCCCCGGACACGCAAAATGAGGTCACCAGAGGTCAATGACCTTTGCTATCTTCTAAGACGCCTCGGACACGCAAAATGAGGTCACCAGAGGTCAATGACCTTTGCTACCTTCTAAGACGCCCCGGACACGCAAAATGAGGTCACCAGAGGTCAATGACCTTTCTTATCTTCTAAGACGCCCCGGACACGCAAAATGAGGTCACCAGAGGTCAATGACCTTTGCTATCTTCTAAGACGCCCCGGACACGCAAAATGAGATCACCAGAGGTCAATGACCTTTGCTACCTTCTAAGACGCCCCGGACACGCAAAATGAGGTCACCAGAGGTCAATGACCTTTGCTACCATCTAAGACGCCCCGGACACGCAAAATGAGGTCACCAGAGGTCAATGACCTTTGCTACCTTCTAAGACGCCCCGGACACGCAAAATGAGGTCACCTGAGGTCAATGACCTTTGCTACCTTCTAAGACGCCCCGGACACGCAAAATGAGGTCACCAGAGGTCAATGACCTTTGCTATCTTCTAAGACGCCTCGGACACGCAAAATGAGGTCACCAGAGGTCAATGACCTTTGCTACCTTCTAAGACGCCCCGGACACGCAAAATGAGGTCACCAGAGGTCAATGACCTTTCTTATCTTCTAAGACGCCCCGGACACGCAAAATGAGGTCACCAGAGGTCAATGACCTTTGCTATCTTCTAAGACGCCCCGGACACGCAAAATGAGATCACCAGAGGTCAATGACCTTTGCTACCTTCTAAGACGCCCCGGACACGCAAAATGAGGTCACCAGAGGTCAATGACCTTTGCTACCATCTAAGACGCCCCGGACACGCAAAATGAGGTCACCAGAGGTCAATGACCTTTGCTACCTTCTAAGACGCCCCGGACACGCAAAATGAGGTCACCAGGGGTCAATGACCTTTCTTATCTTCTAAGACGCACCGGACTCGCAAAATGAGGTCACCAGAGGTCAATGACCTTTGCTACCTTCTAAGACGGCCCGGACACGCAAAATGAGGTCACCAGAGGTCAATGACCTTTGCTACCTTCTAAGACGCCCCGGACACGCAAAATGAGATCACCAGAGGTCAATGACCTTTGCTACCTTCTAAGACGCCCCGGACACGCAAAATGAGGTCACCAGAGGTCAATGACATTTGCTATCTTCTAAGACGCACCGGACACGCAAAATGAGGTCACCAGAGGTCAATGACCTTTGCTATCTTCTAAGACGCCCCGAACACGCAAAATGAGGTCACCAGAGGTCAATGACCTTTGCTACCTTCTAAGACGCCCCGGACACGCAAAATGAGGTCACCAGAGGTCAATGACCTTTGCTACCTTCTAAGACGCCCCGGACACGCAAAATGAGGTCACCAGAGGTCAATGACCTTTGCTATCTTCTAAGACGCCCCGGACACGCAAAATGAGGTCACCAGAGGTCAATGACCTTTGCTACCTTCTAAGACGCCCCGGACACGCAAAATGAGGTCACCACAGGTCAATGACCTTTGCTACCTTCTAAGACGCCCCGGACACGCAAAATGAGATCACCAGAGGTCAATGACCTTTGCTACCTTCTAAGACGCCCCGGACACGCAAAATGAGGTCACCAGAGGTCAATGACATTTGCTATCTTCTAAGACGCACCGGACACGCAAAATGAGGTCACCACAGGTCAATGACCTTTGCTATCTTCTAAGACGCCCCGAACACGCAAAATGAGGTCACCAGAGGTCAATGACCTTTGCTACCTTCTAAGACGCCCCGGACACGCAAAATGAGATCACCAGAGGTCAATGACCTTTGCTACCATCTAAGACGCCCCGGACACGCAAAATGAGGTCATCAGAGGTCAATGACCTTTGCTATCTTCTAAGACGCCCCGAACGCGCAAAATGCGGTCACCAGAGGTCAATGACCTTTGCTACCATCTAAGACGCCCCGGACACGCAAAATGAGGTCATCAGAGGTCAATGACCTTTGCTACCTTCTAAGACGCCCCGGACACGCAAAATGAGGTCACCAGAGGTCAATGAACTTTGCTACCTTCTAAGACGCCCCGGACACGCAAAATGAGGTCACTAGGGGTCAATGACCTTTCTTATCTTCTAAGACGCCCCGGACACGCAAAATGAGGTCACCAGAGGTCAATGACCTTTGCTACCATCTAAGACGCCCCGGACACGCAAAATGAGGTCACCAGAGGTCAATGACCTTTGCTACCTTCTAAGACGCCCCGGACACGCAAAATGAGGTCACCAGAGGTCAATGACATTTGCTATCTTCTAAGACGCACCGGACACGCAAAATGAGGTCACCAGAGGTCAATGACCTTTGCTATCTTCTAAGACGCCCCGAACACGCAAAATGAGGTCACCAGAGGTCAATGACCTTTGCTACCTTCTAAGACGCCCCGGACACGCAAAATGAGGTCACCAGAGGTCAATGACCTTTGCTACCTTCTAAGACGCCCCGGACACGCAAAATGAGGTCACCAGAGGTCAATGACCTTTGCTATCTTCTAAGACGCCCCGGACACGCAAAATGAGGTCACCAGAGGTCAATGACCTTTGCTACCTTCTAAGACGCCCCGGACACGCAAAATGAGGTCACCACAGGTCAATGACCTTTGCTACCTTCTAAGACGCCCCGGACACGCAAAATGAGATCACCAGAGGTCAATGACCTTTGCTACCTTCTAAGACGCCCCGGACACGCAAAATGAGGTCACCAGAGGTCAATGACATTTGCTATCTTCTAAGACGCACCGGACACGCAAAATGAGGTCACCAGAGGTCAATGACCTTTGCTATCTTCTAAGACGCCCCGAACACGCAAAATGAGGTCACCAGAGGTCAATGACCTTTGCTACCTTCTAAGACGCCCCGGACACGCAAAATGAGATCACCAGAGGTCAATGACCTTTGCTACCATCTAAGACGCCCCGGACACGCAAAATGAGGTCATCAGAGGTCAATGACCTTTGCTATCTTCTAAGACGCCCCGAACGCGCAAAATGCGGTCACCAGAGGTCAATGACCTTTGCTACCATCTAAGACGCCCCGGACACGCAAAATGAGGTCATCAGAGGTCAATGACCTTTGCTACCTTCTAAGACGCCCCGGACACGCAAAATGAGGTCACTAGGGGTCAATGACCTTTCTTATCTTCTAAGACGCCCCGGACACGCAAAATGAGGTCACCAGAGGTCAATGACCTTTGCTACCATCTAAGACGCCCCGGACACGCAAAATGAGGTCACCAGAGGTCAATGACCTTTGCTACATTCTAAGACGCCCCGGACACGCAAAATGAGGTCACCAGAGGTCAATGACCTTTGCTACCTTCTAAGACGCCCTGGAAACGCAAAATGAGGTCACCAGAGGTCAATTACCTTTGCTACCTTCTAAGACGCCCCGGACACGCAAAATGAGGTCACCTGAGGTCAATGACCTTTGCTACCTTCTAAGACGCCCCGGACACGCAAAATGAGGTCACCAGAGGTCAATGACCTTTGCTACCTTCTAAGACGCCCCGGACACGCAAAATGAGGTCACCAGAGGTCAATGACATTTGCTACCATCTAAGACGCCCCGGACACGCAAAATGAGGTCATCAGAGGTCAATGACCTTTGCTATCTTCTAAGACGCCCCGAACGCGCAAAATGCGGTCACCAGAGGTCAATGACCTTTGCTACCATCTAAGACGCCCCGGACACGCAAAATGAGGTCATCAGAGGTCAATGACCTTTGCTACCTTCTAAGACGCCCCGGACACGCAAAATGAGGTCACCAGAGGTCAATGAACTTTGCTACCTTCTAAGACGCCCCGGACACGCAAAATGAGGTCACTAGGGGTCAATGACCTTTCTTATCTTCTAAGACGCCCCGGACACGCAAAATGAGGTCACCAGAGGTCAATGACCTTTGCTACCATCTAAGACGCCCCGGACACGCAAAATGAGGTCACCAGAGGTCAATGACCTTTGCTACCTTCTAAGACGCCCCGGACACGCAAAATGAGGTCACCAGAGGTCAATGACCTTTGCTACCTTCTAAGACGCCCCGGAAACGCAAAATGAGGTCACCAGAGGTCAATTACCTTTGCTACCTTCTAAGACGCCCCGGACACGCAAAATGAGGTCACCTGAGGTCAATGACCTTTGCTACCTTCTAAGACGCCCCGGACACGCAAAATGAGGTCACCAGAGGTCAATGACCTTTGCTATCTTCTAAGACGCCCCGAACGCGCAAAATGCGGTCACCAGAGGTCAATGACCTTTGCTACCATCTAAGACGCCCCGGACACGCAAAATGAGGTCATCAGAGGTCAATGACCTTTGCTACCTTCTAAGACGCCCCGGACACGCAAAATGAGGTCACCTGTGGTCAATGACCTTTGCTATCTTCTAAGACGCCCCGAACGCGCAAAATGCGGTCACCAGAGGTCAATGACCTTTGCTACCATCTAAGACGCCCCGGACACGCAAAATGATGTCACCAGAGGTCAATGACCTTTGCTACCTTCTAAGACGCCCCGGACACGCAAAATGAGGTCACCACAGGTCAATGACCTTTGCTACCTTCTAAGACGCCCCGGACACGCAAAATGAGATCACCAGAGGTCAATGACCTTTGCTACCTTCTAAGACGCCCCGGACACGCAAAATGAGGTCACCAGAGGTCAATGACATTTGCTATCTTCTAAGACGCACCGGACACGCAAAATGAGGTCACCAGAGGTCAATGACCTTTGCTATCTTCTAAGACGCCCCGAACACGCAAAATGAGGTCACCAGAGGTCAATGACCTTTGCTACCTTCTAAGACGCCCCGGACACGCAAAATGAGATCACCAGAGGTCAATGACCTTTGCTACCATCTAAGACGCCCCGGACACGCAAAATGAGGTCATCAGAGGTCAATGACCTTTGCTATCTTCTAAGACGCCCCGAACGCGCAAAATGAGGTCACCAGAGGTCAATGACCTTTGCTACCATCTAAGACGCCCCGGACACGCAAAATGAGGTCATCAGAGGTCAATGACCTTTGCTACCTTCTAAGACGCCCCGGACACGCAAAATGAGGTCACCAGAGGTCAATGACCTTTGCTACCTTCTAAGACGCCCCGGACACGCAAAATGAGGTCACTAGGGGTCAATGACCTTTCTTATCTTCTAAGACGCCCCGGACACGCAAAATGAGGTCACCAGAGGTCAATGACCTTTGCTACCATCTAAGACGCCCCGGACACGCAAAATGAGGTCACCAGAGGTCAATGACCTTTGCTACCTTCTAAGACGCCCCGGACACGCAAAATGAGGTCACCAGAGGTCAATGACCTTTGCTACCTTCTAAGACGCCCCGGAAACGCAAAATGAGGTCACCAGAGGTCAATTACCTTTGCTACCTTCTAAGACGCCCCGGACACGCAAAATGAGGTCACCTGAGGTCAATGACCTTTGCTACCTTCTAAGACGCCCCGGACACGCAAAATGAGGTCACCAGAGGTCAATGACCTTTGCTACCTTCTAAGACGCCCCGGACACGCAAAATGAGGTCACCAGAGGTCAATGACATTTGCTATCTTCTAAGACGCACCGGACACGCAAAATGAGGTCACCAGAGGTCAATGACCTTTGCTATCTTCTAAGACGCCCCGAACACGCAAAATGAGGTCACCAGAGGTCAATGACCTTTGCTACCTTCTAAGACGCCCCGGACACGCAAAATGAGGTCACCAGAGGTCAATGACCTTTGCTACCTTCTAAGACGCCCCGGACACGCAAAATGAGGTCACCAGAGGTCAATGACCTTTGCTATCTTCTAAGACGCCCCGGACACGCAAAATGAGGTCACCAGAGGTCAATGACCTTTGCTACCTTCTAAGACGCCCCGGACACGCAAAATGAGGTCACCACAGGTCAATGACCTTTGCTACCTTCTAAGACGCCCCGGACACGCAAAATGAGATCACCAGAGGTCAATGACCTTTGCTACCTTCTAAGACGCCCCGGACACGCAAAATGAGGTCACCAGAGGTCAATGACATTTGCTATCTTCTAAGACGCACCGGACACGCAAAATGAGGTCACCAGAGGTCAATGACCTTTGCTATCTTCTAAGACGCCCCGAACACGCAAAATGAGGTCACCAGAGGTCAATGACCTTTGCTACCTTCTAAGACGCCCCGGACACGCAAAATGAGATCACCAGAGGTCAATGACCTTTGCTACCATCTAAGACGCCCCGGACACGCAAAATGAGGTCATCAGAGGTCAATGACCTTTGCTATCTTCTAAGACGCCCCGAACGCGCAAAATGCGGTCACCAGGGGTCAATGACCTTTGCTACCATCTAAGACGCCCCGGACACGCAAAATGAGGTCATCAGAGGTCAATGACCTTTGCTACCTTCTAAGACGCCCCGGACACGCAAAATGAGGTCACCTGAGGTCAATGACCTTTGCTACCTTCTAAGACGCCCCGGACACGCAAAATGAGGTCACCAGAGGTCAATGACCTTTGCTATCTTCTAAGACGCCCGAACGCGCAAAATGCGGTCACCAGAGGTCAATGACCTTTGCTACCATCTAAGACGCCCCGGACACGCAAAATGAGGTCACCAGAGGTCAATGACCTTTGCTACCTTCTAAGACGCCCCGGACACGCAAAATGAGGTCACCGGGGGTCAATGACCTTTCTTATCTTCTAAGACGCACCGGACACGCAAAATGAGGTCACCAGAGGTCAATGACCTTTGCTACCATCTAAGACGCCCCGGACACGCAAAATGAGGTCACCAGAGGTCAATGACCTTTGCTACCTTCTAAGACGCCCCGGACACGCAAAATGAGGTCACCAGAGGTCAATGACCTTTGCTACCTTCTAAGACGCCCCGGAAACGCAAAATGAGGTCACCAGAGGTCAATTACCTTTGCTACCTTCTAAGACGCCCCGGACACGCAAAATGAGGTCACCTGAGGTCAATGACCTTTGCTACCTTCTAAGACGCCCCGGACACGCAAAATGAGGTCACCAGAGGTCAATGACCTTTGCTATCTTCTAAGACGCCCCGAACGCGCAAAATGCGGTCACCAGAGGTCAATGACCTTTGCTACCATCTAAGACGCCCCGGACACGCAAAATGAGGTCATCAGAGGTCAATGACCTTTGCTACCTTCTAAGACGCCCCGGACACGCAAAATGAGGTCACCTGTGGTCAATGACCTTTGCTATCTTCTAAGACGCCCCGAACGCGCAAAATGCGGTCACCAGAGGTCAATGACCTTTGCTACCATCTAAGACGCCCCGGACACGCAAAATGAGGTCACCAGAGGTCAATGACCTTTGCTACCTTCTAAGACGCCCCGGACACGCAAAATGAGGTCACCACAGGTCAATGACCTTTGCTACCTTCTAAGACGCCCCGGACACGCAAAATGAGATCACCAGAGGTCAATGACCTTTGCTACCTTCTAAGACGCCCCGGACACGCAAAATGAGGTCACCAGAGGTCAATGACATTTGCTATCTTCTAAGACGCACCGGACACGCAAAATGAGGTCACCAGAGGTCAATGACCTTTGCTATCTTCTAAGACGCCCCGAACACGCAAAATGAGGTCACCAGAGGTCAATGACCTTTGCTACCTTCTAAGACGCCCCGGACACGCAAAATGAGATCACCAGAGGTCAATGACCTTTGCTACCATCTAAGACGCCCCGGACACGCAAAATGAGGTCATCAGAGGTCAATGACCTTTGCTATCTTCTAAGACGCCCCGAACACGCAAAATGAGGTCACCAGAGGTCAATGACCTTTGCTACCATCTAAGACGCCCCGGACACGCAAAATGAGGTCATCAGAGGTCAATGACCTTTGCTACCTTCTAAGACGCCCCGGACACGCAAAATGAGGTCACCAGAGGTCAATGAACTTTGCTACCTTCTAAGACGCCCCGGACACGCAAAATGAGGTCACTAGGGGTCAATGACCTTTCTTATCTTCTAAGACGCCCCGGACACGCAAAATGAGGTCACCAGAGGTCAATGACCTTTGCTACCATCTAAGACGCCCCGGACACGCAAAA
Organism: Dolichovespula sylvestris; assembly: GCA_918808275.2. Lineage (NCBI taxonomy): Eukaryota > Metazoa > Arthropoda > Insecta > Hymenoptera > Vespidae > Dolichovespula > Dolichovespula sylvestris. The sequence continues at coordinate 18,264 of OU964963.1, read as the reverse complement.
TGAGGTCACCAGAGGTCAATGACCTTTGCTACCTTCTAAGACGCCCCGGACACGCAAAATGAGGTCACCAGAGGTCAATGACCTTTGCTACCTTCTAAGACGCCCCGGAAACGCAAAATGAGGTCACCAGAGGTCAATTACCTTTGCTACCTTCTAAGACGCCCCGGACACGCAAAATGAGGTCACCTGAGGTCAATGACCTTTGCTACCTTCTAAGACGCCCCGGACACGCAAAATGAGGTCACCAGAGGTCAATGACCTTTGCTACCTTCTAAGACGCCCCGGACACGCAAAATGAGGTCACCAGAGGTCAATGACATTTGCTATCTTCTAAGACGCACCGGACACGCAAAATGAGGTCACCAGAGGTCAATGACCTTTGCTATCTTCTAAGACGCCCCGAACACGCAAAATGAGGTCACCAGAGGTCAATGACCTTTGCTACCTTCTAAGACGCCCCGGACACGCAAAATGAGGTCACCAGAGGTCAATGACCTTTGCTACCTTCTAAGACGCCCCGGACACGCAAAATGAGGTCACCAGAGGTCAATGACCTTTGCTATCTTCTAAGACGCCCCGGACACGCAAAATGAGGTCACCAGAGGTCAATGACCTTTGCTACCTTCTAAGACGCCCCGGACACGCAAAATGAGGTCACCACAGGTCAATGACCTTTGCTACCTTCTAAGACGCCCCGGACACGCAAAATGAGATCACCAGAGGTCAATGACCTTTGCTACCTTCTAAGACGCCCCGGACACGCAAAATGAGGTCACCAGAGGTCAATGACATTTGCTATCTTCTAAGACGCACCGGACACGCAAAATGAGGTCACCAGAGGTCAATGACCTTTGCTATCTTCTAAGACGCCCCGAACACGCAAAATGAGGTCACCAGAGGTCAATGACCTTTGCTACCTTCTAAGACGCCCCGGACACGCAAAATGAGATCACCAGAGGTCAATGACCTTTGCTACCATCTAAGACGCCCCGGACACGCAAAATGAGGTCATCAGAGGTCAATGACCTTTGCTATCTTCTAAGACGCCCCGAACGCGCAAAATGCGGTCACCAGGGGTCAATGACCTTTGCTACCATCTAAGACGCCCCGGACACGCAAAATGAGGTCATCAGAGGTCAATGACCTTTGCTACCTTCTAAGACGCCCCGGACACGCAAAATGAGGTCACCTGAGGTCAATGACCTTTGCTACCTTCTAAGACGCCCCGGACACGCAAAATGAGGTCACCAGAGGTCAATGACCTTTGCTATCTTCTAAGACGCCCGAACGCGCAAAATGCGGTCACCAGAGGTCAATGACCTTTGCTACCATCTAAGACGCCCCGGACACGCAAAATGAGGTCACCAGAGGTCAATGACCTTTGCTACCTTCTAAGACGCCCCGGACACGCAAAATGAGGTCACCGGGGGTCAATGACCTTTCTTATCTTCTAAGACGCACCGGACTCGCAAAATGAGGTCACCAGAGGTCAATGACCTTTGCTACCTTCTAAGACGCCCCGGACACGCAAAATGAGGTCACCAGAGGTCAATGACCTTTGCTATCTTCTAAGAAGCTCCCGGACACGCAAAATGAGGTCACCAGAGGTCAATGACCTTTGCTATCTTCTAAGACGCCCCGAACGCGCAAAATGCGGTCACCAGAGGTCAATGACCTTTGCTACCATCTAAGACGCCCCGGACACGCAAAATGAGGTCATCAGAGGTCAATGACCTTTGCTACCTTCTAAGACGCCCCGGACACGCAAAATGAGGTCACCTGAGGTCAATCACCTTTGCTATCTTCTAAGACGCCCCGAACGCGCAAAATGCGGTCACCAGAGGTCAATGACCTTTGCTACCATCTAAGACGCCCCGGACACGCAAAATGAGGTCATCAGAGGTCAATGACCTTTGCTACCTTCTAAGACGCCCCGGACACGCAAAATGAGGTCACCTGTGGTCAATGACCTTTGCTATCTTCTAAGACGCCCCGAACGCGCAAAATGCGGTCACCAGAGGTCAATGACCTTTGCTACCATCTAAGACGCCCCGGACACGCAAAATGAGGTCATCAGAGGTCAATGACCTTTGCTACCTTCTAAGACGCCCCGGACACGCAAAATGAGGTCACCTGAGGTCAATGACCTTTGCTACCTTCTAAGACGCCCCGGACACGCAAAATGAGGTCACCAGAGGTCAATGACCTTTGCTATCTTCTAAGACGCCCGAACGCGCAAAATGCGGTCACCAGAGGTCAATGACCTTTGCTACCATCTAAGACGCCCCGGACACGCAAAATGAGGTCACCAGAGGTCAATGACCTTTGCTACCTTCTAAGACGCCCCGGACACGCAAAATGAGGTCACCAGGGGTCAATGACCTTTCTTATCTTCTAAGACGCACCGGACTCGCAAAATGAGGTCACCAGAGGTCAATGACCTTTGCTACCTTCTAAGACGCCCCGGACACGCAAAATGAGGTCACCAGAGGTCAATGACCTTTGCTATCTTCTAAGAAGCTCCCGGACACGCAAAATGAGGTCACCAGAGGTCAATGACCTTTGCTATCTTCTAAGACGCCCCGAACGCGCAAAATGCGGTCACCAGAGGTCAATGACCTTTGCTACCATCTAAGACGCCCCGGACACGCAAAATGAGGTCACCAGAGGTCAATGACCTTTGCTATCTTCTAAGACGCCCGAACGCGCAAAATGCGGTCACCAGAGGTCAATGACCTTTGCTACCTTCTAAGACGGCCCGGACACGCAAAATGAGGTCACCAGAGGTCAATGACCTTTGCTACCTTCTAAGACGCCCCGGACACGCAAAATGAGGTCACCTGAGGTCAATGACCTTTGCTACCTTCTAAGACGCCCCGGACACGCAAAATGAGGTCACCAGAGGTCAATGACCTTTGCTATCTTCTAAGACGCCTCGGACACGCAAAATGAGGTCACCAGAGGTCAATGACCTTTGCTACCTTCTAAGACGCCCCGGACACGCAAAATGAGGTCACCAGAGGTCAATGACCTTTCTTATCTTCTAAGACGCCCCGGACACGCAAAATGAGGTCACCAGAGGTCAATGACCTTTGCTATCTTCTAAGACGCCCCGGACACGCAAAATGAGATCACCAGAGGTCAATGACCTTTGCTACCTTCTAAGACGCCCCGGACACGCAAAATGAGGTCACCAGAGGTCAATGACCTTTGCTACCATCTAAGACGCCCCGGACACGCAAAATGAGGTCACCAGAGGTCAATGACATTTGCTACCTTCTAAGACGCCCCGGACACGCAAAATGAGGTCACCAGGGGTCAATGACCTTTCTTATCTTCTAAGACGCACCGGACTCGCAAAATGAGGTCACCAGAGGTCAATGACCTTTGCTACCTTCTAAGACGGCCCGGACACGCAAAATGAGGTCACCAGAGGTCAATGACCTTTGCTACCTTCTAAGACGCCCCGGACACGCAAAATGAGATCACCAGAGGTCAATGACCTTTGCTACCTTCTAAGACGCCCCGGACACGCAAAATGAGGTCACCAGAGGTCAATGACATTTGCTATCTTCTAAGACGCACCGGACACGCAAAATGAGGTCACCAGAGGTCAATGACCTTTGCTATCTTCTAAGACGCCCCGAACACGCAAAATGAGGTCACCAGAGGTCAATGACCTTTGCTACCTTCTAAGACGCCCCGAACACGCAAAATGAGGTCACCAGAGGTCAATGACCTTTGCTACCTTCTAAGACGCCCCGGACACGCAAAATGAGATCACCAGAGGTCAATGACCTTTGCTACCATCTAAGACGCCCCGGACACGCAAAATGAGGTCATCAGAGGTCAATGACCTTTGCTATCTTCTAAGACGCCCCGAACGCGCAAAATGCGGTCACCAGAGGTCAATGACCTTTGCTATCTTCTAAGACGCCCCGAACGCGCAAAATGCGGTCACCAGAGGTCAATGACCTTTGCTACCATCTAAGACGCCCCGGACACGCAAAATGAGGTCACTAGGGGTCAATGACCTTTCTTATCTTCTAAGACGCCCCGGACACGCAAAATGAGGTCACCAGAGGTCAATGACCTTTGCTACCATCTAAGACGCCCCGGACACGCAAAATGAGGTCACCAGAGGTCAATGACCTTTGCTACCTTCTAAGACGCCCCGGACACGCAAAATGAGGTCACCAGAGGTCAATGACCTTTGCTACCTTCTAAGACGCCCCGGAAACGCAAAATGAGGTCACCAGAGGTCAATTACCTTTGCTACCTTCTAAGACGCCCCGGACACGCAAAATGAGGTCACCTGAGGTCAATGACCTTTGCTACCTTCTAAGACGCCCCGGACACGCAAAATGAGGTCACCAGAGGTCAATGACCTTTGCTATCTTCTAAGACGCCCCGAACGCGCAAAATGCGGTCACCAGAGGTCAATGACCTTTGCTACCATCTAAGACGCCCCGGACACGCAAAATGAGGTCATCAGAGGTCAATGACCTTTGCTACCTTCTAAGACGCCCCGGACACGCAAAATGAGGTCACCTGTGGTCAATGACCTTTGCTATCTTCTAAGACGCCCCGAACGCGCAAAATGCGGTCACCAGAGGTCAATGACCTTTGCTACCATCTAAGACGCCCCGGACACGCAAAATGAGGTCATCAGAGGTCAATGACCTTTGCTACCTTCTAAGACGCCCCGGACACGCAAAATGAGGTCACCTGAGGTCAATGACCTTTGCTACCTTCTAAGACGCCCCGGACACGCAAAATGAGGTCACCAGAGGTCAATGACCTTTGCTATCTTCTAAGACGCCCGAACGCGCAAAATGCGGTCACCAGAGGTCAATGACCTTTGCTACCTTCTAAGACGCCCCGGACACGCAAAATGAGGTCACCAGAGGTCAATGACCTTTGCTACCTTCTAAGACGCCCCGGACACGCAAAATGAGGTCACCAGAGGTCAATGACCTTTCTTATCTTCTAAGACGCCCCGGACACGCAAAATGAGGTCACCAGAGGTCAATGACCTTTGCTATCTTCTAAGACGCCCCGGACACGCAAAATGAGATCACCAGAGGTCAATGACCTTTCTTATCTTCTAAGACGCACCGGACTCGCAAAATGAGGTCACCAGAGGTCAATGACCTTTGCTACCTTCTAAGACGCCCCGGACACGCAAAATGAGGTCACCAGAGGTCAATGACCTTTGCTATCTTCTAAGAAGCTCCCGGACACGCAAAATGAGGTCACCAGAGGTCAATGACCTTTGCTATCTTCTAAGACGCCCCGAACGCGCAAAATGCGGTCACCAGAGGTCAATGACCTTTGCTACCATCTAAGACGCCCCGGACACGCAAAATGAGGTCATCAGAGGTCAATGACCTTTGCTACCTTCTAAGACGCCCCGGACACGCAAAATGAGGTCACCTGAGGTCAATGACCTTTGCTATCTTCTAAGACGCCCCGAACGCGCAAAATGCGGTCACCAGAGGTCAATGACCTTTGCTACCATCTAAGACGCCCCGGACACGCAAAATGAGGTCATCAGAGGTCAATGACCTTTGCTACCTTCTAAGACGCCCCGGACACGCAAAATGAGGTCACCTGTGGTCAATGACCTTTGCTATCTTCTAAGACGCCCCGAACGCGCAAAATGCGGTCACCAGAGGTCAATGACCTTTTCTACCATCTAAGACGCCCCGGACACGCAAAATGAGGTCATCAGAGGTCAATGACCTTTGCTACCTTCTAAGACGCCCCGGACACGCAAAATGAGGTCACCTGAGGTCAATGACCTTTGCTACCTTCTAAGACGCCCCGGACACGCAAAATGAGGTCACCAGAGGTCAATGACCTTTGCTATCTTCTAAGACGCCCGAACGCGCAAAATGCGGTCACCAGAGGTCAATGACCTTTGCTACCATCTAAGACGCCCCGGACACGCAAAATGAGGTCACCAGAGGTCAATGACCTTTGCTACCTTCTAAGACGCCCCGGACACGCAAAATGAGGTCACCAGGGGTCAATGAACTTTCTTATCTTCTAAGACGCACCGGACTCGCAAAATGAGGTCACCAGAGGTCAATGACCTTTGCTACCTTCTAAGACGGCCCGGACACGCAAAATGAGGTCACCAGAGGTCAATGACCTTTGCTACCTTCTAAGACGCCCCGGACACGCAAAATGAGGTCACCAGAGGTCAATGACCTTTGCTATCTTCTAAGAAGCTCCCGGACACGCAAAATGAGGTCACCAGAGGTCAATGACCTTTGCTATCTTCTAAGACGCCCCGAACGCGCAAAATGCGGTCACCAGAGGTCAATGACCTTTGCTACCATCTAAGACGCCTCGGACACGCAAAATGAGGTCACCAGAGGTCAATGACCTTTGCTACCTTCTAAGACGCCCCGGACACGCAAAATGAGGTCACCAGAGGTCAATGACCTTTCTTATCTTCTAAGACGCCCCGAACGCGCAAAATGCGGTCACCAGAGGTCAATGACCTTTGCTACCATCTAAGACGCCCCGGACACGCAAAATGAGGTCATCAGAGGTCAATGACCTTTGCTACCTTCTAAGACGCCCCGGACACGCAAAATGAGGTCACCTGTGGTCAATGACCTTTGCTATCTTCTAAGACGCCCCGAACGCGCAAAATGCGGTCACCAGAGGTCAATGACCTTTGCTACCATCTAAGACGCCCCGGACACGCAAAATGAGGTCATCAGAGGTCAATGACCTTTGCTACCTTCTAAGACGCCCCGGACACGCAAAATGAGGTCACCTGAGGTCAATGACCTTTGCTACCTTCTAAGACGCCCCGGACACGCAAAATGAGGTCACCAGAGGTCAATGACCTTTGCTATCTTCTAAGACGCCCGAACGCGCAAAATGCGGTCACCAGAGGTCAATGACCTTTGCTACCATCTAAGACGCCCCGGACACGCAAAATGAGGTCACCAGAGGTCAATGACCTTTGCTACCTTCTAAGACGCCCCGGACACGCAAAATGAGGTCACCAGAGGTCAATGACCTTTCTTATCTTCTAAGACGCCCCGGACACGCAAAATGAGGTCACCAGAGGTCAATGACCTTTGCTATCTTCTAAGACGCCCCGGACACGCAAAATGAGATCACCAGAGGTCAATGACCTTTCTTATCTTCTAAGACGCACCGGACTCGCAAAATGAGGTCACCAGAGGTCAATGACCTTTGCTACCTTCTAAGACGCCCCGGACACGCAAAATGAGGTCACCAGAGGTCAATGACCTTTGCTATCTTCTAAGAAGCTCCCGGACACGCAAAATGAGGTCACCAGAGGTCAATGACCTTTGCTATCTTCTAAGACGCCCCGAACGCGCAAAATGCGGTCACCAGAGGTCAATGACCTTTGCTACCATCTAAGACGCCCCGGACACGCAAAATGAGGTCACCAGAGGTCAATGACCTTTGCTACCTTCTAAGACGCCCCGGACACGCAAAATGAGGTCACCAGGGGTCAATGACCTTTCTTATCTTCTAAGACGCACCGGACTCGCAAAATGAGGTCACCAGAGGTCAATGACCTTTGCTACCTTCTAAGACGCCCCGGACACGCAAAATGAGGTCACCAGAGGTCAATGACCTTTGCTATCTTCTAAGAAGCTCCCGGACACGCAAAATGAGGTCACCAGAGGTCAATGACCTTTGCTATCTTCTAAGACGCCCCGAACGCGCAAAATGCGGTCACCAGAGGTCAATGACCTTTGCTACCATCTAAGACGCCTCGGACACGCAAAATGAGGTCACCAGAGGTCAATGACCTTTGCTACCTTCTAAGACGCCCCGGACACGCAAAATGAGGTCACCAGAGGTCAATGACCTTTCTTATCTTCTAAGACGCCCCGGACACGCAAAATGAGGTCACCAGAGGTCAATGACCTTTGCTATCTTCTAAGACGCCCCGGACACGCAAAATGAGATCACCAGAGGTCAATGACCTTTGCTACCTTCTAAGACGCCCCGGACACGCAAAATGAGGTCACCAGAGGTCAATGACATTTGCTATCTTCTAAGACGCACCGGACACGCAAAATGAGGTCACCAGAGGTCAATGACCTTTGCTATCTTCTAAGACGCCCCGAACACGCAAAATGAGGTCACCAGAGGTCAATGACCTTTGCTACCTTCTAAGACGCCCCGGACACGCAAAATGAGGTCACCAGAGGTCAATGACCTTTGCTACCTTCTAAGACGCCCCGGACACGCAAAATGAGGTCACCAGAGGTCAATGACCTTTGCTATCTTCTAAGACGCCCCGGACACGCAAAATGAGGTCACCAGAGGTCAATGACCTTTGCTACCTTCTAAGACGCCCCGGACACGCAAAATGAGGTCACCACAGGTCAATGACCTTTGCTACCTTCTAAGACGCCCCGGACACGCAAAATGAGATCACCAGAGGTCAATGACCTTTGCTACCCTCTAAGACGCCGCGGACAGGCAAAATGAGGTCACCAGAGGTCAATGACATTTGCTATCTTCTAAGACGCACCGGACACGCAAAATGAGGTCACCAGAGGTCAATGACCTTTGCTATCTTCTAAGACGCCCCGAACACGCAAAATGAGGTCACCAGAGGTCAATGACCTTTGCTACCTTCTAAGACGCCCCGGACACGCAAAATGAGATCACCAGAGGTCAATGACCTTTGCTACCTTCTAAGACGCCCCAGACACGCAAAATGAGGTCACCAGAGGTCAATAACCTTTGCTACCTTCTAAGACGCCCCGGACACGCAAAATGAGGTCACCAGAGGTCAATGACCTTTGCTATCTTCTAAGACGCACCGGACACGCAAAATGAGGTCACCAGAGGTCAATGACCTTTGCTATCTTCTAAGACGCCCAGAACACGCAAAATGCGGTCACCAGAGGTCAATGACCTTTGCTATCCTCTTCGTAGCTCCGCACACGCAAAATGAGGTCACCAGAGGTCAATGACCTTTGCTATCCTCTTAGTAGCTCCGCACACGCAAAATGAGGTCACCAGAGGTCAATGACCTTTGCTACCTTCTAAGACGCCCCGGACACGCAAAATGAGATAACCAGAGGTCAATGACCTTTGCTACCTTCTAAGACGCCCCGAACACGCAAAATGAGGTCACCTGAGGTCAATGACCTTTGCTACCTTCTAAGACGCCCCGGACACGCAAAATGAGATCACCAGAGGTCAATGACCTTTGCTACCTTCTAAGACGCCCCGAACACGCAAAATGAGATCACCAGAGTTCAATGACCTTTGCTACCTTCTAAGACGCCCCGGACACGCAAAATGAGGTCACCAGAGGTCAATGACCTTTGCTACCTTCTAAGACGCCCCGGACACGCAAAATGAGGTCACCAGGGGTCAATAACCTTTCTTATCTTCTAAGACGCACCGGACTCGCAAAATGAGGTCACCAGAGGTCAATGACCTTTGCTACCTTCTAAGACGCCCCGGACACCCAAAATGAGGTCACCAGAGGTCAATGACCTTTGCTATCTTCTAAGACGCCCCGGACACGCAAAATGAACTCACCAGAGGTCAATGACCTTTGCTACCTTCTAAGACGCCTCGGACACGCAAAATGAGGTCACCAGAGGATTGAACACATTTGATAAGAATGGAGCTCTCCACCCAGTCATGAACACATTTCACAATAATGGAGCACATCACCTAGTCATGAACACATTTTACAATAATGGAGCACATCACCCAGTCATGAACACATTTCTGAAGAATGGAGCTCTCCACCGACAATTGAACACATTTGACAAGAATGGAGCTCTCCACCCAGTCATAAACAAATTTCACAAGAATGGAGCTCACCACCGACAATTGAACACATTTCACAAGAATAGAGCTTTCCAACGACAACTGAACTCATTTTACAAGATTAAAGCTCACTACCCACATTTGAACACATTTCTCATGAATGGAACTCTCCACCGACAATTGAACACATTTCATAAGAATAGAGCTCTCTACCGACAATTGAATACATTTCTCAAGAATGGAGCTCACTACCCAGTCATGAACACATTTCACAATAAAGGAGCACATCACCCAGTCATGAACACATTTTACAATAATGGAGCACATCACCCAGTCATGAACACATTTCTGAAGAATGGAGCTCTCCACCGACAATTGAACACATTTCGCAATAATGGAGCTCTCCACCGACAATTGAACACATTTCACAAGAATGGAGCTCACCACCGACAATTGGACACATTTCACAAGAATAGAGCTTTCCAACGACAACTGAACTCATTTTACAATATTAAAGCTCTCTACCCACATTTGAACACATTTCTCATGAATGGAACTCTCCACCGACAATTGAACACATTTCATAAGAATAGAGCTCTCTACCGACAATTGAATACATTTCACAAGAATGGAGCTCACTACCCAGTCATGAACACATTTCACAATAATGGAGCACATCACCAAGTCATGAACACATTTGACAAGAATGGAGCTCTCCACCGACAATTGAACACATTTGACAAGAATGGAGCTCTCCACCCAGTCATGAACACATTTCACAATAATGGAGCACATCACCCAGTCATGAACACATTTCTGAAGAATGGAGCTCTCCACCGACAATTGAACACATTTGACAAGAATGGAGCTCTCCACCCAGTCATGAACACATTTCACAATAATGGAGCACATCACCCAGTCATGAACACATTTCTGAAGAATGGAGCTCTCAACCGACAATTGAACACATTTCACAAGAATAGAGCTTTCCAACGACAACTGAACTCATTTTACAAGATTAAAGCTCACTACCCACATTTGAACACATTTCTCATGAATGGAACTCTCCACCGACAATTGAACACATTTCATAAGAATAGAGCTCTCTACCGACAATTGAATACATTTCTCAAGAATGGAGCTCACTACCCAGTCATGAACACATTTCACAATAAAGGAGCACATCACCCAGTCATGAACACATTTTACAATAATGGAGCACATCACCCAGTCATGAACACATTTCTGAAGAATGGAGCTCTCCACCGACAATTGAACACATTTCGCAATAATGGAGCTCTCCACCGCCAATTAAACACATTTCACAATAATGGAGCTTTCCAACGACAACTGAAAACATTTCACAAGAATGGAGCTCACTACCCAGTCATGAACACATTTCACAATAATGGAGCACATCACCCAGTCATGAACACATTTCTGAAGAATGGAGCTCTCCACCGACAATTGAACACATTTCACAAGAATGGAGCTCACCACCGACAATTGGACACATTTCACAAGAATAGAGCTTTCCAACGACAACTGAACTCATTTTACAATATTAAAGCTCCCTACCCACATTTGAACACATTTCTCATGAATGGAACTCTCCACCGACAATTGAACACATTTCATAAGAATAGAGCTCTCTACCGACAATTGAATACATTTCACAAGAATGGAGCTCACTACCCAGTCATGAACACATTTCACAATAATGGAGCACATCACCAAGTCATGAACACATTTGACAAGAATGGAGCTCTCCACCGACAATTGAACACATTTGACAAGAATGGAGCTCTCCACCCAGTCATGAACACATTTCACAATAATGGAGCACATCACCCAGTCATGAACACATTTCTGAAGAATGGAGCTCTCCACCGACAATTGAACACATTTGACAAGAATGGAGCTCTCCACCCAGTCATGAACACATTTCACAATAATGGAGCACATCACCCAGTCATGAACACATTTCTGAAGAATGGAGCTCTCCACCGACAATTGAACACATTTTATAAGAATGGAGCGCTTTACACAGACATGAACCTATTTCACAAGTATAGAGATCCCTACAGACAATTGAACAAATTTCACAAGAATGGAGCTCTCAACCGACAATTGAACACATTTCACAAGAATGGAGCTCTCCACCGACAATTGAACACATTTCACAAGAATGGAGCTTTCGAACGACAATTAAACACATTTCACAAGCATGTAGCTCTCCACCGCCATTTAACGACATTTCACAATAATGGAGCTTTCCAACGACAACTGAACACATTTTACAAGATTAAAGCTCCCTACCCACATTTGAACACATTTCTCATGAATGGAGCTCTCCAACGACAACTTTACTCATTTTTGAAGATTAAAGCACCCTACACACATTTGAACACATTTCTGATGAATGCAGCTCTCCACCGACAATTGAAAACATCTCACAAGAATGGAGCTCTTCACCGCAAATTAAACACATTTAACAAGAATGGAGCTCTCCACCGACAATTGAACACATCTCACAAGAATGGAGCTTTCGAACGACAATTAAACACATTTCACAAGCATGTAGCTCTCCACCGACAATTGAACACATTTCACAAGAATAGAGCTTTCCATCGACAACTGAACTCATTTTACAAGATTAAAGCTCCCTACCCACATTTGAACACATTTCTCATGAATGGAACTCTCCACCGACAATTGAACATATTTCATAAGAATAGAGCTCTCTACCGACAATTGAATACATTTCACAAGAATGGAGCTCACTACCCAGTCATGAACACATTTCACAATAAAGGAGCACATCACCCAGTCATGAACACATTTTACAATAATGGAGCACATCACCCAGTCATGAACACATTTCTGAAGAATGGAGCTCTCCACCGACAATTGAACACATTTGACAAGAATGGAGCTCTCCACCCAGTCATGAACAAATTTCACAAGAATGGAGCTCTCCACCGACAATTGAACACATTTTATAAGAATGGAGCTCTTTACACAGACTTGAACCTATTTCACAAGTATAGAGCTCCCTACCGACAATTGAACACATTTTATAAGAATGGAGCTCTTTACACAGACATGAACCTATTTCACAAGTATAGAGCTCCCTACAGACAATTGAAAAAATTTCACAAGGATGGAGCTCTCTACCGACAATTGAATACATTTCACAAGAATGGAGCTCACTACCCAGTCATGAACACATTTCACAATAAAGGAGCACATCACCCAGTCATGAACACATTTCTGAAGAATGGAGCTCTCCACCGACAATTGAACACATTTGACAAGAATGGAGCTCTCCACCCAGTCATGAACAAATTTCACAAGAATGGAGCTCACCACCCACATTTGAACACATTTCTCATGAATGGAGCTCTCCAACGACAACTTTACTCATTTTTGAAGATTAAAGCACCCTACACACATTTGAACACATTTCTGATGAATGCAGCTCTCCACCGACAATTGAAAACATCTCACAAGAATGGAGCTCTTCACCGAAAATTAAACACATTTAACAAGAATGGAGCTCTCCACCGACAATTGAACACATCTCACAAGAATGGAGCTTTCGAACGACAATTAAACACATTTCACAAGCATGTAGCTCTCCACCGACAATTGAACACATTTCACAAGAATAGAGCTTTCCAACGACAACTGAACTCATTTTACAAGATTAAAGCTCCCTACCCACATTTGAACACATTTCTCATGAATGGAACTCTCCACCGACAATTGAACATATTTCATAAGAATAGAGCTCTCTACCGACAATTGAATACATTTCACAAGAATGGAGCTCACTACCCAGTCATGAACACATTTCACAATAAAGGAGCACATCACCCAGTCATGAACACATTTTACAATAATGGAGCACATCACCCAGTCATGAACACATTTCTGAAGAATGGAGCTCTCCACCGACAATTGAACACATTTGATAAGAATGGAGCTCTCCACCCAGTCATGAACAAATTTCACAAGAATGGAGCTCTCCACCGACAATTGAACACATTTCATAAGAATGCAGCTCCTTACACAGACATGAACTAATTTCACAAGAAAAGAGCTCTCTACCGACAATTGAACACATTTGATAAGAATGGAGCTCTCCACCCAGTCATGAACACATTTTACAATAATGGAGCACATCACCCAGTCATGAACACATTTCTGAAGAATGGAGCTCTCCACCGACAATTGAACACATCTCACAAGAATGGAGCTCTTCACCGCAAATTAAACACATTTAACAAGAATGGAGCTCTCCACCGACAATTGAACACATCTCACAAGAATGGAGCTTTCGAACGACAATTAAACACATTTCACAAGCATGTAGCTCTCCACCGCCATTTAAAGACATTTCACAATAATGGAGCTTTCCAACGACAACTGAACACATTTTACAAGATTAAAGCTCCCTACCCACATTTGAACACATTTCTCATGAATGGAGCTCTCCACCGACAATTGAACACATTTGATAAGAATGGAGCTCTCCACCGACAATTGAACACATCTCACAAGAATGGAGCTTTCGAACGACAATTAAACACATTTCACAAGCATGTAGCTCTCCACCGACAATTGAACACATTTCACAAGAATAGAGCTTTCCAACGACAACTGAACTCATTTTACAAGATTAAAGCTCCCTACCCACATTTGAACACATTTCTCATGAATGGAACTCTCCACCGACAATTGAACATATTTCATAAGAATAGAGCTCTCTACCGATAATTGAATACATTTCACAAGAATGGAGCTCACTACCCAGTCATGAACACATTTCACAATAAAGGAGCACATCACCCAGTCATGAACACATTTCTGAAGAATGGAGCTCTCCACCGACAATTGAACACATTTGATAAGAATGGAGCTCTCCACCCAGTCATGAACAAATTTCACAAGAATGGAGCTCTCCACCGACATTGGACACATTTTATAAGAATGGAGCTCTTTACACAGACTTGAACCTATTTAACAAGTATAGAGCTCCCTACAGACAATTGAAGAAATTTCACAAGAATGGAGCTTTCGAACGACAATTAAACACATTTCACAAGCATGTAGCTCTCCACCGCCATTTAAAGACATTTCACAATAATGGAGCTTTCCAACGACAACTGAACACATTTTACAAGATTAAAGCTCCCTACCCACATTTGAACACATTTCTCATGAATGGAGCTCTCCACCGACAATTGAACACATTTGATAAGAATGGAGCTCTCTACCGACAATTGAATACATTTCACAAGAATGGAGCTCACTACCCAGTCATGAACACATTTCACAATAAAGGAGCACATCACCAAGTCATGAACACATTTTACAATAATGGAGCACATCACCCAGTCATGAACACATTTCTGAAGAATGGAGCTCTCCACCGACAATTGAACACATTTGATAAGAATGGAGCTCTCCACCCAGTCATGAACACATTTCACAATAATGGAGCACATCACCCAGTCATGAACACATTTTACAATAATGGCGCACATCACCCAGTCATGAACACATTTCTGAAGAATGGAGCTCTCTACCGACAATTGAACACATTTGACAAGAATGGAGCTCTCCACCGACAATTGAACACATTTTATAAGAATGGTGCTCTTTAAACAGACATGAACCTATTTCACAAGTATAGAGCTCCCTACAGACAATTGAACAAATTTCACAGGAATGGAGCTCTCCACCGACAATTGAACACATTTCACAAGAATGGAGCTTTCGAACGACAATTAAACACATTTCACAAGCATGTAGCTCTCCACCGCCATTTAACGACATTTCACAATAATGGAGCTTTCCAACGACAACTGAACACATTTTACAAGATTAAAGCTCCCTACCCACATTTGAACACATTTCTCATGAATGGAGCTCTCCAACGACAACTTTACTCATTTTTGAAGATTAAAGCACCCTACACACATTTGAACACATTTCTGATGAATGCAGCTCTCCACCGACAATTGAACACATCTCACAAGAATGGAGCTCTTCACCGCAAATTAAACACATTTAACAAGAATGGAGCTCTCCACCGACAATTGAACACATCTCACAAGAATGGAGCTTTCGAACGACAATTAAACACATTTCACAAGCATGTAGCTCTCCACCGACAATTGAACACATTTCACAAGAATAGAGCTTTCCAACGACAACTGAACTCATTTTACAAGATTAAAGCTCCCTACCCACATTTGAACACATTTCTCATGAATGGAACTCTCCACCGACAATTGAACATATTTCATAAGAATAGAGCTCTCTACCGACAATTGAATACATTTCACAAGAATGGAGCTCACTACCCAGTCATGAACACATTTCACAATAAAGGAGCACATCACCCAGTCATGAACACATTTTACAATAATGGAGCACATCACCCAGTCATGAACACATTTCTGAAGAATGGAGCTCTCCACCGACAATTGAACACATTTGACAAGAATGGAGCTCTCCACCCAGTCATGAACAAATTTCACAAGAATGGAGCTCTCCACCGACAATTGAACACATTTTATAAGAATGGAGCTCTTTACACAGACTTGAACCTATTTCACAAGTATAGAGCTCCCTACCGACAATTGAACACATTTTATAAGAATGGAGCTCTTTACACAGACATGAACCTATTTCACAAGTATAGAGCTCCCTACAGACAATTGAAAAAATTTCACAAGGATGGAGCTCTCTACCGACAATTGAATACATTTCACAAGAATGGAGCTCACTTCCCAGTCATGAACACATTTCACAATAAAGGAGCACATCACCCAGTCATGAACACATTTCTGAAGAATGGAGCTCTCCACCGACAATTGAACACATTTGACAAGAATGGAGCTCTCCACCCAGTCATAAACAAATTTCACAAGAATGGAGCTCACCACCCACATTTGAACACATTTCTCATGAATGGAGCTCTCCAACGACAACTTTACTCATTTTTGAAGATTAAAGCACCCTACACACATTTGAACACATTTCTGATGAATGCAGCTCTCCACCGACAATTGAAAACATCTCACAAGAATGGAGCTCTTCACCGCAAATTAAACACATTTAACAAGAATGGAGCTCTCCACCGACAATTGAACACATCTCACAAGAATGGAGCTTTCGAACGACAATTAAACACATTTCACAAGCATGTAGCTCTCCACCGACAATTGAACACATTTCACAAGAATAGAGCTTTCCAACGACAACTGAACTCATTTTACAAGATTAAAGCTCCCTACCCACATTTGAACACATTTCTCATGAATGGAACTCTCCACCGACAATTGAACATATTTCATAAGAATAGAGCTCTCTACCGACAATTGAATACATTTCACAAGAATGGAGCTCACTACCCAGTCATGAACACATTTCACAATAAAGGAGCACATCACCCAGTCATGAACACATTTTACAATAATGGAGTACATCACCCAGTCATGAACACATTTCTGAAGAATGGAGCTCTCCACCGACAATTGAACACATTTGATAAGAATGGAGCTCTCCACCCAGTCATGAACAAATTTCACAAGAATGGAGCTCTCCACCGACAATTGAACACATTTCATAAGAATGCAGCTCTTTACACAGACATGAACTAATTTCACAAGAAAAGAGCTCTCTACCGACAATTGAACACATTTGATAAGAATGGAGCTCTCCACCCAGTCATGAACACATTTTACAATAATGGAGCACATCACCCAGTCATGAACACATTTCTGAAGAATGGAGCTCTCCACCGACAATTGAACACATCTCACAAGAATGGAGCTCTTCACCGCAAATTAAACACATTTAACAAGAATGGAGCTCTCCACCGACAATTGAACACATTTCACAAGAATGGAGCTTTCGAACGACAATTAAACACATTTCACAAGCATGTAGCTCTCCACCGCCATTTAAAGACATTTCACAATAATGGAGCTTTCCAACGACAACTGAACACATTTTACAAGATTAAAGCTCCCTACCCACATTTGAACACATTTCTCATGAATGGAGCTCTCCACCGACAATTGAACACATTTGATAAGAATGGAGCTCTCCACCGACAATTGAACACATCTCACAAGAATGGAGCTTTCGAACGACAATTAAACACATTTCACAAGCATGTAGCTCTCCACCGACAATTGAACACATTTCACAAGAATAGAGCTTTCCAACGACAACTGAACTCATTTTACAAGATTAAAGCTCCCTACCCACATTTGAACACATTTCTCATGAATGGAACTCTCCACCGACAATTGAACATATTTCATAAGAATAGAGCTCTCTACCGACAATTGAATACATTTCACAAGAATGGAGCTCACTACCCAGTCATGAACACATTTCACAATAAAGGAGCACATCACCAAGTCATGAACACATTTT